>CAWUFW010007556.1:0-600000 GCA_963921515.1 Calotriton arnoldi | reverse complement strand
TAAGTATGTGTGACACACGTCATATACATACTCCTGGGGCCCAAACATTGTTCCCACCCGCAGCATGGGTGTGTGCCAGATACCCCAGCCACATGTGGTGGATCAGCTCAGCAATTGGACCACAGATCAAAGTAACACGCTGAATACATGTCAGAATACAGGCATTGTGTAAGCAATGGACCCACCCATGATGCCCACCACAGAGTCAGGGAAACAGATGCTGTCTCCCACCTTGAGTCAAGCAAACTGCAAGGACACAGTCCTAAGTGACAGAATCCCCTGCATGTAAGGGCCACACCTGGGTATCAGATGAGGAGTGGGCAGTGCACAATAGAGGGACATGGCTCCTGGACAACATGACTGCTGTACTGTGGCAGTTTAACCAGGCCCGAGGAGGGCACATAGCATGTTAGACAGAGTTCACAGTGCAGTCTTTGACTCACCCCCTCCTTGCTGCTCTCTGGCCTTCAGCTGCCCATCCAGGTCTGGAAAGACCACCGCCAGGATCCTGAGCATGTGGGGGGTCAGGGTCCGTGTTCCGCCCCTCCTGCGAGGAGGCGACAGCTTCAGCTGGACCCGTGCAATCCTCCGGGTCCAGCCCCGAAGGTCCTGCCACCTCTTTTGGCAGTTGCGGATCCGGCGCTTGTAGACCCCCACGGACCGGACAGCCCGGACGATGTCCTTCCATATCTCCTGCTTCCGATGGGCAGAAGCCTGTCAGGATGACAAAGTGATAAGGCCATTACTACACATGCAACATATCCGTGCATGACACAGTTGCATATACATGTCGCAATCACAGGGGCACATGGTGTACACAGGCAGTGCACGGCTGCCCATGGACAGTTTTCCAGAAGTCACTACATGGTATCATTGCATGGGGAGTAAAACCCTGTTCAGAAGCACTGTCACTGCACCATACCTGTCCAGTGCAAGTCACTACACACTATGGGGGGTGACAACTACTCAGTGAGCCTGCTAGCCAGTGGCGTGCAGACTCTCAGCCTTGCTAGTCTGACAAAATGCACATTCAGAAAGGCAGTGCACAGGACACTCACCTGCTCCCCTGGTGTCCCATACAGCTTGCTGTACTGTGGAAGTAGGCTGTCCAGCAGGGCCTGGTTCTCTTCAAGGCTGAAGGCTGGGGCTCTCTCCACAGTACGTGCCATTGCAGGGTCCAGAGGGGCAGAGACAGCAGCAGTGCAGTGGCAGATGTCGTCTTGGAGCATGTAGTGCAGGCAAGTGGGCTCTCAGGGGAACAGCCAGCAATATATATGTGCTGGAGAGGCAGATACTGTCCCTTGTGTCCAAAGTGATAGGTCCAAGTCGTTTGCATCTTCTGAATCTGGCCAATCCATGGAATAGCAGCACCTAAACACGCCCACAGCATCCTTCAAATCTTCAACTTCATGACATACATGATTTTGCAACATTGTTGTGGGTGACCAACTGAATTTACAGCAACCGACTCGTTCGAAATTCGAAAACGCGTCCGTTGCCAGGCAAGCCCATTGTCAATGGGTGCGCACCGATCGGTCCATTGCAGTTCAACGCGCACAGGGGTACAACGCGTACCCGCACACATTGAAGGCAATGGGCCGGCCGGAGGCACCGATCGGTCCATTGCGGTACAACGCGCACAGGGGTACAACGCGTACCCGCACACATTGAAGGCAATGGGCCGGCCGGAGGCACCGATCGGTCCATTGCGGTACAACGCGCACAGGGGTACAACGCGTACCCGCACACATTGAAGGCAATGGGCCGGCCGGAGGCACCGATCGGTCCATTGCGGTACAACGCGCACAGGGGTACAACGCGTACCCGCACACATTGAAGGCAATGGGCCGGCCGGAGGCACCGATCGGTCCATTGCGGTACAACGCGCACAGGGGTACAACGCGTACCCGCACACATTGAAGGCAATGGGCCGGCCGGAGGCACCGATCGGTCCATTGCGGTACAACGCGCACAGGGGTACAACGCGTACCCGCACACATTGAAGGCAATGGGCCGGCCGGAGGCACCGATCGGTCCATTGCGGTACAACGCGCACAGGGGTACAACGCGTACCCGCACACATTGAAGGCAATGGGCCGGCCGGAGGCACCGATCGGTCCATTGCGGTACAACGCGCACAGGGGTACAACGCGTACCCGCACACATTGAAGGCAATGGGCCGGCCGGAGGCACCGATCGGTCCATTGCGGTACAACGCGCACAGGGGTACAACGCGTACCCGCACACATTGAAGGCAATGGGCCGGCCGGAGGCACCGATCGGTCCATTGCAGTACAACGCATCACTGTACATGTGACTGGCATAGGTCAGCATGCCTGTCTCAGATGGACATATGCCAGACACAGATAGCTCCCAGGGAGTGAGGGGCACACCTACATCACGACAGCCTGTCCAAACCTTATCATAAGGCATGTAAGGCTGCATTTCCTATTGTGTGTATGTTGGTGTACATGTTGTCCTGTGGGTGTCACCTGTGGGCAGCCACCCCCAGGCTGTGCACGTGTTCATGGGGACAGGATCCTGGGTGTTACGTGTACGTGACCACTGTGATGTGCAACTGTTCATATCTGTGCATGTGTCATGGTCACATTTCACAGTGGTGTTTGTGTATGTCATGTCACATACCCCGTGAGTCCTATGTGGGACAGTATGTTTGAGCCAGGGTGTCCCAGTGGCACAATAGTGATGGACCTCCACAGTCTTTGTGCATGTAGTGTTTACAATGTCTCTGATTTCATGTGCACAATGGGAGACAGTCTCCACATCCACGTTGTGTGTGCATGGACTCTGATGTTGTGCGTGTGTGTCACAGACGTCCATGTCTGTCCTGCCATGGCAAGTGTGGCCACTACCTGTGGGGGTCATGTTTGTTTTGCTGTGGTGTACACATGATACTCCAGGTGATGCCAGTGTCCATGTGGCATTACAGGGTCCCTGGGAATGTACCTGTCGTTGAGCTGTGGTGCCTGGGGCACATCTGTCCTCACATGTCACTGTGGGGGGTGACTGTGACACGGCATCATGATATCCAATGGGCCAACCTGGGACAAATTGATGCCACCTGTAGGACCGTGTTGACAGATGTTGGCCATGTATGTACCATACATGTCCTTCCGGTACTGCACACTTCATGTAGTTGTGCCTCATGATGATGTATGTTGGGATCTTGAGTGTGTTCAATGCTGCATATGTGGGGTGACTTACGATCTTGCTTACTTCTCCTCTGCACTGCAGGGCTCCTGCTGTCCATCGGCCATTCCCAGACCTGGCAACGATGGTGGAACGGGACAGCATCCGACGGTACCGCTTCACCAGGCAGCTGATTGAGGATTTGGCAGTGCAGTTGTCCCCACATTTGCAGCCTGGCCGGCCGTATCCTACAGCGCTGACCCCCAAGGTGAAGGTGATGGCAGCCCTACACTTCTTTGCCACCGGTACCTTCCAACATACTGTGGCGTCTGCTGGTGGGATGTCACAGACCATGTTCAGCCGTGTGCTCCGCGATGTTTTGGCAGCAATGTTGCTCTTCCTGAACCGGTACATCTATTTCCCTAGACTGCGACGACTCACTGATGTGAAGAGTGACTTTTATGCCCTGGGGAGGATGCCGCATGTCATTGGCTCCATTGATGGGACACATGTGGCTTTGGTACCACCACAGGCCCAGGAGCAGGCCTACAGGAACCGCAAGCACTACCACTCGGTCAATGCACTGGTGGTGTGTCTTGCAGACATGACCATCACACACGTGTGTGCCCGTTTCCCTGGTTCAGCACACGATGCCTTTGTGATGAGGAGTAGTCGCATCCCCAGGATGATGGCACAGATGCAGAACCAGCGTGCCTGGCTTGTCGGTGTGTACTGACTTTGTGCCATTGTGTGTGATCTGATCTGTAGTATTCCGCCCACTTTTCCAAGTCAGCTAATGTGCACTTGTCTGTCCGTAGGTGACTCGGGATACCCCAACATGCCGTGGTTGCTGACACCCCTCAGGAACCCTGTGACACCTGCCCAGATGCGCTACAATGAGGCACATGGTCGGACCAGGAGAGTGATTGAGCGGACCTTTGGTCTCCTGAAGAGCCGCTTCCGCTGCCTGGACAAGACCGGAGGGTCCCTCCCATATGCCCCTGCGAAAGTGTGCAAGATTATCATCGTCTGCTGCATGCTCCACAACATGGCAGTGCGGAAGGAGTTGCCTCTCATCCAGGATGACGATGACCAACATCCGCCACCTGTGGAGGATCCTGGCCTGGACCACGATGCCAGTGACGATGATGATGATGATGGTGATGGTGATGTCCGCACACAGCTCATCACCAACTTCTTTAGCTGAATGTGAGTATCCTGAGGTGTCATGTCAATGATGTGAGTTGGCATGATGTGTGGGTGGTGCTCTGGTGCTGTTGGAGTGTGTCCATGGGCTACTTGACTGGATGTGTGTTGCGATGTGTGCTTACAGGTGGGCTGTACTCCCCAACAGTGTTGACATGCTAACTTGGTTCTGGGTGGGTATCTTGTAACATGTATTGTGCATGAGTTTTGCTGTTCTGTCCTGTACTCCATTGCTTTTGACTGTGTGTCATTTCTGTCCTTCACAGGGTACTTTCAGATTCGTTTGGTCAACTGTGTCCACCGACGACGTGATTGCACATCCAGGCTGGTAGCTGTTGTGTCCCTACAGGTGATGTGCGCCACACCCATGGACTTCCTTCCATCTACAGTTGTTGACTGTGTGCCCGCTACCAGGTGGGGTTACCTTGCATCTGTAGTGGTTACGGCATGTTGCTACTGTGTAATAAACCTGTGCTTCACTTAGTGATGTGCGTTGTCTGTGGTCACACATTTGACTGCCATTTGCTTACTGCACCTGTGGGCTACTTGACTACAACTGGGAATGGGTGTGGTGTCTGTGCATTGCACCGTCTTCCCTGGCAACATCAGTGTAGGCAATGAGTCAGATGGCCTAGGTGTGTATGTGTCGTGTAGCCCTGGTGGTGTGTCTCCCTCATGTGTGTCACGTTGCCTGTACTCACATACCTGTGTTGTCCTTGCTGTTGCAGTTCGCATACACAGTGTAATTTTGCAGTTCATCATCCCCATAACAGCACCCACGTTGGAATCACGACAGAGGCAAGTATGGTGTATTAGTGTGTTTATTGTGATACATTTGTGTTAATAGTGCATAGGATGGGTTGTGCTGTACATGAATCTTGCAATCCCAAGTTCCTAGGTGAATTGAAAGTCCGGGTAGACAGGATCCCCAGTATCGGGGCCACAGTTGTCTGACACATTGGTCCAACTTGTACTCCCCATGCAATGTGTGGGAGTAGTGTTGCCGTCAACAGGGTGAACAGTCTGTGCACAAAGGCGAACATCCAGAACAGGTTCAGGCTTCCTGGGAGTTGCGCTTGGCCATCGGCCTCTCACTTTTCCCTCCTCGGACGACCCCTCTTCTTGGGGGGGGCCCTCAAGTGCAGGCTGCTGCGGTGCAGGGGACTCTCCGCCAGAGTCCTCCTCCCTCCCTGTGGCAGTTGCAGTTTGTTCGGCACCAGATGTTGTTGGCACACAGGGAGGTGTGGACTGGTTGCTGTTCATCTGGCGGAGGCATTGTAAAATGTCCCTGTGCACCGCCGTCATCTCATGCAGTGCATCCCACTTGGACTCCACGCGGGACATGTGTGAGTCCACACGGGACATGTGTGACTCCACGTGGGACATGTGGGAGTCCAAGCGGGCATGATGGGCAGCCTGCTGCTGTTTAATGTCTCTGAGGAGCCCCACTACCTGGCTGAGCTCTCCGGTGCTGGACTGGTACGCATCAGCTATGCGTACCAGTTGTGGGTCGTCATGCACACCAGCAACGTCTGCAAGCAGCGACCTCTGTCTCCCACCCTCCCACCACCCCTGCTGACATGTGCAGTGTGTGCAGTGGCACGCACAGATAACCCTGGTCCACCTTGGGGGTTGGTGGTGGTGGTGGTGTCCATGGCCCCAGGTTGGTCCAGGGTCACTGTGCTGGTGTTGCTCCTTATTCTGTCCATGTCGGCAGGGATGGTATTCGTGGTGACAGTCGTTGTAGGGGTGGGTGCAGGGGGTGCAGCTGGTGGTCCTGCTGGTGCTGCAGCTGGTGGTCCTGCTGGTGCTGCATGTTGACTTGCACCGGATGTGCCAGGTTGTTCTTCATCGTCCGAGGAGGACAGAGGCTGTACGACGCCAGTGAGCTCGGCATCCTCTTGAGCCTGGGACTGGGACTCCTCAGCGTCTGCTGCTGTGTCCCCATCATCACCTGTTTTTGGGAGACACAAACAATGTATGTCATGTTTCTGCAGGCATCAATGGTTGACACACATGACAGTTGTGACTGTGCCTCTGGGTGCGGGCCTGTACATTGCATTGTCCTAAGTCGTCACAGTCAGGGGTTGATATTGGTGTGGCACATTGTCCTGCATTATTTGGGCATTTCTATGTATTTTCTGGGGTGTGAACATGGTCTGCATTGCTTGTGTTTGGTTGACAGCCAGACCTCCTTCCCACCCAGCCAGCCAGTCAGTTATCCCACCATGGAACGTGCTTGCGTTGCAGGGAGTGTATGTTGTCTCTCAGGATGTCAGTCAGTGGTGTCCTGCTGTTTGTTGGTGCACAGTTGGCAGCAGGGCCTTGTGCTCCCCACAGCAGTAGCCAGTGTCAGCCATCTTGTGAGTCCTTCTCCACTCCCTGTGATGTGAGCATGGTTCAGGGTGGTGTTGATGGGCCAGTTGTGAGGCTGAGCAATGTCTGTGACTACGACTCCCATCATGCTATTGCCTCCACCCCCTTCCCAGCATGCCCATGCTTCCTTCCTTTTGACTCTGCTTCCCTGTGGGGTGGGCTGGCTGTGCTGACAGGATGGCTGGGAGTGTTGTCCTGGCAGTTGTTTGGCTAAGAGTCCCAAGAGTGTCCCTGTGCTTCACACAACATAACCCAGGGTGGTGGTGCTTTGTGGGATCTTGTGTTAGGATGGAGGGCATTGCATTCTACCAGGTGGGTACTGTGGAGTTTGTGTTGGGGGGTGTGAGGGGAGGTGCTGGTGACTATAGTCAGTGCTGCAAGTCCCCCTTCCCACCCAGCCAGCCAGATATCCCACCATGGAACGTGCTTGCATTGCAGGGAGTGGAAGTTGTCTCTCAGGATGTCAGTCAGTGGTGTCCTGCTGTTTGTTGGTGCACAGTTGGCAGCAGGGCCTTGTGCTCCCCACAGCAGTAGCCAGTGTCAGCCATCTTGTGAGTCCTTCTCCACTCCCTGTGATGTGAGCATGGTTCAGGGTGGTGTTGATGGGCCAGTTGTGAGGCTGAGCAATGTCTGTGACTACGACTCCCATCATGCTATTGCCTCCACCCCCTTCCCAGCATGCCCATGCTTCCTTCCTTTTGACTCTGCTTCCCTGTGGGGTGGGCTGGCTGTGCTGACAGGATGGCTGGGAGTGTTGTCCTGGCAGTTGTTTGGCTAAGAGTCCCAAGAGTGTCCCTGTGCTTCACACAACATAACCCAGGGTGGTGGTGCTTTGTGGGATCTTGTGTTAGGATGGAGGGCATTGCATTCTACCAGGTGGGTACTGTGGAGTTTGTGTTGGGGGGTGTGAGGGGAGGTGCTGGTGACTATAGTCAGTGCTGCAAGTCCCCCTTCCCACCCAGCCAGCCAGATATCCCACCATGGAACGTGCTTGCATTGCAGGGAGTGGAAGTTGTCTCTCAGGATGTCAGTCAGTGGTGTCCTGCTGTTTGTTGGTGCACAGTTGCCAGCAGGGCCTTGTGCTCCCCACAGCAGTAGCCAGTGTCAGCCATCTTGTGAGTCCTTCTCCACTCCCTGTGATGTGAGCATGGTTCAGGGTGGTGTTGATGGGCCAGTTGTGAGGCTGAGCAATGTCTGTGACTACGACTCCCATCATGCTATTGCCTCCACCCCCTTCCCAGCATGCCCATGCTTCCTTCCTTTTGACTCTGCTTCCCTGTGGGGTGGGCTGGCTGTGCTGACAGGATGGCTGGGAGTGTTGTCCTGGCAGTTGTTTGGCTAAGAGTCCCAAGAGTGTCCCTGTGCTTCACACAACATAACCCAGGGTGGTGGTGCTTTGTGGGATCTTGTGTTAGGATGGAGGGCATTGCATTCTACCAGGTGGGTACTGTGGAGTTTGTGTTGGGGGGTGTGAGGGGAGGTGCTGGTGACTATAGTCAGTGCTGCAAGTCCCCCTTCCCACCCAGCCAGCCAGATATCCCACCATGGAACGTGCTTGCATTGCAGGGAGTGTAAGTTGTCTCTCAGGATGTCAGTCAGTGGTGTCCTGCTGTTTGTTGGTGCACAGTTGCCAGCAGGGCCTTGTGCTCCCCACAGCAGTAGCCAGTGTCAGCCATCTTGTGAGTCCTTCTCCACTCCCTGTGATGTGCGCATGGTTCATGGTGGTGTTGATGGGACAGTTGTGGGGCTGAGCAATATGTGTGACTGCGACTCCCATGATGCTATTGGCTACACTGACTTGGCCAGCATACAAAGAATTCCTTCCTTTGAGTGGTCTTCACTGTGTGTTGGTGTTGTTGTGGTGGCTACATGTGTGGATGTGTTTGTTAGTTCTATTTGTGCCACTGCCTAGCTGTAGTTGTAGTTGTGTTTGTACATGTGTTGGCACAGCTGGATGTGACTTTTGGATGGCATGTGTTGTGTTTATCTGACTGACATACACATTTTGGGATGATTCTGTTCTGGTTGCTGTGTAATTGCTATGAGTGCATGGTTTGACTCTCCCTTGACAGTGATGTGTGTGTTTTGTGGCAGTATATTGTGTACATTTGTTGTGTACTCACCAGGCTCTGGGATGTCCTCTAGTCCATATACGCTCACTGGCGGAAGGATGGCCCGCACCTTCTCCTCCCAGGGCCTGAGGTATATTGGCTTGGCAGGAGGGCCACTGCCGGTGTGTTGGCTGTTGATGTAGTCTTTCTTCAGCATGTCCCGTACCCTCCTGCGCACGTCATACCACCTGTTCTGGATGTCCGTCTTTGTGCGCCGACATGGTGATTGTGCGTTCACCCTGTTGATGATCCTCTCCCACATCTTGGTTTTCTGCGACATGGGGGTCTGTTGGACCAGTGTGCCAAACAGCTGTGGCTCCACCCTGAGGATCTCGTCTACCATGACTTCCAATTCACTATCTAGGAACTTGGGATTCTTCTTGGGGGGCATGGTGATGGGTGGTGATGGTGGGTGATGTGTGTGTTGGTGTGCAGGTGAGGGTGTGTGAGTGTGTTTTTTGCTGGGTGTATGTGAGGTAGGTATTTGTTGGTGTGCTGATGGTGTGTGGCTTGTGTGAGGGATGAGCTGTGGGTGTGTGGTTGCTTTCTCTTGGGTGCTGGCAGTGGAATGGCATTTGCAAAGGCTCATGGTAGTGATTTGTGTCCTTTATATAGGTGGAGTTGTGGGTGTGTCTTTGTTCTCTGTCCCCCCCCCAGTATTTATTGGCTTGGTAATTGCTTGTTTGGCCTTTTTTGGGTGATTTTTCCTTTGTGCTGTTTGTGTATGTTGGAAACGTTCTTGTGACCGAGTCGGACCCTGCATTGGTCTCGTACGGTGTTTTCCGTTTCGTTCACGCTGTGTTTGTGCAGTTTTCTATGCTGCGTACGCGTCGGTCGCGGTGTATTGTGTTGCTTCGGCTCGGTTTTGTATGCGTGTCGGTCGTACGGCTTGTCCTCCGTCCGACTCGCTCGTGGTTTTCGCGCCTTGCATCGTACTTAGCGGTTTGGAGTTAGCGTGTACGTTTCGGTCGGATTTGTTCCGGGTGCGTGTCGGTCGGTTGGATTCGCGTGTTTTTCCGGCCGGATTGCTGTTTTCCGTGCGGCTCGGTCGGTCGGCTTGGTTTCGTTACGTGTCGGTCGGATTTTTCGCACCTTGCATCGTACTTGGCGTGTCGGTCGCCACGGGTGCGTGTCGGTCGGTATTTTTTCCGGATCCGAGTCGGTCGGTGCTTTTTCCGACCCGAATCGGAATCGACCCCTAAGCGTTAATTTCATTCAACATTTTTTATAAACTCCGACACGGTTGTTTCCGGTCACGAGGTCCACAACAATCATTGCCACTAAAGAAAGACTACATTTCATACCAGTAGTTCGATATGAAGCGCTCTTAATCAAACATTGGCTTCATGCTGAATCAATTGCCTATAATCTACATCAATAATTCATTTTTGTTAAATATCACAAAATTTACAATTGAATTGCATTAATCTGAAACAACTCAACATTTCTATCAAAATAACCTATAATCCAGCATGATTGTTTACCTTTTTTTCAAAAATGTAAAAATTTGTGGCGATACATATTCCAATGTGAATCAATTGTTGACATATCATTGATTATTAGATATTTTATAAGACGTGCACACTCTTAGAATTATTGACCTTTTCGTACTTCACAGATTCCTCATTTGGGCTAATCAAATGAAGCAACAGTGCATGTATAATTCATGAACTGTGCATAGTGACCATGAAATTGACATTTTTAACAAATACATAATCAAACAAAAGGGATGACTACCATGGTTTACGCTAGTGCAATTCACTATATCTCATTTCTGGTCACCCCTTGACCAGTTTGCTGCCACCAAACCCGTATCTACACAGTGGCTTCATTACTTTCACCCTTTTGAATACTTATCAAATAATCTACAATCCTGGGCAAGTGCCCTTTGTTATATTTGTCACACTTTTAGCACCTCTTATTGCCTTATTCTTATAATCACCACTACTCCTTTTTTTAATAAACGTGACCTCCTACTTATCTTTCATATTAAAACCATCTAAACATATATTTATATATATATGTTTTTAGTTTGGGTTATTGTGTCTTCTAAGTATTTTTAATTTAATTTTATACTTAAAACCTAATGGGGCCGATTACGATGTCGGTCGTAAAGCCTCTGACCTTAGATCTGAGGCTTTACAAACGACATCGTCGGTTTCAATTTTGACCAGCTGATTTTGATACAGCTTGCCGGAATTGAAACCAGCCGGTCATTCCGGCTGCCTTCCGACAGGCTCAAGGAGCCAGCCGGAACCGGCCCGTAATCCAAATGGACAGCGGTTTACGCCGTTTGGATTACGATGCACGGTTTCCGGCAGGGTTTCCATGCCGGCCTTTCCAACATGGAAACCCTGTCAGAGAGTGTGTTTGGGGGGCCCTAGAAGGGCCCCCTTTCCCTTGCGCCCTCCAGTTGGGGGCCGAGGGGGCATCTATGGTGCCCCCCTGTTAATCCCTGCACCCACAGGGTGCAGGGGTTAACACAACCTCACTTTTCCCTATAGGAGCATGTACTACAGCCGGTGTACCTGCGGTCGCATCATAATCAGGCGGTCGGGACCGCCGACCGGATGTCAGCCAGTCCCGGTTACTCCATGGTGTTGGTCCGAGGAAACACCGACCGAAATTGTAATAGGCCCCTATGTTGATTATGGAGTATTGATTGTGTATAGAAACCTTTTAGTGTCCAACACCTTCTCTAAAAGGGCTTAGATTGGAGTAGGGGTAGTAAGTGTCACCCTTTTAGTGTCCAACACCTTCCCCAAAATTGTTTAGATTATAGTTCGAAGAGTAAATTCAGCCTGTTTAGTGTCCAACACCTTCCCCAAAATACTTTAGTTTGGAGTGGGAATAATAGAGTTCTTTATTCTTTATTCAGTTTTTACAAAAACTATAAAAGCACAAATAAATACAATAAAAACATGTAAAAAAATCAATTCGAAGTTAATACCGTAAACAGCAAAATTTCTGTTAAAAATAATTGAGAACATTCAGACCTAGGGGCAATGGTTCCCAGTATATGTTGCCCCTTTAGTGTTCATCACCTTCCTCAGAATGGTTTAGATTGGAGTGGGAATAGTAAATATCACCCCTTTAGTGTCCAACACTTTCCCTGAAATGGTTTAGATTGAAGTTGGAATAGTAAATGCAGCCTTTCTAGTGTTCAACACCTTCCCCGAGGTGATTTAGTTTGGAGTTGGAATAGTATATTTTGCCCTTTTATGTTCAACATCTTCCCCAAATTGGTATAGATTGGAGTGGGAATAGTGAATGTCACCCCTTTAGTATCCAACACCTTCTCCAAATTAGTTTAGTTTGGAGTGGGAATAGTAAATGTAAATCCATTAGTGCCCAACACCTTGCCCAAAATGGTTTAGATTGTAGTTGGAATAGTATATGTTGCCCCTTTAGTGTCCAAAACGTTCCTCAAATTTGTTTACATTGGAGTGGGAATAGTAAATGTCACCCCTTTAGTGCCCAACACCTTCCCCAAGATGGTTTATATTGGAGTGGAAATAGTAAATGTCATCCCTTTAGTGTCCAACACCTTCCCCAAAATGTTTTAGATTGGAGTAGGAATACTGAGGGTTACCCCTTTAGTGCCCAACACTTTCTCCAAAATGATTTATGATGGAGTGGGAATATTTAATTTAACCATTTTAGTGTTAAATTACTTTGTTAAAATGCATTTCTATGTTGTAGGGGTAATTTATGTCATTTAATTAGTTTTGATGACGTTTAGAAAGAGAATCAAGCCCTTAACTGCCTCCCCGCCCTCCCTCCCCTCCCCCCAGTGCTAAGCCCTTTTGGCTATTTTGCGGTAATTCGCTCTTAGGGCTCTATAAATTATTATTATAAGGTATGCATGCCAAATTTGCGTCCTTTCTGCCCAACATCCTGGTGATTCCAAAGGGACCCAGGGTTTGTGGATTGCCCTGGAGGGAGCTGAGAAAATAGGCAAAATAAAGATACGTTTTTAATTTTAGGAAAATAGGACAAAATAGGAAAAAGGACTAGGAATAAAAGTGTCTGGTTTTTCCTAAAAATGTCATCAACTAATGGTTTGCGTGCTAAAATCACCATCTTCCTAGATTTCAGGAACATGCAGAGCTGAATAAAAAAATGTAATTTCTTACCACAGTGTTGGCATTTTTCATAGAGCTAGCCTCTTTCCTATTTTCTGTATTCTAAACCTACTTTCGGATTGTTGTAGAAACTAGGTAAAATCAATGGGTAATGCAGGCAAGCTATAGATTTCTAAAAAGTAGACAAAATTCCAAATTTAGCAAGGTCATATGTGTAGATCCCTCAACGTTTTTCCAAAGAAACTAACTGTTGAAATGAAGAAATATTAAAAATGAGTAGGAAAACGGCCATTTGTGATACCGTTTTCATCTGTAACTTTTTGTCAAAATGGCCGATTTACAAAAGCAATATACCATTATGTTTGCTACACCCTTCTAGTTGCGGGGATATATAGGGTTTGTACGTTCTACAAAAACACAAGCTACCCAGAGCCAATAACTGAGCTGCACAATACAATGGATTTTTATTGAGTACCGAGTATAGACCAATTCGTATGGTGAAATATGTAGAGTGAATATGTATTTCTGAAGTGGACATAAGATATGGAGTTTAGAAGCAGTGGTTATTTGTACATCTCTGAATTTGTGGGTACCCATACTAGCACATGATTTAGAGGGTATTTTTCAAAATGTCTTCTTTCTTACACACTGGCTTACATTTGGAAGTAATAAATTCAGTGAAATCCAATGGGTAATAACAAATGTTCTACTATTCAATATAATTACATTTCGTACTTGTAAAGCACGAACATATCACCCTTCAAGGGTTCAAGGCGCTGGGGGTCATTGGAGAGTTTAAGTGAGCTATTGCTCTTAGTCACATGATGCTGAGTGAGCTGCCACCAGCGTCAGTGATCGAACCGCAGGCCCGTTGCGCCACAATCAGTCGATCTGGCCTCTGCCCCACATCTCTCCCACATGTCTTCTGATAAAAATGGTACCACATTTGTGTTAGTAGGCCTAGTGCCCTTGTCAGGAAATGGCCCAAAACTCAACATGGACTCATCACATTTTTCCACTCAAACCTTACGCTTTTTTGCAAAGCGGGTAGCTGTGAACTTTGAGCCCTAGCTTAGCTAGCACCTAGGGAAACCTAGAAAATGAGCACATTTTTAAAAACTAGACACCTAGGGGAATCCAGGGTGAGATGACTTGCATGGCTTTCACCAGGCGTTGTTACCCAGAAACTCTTGAAAACCTCAAACTTTGACTAAAAAAAACATATTTTCCTCATATTTCTGTGATGTAAAGTTCTGTAATCTGTGGGGAGCCCTTCCTTCCACCCAGCACTCCTCAAAGTCTTTTGATAAAAATTGCACCTCACTTTTGTGGGTAGGCCTAGTGCCAGCAACAGGAAACGGGCTAAAACGCATCACGTATACATCACATTTTCCACTCAAAACCAACCCTTTTTTGCAAAGTGGGTAGCTGTAGATTTTGGTCCCTAGCTCACCTAGAGAAACCTAGCACACTTGCGCAGTTTTTAAAGCTAGACACCTGGGGGAATCCAGAGTGAGGTGACTTGCATGGAATTCACCAGGTTTTGTTACCCAGAATCCCTTACAAACCTCAAACTTTGACTAAAAACACACATTTCTCTCACATTTCTGTGATGGAAAGGTATGAAATATGCAGGGAGTCCCAAACCTCGTTGCACGTAGTATTCCCCAAGTCTCCCTGAAGAGTTTTACTTGAAATTGTAGCATGTTGTACATTATTTGGTTTGTTTGCTAAGTTTAAGTGCAATATGGGTTACAGATTGCTCCATTCGCAGTTGTTGGTAGCTTTACTCTATTTTTTGGGGTTCTATAATTGTATAAAGTGCCGTTTCAGTTCTGCCTAGTGTGGATTGGAAGCCATTGTGTCATCCTTCCACTGAGTTGTTTGTATTGGCTTCCTGTGCCAAGCTGTTGTCATTGACATTTTACCATGGTATTTGGAATTTGGAATTTAGGTTAGCGTCTGCATCCGGAGCGATGTAGTATGCCAACCCAAGTATCTTCAAAATAATCCATTGGAGGGCTTAGTTTGTATTTATTTTGTTGGTAGAAAGGTTTTCTATCATTATATTGTAGTGGTTAGCTATCTCAATGACAGGAGCATACATTAGTGCTATCATTTTTGTATTTCAAAGGGAAATTAACTCTTTGTAGCATATGCCTCACTTAGGGCCCGATTACGACTACGGCTGTCCCATGGACCGCCATAGCCGTGGTGGCGGTGCGGGCATCGCCACACCGGCTGTCAGACTGCCCTGTTACAACTTGGGTGGTCTTACTGCCATTGCACATCCATGACCATCTGAGTTCCCTATCGGTGGCACGGCGGTCTTGAGGCGGCAACATGCATATTATGTTTCCTCTCTGCAACGGTTTTCGTGTCAGTTCCCACTCCATGAAAACCTTGGCAGAGAGGAAACAAAGGGGGCCCTACATGGGTTGCATGCAGGAGGGCACATGTTGTGCCCCCCTGTGTGCATGCACCCCAGTACCTGCACGGCATGGACTTCACCATTCCATGCCATGCAGGTACTGCCTTTGATGTTCCAATTGCGGTGCCTATTTCATAGTCACAGCCATTGACGGCCAAAGAACCACCTGCCAGTCCCTATGCTTTGATTGAAATGAAAGTAACAACCTTATATGGCTGTGTGTAGGTAAACCTTTAAAATGGTTTGAATCATGGCTTGTTCAAAGTCTATGATTCTTTTTTTTATAGGTAGTAGTTATTTGTTTTATGTTTAATGTGGTTTAAGAGTTTGTAATAGGTGCTACTTTGCTTATTTCGTAGTAGGGCATATGTAAAAGAGATATTTGAGTTGTGATATTTACGATGTATGGTGTATATCTGAGTGAATGGTTCGGACACATTTTGAAGGTTCCATCCATCATCCAGGTTTAACAATGTCTTAGTTTTAGTAGGTAGTCTGTGGTACAAAATCTTAAGATTCATCTATTATTGTTTAGCTTGTCATATAAGAGGAAGGGTTTCTCATTATGTGTAATTTTTAAGTGTTTAGGTATTTCTTTATCTTGATATCTTCTAGGTGCAGGAGGAGTATCACTGCTGGCTTTTTAGTTTGTGCAATTAAACACTTTAAAATGGATATAGGTGGTAGTTGGCCTGTTACGTGTTCGGGAACTTTAGGTAGTATATCTTTTAGGATTTTTGTTGTTGGTTTCTGGGAAATTATATCCTGAAATACCTCCCTTAATTCTATTTCTGTTACATTCCAGCGGTGGTTGTGTTCCCTTACATTAATTAACTATCATATTTTGTAGTAGACCTTCCATACCATGCACTAGAGTAATATTTAGTACAATTCCAATTCACAGCTTCCATTGATGTACTTTCTTGGTTGAAGGTGTAGCCCATCGGCCTTAATAATTGCTTTCCTTTCTGTGATGTTATATATTTTGCTCTTTCTGTCTGTTTGTAGTTTATATATGAAATTAATCAACTACTTTTCTTATTTATACTTACATGTATGTTCTTTTTAGATGTTTCACACTTATTTGCAGCTTTTCCGTTAGGGGTGTTGTAATGTAGAGCTGAAGCTTTCTTTTCTCTTTGTGGAAATAAAAAGTTTCAGTTTCATTTGAAATGTTGGTTTGTAAATTGTAGAGGTTGTTAGGTTTTATTTTTTCGATTTTAGGGTGACTGTCTCCTTTACAATAATTTCCATATACTTACTTATAATGTTTTTTTTTCTGGTTTGTGACCGGTGTTTTTTTCATAGCTTAACCCTTTCTCAATGTTGTAGTATTTTTTTTTAGTACGTACATGTAAATAGATAAACGTTGTAGAGTGTTTTGTTAATTATTTGTTATTTTATATTTTTATTTTAATTAAAAGTACGTTTTAGTTTAAGTATAAGTTTTACTTACTTTCCAAAGTAGTTGTTGATATGTATATACATATATATATATTTCTCTTTTCAGATTCCGGTCAGAGAATCTGGCAGAGTTTCCTCTTCTTGCAGCTTTTGTCAATTTTGGAGTATTAACTTGATAACATTTGTGTGCCTTTTAGATTGTTGATTTAATTATTTGTGGAATTTTATTGGTTAAGTTTGTTTATAGTTTCAGTTTGTTGGTTAATTTTGGTTTGATTTTTGTTTATCAGTTATGTTCTTTTATTTATGTTTTATTTATAGTTTTTAACCCCTTTGCTGCTAGGCCTTTTCCTCCCCCGTGGTAAACCTTTTTTTGGCTATTTGGGGTAGTTCGCGCTTAGGCCCCTGTAACTTTTTGTCCACATAAGGTATCCACGCCAAATTTGTGTCCTTTTCTTCCAACATCTTGAGGATACCATTCTTTGTGGATTCCCCTGGAGGGGACCTAGAAATTGGCCAAAATACAGCAAAAATCTTCTTCTTTTTTTTAACTGGGAAAAAAGTGCTGCAGAAGAAAGCGTCTGGTTTTATCCCTGCAAATGGTATCAAGAAAGGGTTTGTGGTGCTGAAATAACCATCTTCTCAGCTTTCAGGTACAGGCATATTTTTGTCAGAAAACCAACCTTTTCTACACAGTTTTTGCATTTTACTGGGACATAGGCTATTTTTGCTATTTTCTGTGCTTTCAACCTCCTTCCAGTTAGTGGTAGAAATGGGTGTGAAAGCAATAATAGATTCCAGAAAGGTATACATTTCTGAAAAGTAGACAAAATTCTGAATTCAGCAAGGGGTCATTTCTGTAGATCTTACAAAGGTTTCTTTTATAGAAACTAACGGTTTAAAATTAAAAAATATTGAAATTGAGTTGAAAAAACGTTTTCACCTGTAACATTTTCTAAGTATGACAGATTTTTTTAAAGCAATATACCGTTACATCTGCTGGGCCCTTCTGGTTGCGGGGATATATAGGACTTGTAGGTTCGCCAAGAATACGAGGATCCCAGAGCCAGTAACTGAGCTGCATCTTGCAATGGTTTTTCATTGTGTACCGGGTATATAGCAGTTCATTTGGTAAAATATAAAGAGTGAAAAATAGGTACAAAGCAAACCTATATATTTCCGAAATGGGAACAAAATATAGAGTTTAGAAGCAGTGGTTATTTGCGCAGCTCCAAAATTGTGGGTAGCCATACAAGAATGTGAATTAGAGGTCATTTTTCAAAATAACTTCTTTTTAAAAATTGTCTTACATTTGTAAGGCAGAAATGCAAAGAAAGTCAATTGGTAATAACACTCTCGATAAAAATGCTACCTCACTTGTGTGGGTAGGCCTAGTGCCTGTGACAGGAAACAGCCCAACACGCAACCTGAACACATCAAATTTTTCCAGTGAAAACCGAGCATTTTTTTGCAATGTGCCTAGCTGTGGATTTTGGACTCTAGCTCAGCCGGCACATAGGGAAACCTAGCAAACCTATGCATTTATGAAAACTAGACACCCAGGGAATCCAGAATGGGATGACTTGTGTGGTTATCACCAGGTTCTATTACCCAGAATCCCTTGCAAACCTCAAACTTTCTAAAAAAAAAACACATTTTCCTCACATTTCTGTGATGGAAAGTGCTGGAATCTGTGTGGATCCACCAACTTCCACCCACTCAGCATTCCCCACAGTCTCCCGATCAGTGGTGGCTGGTGACTTTTCAAAGTGGTGGGGCGTAAAAGTTAGGGGCAAGTTTGACTTCACAAGTGAAGTGCTAGTATAAGGAAGGATGAGTGTGTGTGTGTGTGTGTGAGTGTACCTGATATCTATGCTCTACAGGTATGCTCACCACACGGTGGCCGTGGCAGGTGTGTGTGCTCGGAATATCTGCACGGTTTAGACGCTGCAGTAGCCGGGTTTCCCCCATTTCTCGCACAGGGTCCGGCACCGACCCTCTCTTAGCTCGGCTGTGCAGGTAAATTTCAGCGATGATGAAAAGGCCCCCTTGCGGAGGTGGCTGAAGGCACCAGTAACATCATGGCCCATTATACAAAGTGCTATCTATAGACGGCATAGTCTGCATTGCTAAAACATGCACATGCCTTGCCAGGCTATTTCAGGAAGAAGCAAGACATGTGCAGAAAGAACCAACAGAGGAGCAGAAAGAGGCCTTGTTGCAAAATCATCCTGTGCCCACAACTTTTTCAGACGGGTACTGGTGGTAACTGACTCTGAGTAACTAGGCCTAGAGCCAGTGCTATGCTAAAAGACACTTAGAATACAGTGAAAACACCTACATACACTAGGGAACACCATGCGTTGGGGTACCCCTGTGATTTGCATGACCTCCTCTGTAAGGCCCTAATACATAATAGGGCAGGGGGATTAAAACTACCTCTTAAAACGCGCTACGGGGCGCGTTTGCACAGTGGTGAAGGGAGGGGGCCTGAGGTGACATGTGTGCAAACACGCCCTGTGGCCGCTTTAAGTTGGGAGATTAAGTCCCCTTGAATCCTGAGGGTCCCTGGGGTCCAACTAGCCCACTAGGTACCTCCAGTAAGCGCCACAGAGCTGCGTTGCAGAGAGGTGTAAAAAGGGGCGTGGCCTGGACCACCTCTCTGCAACGCAGGCCTGTGGCACTTACTGGAGGTACCTGGTGGCCTAGTTGGCCCCCAGGGGCCCTCAGGATTGAAGGGGACTTAATTCTCCAACTTAAAACGCATCACAGGGCATGTTTGCACACATGTCACCTCAGGCCTCGCCCCCTCCCTTCACCACTGTGCAAACGCGCCCCGTGGCACGTTTTAAGTTGGGGGATAAAGTCCCCTTGAATCCTGAGGGTCCCTGGGGTCCAACTAGCCCACCAGGTACCTCCAGTAAGCGCCACAGAGCTGCGTTGCAGAGAGGTGTAAAAAGGGGCGTGTCCTGGACCACCTCTCTGCAACGCAGCCCTGTGGCGCTTACTGGAGGTACCTGGTGGGCTAGTTGGCCCCCAGGGACCCCCAGTATTGAAGGGGAATTAATTCCCCAACTTAAAACGTGCCACAGGGCGCGTTTGCAGAGTGTTGCTGGGAGGGGCGGGGCCTCTGGCACGATCGCGTCTTTTGTATTTTTCTTTTTTTTTAGAAGGGGGCTGTGTGGCCCCACTTCTTCTCCCTTTGGGCCCTGGGGACCCCATCCCCCAGAGCCTGACACCTTTTAAAAAAAAAAAATGAACGGGCAGGGGGCCACGTGCGCCCCCCTTCCGTGGCCAATTCCGGCCCCGGGGACCCCATCCCCCGGGGCATGGCCAAATATTTTTTTTTGTTTATGGAGGGGGGCTGCGTGGCCCCCCTCCTCAGGCCATTTATGGCCCCGGGGACCCCAACCCCGGGGCCGGCCTTTGCGTGATTTTTTTATTTTTATTTTTTTATTATTATTGGGGAGGGGGGCCACGTGGCCCGCCTCCCAGGCCACTCCTTGCCCCGGGGACCCCATTCCCCGGGGCCTGGCCTCTCGTTGGGGACCGTGGGGGGAGCCCCAATGCTCCCACGGTCCCGCCGGCTCCCCGCGTCCTGCAGGAGCCGGCATTGCTTTTCCACATGGGGAGCTGCTGACATGCAGCTCCCCTTGTGGAAAAGCAATCTGCTTTGCTTCATTGAAGCGAGAGCAGGTTTCCCTGCTCTCGCTTCAATGAAGCAAAGCAGTTTGCAATGACAGGGCGGGAGCCGAGAGGCTCCCGCCCTGTCATTGCAAACAGCAGTGTCCCGGGGGTAGGCACCTCGGGACACTGCAGGAGCCGGCCCTGGGGGGTGGTGGTCCCCAGGGCCATGGAGGGCTCCAGGAGGGGGGCCGCGCGGCCCCCCTCCCATCACATGCACAGCCCCGGGGAGGTGGCGGTCCACGAGGCATGTGGGGGGGCTCGAGCCCCCCCACACAGGTCTATGTTTTTTTTTAAAAAAGCCCTGAGGGGTGGCGGTCCCTGGGGCAGTGGGGGGGCCGTGTGCCCCCGCGATTATAATATTGCATTCCCCCAGGACTTGGCCCACCCGGGGGCTAAATAATAACAAAGCGCGTGCCCGCGCTTCGTTTTTTTTAGTTTCGTGGCCGGATCCGCGGATCCGGCGCGCATTTTGCCGATTTATTTTTAAAAAAAATGCTTTTTTGGGCCCTGGGGGACCTTGTGGGACCCCCTAAGCAGGCCTAGGGGGTCAGGGTGTTTCTACCCTGCCCCCTTTTCTTTTTTTCCTCGGTTTTTATTCTGATTTCTTGTGACTCGGTTCTACTGAGTCACAAGATGGCTGCCAACACTTCCTGGTTGGGAGTGTTGACAGCCAATTAGAATAAAGCTCGTGGTCGGGAGGGTGCGCGGATCCTCCGTGCCTCTATATATCGAAACTTTTATTTTTTGATTTTCTCAGCAACTACTGAACGGATTTACACCATTTAAAAAAGGGCGCTTTCTGAACCAAGCACTACCTTTTGCCAAATTTGGTGTAATTCCGTTCAGCAGTTCAAGCTGTAACCGTGTCTAAACTTTCCTATGGGAAATTGATTTTTCGACCTCTATTTTTGAATTTCTCAGGAACTACTGAACGGATTTACACCATTTAACAAAAAGGTCTCTTTCTGAACCAAGGGCTACCTTTTTGCCAAATTTGGTGTAATTCCGTTCAGCAGTTCGGGCTGTAGTCGTGTCTAAAGTTTCCTATGGAAAATAACATGGAGAAAACACGTTTTGGGACCCCCCTTTTTTCTCGGCACCCGCTTGCCGAATCACCCCGAAACTTTCAAGACAGGAGCTGACCAGAGCGGGCTACGAGTTTTGAAAATTTCACGAAGATTCGTCAACCGGCGCCAAAGATATTGAGAAAACAAAAAATTAGTTTCCTATGGAAAATAGGTCCTAACTATAACTATCTACTGGCGACCGCCAGTAGATAATATATATATAAATTCGGGGTCAACAGACAGGAGTATGCTAGTGTATTTGAACTTAATCCCATTAAAATTCAGGGAGGTACACTTGTAGAACTGAATGTGCGGTATACGTACTTGAATGTACTTGTCACTTACAATATGTAGGAAGTACTAAGCTGCAAGTATTCAACCGCATATTACAACACCTACGCGCAATAGTCAACTCAGACCCTAGTTACCCTGTCGCTCGGCATTTCGAATTGGTGCACAATAACAACCTAAAAGATTTGAGCTATTTTGTAATAGATGCAGTACCAAGATTATTGAGGGGTGGAAATAGGGAAAAGAAACTCCGGCAATTAGTCTAAATACATCCTGTTACTTGACACTAAGATGCCCAGTGGTCTAAATACAGGGAGGACTTACACAACTTTTTATGAATAGATTTTTATAAACTTTTTGTAAACTTTTTTATAGACTGATGTGGTGTTCTAATCTGTGCATTAATTGTGGTGACTTTGCTTTGTGATGTTTTAGTTTTTTAGCCTGTATTTTTAAGCCTGGTTTTAGCCTTGTTTTTACCTCATTTTACCGGAATTGTTCGGTTTTACTGGGTTTTGATGGGTTTTTACGGGTTTTTAAGTCAGGTTTTAAACTATTTATAACATCCAAATATCTCAGTACTGTAATCTTAACTGTCTTGACTTTACATCTAAAAGATTTTCTTGGTTGCTCTTTTTGCACTAGCAGTTTTTTGCACTAGCAGTTTATTCAACTATTGCACTTGCACTTTATGTTTCTCTCGATGTACAATGAACAAAATATTGCACTTGCAGTTTTATCTATGCATCTATTATTTAATAGTATGTGGGAACGTGCATTGTTATATTGATGTCATAATGCATAGAGTTTATGGTAAACGAAGTAGCAGTACCAGTATTAACTTGGAATAATACAACAAGGCATGGCCTAAGTTTTCCTATTTATTGTAATCAAGTTGACAGTTTGGATATAATAACTGAATACTTAAGACGATTACATTTTTTTTTTTGAATTAACACTAACACCTTTCTATGCACTTGAATTTTGCTCCCTCTCTTATGATGTATCTTGTGAATAAACTAATACAATTGTATTTAGGTTACTTTATATACAGATCAATGTTAAGTGTTACTACATCAAGATAATCTGTTTTTTTATACACTAATTAGGTTTGTGTATATACAAAATATGAAGGTAACAAATACTGACTCTACATACATATATTCTTTTCACGCATATGTGTAGTATTTTGTCTAGTTCTATGAGAGTAAGGGGAGTGTTCATTCACTAATTAATTATTTCGTCACACTATATATTGTAGTCAATGGTTCAAGCGTGTCATGTGATCAAGACCGGGGCAACCCAGTCGAAACGCGTCATGCTGTTAATCCCTCTGCAATAAAGCACTTAATCTTTTAAGCACGCTGTGGTCCGTACCTGATTTCCTGATTTCCGTCGTGGGATTGGTGAAGTTTCGGGATTGTGGTTCTTCATATATATATATATATATATATATATATATATATATATATATATATATATATATATATATATATATATATATATATATATATATATATCTACCAATCCCAATTCCTCGCCGAGTTGGGGATCCACGCTGGCGAAGACACCACACCACTCTTGTAGGTATATTGCGCTGAATTTATTGCTGCTGTAACGCGTTTCGGCGATAAAACGCCTTGATCACACACTAAGCGTTAATTTCATTCAACATTTTTTATAAAATCCGACACGGTTGTTTCCGGTCACGAGGTCCACAACAATCATTGCCACTAAAGAAAGACTACATTTCATACCAGTAGTTCGACATGAACCGCTCTTAATCAAACATTGGCTTCATGCTGAATCAATTGCCTATAATCTACATCAATAATTCATTTTTGTTAAATATCACAAAATTTACAATTGAATTGCATTAATCTGAAACAACTCAACATTTCTATCAAAATAACCTATAATCCAGCATGATTGTTTACCTTTTTTCAAAAATGTAAAAATTTGTGGCGATACATATTCCAATGTGAATCAATTGTTGACATATCATTGATTATTAGATATTTTATAAGACGTGCACACTCTTAGAATTATTGACCTTTTCGTACTTCACAGATTCCTCATTTGGGCTAATCAAATGAAGAAACAGTGCATGTATAATTCATGAACTGTGCATAGTGACAATTTTGACCAGCTGATTTTGATACAGCTTGCCGGAATTGAAACCAGCCGGTCATTCCGGCTGCCTTCCGACAGGCTCAAGGAGCCAGCCGGAACCGGCCCGTAATCCAAATGGACAGCGGTTTACGCCGTTTGGATTACGATGCACGGTTTCCGGCAGGGTTTCCATGCCGGCCTTTCCAACATGGAAACCCTGTCAGAGAGTGTGTTTGGGGGCCCTAGAAGGGCCCTCTTCCCTTGCGCCCTCCAGTTGGGGGCCGAGGGGGCATCTATGGTGCCCCCTGTTAATCCCTGCACCCACAGGGTGCAGGGGTTAACACAACCTCACTTTTCCCTATAGGAGCATGTACTACAGCCGGTGTACCTGCGGTCGCATCATAATCAGGCGGTCGGGACCGCCGACCGGACGTCAGCCAGTCCCGGTTACTCCATGGTGTTGTTCCGAGGAAACACCGACCGAAATTGTAATAGGCCCCTATGTTGATTATGGAGTATTGATTGTGTATAGAAACCTTTTAGTGTCCAACACCTTCTCTAAAAGGGCTTAGATTGGAGTAGGGGTAGTAAGTGTCACCCTTTTAGTGTCCAACACCTTCCCCAAAATTGTTTAGATTATAGTTCGAAGAGTAAATTCAGCCTGTTTAGTGTCCAACACCTTCCCCAAAATACTTTAGTTTGGAGTGGGAATAATAGAGTTCTTTATTCTTTATTCAGTTTTTACAAAAACTATAAAAGCACAAATAAATACAATAAAAACATGTAAAAAAAATCAATTCGAAGTTAATACCGTAAACAGCAAAATTTCTGTTAAAAATAATTGAGAACATTCAGACCTAGGGGCAATGGTTCCCAGTATATGTTGCCCCTTTAGTGTTCATCACCTTCCTCAGAATGGTTTAGATTGGAGTGGGAATAGTAAATATCACCCCTTTAGTGTCCAACACTTTCCCTGAAACGGTTTAGATTGAAGTTGGAATAGTAAATGCAGCCTTTCTAGTGTTCAACACCTTCCCCGAGGTGATTTAGTTTGGAGTTGGAATAGTATATTTTGCCCTTTTATGTTCAACATCTTCCCCAAATTGGTATAGATTGGAGTGGGAATAGTGAATGTCACCCCTTTAGTATCCAACACCTTCTCCAAATTAGTTTAGTTTGGAGTGGGAATAGTAAATGTAAATCCATTAGTGCCCAACACCTTGCCCAAAATGGTTTAGATTGTAGTTGGAATAGTATATGTTGCCCCTTTAGTGTCCAAAACGTTCCTCAAATTTGTTTACATTGGAGTGGGAATAGTAAATGTCACCCCTTTAGTGCCCAACACCTTCCCCAAGATGGTTTATATTGGAGTGGAAATAGTAAATGTCATCCCTTTAGTGTCCAACACCTTCCCCAAAATGTTTTAGATTGGAGTAGGAATACTGAGGGTTACCCCTTTAGTGCCCAACACTTTCTCCAAAATGATTTATGATGGAGTGGGAATATTTAATTTAACCATTTTAGTGTTAAATTACTTTGTTAAAATGCATTTCTATGTTGTAGGGGTAATTTATGTCATTTAATTAGTTTTGATGACGTTTAGAAAGAGAATCAAGCCCTTAACTGCCTCCCGCCCTCCCTCCCCCCCCCCCCCAGTGCTAAGCCCTTTTTGGCAATTTGGCGGTAATTCGCTCTTAGGGCTCTATAAATTATTATTATAAGGTATGCATGCCAAATTTGCGTCCTTTCTGCCCAACATCCTGGTGATTCCAAAGGGACCCAGGGTTTGTGGATTGCCCTGGAGGGAGCTGAGAAAATAGGCAAAATAAAGATACGTTTTTAATTTTAGGAAAATAGGACAAAATAGGAAAAAGGACTAGGAATAAAAGTGTCTGGTTTTTCCTAAAAATGTCATCAACTAATGGTTTGCGTGCTAAAATCACCATCTTCCTAGATTTCAGGAACATGCAGAGCTGAATAAAAAAATTAATTTCTTACCACAGTGTTTGCATTTTTCATAGAGCTAGCCTCTTTCCTATTTTCTGTATTCTAAACCTACTTTCGGATTGTTATAGAAACTAGGTAAAATCAATGGGTAATGCAGGCAAGCTATAGATTTCTAAAAAGTAGACAAAATTCCAAATTTAGCAAGGTCATATGTGTAGATCCCTCAACGTTTTTCCAAAGAAACTAACTGTTGAAATGAAGAAATATTAAAAATGAGTAGGAAAAACGGCCATTTGTGATACCGTTTTCATCTGTAACTTTTTGTCAAAATGGCCGATTTACAAAAGCAATATACCATTATGTTTGCTACACCCTTCTAGTTGCGGGGATATATAGGGTTTGTACGTTCTACAAAAACACAAGCTACCCAGAGCCAATAACTGAGCTGCACAATACAATGGATTTTTATTGAGTACCGAGTATAGACCAATTCGTATGGTGAAATATGTAGAGTGAATATGTATTTCTGAAGTGGACATAAGATATGGAGTTTAGAAGCAGTGGTTATTTGTACATCTCTGAATTTGTGGGTACCCATACTAGCACATGATTTAGAGGGTATTTTTCAAAATGTCTTCTTTCTTACACACTGGCTTACATTTGGAAGTAATAAATTCAGTGAAATCCAATGGGTAATAACAAATGTTCTACTATTCAATATAATTACATTTCGTACTTGTAAAGCACGAACATATCACCCTTCAAGGGTTCAAGGCGCTGGGGTCATTGGAGAGTTTAAGTGAGCTATTGCTCTTAGTCACATGATGCTGAGTGAGCTGCCACCAGCGTCAGTGATCGAACCGCAGGCCCGTTGCGCCACAATTAGTCGATCTGGCCTCTGCCCAACATCTCTCCCACATGTCTTCTGATAAAAATGGTACCACATTTGTGTTAGTAGGCCTAGTGCCTTTGTCAGGAAATGGCCCAAAACTCAACATGGACTCATCACATTTTTCCACTCAAACCTTACGCTTTTTTGCAAAGCGGGTAGCTGTGAACTTTGAGCCCTAGCTTAGCTAGCACCTAGGGAAACCTAGAAAATGAGCACATTTTTAAAAACTAGACACCTAGGGGAATCCAGGGTGAGATGACTTGCATGGCTTTCACCAGGCGTTGTTACCCAGAAACTCTTGAGAACCTCAAACTTTGACTAAAAAAAACATATTTTCCTCATATTTCTGTGATGTAAAGTTCTGTAATCTGTGGGGAGCCCTTCCTTCCACCCAGCACTCCTCAAAGTCTTTTGATAAAAATTGCACCTCACTTTTGTGGGTAGGCCTAGTGCCAGCAACAGGAAACGGGCTAAAACGCATCACGTACACATCACATTTTCCACTCAAAACCAACCCTTTTTTTGCAAAGTGGGTAGCTGTAGATTTTGGTCCCTAGCTCACCTAGAGAAACCTAGCACACTTGCGCAGTTTTTAAAGCTAGACACCTGGGGGAATCCAGAGTGAGGTGACTTGCATGGAATTCACCAGGTTTTGTTACCCAGAATCCCTTACAAACCTCAAACTTTGACTAAAAACACACATTTCTCCCACATTTCTGTGATGGAAAGGTATGAAATATGCAGGGAGTCCCAAACCTCGTTGCACGTAGTATTCCCCCAAGTCTCCCTGAAGAGTTTTACTTGAAATTGTAGCATGTTGTACATTATTTGGTTTGTTTGCTAAGTTTAAGTGCAATATGGGTTACAGATTGCTCCATTCGCAGTTGTTGGTAGCTTTACTCTATTTTTTGGGGTTCTATAATTGTATAAAGTGCCGTTTCAGTTCTGCCTAGTGTGGATTGGAAGCCATTGTGTCATCCTTCCACTGAGTTGTTTGTATTGGCTTCCTGTGCCAAGCTGTTGTCATTGACATTTTACCATGGTATTTGGAATTTGGAATTTAGGTTAGCGTCTGCATCCGGAGCGATGTAGTATGCCAACCCAAGTATCTTCAAAATAATCCATTGGAGGGCTTAGTTTGTATTTATTTTGTTGGTAGAAAGGTTTTCTATCATTATATTGTAGTGGTTAGCTATCTCAATGACAGGAGCATACATTAGTGCTATCATTTTTGTATTTCAAAGGGAAATTAACTCTTTGTAGCATATGCCTCACTTAGGGCTCGATCACGACTACGGCTGTCCCATGGACCGCCATAGCCGTGGTGGCGGTGCGGGCATCGCCGCACCGGCTGTCAGACTGCCCTGTTACAACTTGGGTGGTCTTACTGCCATTGCACAGCCATGACCATCTGAGTTCCCTATCGGTGGCACGGCGGTCTTGAGGCGGCAACATGCATATTATGTTTCCTCTCTGCAACGGTTTTCGTGTCGGTTCCCACTCCATGAAAACCTTGGCGGAGAGGAAACCAAGGGGGCCCTACATGGGTTGCATGCAGGAGGGCACATGTTGTGCCCCCCTGTGTGCATGCACCCCAGTACCTGCACGGCATGGACTTCACCATTCCATGCCATGCAGGTACTGCCTTTGATGTTCCAATTGCGGTGTCTATTTCATAGGCACAGCCATTGACGGCCAAAGAACCACCTGCCAGTCCCTATGCTTTGATTGAAATGAAAGTAACAACCTTATATGGCTGTGTGTAGGTAAACCTTTAAAATGGTTTGAATCATGGCTTGTTCAAAGTCTATGATTCTTTTTTTATAGGTAGTAGTTATTTGTTTTATGTTTAATGTGGTTTAAGAGTTTGTAATAGGTGCTACTTTGCTTATTTCGTAGTAGGGCATATGTAAAAGAGATATTTGAGTTGTGATATTTACGATGTATGGTGTATATCTGAGTGAATGGTTCGGGCACATTTTGAAGGTTCCATCCATCATCCAGGTTTAACAATGTCTTAGTTTTAGTAGGTAGTCTGTGGTACAAAATCTTAAGATTCATCTATTATTGTTTAGCTTGTCATATAAGAGGAAGGGTTTCTCATTATGTGTAATTTTTAAGTGTTTAGGTATTTCTTTATCTTGATATCTTCTAGGTGCAGGAGGAGTATCACTGCTGGCTTTTTAGTTTGTGCAATTAAACACTTTAAAATGGATATAGGTGGTAGTTGGCCTGTTATGTGTTCGGGAACTTTAGGTAGTATATCTTTTAGGATTTTTGTTGTTGGTTTCTGGGAAATTATATCCTGAAATACCTCCCTTAATTCTATTTCTGTTACATTCCAGCGGTGGTTGTGTTCCCTTACATTAATTAACTATCATATTTTGTAGTAGACCTTCCATACCATGCACTAGAGTAATATTTAGTACAATTCCAATTCACAGCTTCCATTGATGTACTTTCTTGGTTGAAGGTGTAGCCCATCGGCCTTAATAATTGCTTTCCTTTCTGTGATGTTATATATTTTGCTCTTTCTGTCTGTTTGTAGTTTATATATGAAATTAATCAACTACTTTTCTTATTTATACTTACATGTATGTTCTTTTTAGATGTTTCACACTTATTTGCAGCTTTTCCGTTAGGGGTGTTGTAATGTAGAGCTGAAGCTTTCTTTTCTCTTTGTGGAAATAAAAAGTTTCAGTTTCATTTGAAATGTTGGTTTGTAAATTGTAGAGGTTGTTAGGTTTTATTTTTTCGATTTTAGGGTGACTGTCTCCTTTACAATAATTTCCATATACTTACTTATAATGTTTTTTTTTCTGGTTTGTGACCGGTGTTGTTTTTCATAGCTTAACCCTTTCTCAATGTTGTAGTATTTTTTTTTAGTACGTACATGTAAATAGATAAACGTTGTGGAGTGTTTTGTTAATTATTTGTTATTTTATATTTTTATTTTAATTAAAAGTACGTTTTAGTTTAAGTATAAGTTTTACTTACTTTCCAAAGTAGTTGTTGATATGTATATACATATATATATATTTCTCTTTTCAGATTCCGGTCAGAGAATCTGGCAGAGTTTCCTCTTCTTGCAGCTTTTGTCAATTTTGGAGTATTAACTTGATAACATTTGTGTGCCTTTTAGATTGTTGATTTAATTATTTGTGGAATTTTATTGGTTAAGTTTGTTTATAGTTTCAGTTTGTTGGTTAATTTTGGTTTGATTTTTGTTTATCAGTTATGATCTTTTATTTATGTTTTATTTATAGTTTTTAACCCCTTTGCTGCTAGGCCTTTTCCTCCCCCGTGGTAAACCTTTTTTTGGCTATTTGGGGTAGTTCGCGCTTAGGCCCCTGTAACTTTTTGTCCACATAAGGTATCCACGCCAAATTTGTGTCCTTTTCTTCCAACATCTTGAGGATACCATTCTTTGTGGATTCCCCTGGAGGGACCTAGAAATTGGCCAAAATACAGCAAAAATCTTCTTCTTTTTTTTTAAATGGGGAAAAAAGTGCTGCAGAAGAAAGCGTCTGGTTTTATCCCTGCAAATGGTATCAAGAAAGGGTTTGTGGTGCTGAAATAACCATCTTCTCAGCTTTCAGGTACAGGCATATTTTTGTCAGAAAACCAACCTTTTCTACACAGTTTTTGCATTTTACTGGGACATAGGCTATTTTTGCTATTTTCTGTGCTTTCAACCTCCTTCCAGTTAGTGGTAGAAATGGGTATGAAAGCAATAATAGATTCCAGAAAGGTATACATTTCTGAAAAGTAGACAAAATTCTGAATTCAGCATGGGGTCATTTCTGTAGATCTTACAAAGGTTTCTTTTATAGAAACTAACGGTTTAAAATTAAAAAAATATTGAAATTGAGTTGAAAAAAACGTTTTCACCTGTAACATTTTCTAAGTATGACAGATTTTTTTAAAGCAATATACCGTTACATCTGCTGGGCCCTTCTGGTTGCGGGGATATATAGGACTTGTAGGTTCGCCAAGAATACGAGGATCCCAGAGCCAGTAACTGAGCTGCATCTTGCAATGGTTTTTCATTGTGTACCGGGTATATAGCAGTTCATTTGGTAAAATATAAAGAGTGAAAAATAGGTACAAAGCAAACCTATATATTTCCGAAATGGGAACAAAATATAGAGTTTAGAAGCAGTGGTTATTTGCGCAGCTCCAAAATTGTGGGTAGCCATACAAGAATGTGAATTAGAGGTCATTTTTCAAAATAACTTCTTTTTTAAAAATTGTCTTACATTTGTAAGGCAGAAATGCAAAGAAAGTCAATTGGTAATAACACTCTCGATAAAAATGCTACCTCACTTGTGTGGGTAGGCCTAGTGCCTGTGACAGGAAACAGCCCAACACGCAACCTGAACACATCAAATTTTTCCAGTGAAAACCGAGCATTTTTTTGCAATGTGCCTAGCTGTGGATTTTGGACTCTAGCTCAGCCGGCACCTAGGGAAACCTAGCAAACCTATGCATTTATGAAAACTAGACACCCAGGGAATCCAGAATGGGATGACTTGTGTGGCTATCACCAGGTTCTATTACCCAGAATCCCTTGCAAACCTCAAACTTTCTTTAAAAAAACACATTTTCCTCACATTTCTGTGATGGAAAGTGCTGGAATCTGTGTGGATCCACCAACTTCCACCCACTCAGCATTCCCCACAGTCTCCCGATCAGTGGTGGCTGGTGACTTTTCAAAGTGGTGGGGCGTAAAAGTTAGGGGCAAGTTTGACTTCACAAGTGAAGTGAATCCAACTAGTATAAGGAAGGATGAGTGTGTGTGTGTGTGTGTGTGTGTGTGTGTGTGTGTGTGTGTGTGTGTGTGAGTGTACCTGATATCTATGCTCTACAGGTATGCTCACCACACGGTGGCCGTGGCAGGTGTGTGTGCTCGGAATATCTGCACGGTTTAGACGCTGCAGTAGCCGGGTTTCCCCCAGTTCTCGCACAGGGTCCGGCACCGACCCTCTCTTAGCTCGGCTGTGCAGGTAAATTTCAGCGATGATGAAAAGGCCCCCTTGCGGAGGTGGCTGAAGGCACCAGTAACATCATGGCCCATTATACAAAGTGCTATCTATAGACGGCATAGTCTGCATTGCTAAAACATGCACATGCCTTGCCAGGCTATTTCAAACATGCCGGGCACAATTTCAGTCCCCATGTGTGCACCAATAAAACAGTTACATTTGTATGGAGATCTTAATCAGGCTACAGATAGCAATAGTTAAAAATAGCATCAATGCAATTTAGCTCATTGGAAAACCGATGCAGTTTGAGAGAGGAAAACACCACTTTCGATGGGAAAATGAGACTGTGCTCCAAAAGCTGCATTCAAAGATTTTACACCTAAAGTCTATCTGTCCCTTATTTATGAATTCGTCAGTAAAGTCTTAGACCCTCTTTAGACATAATGAAGATTCTTGTTTCCATGCTGACCAATGTTTAAATCCTAGTTCGTCAGGCAAGGCATGCATTAAATGTAGAGCTTTCTTTTCTGCAAACAAATACATAGATGCACTAACATCTGAAGTGACAAAAGCAGAACGTCATGTGTGGTTCAGGATATATTTCCTGATAATGTTTCCGAAATCAATACCTCAGCTAAAATGCAGCGCAGTTGTTACCAAAAGAGTGCATGAGTAATGATAATAATTTTGCACGAAGAGCCTGCGAAATTACAAGACAACTTTCAGGGATAAACATGTCGGTATTGCTGAAAACCTTTTATGACTGAGTGACTCCGGTCCAAATTCAGCTGGATCAATTTTCAGCATGAAGTTAGGACATTGCAATACGTTTGAACAGCAGAATACATCAGGGAAGTTCTACTTGTTAAATAACCATGAGTGGAGTTGCCGGGCTATTTCAAACATTCAGGCAGCCGCGGCTCGCAGTACTCGCGGGGGGGGGATTGGCTGAGGGCACGGTTACTCTTCGCCCGCCGCCTGCCCATTAGGAGACCGAGGGGCTCCTAATGGGCATGCGCAAGCCAGTGGAAACACAAGTGCGCATGAATGGGCACGGGCGAAAAATTCGCTCACCTTCCCCACTCATGCGCACTTGTGCTGCTGCCTGTCCCTGGCTGGTCTGCAATGCACGTCAGTCAACATGACGCGGACCGCCCACCCCTTCAGACTCTGAAGGGGTGGGGCGGTCCGACGTCATGCTGACTGACATGATTATCAGACTCAGTTCTCCCTCGGTGACGGCATCTCTGAACTTAAGTAAACTAAGTTCAGAGATGCCGAGGGAGCTGCGGGCACGGGCGGGGGGGCAACGCCCCAACGCCCCAATGGACGCACCGCCCCTGCTCCCGATAAAAATAGTACCTCACTTGTGTGCAGCCTCGGCCGCTGCAGGTAGGAGCGGTGGGGCCGGCTGGGGGGGATTTCGAGGGACGACCACAAGGGAAAATTAAATAAATAATTAATTTTCCCTCACGGTCGTCTCTCGAAATCCCCCCCAGCCGGCCCCACCGCCCCACCGCTCTTAGCTGCAGCGGCTGTGGCTGCATGTGTGGGTAGGCCTAGTTCCCGCAACAGGGAATGGCCCAAAACGTACTGTGGAGACTTCAAAGTTATCGATTACAACAAGACCTTGTTTAGTGAGCGAGTCACCTTCATTTTTGATCCCGGGCTCGGCGACCATCTAGGGAAACCTACCAATCCCAGACATTTCCAAACACTAGACACCCGTAGGAGTCCAGGGAGGTGTGACTTGTGTGGATCCCCCAACGTTTTCCTACCCAGAATCCCCTGCAAACCTCAAATTTAGCTGAAAAAAAATCACATTTTTCTCACATTTCTGTGTGGGAAAGTTGTGGGATCACCGGGCTGACACAAATTTCCTACCACCCAGCATTCCATCGGGTCTCCCAATAAAAATGGTACCTCACTTGTATGGGTGGGCCAAGTACCCGCGGCAGGTAAGGTACCAAAACATATTGTGGGACATCAAAATTATCACAAAACTACCTGGTTTTGCAAGGGAGCCACCTGCGTTTTTGGTCCTGGGCACGACGGCCATCTAGGAAAATCTACCAAACCCAGACATTTCTGAAAACTAGACACCAGGGGGATTTCAGGGACGTATGCCTTGCATGGATCCCCCAATGTTTTCCTACCCAGAATCCCCTGCAACCCTCAAATTCAAGAAAAAAGAAATCACATTTTCCTCACATTTTTGGCTGGAATCACCACGCCGGAACAAATGTCCTACCACTCAGCATTCCCCTCAATCCTCAGAGTGAAATGATACCTTACTTGTGTGGTTGGGCCAAGGGCCTGCGACTTGGCAGGGCCAAAAACATAGGGATTGAGGGTATAGCACTGCAAACTCTAAGCACTATATTTTTTTAAAAATACGTTTTTAGGCGATTCTGCATTGGACATCCACTCAAGTGAGGTATCATTTTTATCAGGAGACCAAGGCGCACGCTGGGTGGTAGGACATTTTTGCCAGCACGGTGATCCCACAGAGAAAATTTGATTTTTTTAGCTAAAGTTGAGGTTTGCAGGGACTCTTCGTAGGAAAATGTTGGGAGATCCACACAAGCCATACATCCCTGGACTCCCCCGGGTGTCTAGTTTTCAGAAACGTCTGGGTTTGGGAGGTTTCCCTAGATGGCCACCGAGCCCGGGAACAAAAACGCATGTGACCCCCTTGCAAAACCAGGTCGTTTTGTGATAGATAATTTTGATGTCTCCACAATACGTTTTAGGCCCTTGCCTGTCGCAGATACTTGGCCCACCCACACAAGTGAGGTATCATTTTTATCAGGAGACCTGGGGAAACACACTGTGGTAGGAAAGTTATGTCAGCCCAGTGATCTCACCACTTTCCCACCCCAATGTGAGAAAAATTAGATTTTTTTCCAGTTAAATTTGAGGTTTGCATGGGATTCTGGGTTGGAAAATGTTAGGGAATCCACACAAGTCACACCTCCCTGGACTCTCCCGGGAGTCTAGTTTTCAGAAATGTCTGGGATTGGTAGGTTTCCCTAGATGGCCGCCGAGCCCGAGATGAAAAACGCAGGTGACTCCCTTGCAAATCAAGGTCTTTTTGTAATCGACAATTTTGAAGTCTCCACAGTACATTTTGGCCCATTTCCTGTCACGGGCACTAGGCCTACCCACACAAGTGAGGTACCAGTTTTATAGGGAAACTTTGGAGAATGCTGGGTTGGTAGAAGTTTGTTGCTCCCCTTAGATTCCAGAATTTTCTACCACAGAAATGTGAGTAAAATGTGTTTTTTCCCCCAAAGTTTTAGGTTTGCAAAGGATTCTGGGTAACAGAACCTGGTGAGATCCACACAAGTCACCCCATACTGGATTCCCCAGGGTATCTAGTTTTCAACAATTTAGAGGTTTGCTAGGTTTCCTTCGGTGCCAGCTGAGCTAGAGCCCGAAATCCACATCTAGGCACATTGGGAAACAAGCATTGGCATAGCCAATAGGTCTCGCCTTTGGGACCTTATAAGTGTTTAGTTATCCAGCACAATATCCTTGGTGCAACAACATCAACTGTTGCATGGCTAAACACTTATAAGGTCCCAAGGCGAGACCTATTGGCTATGCCAATGCATTTTTTTGTTGCATGGTTCTCCTTGGCAGGGGGGTGGGGTGCCCTTCTCTTTTTGAAACTCAGGAGCAGCAAATTGTTGTGGTGTCACCAGCACTTTAAGTGGCTGAGGACCTACCACACATCATCCAGACAGTTCGAGATGCCTTGAATTTTGCAACAATGAACAGCATAGAGTAGTGTTGCAACTTTAAAACAATTTTGGATCATAATAACACCGAGCTAAATACATGTTTAGCATCCAAATACTGCAGCTGAGAACAGCAGTCACCCATCCGTACTCACACACATCAAAGGTGGACAACCCCATCGAAAGTTTGTAAACATTCCGAAGTCACTGGGACTCTTGAAGCCTACTCTCTTTAAAGAGCAAAGGGAATAAACCTCAACAGACTATTAAAACAACTATAACACTTTAATGCACATATCGTACAGAAAGCAAACGGCTCAAGACGTCCACGTATGCTCCAAACAACTTGCAGGTCGAATACAAATAATCTGTATTTCACTAAGGAGAGTGACCGATAGTTAAGGGGCACCTTCAAGCTAGTATATCGGCAGTTTTCATCATGGCATAAAGCTTTCGGCCTAGGCGAGACCTAAAAAGAGTCCACGCTGAGGAGAGAGCCCGCACCGGGCATTTCACAAGCAAACTATTGTTGTCACAAACAAACCCGAAGTGACTGCCCAAGGGGGGGGGGCTGACAGCTCTGTAACTGACTCCGCTGTGCCGTGAGTGTCTGGTATGTGTGCGTGCGTGTGGCCGCATCTCCCACGGCAGAGCTGGGAGTCACCTCACTTCCCTCATCCCCCCGCCTCCCTCCCCCCCCAGGGGTCCCTCTGCCATCACCCGCAGGAGGCCCCCGCTGTGTGGCACCCCCTCCCAAGACCAACAACACCCGACCGCGCCCCCGGAGATGCGTGCTCTAATGATGCAAAAAAGACATTGCAAGTGAGTGCGTTATTTCTGAATTCTTCATTGTCTGTGTCTTGTCTATATGTTATGATGCGAAGCGTTAATTGGGGGTAGATATATCAATTCATTTGATTAATATAAATAACACGTCAGTGGCGTTAGCCCGTTTCTAAGCGCTCCCAACTTTGACAGCTAGGAAACATGACACACGCGGAGATAAGGGAGTCTGCCCAGGATCACACCCAGTGTACCGGCAGCGAAGCTGGAATTTGAGCTGGGATCTGATGGTTTCCCTGTCGATAATTTAACGGTCAGACCTCACTGTTCCAGGTGTGTGTAAGACCCGTGAATATTGTAGTGACATTGTACGGTAAGAATTGTGGACATGAAATAATGACGTGTTTTATTATATCGCGTGCTGCGGTGAATTTTGCTTATTCGTTTGTAGTAAATAACAGGTGTCATTATTCTCCGACCCAATGGTACTCCTTTTATCGACCTGTGAACAATGAAAGGAAGAGTTCACTCTGTGTAGATTGAAACCTGGTGCCCGCATGAAACTCACACATCCCCGCAACGAGCTCCGAACTGTTTTTTTTTATTAATTAATTGAGCGTAAACCTGTCATACCGACGAGCATGTAAATGTGTCTATTTGGTGATGTTTTTATGACGCTATGTATGGAAATGTGAGGATTTTACAACAAATGTAATTCCTGATGCAACAGTCATTGTGTTGGTTTCTCGGGGGTAGTCTGTTTCTTAGCACCCATAGTTTTGGCAGAGAAAATAAACGGAGCACAGGCAAAGCCATAAAGAGGTTTGCCCAGGATCACACAGATCGCCGGTGGAAGCCAGATTCAAGCACAGATCGCCCAGACTGGCCATGATCTTTGTAGAAATATTATGTGTGAATGCTAATAGTGATCATGTGAGTTCGATTTGTGGTCATTTAGGGAAAACCTCAATCGGAAATGTTTTCCAGACGTTCTGCTGTTAAGCGAAGTGAACTTAAAACCAACCCTCTGCCACAGATTAAGTACGAAGCAAGATGTATGATACGTTACGATGTGTGTTCTTTGGCTTGTGCCAAACGGCTATAGTGAGCTCGCCCTTCTCCTTAACGAAGGGGACCTGGTACCCCACCGCCTGCTTCGCGGAGAGGGTGGGCATTTGGTACTGGTGAGGGGTGTGGGGTCGAAAGTACTGAGGCCTTCTGAAGTACTGTCCCTGCCCGCCAATGGTCATCAATCCTCTTCAGGGGTAACACATGGAGAATGAAAGAGGGAGAGAGACCACTTTGTTGGCAAGAGAGACGAGAGAAGGGCGAATCCCAGGATCACACAAATCTTGTTGTCAACAGGGTGGAGCTGGGATTAGAGAATAGATCTTCTAAATCGTCAACTCAAACATTTAGCAAATTGAAAACACCGCCCTTAAACTAGGGACATCGCTGCAGCAGGTTCCCCCAGGGCATTTGTATTTCTCCCAGAGTACTTTTATTTCAGGAGAACTTCCGCACCTTCGATGTGAAGTTGTTTGCAAGCTCAGGTGACAGCATCCTTATTCTCACAATTACAATCTTGCCATGTCGAAAAAAAGTCCCATATCTATCCGCAAGGGCAATACATTTCGATAGCGGCTTTCGTCTTTTCAGGGTGTTTTTAAGTAATACGCGTGTTGTAGTGCAGCAGGGAGTGAGTGGGAGGGGGTGGGAGGGTGGAGGGGTGCCGCGTACAGGTCACAGGGTGAATGTCACAATTAGTGTGCTCTGCTTGTGTTCGGGGGTCCCGTTTGGAGTCAGTAGTGCCACGGCCTGCCTGGGCAGGAAGGGAACCCGTATATTTCATGTAGATGAGTAGGATAATGCACCGATTACTTCACGATAATCTTCATTACCCTTTCCACGCCCCAGTACTTATGTCACTCGGATGGGCCAAACCTAAAATAGCACCTCAACCCTCTGACCTCCCTCAAGGCCCCTTTCAACGCACCCACACCTGTCCTGACCTCACCAAGCACTGGGGTCGAGGGTCAAGCGAAGGTGGGGGCACCATGTGAGCTGTCAACAAGGAAAGGTAACTGGAGTAGTGAGGATTACTGCTAAGTAATCAGCGCGTTACTTCCTCAAGCCTTCCTCTTCCTACTCCTTAGTAACCGAGAAATTACCGAGGCCTGAAGCCCACCATCCCACCCGCAGCAAAGCACATAAACCCCGGAGCACTAAGAGGAGCGCCTAGAAGGCCTCAGCCCCCAGATTAGAAGAAAGAGCGAAGCAAGAAGCACACAGGCCCAAACATTCATGGACGCCCCCAGAGAAGAGGCGCCTGCCCCAGAAACAGGCCGATGACAGGCACAGTGAGGCGCAGCACAATAGCAGGCAACACACAAGCACGCTAACCCGACAAGGAAGAGCCCAGAAGACCGAGGCAAAGAGAACAGGCGCTCGGCCAGCCACACAACCCACCTCCCTCACCGGAAGGAGCCTGACGTGACAAAAAGGTAAGCAAGTTTGCTGCTCTCACCAAGGAGCTGAACCTGTGCCATAAGCAGTTGCTGGAGCGCGAGAAGGAGATCTCGGAGCTGAAGGCCGAGCGGAACAACCCGAGGGTGAGTCACAAGGAGATCACAGGGCTGGCTGATGAGGCACGTGCCGGGGGAGGTCGCCTGCCTGGGAGGCCGTACTGCTGGGAGTTCAAGGGGCTGCTGTGAGACCAAAAAAAAAGTTTGACGAGAGGAGGCAGCAGGGGGAGGGGAGAGAGGATGGGGCTAGCGCCTGTTTCCCTTGCGGGAGCGAGCAGAGGGAACCATCTGTTTGAAAGTTAATTACAAACAGATGGTTTCAAAGCTCGCTCCCGCAAGGGAATCGCCAAACGTGCACGCGTTGCCATTGAAAGCAATGCAAAGCGTGCACGTTTTTGGCAGAAAAGGCGAATCGATTACTAAAGGTCTCCTCCTTTGCAGCGCATGCGCGCTGCGTAGGCGAGACCTAAAAAGGGTCAGTTTCCTGTGGAAAAATGTGATGTGTCCACGTTGCGCTTTGGGCCATTTCCTGTCACGGGCACTAAGCCTACCCACACAAGTGAGGTACCATTTTTATCGGGAGACTTGAGGGAATGCTGAGTGGGTGGAAGTTTGTGGATCTGCACAGATTCCAGAACTTTCCATCACAGAAATGTGAGGAAAATGTGTTTTTTTTTTACAAAGTTTGAAGTTTGCAAGGGATTCTGGGTAACAGAACCTGTTGAGAGCCACACAAGTCGCCCCATCCTGGATTTCCCTGGATGACTAGTTTTCAAAAATGTATAGGTTTTTAGGTTTCCTTAGGTGCCGGCAGAGCTAGGGTCCGAAATCCACAGCTAGGCACATTAGGAAAAAAGGGTCAGTTTTCACTGGAAAAATGTGATGTGTCCACGTTGCTTTTTGGGCTCTTTCCTGTCGGGGGTACTAGGCCTACCCACACAAGTGAGGTACCATTTTTAATCGGGAGACTTTGGGGCATACTGGGTGGGTGGAAGTTTGTGGATCCATGCAGGTTCCAGAACTTTCCATCACAGAAATCTGAAGAAAATTTGTTTTTTATACAATGTTTGAGGTATGCAATGGATTATGGGTAACAGAACCTCGTGAGAGCCACACAAGTCACCACATCCTGGATTCCTCTTGGTGTCTAGTTTTCAAAAATGTATATGTTTGTTAGGTTTCCTTAGGTGCCAGCAGAGATAGGGTCCAAAATCCACAGCTAGGCACATTGCGAAAAAATTGTCAGTTTTCACTGGAAAAATGTGATGTGTCCATGTTGCGTTTTAGGACGTTTCCTGTCGCGGGTACTGGGCCTATCCACACAAGTGAGGTACCATTTTTATTGGGAGACTTTGGGGAATGCTGGGTGGATAAAAGTTTGTGGATCCGTGCAGATTCCAGAACTTTCCAACGCAAAAATGTGAGGAAAATGTGTTTTTTTTACAAAGTTTGAGGTTTGCAAGGGATTCTGGGTAACAGAACCTGGTGAGAGACACAAAAGCCTCACATCCTGGATTCCCCTGGGTGTCTAGTTTTAAAAAATGTATAGGTTTGCTAGTTTTCCTTAGGTGCTGGCTGAGCCAGGGTCCAAAATCTACAGCTAGGCACATTGCCAAAATAGTGTCAGTTTTCACTGGAAAAATGTGATGTGTCCACGTTGTGTTTTGGGCCGTTTCCTGTCACTGGCAGTAGGCCCACTCACACAAGTGAGGTACCATTTTTATTGGGAGACTTGGGAGAACGCTGAGTTGGTTGAAGTTTGTTGTTCCCCTTAGTTTCCAGAACTTTCCATCACAGAAATGTGAGGAAAATATATATTTTTGTTTTACAAAGTTTGAGGTTTGCAAGGGATTCTGGGTAACAGAACCTGGTTAGAGGCTTTTCAACAATATACAGGTTTGCTAGGTTTCCTTAGGTGCTGGCTGAGCCAGGGTCCAAAATCTACAGCTAGGCACATTGCCAAAATAGTGTCAGTTTTCACTGGAAAAATGTGATGTGTCCACGTTGTGTTTTGGGCCGTTTCCTGTCACTGGCAGTAGGCCCACTCACACAAGTGAGGTACCATTTTTATTGGGAGACTTGGGAGAACGCTGAGTTGGTTGAAGTTTGTTGTTCCCCTTAGTTTCCAGAACTTTCCATCACAGAAATGTGAGGAAAATATATATTTTTGTTTTACAAAGTTTGAGGTTTGCAAGGGATTCTGGGTAACAGAACCTGGTGAGAGGCTTTTCAAAAATATACAGGTTTGCTAGGTTTCCCTAGGTGCCAGCTGCGCTAGGACCCAAAATCCACAGCTAGGCACTTTGCGAAAAAAAGGTCAGTGCCTAGTGAGCTTTGTGCCACCCTGGGGGGGGGGGCAGATCGGGGACTATTGCCCTGATATGCCCCCAAGTGGGCAAGAAAGTCTGTGGCATTTTTTGGGGGGAGTGGGGGCACTGGCATACCCATTCTGGGCAACCCCCACCCCATACGTATTAAAAAAATAATCCCTTGTGCCTAGTGGGCTTTCTGCCCACCCGGGGGTCAGATCAGGGGCTACTGCCCCAATATGCCTTCGGGGGGGGCAAAAAGACTGTAGCATTTTTTGGGGTCGATGGGGGCATTGGATGCCCATTCTGGGCAACCCCCACCCCTGAACTTTGAAAAAAAATATCCCTGGTGCCTTATGGGCTTTCTGCCCCCTGGGGAGGCAGATAAGGGACCATTGCCCCCATCTGCCTCCCAGGGGGCAGAAAGGCTGTGGTAATTTTTTTGGGGTGGGGGCACTGGCATGCCCATTCTGGGCAGCTCCCACCTCCTACGTATTAAAAAAATAATAATCCCTGGTGCATTTTTGGCTTTCTGCCCCCCGGGGTCAGATTAGGGGCTACTGCCCCCATCTGCCTCCTAGGGGGGCAGAAAGACTGTGGCATTTTTTGGGGGTGGGGGCATTGTCATGTCCATTCTGGGCAACCCCCACCCCTGAACTTTTAAAAAAAGAATCCTTGGTGCCTAGCGGGCTTTCTGCCCCTCCTGGGAGGCAGATAGTGGGCAGCCCCCACCCCTGAACATTGGAGAAAGAAAATCCCTGGTGCCTAGTGGGCTTTCTGCCCCCCCCGGACGGGCAGATAAGGGGCTATTGCCCACATCTGCCTCCCAGGGGAGGCAGAAAGACTGTGGCAATTTTTTTGGGGTGGGACATTGGCAGGCCCATTCTGGGCAGCCCCCACCCCTAAGTATAAATAAATAAATAAAACATCCTGGTGCCTAGTGGGCTTTCAGATCAGGGACAATTGCCTCCATCTGCCTCCTGGGAGGGGGCAGAAAGACTTTTGCCTTTTTTGGGGTGGAAGGGTGGGGGCATTGGCATGCCCATTCTGGGCAGCCCCCACCCCTGACCTAAAAAAAAAATGCCTGGCGTCATGGATGCTTTCTCCCACCCCCAGGGGGGGCAGAAAGGCTGATTATGCCAAGTATTAGAACTCGCACACCTCTGTACAAAGTTTTATCAACTTACTAGCCAGACTACATCAACTTTAACTCATGCCTTTACGATGCACTGCTTATACCGTTTCATATTACATCACTTATACCATGTGAAACCATAGCATTCATAACAACACTTACGACATCTCAAATGACATAATTTGTGAGAACACTGTGCATGGTAGAGTGGTGAGTTATAGTTAATGTAGTCTTGCTAGCAAGTTGACAACACTGTGTACTGAGGTGTGCGAGCTGTAGTAATATGAAGGTGGTGCGTAAATTACAAACTTAAGATATAAGTATAACTTTAGAATTTCTAATATTTGTGTAGTTTAAGTTTGGTGTGCCTAGGCAGAATAAAGTTATAGTAATTCAAAGGTAATGCGTAAATTATAAATTTAAGTTATAATTATAACTGTGGAATTTCTAATCTTTGTATAGTTTAAGTTGGGTTTTAAAGATAGAATAAATAAAGATTTCCCACTATAACTTACCCTTACCCTTTGGTTTCTTCATTGAATATATATGTATATTTACTGACAAGACCAAAGGTTACAGGGAAGTTATAGTTAGGCTCAGATTTCCCTCATACAAAACCAATGAAATTCAGCAGTTATAGTTACCTGATCTAACTATAACTTACGACCTGCAATGCACTGCTTATGACTCACATATTGCATCGCTCATGGCACGGTCAGTGACACCACTGATGACATCTCAAATTACATCACTGATGACATCAAGTGTGTGTAAGTGTTTTTAAGAGTTTATGGGTGTTGAACCTATATAATAACCTACTACAAAAGTTAAATTAGTATACTAGGTGCACTGCTACTGAGAGATACTACTTCTAACATATATTATGTGATTGGCTGTGTGACTGTATCCCTGTGTGTATGGGTGTGTAAGTGGCTGTATGGGTGTATAAGTGGATGTGTGAGTAGCTGTGGGGCTGAGTGAAATGCTGTGTGAGGGGCTGTATTGATGAGTGAGTGGGTGTGTCAGTGGCTGTATGGGTAAGTGAATGGGTGTCTGAATGGTTGTATGAGTGACTCAGTTTGTAAGTGGCTGTATGGGTGAGTGAGTGGCTGTTTGAGTGGGTGCTTGGTTAAGTGAGTTGGTGTAGGAGTGGCTGTATTGGGGAGTAAGTGTCTGTGTGAATGGCTGTATGGGTGAGTGAGTGGATGTGTGAGTGCTTGTAGGGATGTGTGAATGGGTATGCAAGTGGTTGTGTGGGTGTGTGAGTGAGTATGTGGGTGCTTGTATGGGTGAGTGAGTGGCTGTGTTGAAAGGCTGTATGGGTGAGTGAGTGGGTGTATGAGTGACTGTGTAGGTAAATAAGTGGGTGTGAGTAGCTGTATGGGTGAGTGTGTGGCTATGTGAGAGTCTGTATGGGTGAGTGACTGGTTGTATGAGTGGCTGTATGGGTGTGTGAATGGTTATGTGAGTGGCTGTACGAGTGAGTGAGTGGATGTGTAAGTACCTATGTGGAGGAGTGTGTGGGTATGTGAGTACTGGTATGGGTCTGTGAATGGGTATGTGAGGGGTTGTATAGGTGTGTAAGTGGGCGTACGAGAGGTTGTATGGGGGTATGAGTGGGTGTGTGAGTGGTTCTGTGAATTATGTCATCAGTGATGCTATTTGAGATATCATCACTGGCCCCCAAGAACCCTCTGCAGCCAAGGGGACTTCATCTCCCAGCGGCAGTGCACCAGGAGGCGTGTTTTCAGAGTGGTAGAGCAAGGGGGCAGGGTCTCCGGTGACTTGCCGGTCATTTTTTCATTTCTAATTTTTTTATTTTTTAGAAAGGGGGCCACGTGGTTGTCCCTCCCAGGCCAATTTTGGCCCTGGGGACCCCATCCTGTGGGTCCAAGCCTCTGTTGTGGGTGCTTGGGTCCCACCCAGGGCACCCACTTGTCACTAATGAGGATAACGGGGGGCCTCAAGGCCCCCGCGGTCCCTACCGGCTCCGCGCGTCCTGCGGGAGTCAGCATTGCTTTTGGACAGAGGGAGCTGCTGAACATGCAGCTCCCTCTGTCCAAAAGCAATTCTGCTCCGCTTTCAGCAAGCAAGAGCATTTTTAATGCTCTTGCTTGCTGAAAGCAGAGCAGAGTTTTCTATGGCTTGGCGGGAGCGGTAAAGCTCCCACCAAGTCATAGCAAACAGCTATGTCCCGGGGGTGGGCAGCCCGGGCCATGGCAGGAGGTGGCCCTGGGGGGTGGCCTGTCCCTAGGGCCATCTATGGCTCCAGGAGGGGGCAACGTGCCCCCCCTTTCTTTGAATTTGCGCTGGGGAAGTGGTGGTCCCCAGAGCTGCGGGGGCCTGTGCATACCCCCATATTAATTACATTTAAATCCCTAGGAGGTGGCAGACCCCAGGACTGCAGCGGGGTCAGCGCAGTCCCCTGCATTCTTTGAACAAAAAGCCTAGGGGAGGTGGCGGTTCCCGAGGCTAGGGGGGTGCGCGTGGTCCCCCATTAATAAAAGTTAAAGCCCCAGGGAGGTGGCGGTCCCCAGGCTGGGGGGTCCGAGATGCCCCCCATTTAATAATTAAATTAAATAAGCCCCAGGGAGGAGGTGGTCCCCGGGGAGCCATACAGGCACCCCCTGCATAATTTAAATAAAAAACCTTCGGGAAGTGGTGGTCCTCAGGTTTGATTAAACCCTGGGAGGGGGCCTCATGTGCCCCTTTTTTATTTTTCATATGCCCACGGGATTTGGCCCACCCTAGGGCTTCCTTTAAAAGAAACACAGGAGCCCATGCTGGTTGTTTTTCACTTTTGCTGTGAATCCGCTGATCCATCCTAAATTGAAAACAAAAATCTCTTTTTAATGCATGGCGGGGTCCCTCTGGGGGAGGTCAGGGTATTCCTACCCTGCCCCCTTTTGTTTATTTTTCACTTTTTCTGTGGGACTCGTCTTCAAGCCATGTCCCAAGATGGCTGCCAGCACTTCCTGGTTGAAGTGTTGGTAGCCAGTCTAATTTCAGTAGGATCCGCGAGTCCACTGCAAGGACTAGTGTCCCCAGATAGAGATATTTTTTAACTTAAATATCTTTGAAACTACTGAGCATATTTACACCAAATCACAAAATGCACACTTTCTGGTCCAACATCTGGCTTTCTTGCCAAATTTGGTGTAAATCTGTTCAGCGGTTCGGGCTGTAGTCGTGTTCAAAAAATGAAAAATCCCCATAGACATAACATGGGGAAAACGTGTTTTGGGACCCCCCTTTTATCTCAGCCCCTGCTTGACAGATTACCCTGAAACTTTCAACACAGCAGATTAGTCAAGTGGGGTCAAAGTTGTTGGCAAACAAAAAAACACTTTTCCTATGAAAACTGTGGTCCTAACTATAACTACCTTCTGGCTATATTTATATTTAAACACATATTATTATATATTATAAAGACAAACATTTTAAGCAAACATGTAGGCACCTCCATTCCCTCGAGCACTGCTTTACAGTGAAAGGTAGATGGGCAAATAAATGTGTGTGACAAGGTACTATGTCTATTTTTTCCTGGGTTGACCATTGCCACATTCCACGGCTACAGTAGTAGGGCCCAAGGAAGGGCCAGGACAAATAGAGCTGTGGTTCATTGACATCTTGCCCCCCCGTAGTAATGAAACATTCTACTAAACTAATAGAAACACTCTGAAGTGGGGAATCGTGTGCAGGATTAATGCTGCAGAAAGAAGGCTTTGAACTTTACGTCTGCACTCTTTGGCTGCACAGTGATGAGGCTTGTGCACTTCTATCAGCTAGCTGGCCTGGCCTTAGGGAAAAAATTGTTTGTGCATACAGCCACGATTCACTGTGCATGCACCTGTAAGTGGCAAAAGTTCCCCTGCAAATACTGAGAGGCTGCTGCTACTCAATTAAAAATAATCAAAGGAAGAGCTGGTGCAGGTGGGCCCCCTCTAGTTCTGGTACCTGGTGCCGCTGTATCAGCTGCGCCACTGATAGCTAGACTGCTGTTTCAGCCATTCTTGGCTTTTTAACCAACATCACTTTGATGTGGGAATTCTTGAGCCCATAATGAAGATACTAAATGAAAAATCACTGGCCCTAGAATGCAGCATGCTGTTGTCTGAAAAGCCAGGACTGGCTGATGCACACTTGTCATTCTACAAATAAAACAAAATTCATTTTTTGATTTTGTGCAATTTTCTTGGAGGAAGTCAAGGCCTAAACACTCTGAAGGGGCAGGGCTTAGATGATTTTTAAGTGGATATGGAAGCATCCCACCCCTAATGAGAATAAACACTACTTCAGAACAGTGGAAGATGATTAAAAGACCATCTACCAGAACACTGACAAAGGCAAAGCACCACTCCCAACTCTTGTTGCTCCCATGATTAGTCAGTATAGCACTTGCAGCTCACCATGTCTGCATGTCTGTAGAGCAGAAGAAAACAAGCATTAGAAAAGACAGTCTAGTGTTTTATGTGTACTCTATTGTAATGGCTGTATGATGTTGTGTGATACTTTTGGATACACAAACAGATAACACACATAGAGGTACCCTATACACAAAGACAGTGGTTGAGTGTTGTAGCTCTGTAAGAAGTCTTATGTGTGAACTTCATGATGTAGCATCAAAGGAGTTACATGAACATATGAAGGGGTGTTCTTCAAAAGGCTGAGATGTAGTAGAATCAATATAATTAAAAGTAAATGAGGAGTCCCTAGTGCTGCTTACTCAGAACATAGCCCATGTACCTCATGACAGTTGGATGCTGTAGCTTTGAAGTGGTCCCATTGCTAATGAGGAAGGGCTGTGCCATCATGAGTCTATGGTAGTGTTGTCTCACATGGAGTCTCATGCACCTCAGGAGGAATGAATGTTGTAAACTCGAATGGGGTCTTGTTTACAATATTGAGTTCTGGAAATGATACACTCAGATTGAGGCTAATGTTCATTTTGAGGATGGGATGATATAACTGGAGCTCATTTAAGTGGGTGGTGGTACCCTTAGACAGAGCCAGAAATTTAGGATGCTGCACCCTCAGAGTATTGTATTATGCTGTCATTCTGGTAGGATGTTTTGGTCATCCCAAGCACATTGTGAGAGAGGAACATCCATTGCATAAATCCTTTTTGTTCTGTTTCTTTTTTTAAATGTCCTCTTTCCCATCTTGTCCCCCAAGCTTTTAGTGTTTGTTGCCACTGTACCTCTGCAGCATTCTCTCCAAGAGTCATCTGTCAGTAGAAACGCTATTTGTGCAGTCCACCATCAAATCATACTTATCTACCTCTTTTTCAGTTCACCAAAAACATTGCTGAATGTTTCCAGCTTTGATGTTCATTGTGTTTTTTTCACTACCGTCCTCTGAAATAGGGAGACGTGTGTTGATCTGGAAAATTGTGTTCTTGAAAGCCTGTTTGCAAGAGGTGATTTTCAGCAGGGGTTCTGCACCTGGAACGAATGCTAGAAGTGAGTTTCATATATGAGTATCAGAGCCATTATACCATTGAGAATAACCAAGTCCCCTTACTGTGTATTTGTGACTCTTGCAGGAAGTGAACTTCTGCTGGAACCCGTATGCAGACAGGAAGTTCCGGTTTCATGACCAGACACTGGTAGACATGGCCCGAGATAACAAGGAGCGGGAAGTGGTAGAGTTTTTCCGGCTGCTGGCTCTCTGCCACACAGTGATGGTGGATGGAAAAGAAGGTGCGTGGTTCTGGTTGTATTGTAAATTTATGACTGCTATAGTTCATAGAGTTATGTGGAATAAGCCGTCATAATTATGTAAAAACACTGCCTTATGCTGACACCAAGGTAAAATCACTTATTTACAAAATGTTACACCACCCAACCCCTTCTTGTGATTTTAGAAGTAAGTGAGTTGAACCTTTCATCTTTATAATTTTTTCCAACCATGTCTGTTGCCTTTCTGACAGCATAAGCTGTAGATGTTTCCTTGCTTGACATCCATCCTTATCAGTCCATTAACACCTACTGATGAATTTTAATTTTAGAGGAAAGCAACCACTTATCAATCACCTGCTTCACTGGAACCCTGCCTGATGCATGATTCTGTCACCTGCCCATGTTAGGCTCGCTCTTTATGTCTCCATATCCAAGATGAACTGTGAGGTGTATGATTCCTTTCCTGGAATATGTACACAATAGGAACAGTGTATATTTGTCTTGCTGCAGTGAGAGCTCTGTTTTTAGTAGAAGAATGTGTCAGACTTGAAACATGGAGGAAAACATTAAAAGATGTAAAAAAAGATGTGTGCTAAAAATCCTTTTTTAGGTCTCAATTACAGACAGTTTTAGCTGCCTGTTGCCGAAGACCTTTCATGAACTATAAAAAGCATAGAGTGGGCTTTGGGTCAGCCCCTTCCTCACGATTGGATGGCATTCTCATCTATTTATTTATTTGAAAAGTTTTATAAAGCGCGAACAAGACCCATACGGGTATCAGAGCGCTGTACAGACAAGGCAAAAACGAGGGTAACAAACTCAATGGGAACAGTAAGTGAGGTTACAACAGCGAGGGAAAACAGAGCCTGTAAAGAGTAGGTGGTATCCTAGGTATCCTAGAGCACAAAAACAGATTAACATACCAGCATACAATAAAGCGCAATCGTGTATAACAGTAAGAATCAAAATATTAACAGACAAGAGCATGAGAGTCAGTTGATGATGTTAAAGATCGTTCAAGAGTAGCCGTTTGACAAGTTTCCTGAAAGATATTGTGGAGGGATTGGATCTGATCTCAGGAGCCAGGGAGTTCCAGATTCTTGGAGCCAGTCCGGAGAAAGTACGATTGTAGGATTTTTTCTTTTTGAATCTTGGTGGTTTCAAGAGTAGGGTGGACGTACTTCTAAGGTTCTGGGCAGAGCCCGAGAGTTCAAGCTTATTTGCCAGGTAGATCGGAGTGTTATAATGTATGGCTTTATGGGTCAGGCAAGCTATCTTGAATTGGATTCTGGCTTCAATAGATAGCCAATTTAGTTGCGTAAGGTCCGGGGAGATATGGTCATGCTTTCTGGAGCCCGTGATGAGTCTAGCCGATGCGTTCAGGATAGCTCGGAGTGGGGCCAAACTAGCTTTGGGAATTCCAGCAAGGGTCACCAGACCATATTCCAACCTAGAGATCACCAAGGATTGAACCGCCGGCTTAATGTCTTCGGGGGGAGGAAAGGCTTGATTTTCTTAAGGGTGTTAAGTTGAAAGTTGGCTCCCCTATTAGCTGCACTGATGTGCACTTGCATGTTTAAGTGTTTATCCAAGGTGATGCCAAGAGATTTGGCAAAGTCTACGACATGAGGGGTGCAGTTCAGAGCGGTGAGTTGTTTAAGCCAATCCAGGGTAGGAGCTGAGTGATTGGGGGGGGGGCAATCAAAAGGAATTCTGTTTTGATAGTATTCAACAGCAGATGGTTTTGAGCTAACCATTGTTGGGTTTGTGCAAGTGCAGCATTTAGCATTTTTATGTCCTCTTGAGAGGAGATCTTCAAGTACAGTTGTGTGTCATCCGCATACATGTGGTACTGAATGTTAGCAAGGTTCAGAATGACGGAAAGTGGTTCCATAAAAAGGTTGAAGAGAGTGGGCGAGAGAGCGGATCCTTGAGGTACTCCTATCGTGACCGGGGCACTGGAAGCCAGGGACTGGTTGATCTATCTCACGTCATTGCTCCCGAGTCAATTGCTTTTCTCCCTATTCATTTGTTTGTCCCACAAATGCGTATTTTGATCTTACTTTGTTTTGTTTGGCTGGCATGTATCCTTCCACTCTAGAATATTTTCTCTACTTCTCAATCTGCTTCTGCTCCCCTCTCTTCCTCCTGCTCCACATCATTATTAAAAACACCACTCCACAAATCCAGTGCCCCTTGACCCCTCAGCCGAGGGTGTGCTGTGAGCACCAACTGCCTCTGTAACAGCAGGCTGCCATCTTAAAATGTTTTTTCAATTAGTTCAATATGACTACATATGTGTGGACGTGAGATGCATGGTCGGTATCATTTTCGAATGCCTTAAAAAACAGTTCAAAGAGGATTGACAGTTGTACGCATCAGCCGCAGCCATCCTTGAACAGTTTTTCTTAAAGCATAAGGCGATTGCAAATGCGTGCTCATCTGCAGTGACCGTGTAAGAAAACAAACAAGCATTGGCAAAAACCAGTATGTTTCACAGCTGAGACCTTTTGAGTTTGCAGTGCTAACTCTCCTTTGCGTCCTTGTTATTCATCCAAATAATTTGACTGTTTTTCGCTGCAGCAGTGAGGCCTCTATAGGTGCAATTCTGCTTAGGTACTGTTATCTTTTTCATGCCGCTTCTACAAATGGTTACTCATGCAGCTCAATTTATTGGACATATTATTTGATCCTCTTCAGGGTTACGTCCTGTAATGTTTCAATGTACACCATTACTAGTAAACTTGTTGTAACTCTACCTATTCCTTTTCAAGTCTTTGTCATCAATTTGGAGTAATCAGTTCATGATGTTTTTAAATTCAACTTTTAGTCCTAATGAAGAAGTAGTGCTGAGTTTATTGCTAAATACCAATGCTTTTAAAGCTTGTAATTCGAGTTTAGATCTTTTTTTGGCAAACTGAATTCATTAGCGGGAATTGTCAGATTAATAATTGAGTACATGATGTCCTTTTACTGAATTATGTTATTTATTTTTGTGATTGAACAGTGGTTGAAAATGTCTAAGAATTTGTTTATACCAATAGGAACATAAATAAAAACTAACTAAATAAATTTGTGGAATTAAAAAATTATAAAGTGGGCAAAGGAGTCTGCAAGAACTGCATCTCAAAACCTAAATTCTATGAAATAATCTTTCTGCAAAAATGTTTATGGAGGAAATTGTTCTGTCCACTTAACTAGTACTATTGAGTACGAAGAAGAGTACGAAGACACCAGAAATACGACACAAATCTTGTGCAATACAATAATACAGGAAGAGCATTACCAGTGAAATTCCCAGCTGGACCACTTGAACTAAAAGGGCCTTGGAAGTGGATGTGGGTGGCCTACACTTGCCAGACAAATTAGTTCCTGGGCTGACCTTAAATATTAAAATATAAAATTGAATTCACAGCTCAGGTCCGGTTTGGAATGGTTTTCTCCAAAAGGAATTGCAACAAAGAGAAAGCAACCCCATTCCACCAGGCAGCAGATCAGTAGAAGTAGCATTTTATTGCCAGGCGAAGTCTTGTCTAAATACCATTTTTTTTATTATCAATACCATACTATGTTTGATTAATTTGGCACAGAAAATTGGCTAATACGATAAAATATTACAGTGATTGATAAATAATTATTTTACATTTCTGTTTAAAATTATAATGTTTGTCATTCCAATATTTATGTGTTTAAGCTCTAAATGGGTACATCAAAACATGTTTGTAAGTTACAATATGCTGCAGGTGCAAGACACCTGTGTTCGGCAGGTATGTGTTCCGAATAGTTTGTTTGAACTGGAACCACCGGTAGCATACCTATTACTTAAAAGTGAAACTCACTGCAAACTAAAGCTCATTAAATTGCAATATTTGCTTCAAGACATGGAAAATATGATGGATTTTCCTACATTTATTCTTCTCACTGCAACCTCCTTTTCCAGGCAACCTTGTTTATCAGGCGGCCTCTCCAGACGAAGAAGCCCTGGTCACTGCAGCTAGGAATTTCGGCTACGTCTTTGTTGCCCGCACACAGGATACTATCACAGTCAACGAGCTTGGAGTAGAAAGGACCTACAATGTGCTGGCTCTAATGGATTTTAACAGCGACCGCAAGAGGATGTCTGTTCTAGGTGAGCTGAAATGTCTGGGGCAGAGAAGGGGCAAGGATAACTTGAGAACTTATGCATGGGGTTAGTGATTGTATCTAACACTTTACCGCTGTGCAGTTATAGTGATAGTGATACATATTTTGAGGGGCGTGAGGGGCGTGTGTTACTTTTATTGTTCAAGATCTCTTGTTCGATAGTTTGCTGTTAGAAATTTCTGGCTTGGACAGCGCGGCGCAAGGCAGCCTAATTGTGCAGCTCCGCCGCCGCGGTCCTTCTCAGCGAGCTTAACTATCTGAATGACGGGTCCCGAAGACACCCGACCCAGTCTCCGACACCGGAACACCTGCGGAGCCGCTCCGGGAGCAATTCCTTGACCTTCGTGCTTTCCTGAAGCACTTTTTACCGTTTTTTGATCGCCGCAGATCTCCGCTTCACAAAATGGCGGCCGGTCTTTCATTACATCGGCAACGTCGGCGGTGGGGATGGAGCCAGGAGTGAAGCGCTCAATACTCAAGGCCCTCCGGTGAGCCTCGCATTTCATCAGCTTACCGGCCTATTCCAGGGGCATAGTGAAGGTGTGTGCATCTTTCTTTCAAGAGGCTGACCCTTTTATCGGTTGCCTGACCTGAAAATGCCGGCCGGATAAAAATATGACATATCTGCTCAGCTAAAAGGGGCTTACACACACAACTACTGCTCCTCTATGCCCTTAGGATAATATTGCTAAGGAATCCACTAATTATGCTAGCTTGAAGTGGGAATGTCGATGTTCTGAAACCTCACAGAGATCTGCCTGACCTTAAAATGGCGCCCATACACGAGGTGATTGATTTGAGCTCCTGACCCACTCAGCCCAACTCAGCCTGCTTGTTTTCCTCGAGGGATTCTGTCAGGTCTCTATTGCTCCACCAGGTTACAACAACATCCTAACTCATCTACTGTGCACTGCCGTGTGCTGCTTTGTATTAGGGGGTGCGCAATAACCTTAACCCAGCCATATCCATAACACAGACTCTCTAAAACTGGCATCTACCCAGCGCCGCCATACCAGCCTTCCTGCTTTTAAAACCATGGCAGATAAAGAACCAAAGCCAAACAACAAGCGTACCAAATCTGAACCACCGTTGCCAGACTCACAGTTTAGAGGGAAGTCAGAATTCAATAACACCATGGACATAATCCTTAAAAAGTTAGAAGAGGTACATGACCTCACGAAATCCACCAAAATCAATATTGATGCAATGCAACTGGAACTGTCCGCGATCAGATCTTACATAACTAGCATCAATGCTAGAACATCGGAGGCAGAATCTCGCATCAGCACCCTGGAAGACAACTCTACTGCTTCATCCAGAGTCGTAAACAACCTTTTGTCTACCACTAAATCCCTTCAAAGAGAAGTTTCTGATCTTGAAGACAGGAATCGCAGAGGGAACCTGCGCATCTTTAACCTACCGGAAGGTTCAGAGGACTCAGCAGACTCCTGTATTAGCTTCTTGGAGAAGTGGATACCGCAAACGACAGGAATCTCTTTTAAAAAGGAATTGGAGCTGGAAAGAGCACACCCTGTTCCCTCCTTCAAGTCTACAAGCAGGAGCCAAATCCGTCGGATTGTCTGCCATCCACTAAGATATCAACACACAGAATTAATCCTCAACTATGTCCGGAGGAACAACCATATTTTATAGAACGGCCAAAAAATCTTCATCTCGCAAGATTATTCGAAATCTACGATGGAGTCCAGAAAAGGCTTCCTATCCCTGTGACCCAGACTGAAAAACTTCAACATGCAGTTTTCGTTCATCGCTCCGGCTAAATTCAAAATTCTGGTAGATGGAAGACACCATATCTTCAGTGACCACAGAGACCTACAGACATTCCTAAATGAACGTGGGTATTGGGTTTGGGAGTGGGTTATTACTATTATTATTCTTTATCCTAATTTGCATTTGTATTTATTTTTGCTTGTTGCGTTCAGTGACTTCTTGCTTATACATCTCTTGTTCTTCTCTGGTTCACGTCCGCCTCTACAGACGAGCATTACCTCTATACCGTAGCTCCTCTGGTCAGTCCTATGGTCAGTCCTTCTTCATTAACTTCCGGGTTCTGTGTCTCGGGATGCCCTCAGTTCCACAGGGGCTCCGTACTGGGCCTTCTCTCACTCTCATACATGTTGACTTACTCCAACACTATATTCTCATAGGTAGACATCCTCATTATGAGTATCTACACATACTGATATGAATCTGAAAATCGCATCTCTGAATGTTAGGGGTCTTAACCATCCAGTCAAGCGGAAGAAAATTGAAAACTAGCTGTACAAACTCAAAGCAGATGTGCTTCTCCTTCAGGAAATGAAAGTATCCAATAGGGAAGTGTCCTCATTTGGGAACAGCTGGCTCTCTGACGTCCTGTGCTCCCCGGCCATTAATAAGAAGGGTGGGGTAATTACGTTAGTCACAAAAAAATCTGGCCTCTCAGTCGACTCTCACACCACAGATGGCAAGGGTAGATGGGTCTTGGAATAATGAGTGCCTTCACATTCTAAATGTGTACGGTACTAACAACGATAATCCAGATTTCTGGGATTCCCTAATTCCGCATTTACACCAAATACCATCCAACTCTCTTATCATCTTAGGTGGCGATCTCAATCTCCCAATGGACTTAACACTAGACCGTCAGTCCAACTCAGTACTGCACTCCTCTAGGTCACATAAAACATTTCTCAAACTTTGTGACAGATTCAGCCTTCTTGACTCGTGGAGATTACAACACCCAGACACTAGAGACTATACTTTTTACTCTAACCCCCATAAATCTCATTCCAGGATCGACTACCTATTGATTTCCAAATCACACACACACCTTCTAGACCAGACAGACATCTTACCCAGACTACTTTCAGACCACTCGACTATCACCCTGTCCCTCTCGGGTAGCAAAGCAAGAATTTCTAAAAACATTTGGAAATTCAATGATGAATCTATCAAAGACACAGCTTTTAGAACTACTATTGAAACAGTGATAAAGAAGTATCTGAGGGAAATCTTGGTGTCGGAGACTTCTCCTACTACACACTGGGATGCACTTAAAGCTACGGTAAGGGGCGCTTTAATCGAAATCCAAGCCAAATTAAATAAAGCCCATTCCAAAGAGCTAGGCACTCTAGAAAATAAGATTAAAGCACTAGAAGCTGTCCTCATCTCCGGTTATGATGCACATACTCTCTCTATTTTAACAAACAAGAAATATGAATACAATAGATTACTGAGCGAAAGGGCAGGGGTCTGGATCAATAAATACAAATCTTTAAAACTGTGTGAAGCCAATAAGGCAGGGAAAATTCTGGCTTCCTACCTAAAACACAAACAGAATCGTATGGGTATTAACTCACTCAAAGACAAAAATAACATTCCTCACTTGGACCCTGACAAAATAATTGAAATCCTTAAGGATTTCTACACATCTCTTTACAAAGAAGACTCTGTGTCCACGGCAGATGAAGGTAGATCTTACCTTGAGGAATCGGCCCTCCCATCTATCTAGGACCAGGACAAACTGTTACTGAGCGCACCAATAACGCTGGAGGAGGTGAATACTGCTATTGACTCACTTAAACTTAACAAAGCTCCAGGCCCAGATGGTTTCAATGCTAAGTTCTACAAAACATTTGCCCCCACACTTTCATCTACTCTCCTTGCCCTATTCCAAAACTTCTCAGACTCAGGATCCATTACCGGTTCAACCAGCGAGGCCACTATCGTGGTTATCCCAAAAGAGGGCAAGGACCCTCTGTTGGTGACAAACTATAGACCGATTTCATTAATAAACTTAGATGCTAAACTCTACGCCAAAATACTGTGTAAAAGACTGGAACCATTGTTGCCGTCTTTAATTAATCACTCTCAAGTGGGCTTCATGAAACACAGACTCTCAAGTGATAACACCCGCCTTTTTTGTCACATCATTGAGAAAGCAAAACTCGCAACCTCAGATACTGTAGCCATCACCCTTGATGCCGAGAAGGCTTTCGATAGGGTCTCCTGGTCCTTTCTCCGAGAGACCCTGTTGAAATATAACCTCGGTAACACCTTTACGAGAATGGTCATGGCATTATATAGTGCCCCCTCAGCTAGAGTACGTTTGGATGGTCTCTTATCCTCTGCCTTTAATTTGGAGAGAGGGGCCAGACAGGGTTGCCCCCTTTCTCCATCACTTTTCATTTTGACACTAGAGCCCTTACTGCTCAGGATCATAGCCAACCCAGATATTTCTGGAGTTTCTTTCAATAACTTGAAAATAAAAGTGGCCGCGTATGCGGATGATATATTAATCCTGTCCGAAGACGCATCTCACTCAATCCCGGCCTTACTAAAGTCAATAGAAGATTATGCCTGGATGTCTGGATACAAACTTAATAAAGACAAGTCTGAAATCATGGGTCTGAACAACCTTTGTACTAGGGATCGGTTCAAATTCACGGGTCTAGCTTGGCAACCCCACTACATTAAATACCTTGGTCTAGAATTCAATGCGGACTTGTTAGAATCGCTCCGCCACAATGAAAAACTAACACTAAAAAAAATTGAATCGCTGTTGGAGGGATGGAATCCCAAATTTATCACTTGGTGGGGCCGTATCGAGACCATCAAAATGATGATCACACCAATTGTCAACTATCTGATTAGTATGCTACCCCTTGTTGCATCGGAGGAGTTCCATCACAAACTGGACAAAGTTTTAACAAAATTCTTATGGCAAAACAAACGTGCGAGAATTTCTCTCAAGAAATTACGTCTACCTGTCCACCTAGGCGGCGTTAACCTGGCCGATTTCAAAAAGTACCAAACCGCCTTCTTAGCCAGACAAGGCTCCCTTTGGCTTTCCCCTCCCCCTGACTACACTCACCTCCTCCTGTTCAATCTTGGATGGATCAGCTGAACCTTCTCAACAACAAACCCATCATTGTTGACAGCGCTAAATCTCCTAGGTGTCATTCTCGACAAAGACTCAACCTAATCGCCCACATCAACTCTATTGCTAAGAATGCACGGTACCAGCTGCGCCTTCTGTGGGGGATCCGTCGGTTCTTCCCGGAGAAAGACTTAAAAACCTTGGTACAATCTCTGGTTCTCTCAAGACTGGATTACTGCAATTCTCTTCTGACTGGCCTACCCAAATCCCACCTCTCCCCTCTCAAATCCATCCTCCATTCAGCAGCTCGCTTCATTTCAGGGTCTAAACGAAGCGACCACATCACTCCTATCCTGTCCTCTCTGCGATGGCTTCCGATCGAGGCAAGATCTATTTACAAAACTGCCTGCATCACACACAAAGCCTTACACACGTCCTCCCCTTGTTACCTGGCGAATAAATTGAAATTGTCCGGTGGCTCTCGCCCTTCTCGCAATGCGGAAAAGCTTCTGCTTGAGCCCCCCATCTTCAAAAGGGAAAGATCGATGGCTCAATCCTTCTCGGGCAATGCGGTGAGAATCTGGAACTCGCTTCCCCCACTGCTCCGTGCCACCTCCTCTACCCGGATCTTCAAAGCTGACCTCAAGTCTCTTCTATTCCAAAGACACTTCCAGAACTAATACGTTCGGTCTCAGGCCCCTCTAGGAAGCTCGCTCGTCAGTATAAAGTTGTACTTTTGTCTGTTCATCCCTTATTTTATGTGTTGTGTTGGTTTTTATGTGCGTGTTCCCCCATTTTAAATCCCCTGTGAAGTCACGCCCTCTCTACTACCTCAAGGAAGCTCTTCCATGATAGGAATTCTGTATTCCAAGCCTATAGAAGGGCCTTCTCAGTGTGCTTTGAGTTACTGCCACTTATTACAGTATTATGCCTTTAGTGGTATTTTGTACCCCTTGTATCATATATTTTGTACCCCATGTACCCCCTGCTGAATTCACGCCTCTCTACTACCTCAAGGAAGTTCTTCCACTATAGGAAATTCTGTACTCCAAGCCTATAGAAGTGCCTTCCCAGTGTGTCAAGTGTGAATGCCACTTATTGCAGCATTATACCTCCATTTGTATTTGGTATCCCATGTTTCATGCACATCTGTCACTTTTTCCTATTGGAACTTATTCCTCTTTTTGTATTTGGTTTGTTTGTTTTTGCACAATTGTCACTTTTTCTTCATGCAATGTAACGCTTGCCTTTGTATTATGCTCATTTGTATCCTCCTCCTTATGTAATGTTGCTGATCCTGTTGTGAAGCGCTCTGACACCCTCGGGTAAAGTCTGCGCTATATAAAACGCATAAATAAATAAATAAATAAATAAATAAATTAGTCGAAAAAGAATTACTTGGTGTTCTTCACCCTATCGCGCTTTTATCCAGTAACATATTACCCCTTACCTCAGGAAAATACATCATCTCCAATACAAAAAGAGCCCTGATAAAAATTGGTAAACTCCTAGAGACACCCCTCATTCATTCTAACATGATATCGCTATGGAACAACACAAAGATCAAAATCAAAGGGAAAACCGTATTCTGGAAATCGTGGGCATTGTAGGGCATCCACTTCCCAAGTCAACTGGGCTCCTTGAGTGCCCCTCTCTCCTTCAGAGAATTTAAACAGCACTACAACCTTTCAGACATAGACTTTTATGACTTTCTTAAACTCAAAGCAAGCCTGTCCAAATTAAAACCCCCTGATAAAGATCCCTCCATCATCAAGTCAATAATGGCTTTTAACAAATCAGGTCACCAAGCCTCTAAGTTTTATCACCTCTTATTATCTAAATCCTCATCCTCCATGAAGGCTGTATTAGAAAAATGGAATAGCCATGGAACCATCCTCCCGGATAAGTGGAAACTTATCTGGAACTCAGTCGTCTCCCACAAGATCTCCCCAGCACTCTCCCAAACTAAGTATTGGCTTCTGCATAGGTCCTTTTGGACGCCGTCAAGGCTTCACAAAATGTCTCTTAAAGATAACCCTCTATGTTGGAACTGTAATGCTGCTACCGGGACCTCTGTTATGTCTCTATTCTACTGCAGTAAGGTTTCCTCCTTTTGGGACAGTGTGTTTGACTTTATTTACACTATCTGTGGTATCCGCCTTAACAAGGAATTCCTATCATTAATTCAAGGCTTTCTAGACCCTCTAATCCAATCACAGAATGATAGACTCTTAGTGGACATATTACTGACATCGGCATGTAAGTCGATACTAGCCAACTGGAAAAACACAACTGCCTCCTCTTTTAAGGCCTGGCTCAACTGGATCTCTTTTTTAAGAGGCGCAGATAATATCTCTCTTCAGAATTCTCCCTGGAAACGTCAAAATAACAGGATATGGTCATCTTTGGACACTTACTTCTCTTTGACAAAACCTCCCTGAACCCCCATAGATCATGGTCCACCCCCTTCCTCATGCTCTGGGCGGGTGTGGTCTCCTGGTTTTGGATGTTGGATTAAGTCAAGCACCCACACATGTTTGTCACCAGTAAATGTGTTATTCTCTGGTTGTATTCTCCCTATGCCTGACCGCTGGAATCTGTCCCTATTATTGGACGGTAAGAGGCTCTTCAGTGAACCACTTTATAATTTCCTTCTGGTTTCCTTTCTATAACGGCAATACTTTGTATATTATATATTGTTTTTGCTTTACATTTTGTTTGTTTCCTTCTCATGAGAGAATCCATAGGGGATAATCGGACTCTGTACATGTTGTCTGAACATTTGGTTTCTGGCTACAACTCTGTATGACAATTGTTTTCCCTTTCTTTGTTTTGACTTGCTTTGTTTTTGAAAACCTAATAAAAATCCTTTTGAACCTAAAAAGAAATTTCTGATTCAATTTAGGTAAACACCTCCGCCAACCAGAGGAACACAATTGCATCAACGCTCTCATTACCCAGAAAAGAGATTTGCTACGTACGGTGCACTATATAAATGCCCTCAATTCAACCTAGCTGAAAGAAAAAACTATAAGATGACTCACTTTATATGGTAGAGAATTGTTCGCTATAAAAACACATCTATCTAGTAGAGATAATACAAGTTACACTCTCAGTTCTTTGTTGAAGCTATTTTATATAAACTCCGAGTACGACGCACTTGTATAAAGGGCTGACTACCCAAATAGGGGAGATTGAATTTGGGTTTTACAGGTCTTGTGGGGTAACTGTGCTTGTAGTACACTATCTGCTGCTATGCTGTAGGTGCTTGATACAGAGACAGCACGTGCAGGTCAGGATGAGTGATCTTGCAATATGGAGAGTCCCTGTGAAGTGTACTTCTGTTGGATACTTCTAACCTAAGCACCAAATTGGATTCTGAAAATTCAGAGCAGTGCTCTTGCATGCTAGCAGGTGGTATCATGTGACTCTGCATCGATGACATTCCCCTCCAGAAGCAATAAACTGAACCACCTATAGGTGCATCCCTGGCCTCTGCCATCCATTTCTTTCTTTCCATGCCTTCAGACATGGATCTGGATCTTGGCTCCTCTTTTTTCTTCACTTGTAAAGAGAATTTGTTCCTCCAAAAACCTTTTTCCAGTGTGCAAGGTATTAGACCCCCTAAGACTACAGGGATTAAGCCTTGTAGAGACTGTCACAAACAAATGTCTGCGACAGATGCCCGGGTTCATTGCATGAATCCACAGCCTGCATCAACTGTGCCCAGCTGAACCTGAAAGCCACCCAAGATCACGAGGTGAAGCTCTAACTGGGGAAGCACTGGAGTCTCCGCATAGGTCCTGCTCCAAGTCAAAGCCGAGAATGTGGCCCCTTTTCTAGGCTCGCTCTCCCTCCCAAAGTCATTCCCAATGCTGATCTTGCTAGCGGTTGAAGTTTTAGTATGAGTCAAAGACAAAACACAAGAAGGCAAAACAGACTTGGACACTTCCTGCCACACTTAGGACAAGGCATGAAGGCATCACCGCGCCTCTTGGTCTGACTCCCGATCCACCAAGGTGACGATTCCATCTCTGGTCCTGCTACACCTTAAGTTTCTGTGCCTATTTAAGACCTCATGGCAAGTTGGAACCTTTTGAGAGGCTCTGCTGCGCATCTTAGGCATTCTTCTGGTTGCCTTTGATGCACCTATGGCCCCAAGGATCCACATGGCCCTCCAGTTGGGTTACCACTGACATGTTCCCCCTTGGAGATGTCTGGAATCCTAGAATCCACCTCAGGCTCTGTACAAGGGTTGGACTTGGCTCCATAAACCCACGCCAGCCCCTTGTTCATCTACACAAGCGGTGAAGCCACTGGTGCCAGAAGAGGATCTGTAACCTATCATTCTGTCTGACTTTGAGCCGGCAATGGCTCGACCTCAACTGAAACCTTGTCTAGCTCTTAAGCTTCCACAGCCTATACTGAACTCATTGTACTCAGATGCAGCCGCACACATACATTGCACCAGAATTTTGGCTTGGGCTCTGGTCTGAGCTAGCCTTATGGAGATGACAATTGAGGGGACGGAGAAGAACTTACCCCTCTTTATGATGCAGATGGTTGGTACATGGAATTATAGGAGGCCAGTGAACTGGGCACCTCACCAACCACTGGGTTGGTCCCCACCACCTGGCCAAGCAACAGATGAGAGTAGCTCCTTTGCCACAGTAATTCGAAGGGCTGCTGAGCTCCTTGATCTTAATCTCCCAACTATGGAGGTGAAAACGAATAACCTTACAGAGATCCTGCATCCAGGAGAGGCACCAATCAAACCTCTTTTACCTTTCAATGAAGCCTTTACTGACACACTGTGGGGAACTTGGGCTAAGACATGCTGCCCCCCCAGTCAACTGTCTAGTTGGCCTCTGACATATATCTGTTCCAGGCAACCGCAATTTGTTGACCCAGCATCCAACACATGAGAGCTTGGTGACACAATTGTCCACAATTAGGATAAACCCTAACATTTTTCCAACTTCTCACTCTGATAAGGAGTTCAAATGAGTCAATACTTTTGGCAAGTGTATGTTCTCCTCAGCCAGTCTTTCCTTGAGGTCAGTCAATGCAAGCTGCCTACTAGAGCATTATACCCATGCACTTTGGCTCATGATGGGTGAGATCTTACCTGTGGTCCCAGAACGACCTTCAAGATGGTTGGGTTTGGACAAATTTGAAATCTGCTCAGGGCTCAACACTACAGTTCGTCTGGGCAGAATATATAAATTAGTGTGGTGCTTCTTCTCCACACATGGATGAGGTCCACAGGCTTCTTCAGGGATGTCCAGGCATCCCATCCTTAATGGAGATGACTTTCAAAGTCTACGGGATATACTACTACATACACTCCCCAGGAAAGCAACCGCAGATAAATTACAATCACAGGGTACAATATCACCTGTTATGGGTCATTACCCGTGTGGGGGATGCAGTGTCTGCCACTTAACAAAGGCCACGAAAACAATTTCCTTCAGTAACAACACAACATGGCACCTGAGGAAATTTACAAATTGTAATACACAAATGGTGGTATACATAATAACTTGCCCCTGCAATTTGCACTATGTGGGAATGACTACCTGCAAGATAAAAACAAGTATCTGCGAACACCGCAGCAACCTCAAGTGTGGCTGCGCGACAACAATAATGTCGATTTACTACATTGAGAAAAGACACACAGCCCAGGGTGATCCTGGAACATTTGGAGCCATGACAAAATGGCCGTGGGGAAGGAGCCCTAAGATCGAGCTCCTGGGCACCGAGATCACAACCTCAAGGTTAATCCCTGCTGCCCCCCCCCTCCACATCCCCCACGAGAACCAGGACTCACCGTAACACTACCCAAAAGGTGGCGCGCCAGAATCGCGTCGTACCCTCTTCAGGAAATGACGATCCGCGCCCCGATACCTCCAGGACTGCAACTGACACCTGGGAGGCGATCGTCTCGACGGACTCCACACCAGGCGATTCCAGGACAGCCCCACATCAGACCCGCGAGAGCCCCGAAAAAAAACAGCTGACTATAGCCAGGCACTGCAACTCCAGGAATGAGGAGAAGCAGCCACCGAGCCAACTCCGATCATCGTTTCATTAACACTACTGCCTGACCTTATGATGGCCGTCCATGGCGTACACACGGAACTCTCCCTGACGAATAAACTACGCCGGTGAGTACCGGAACAACTTAAGAGAAGTGGTCTTCTCAATAGACCACCGCAGCAATTCGCCCCGGACCCGCCGGTCACGGAAACGAAGAGACGCGGGCCTTGCAGAAAAAACCCGGATGCCTGACCCTATGATGGCGGCTCCGTGAGTTCATCCGCCTCCAACGCGCGATCATTAACTTCAGCGCGAGGAATGGTACTTTGCCACGCTACGCGTACACCCAGAGCAGAATTGCAAACAGTTGCCCAAGAAGCGCCCACAGCCTGAAATCACTGGGGTGCCGGACACTTAGATGGCCGCGCACCAGGTCAGAAATGCCTGACTGCCTGACCCAAAGATGGTGGCGCACTGAGTCTACAGACCGTCGAAGCGCTCCACATAACGACAGCGCATGGAACAATAACGGTAATATACAAACCCAGATATAATATCCTGAGCAGAACTGTAAACATCGGTCCCAGAAGCGCCCGCAACCTTGATATCACTGAGGTGCCTGGCACTTAGATGGCCGCTCTACGTGACAGAAATGCCTGACCCAAAGATGGTGGCGCATCAAGTATTCATACCGGCGAAGCGCTACCCGTAACAACAACGCAAGGAGCAGCACCGGTAACATATAAACACAAACGAAGAAGTAAAGGACAAATGGAGAGGAGTTGTCTGATGAGCTCCAAAGAGCTGTTTGATAAGCTGCAAAGAGTCTCCCCCTCACAGCAGTAATGGCCCCCTCCCACTCCCATCGAGATCAAGAATCCAGCTCCGGTGAATCCCCAAAAAAGTACTAAGACAGGGGCTACTCACCAACACATTGGCACCTGAATCACTTTGCACAAGAAGCGCAGACCCCTTTCCACAAGAAGCGCAGACCCAGGACCAAGAGAAACAGGTCATGTGACCCCGCTGCCTGTCCTTAAAATGGCAGACTCCAACCCACATTAACCACTCATTAAGCCGATCATTACCCTCTACCCCATTCACTACCTCCACTGCCCTCATCGTCCCTCCGAGCATGTCATCAGCTAATCACAGACGCACGGACTCTTAAAAACGGAAGGCCCACCACACCCCATCCCCCCACACCACGCGATGCCTGTCCCCAAGATGGCGGCTCCTGGCCATATTTAATCTACACCATCTGGTAAAGCTCCTGACCCCCCCCACGGATACGTAACAAACCTATCCCAAAGGGAGCTATCCTCCCGTCCAACTAAGACAAAATGCCATCTGCCACGCCAACCTCCAGCAGCCCCCCACACCTAATTACCTAAAACCGCACGGCCCGAACTCCTTCTCGATCAGTTTCCCCCAACCTCTCACCAAAAGCAAAAAGAAACTTCAAACACACACTGATTAGACAACACCCAGAAACATTATTCGCGGACATATATCACTGCTCCTCCAAAGGACAGATGAAAATGGATCTCATTTTCCATACAGAAAGACCCGAAAATTGGAACTCCATTCTCATAGCACAGCTCCACATATCCAAAACAACTAACACTCCTTACAGCCGCAAGCTGACGATCTCAATCCCTAACCGCCTTATGCGGAATGGTAACACCTCTGTGACCATCTACTCCAACGGCACAGTCCTGATTCAAGCCAATAATGACAACCTAGATGCATTTGACTCCCTCTTCCCCTCGCTATGAAACGCCCCCTCTCTCACACATCCCCCCGCCCAACCTGCCCCCTATCACTGGACAGCCTGACCCGCCAGGAGAGCCCACCAACCAGTCTCACGCCCTATGCCAACACCGCCAACATATCCCCCCTAGACACCAACCACACCTCCGTCCTCCCCACACAAAACACGCACAATACATTCCCCCTTTCCAATACAAACCGGAGGGACGCCGCAAATAAGGCTCTCCAACCCCCTGCTGACCGTCACCTACACCCTCCCCCCTCATATCACCTCCTCCAACAAACAACGAACGACCCCAACCCGCAGCCAACAACTCCCAACTACCTCTCTCTACCCACACGCAAGAGGACGCTGAAATCCCGACACGACACGCCACACCCCATGCCCACGGCCCCGCACAGAGTCAACACTGACAGCACAAACACCAAAAGGCAGCATAGCAACGACAAGCTCTCTCCTTCTCGGTATGACCCCGCCCAGAACACCCCCACCTCAGCCTCTGAAGAGACGGCGCATCGTCTCGCCATGCTGGAAAGCCAGGTAGAAACTATAATCCTGGGCCTTAACGAAATCTTACTAAACCTCGCCACGCTCCGAAAGCCTAGCCAACGCCCTCACTTGACCCCCACTTTCTCTAGCTCCACACACCAAAGGCCTTCCAAGGCTCTTTGCCCCAGTTGGATCTCAACCCCCCTCTTGAACCAAACACAGAGACCCAAAAGAACAAGAGCTGCAATGTCCGCGAGTGAAGCGGCAGATCTTGCCTCGTCGTATGACACTCCCTCTAATGTCACTCCAAAATCCAAGATCCAGTGATCACTGGATTCAGAAGAGACTACTCCCCTCCGAGATCCCCAAGACCCCCTTCCTTCCCCACTAACATCCCCAGGGCCCCCCTAATGAAGAAACACAATAAAGAGGAAACCTCCACCAACTGCATGCTCATAAACTGCAGATCAGCCACCAAACATGCAACAGAGCTGGCAGAATCCATCCTCACCCATGACATAGACATCACGTTCATCACCGAGACATGGCTAAATGATTTCTCTTCCCCAATCATGGATATGCTTGTGCCCCCAGGCTTTGCAATCATCAACAAAGACAGAAAAGACCAACGAGGAGGGGGTTTAGCAATCATACACAAGAACAACATCTCTGTGACGGAAACTGACACCTTCAACTACAACACCTTTGAATGCCTAACCGCCAACATTAAGACAAGTGACAATACACTACTTTGCCATCTCCTATACCATCCGCCAGGCAACACCACCGCATTCGGTGAACACCTGTCTGACTTGATTGCTCACTGCTCACTCCGAGACTCAAACAACATAATTCTAGGCGACCTCAACTTACACTGGAATGAAGACAACAACTCGCTAATCCAAACCCTGAATGACCTTCTACACATCAACAACCTTACCCAGCACTGCTCAGAAGAAACCCATATCAGAGGAGCAACCCTAGATGCCATTATTGCCCAACGCGACACAGTCATGATCGATCACATCATGCCCGTTGACTGGTCCGACCACCACATCATCCTATTCCACATCAACCAAACGATCCTATACCAACCCCTCACGCAAGACCCCCCCCAAATGGGCGAGAAATCTAACTCAGATTCGCCTGGCTGACCTAGAGGAAAGGGTAAGTTCTCTCCTTCCCATCTCCACAGATGATCTCTCCACAACAGAACTCACCTCTCACTACAACACAACTATGACCTCCATTCTGGACCAATTAGCCCCCTTGAAACTAAAAAGAGTCAGGACCATTCCATCCAGATCCTGGTTCAACACTGACATTAACTCCGAAAGAAGACAAATAAGAGCCACAGAAAGACTCTGGCGGAACAACCCTTCCACAATCCTCCGCGATCAACTCAAATCAGCTCGCAGGAAGTACAAAAAACACATCATGAACGAAAAAACTTCATTTTTGTGCAACGCTCTAGACAACGCAAAAAACAGGCCCAAAGAACTCTTCAACCTCATTAGGCAATAAACGTCTAAGCCCCCTCCATCCTCAGTTCGGGCCTCCAAAGACCTGTGCGACAACTTCGCCAACTTCTTCAATGACAAAATCACCAAGATCGAGCTTTCACTTGACAACAACCGCAGTCCCCCCTACAAGAGCCCGTCACCAGGGACAGAAGACATCACACCCAAGCACCCCCTGAAACCATGGAAATCCTTCAACTCCATCCCGGAAGCAGAGATAGTCAAACTGATTTCCACCTCCAAACCCTCATCTCACGTCCTAGATCCTATACCTGCCCAACTGACCAAAAAGCTGAAACTCTCCCTAGCCCCGATCTGGAGCAAGATCATAAACAGCTCCCTGAGAACTGGAGTCATACCAGACTGCCTCAAAGTTGGCCAAGTCACACCATTACTGAAAAAACCAGGCTTGAACACCAATGATCTGAACAACTTCAGACCCGTCTCCAATCTCCCTCTCCTATCCAAAATCCTGGAAAGGTGCGTTCTCCTACAACTGACTCAACACATGGACAGCATCAACCTCCTAGACCCCCACCAACCGGGTTTCAGAAAAGGCTGCAGCACTGAGACCGTGATCCTTAACGTCATAGACGATACCCACAAGTCACTCGCTACGGACCAATGCTGCCTACTCATTCTCCTGGACTTATCGGCAGCCTTCGACACGGTTGATCATAACCTACTCATTAAGGTTCTTCAAGAAAGGGTAGGTGTAGATGAGGTGGTCTTACATTAGTTCTCTTCCTTCCTCCACAACCGCACCCAAAGAATAAAAATCAAAAACTTTGCGTCCGACCTACACCCCGTCAGCAGGGGTGTCCCCTAAGGATCAGTGCTTTCCCCGCAACTTTTCAACATCTACATGGAACCCCTCACCAACATACTCAAAAAAGCCAACATCCCCTTCCACCTATATGCAGACAACACCCAGATCTATCTTGAAACCTCCTCCATTGATGACATTCAGAGACTCAACGACACTCTAAAAGAAGTCCAACACTGGCTATCAATAAACCACCTAAAACTCAACCAAGACAAAACGGAAATCCTCCTCATTTCCAACAAAGAAGAGAACCCCCAAATCATAGAATGGCTAAAAGCTATTGATGCTCTCAACGGCAATGTCACCCTGGCTGACTCTGTAAAATCGCTGGGAATCACCCTAGACCCAAAACTTGACATGGCCAAACACATCAAGAACTCCGCAAAGAGCGCCTTCCTCAACTTGAAGCTACTCAACAAAATAAAACCCTTCATCCCGCCCAAGGACCCCAAACAAGCTACTCAATCACTGGTGCTGTCTAGACTCGACTACGGGAATGCAGTCCTCACAGGTACAGCAAACTCCCACTTAGCTCCCCTCAGAACAACTCTCAATGCAGCAGCCAGAATGGTCACCGGAGTTAAGAAATATGAACACATCTCACCCGCACTCAGAGAACTAAAATGGCTCCCAGTCGAAATGCATGCCAGCTTCAGAACTGCCTGCCTCACGCACAAAGCCCTGCACACAGGGAAACCCGACTACCTGGCCTCCAAACTCAAGAAGGCCGGTCAGACAAGGAACCTCAGGAGCTCCAACACTCTACTCCTCATCCCTTTGAAAACACGCAAACAAAAAACTGCAGCCCGGTCCTCCGCTGGAAATGCGCCCAAAATCTGGAACTCCATTCCAGTCCATATCAGGACTATCCCCTCCTTTGTAAAATTCAAAAGACAGCTTAAAGACCTTTTCCTCAATCGTTCTCTCCCGAACCGATAGCCGCCGCCGAAGCGCACAAGCTTGCACATTGCAGCACACTGATACTGTGACATTAAGACTTCTACCTCCTCCACCGACCCCTGCCGTCTATCCTCCCTCCCTGAAGAAGGTTCAGCTCAAGTCAACGTGCACACAACTAAGATATTATATGACCTCCTTGCTTTAATGTTGTACAGCGCGCTGAGACTTCCGAAGCGCCATGAGCCAATATGTATGCTACTGCTTTATTATGTGATTCCCGCCTTATGACCGTTGTAAAGCGCTCCGATACCTTCGGGTCTGGCCAGCGCTATATAAAACTCCTTAATAAATAAATAAATAATAAATTTGATTGACCCGGTGAATTGTGAGTCTAAACTGTTTGAGAAAGAGCAATGCTGGGTGCTCAGGCTTAAAATAGACATAGAGAGCCTTAACAACAATATATAATGGGGCCAACTCATAGCATAACCCATCTCATCATCACTGTAGTAATCCTGATGAAAAGTAAATCTTCAGAGGGGTACAAGATACGATGTATGAGTACAACCTTACCCTCTATCTGACATCAACAAGCCATTTGTTTGTGCCCAACATTGAGAAAGTTTCTCCGTACCCTTTTTGTGCACTAGATTACTGTGTGCACTCACATAATTTCTTTAATTGATTTCAATTTATTTTTTTCGCCCGTAATAACGGTTACATTTTTTTAAACCTTTTTTCAAAATCCTTTTCATTTTTTTCCAATATCACATTTTAAAAAACTACTCATCAAATTTTTTGTTGGTAAACCTAAAATTTAATTTTTGGGCAAACCTAATATAGCTAGCTTATCCCAGCAATTCGAAAGCCTGTTTTTCACCGCGGCACGCATACCTCAATGGAACGTGGAAGTGGTTCCATCTGCCGGCGCCATTTTAGATTGCGAACGCGGTCTAGTTCTACAGAGCAGCGAGGACGTTGCGCCAGCTTGACTCAGAACTTTGGCACTCTGCATAAATGAACGATGAGCAGGCGTGACGGTAAGATTCGGGCCCTGGGCTGGCAAACGTAGGTCATTGTTTAGAGGAGTAGCTTTGGCATAGTAAGTACGGCACAGCCGCATTGATTACAATCTTTCAGAGTCCCAAAAAAAATCAATTTTGGCACGTCGGGCTACTTTTCTCCAGTTTTTCCTTTATAGAGTGTGACAACAAGCTCTCCTCACCCCCGTAGGACCCATTATGCAATAATTCTGCATATAATATGTATGTGGTATTTTTATATGTGTATTTTTTTTTACATGTGTATTGTGCTCTGTGTTGTATGTCATAAGGTTTCACTAGAAGTGCTCACCTTGAGTATTGTCATATATCTCTCTTCACTAAACTTGTCACCACAAGGTGGTTAAATTAGATAATGGACATAACCCGCTCATAAATATCAGCATATGTTGTGTGTTTTAATATGTACACTGCCAGTTTTTTGGCAGTCTAACTCTCCCATTATGTATTCACAGATTATCAAGCAATAACACCAAGTAGGTGATATATATTAATTATATATCTGTACCATGCAGAGTGTGTGCAGCTATACAATATAAAAGGAGAGGTATCAGGAGTTAGATCCTTGGCCTAGAGAAAAGCCATGGGGTATGGCTTGTAACATGTAGCCCAGTAGAAAGGCAGGTACATGATCGCCTACACTGTCTACTTCCACATTTTTAACCATACCGAGCAGAGGCCAGAATAAATAATACTTTACCTACTAGGCAGGTATTTTGAATTTTTGCTTCCCACCCAAAACCACCCACACTCCTATTTTTTCATCATTTAGTACATATTTATAAGTGCCCTCATGTAATTTGTAGGTCACAGCACACCCCGTTCTGCAGCAGAATGGGATGGACCCAATGATGAAGCATGCCACCAAGGGGCAATCCTGGTGGGTGAGGGTTATATAAGAAAACAAAGAGTTTTCTTTGAATTGTGGAGGGTTAGTCCATGCAAACTATTGGGCTCATTTTGGTTTTGATACATATTGACAGGAGGATGAGTCCCTCTCATTTTTCGTAATCCTCTTTCTCCCCTTTTTTGTTGAAAGTTTCAAAGGCTCCCACCTGTTCAGCAAAAAGGCAGATTTGGCCCTAGCATGTTCTCTCGGTACCTCAGCTCCAGTCCAGCAAACCCTGCTACAATTTTGTCCCTTTAGAGGATATGCCGTGGCCCTGGCATATCAACAGCATAAGCCCCTGTCACCTGTGCAACAGGCTTACCAGCCCTTTCAAGGTCAGGACTTTGGGTCAGGGCCAGCCATCAGGGACAGCTCTCCTCCCATTCTTCTGCTCCTCCCGCAACAAACACAAAATCTCTTTGGTGTGCCTTTAGCGGCACAGAGCCATTTGATGGGGGGCAGGAGCCCCAACTTCCTACAAGGGTGGCAGAACATCACATTCGACTGACGGGTCCTGCACATTGTCCAACGGGCTAGGCCTCCCTTTCCCTTTTGACCTGCCATACTAGCTACCTACAGCGGAACGCCTGCCAGACAATCACCTGACTGTCTTATGGTAGGAAGAGCAGGCTCTTTAGGTGATACGAGCCATACAGAGAGTTCCAGCATCGGAAGTAGGGACTGGTTGCTATTCCTGTTACTTCCTTGTGCTGATCAAGGGTGGAGGTCTCCGCTCTATTTTGGAACTTCAACCTTTCAATGCTTTCCTATGCAAAGACAATTTCAAGATGCTCACTTTGGCTTAGGTTCTTTCTACTCTGGATCCCAGAGATTGAATGCTGCCATTGGACCTGCACGATGTTTCATTCCTGCAGGTTAATTGACGCTACCCGTGGTTCACTGTAGATCACAAGCACTTTCAGTGTGCCATGCTCCTTTTCCACCTCCCCAGTCCCCCTCAGGTGTTCCCAAAGGTGATGCTGGTGGTCGCTGCCCATTTGAGAAGGTCAGTGGTACCAGTTTTTCCCTACCTTGGTGACTGCTGTTGGGCTATTGAAGGTTGGCTCACCACAGTCAGTCACAAACCACCTCGAGATGACAGCAGACTTCCTAACATCTTTGGGTTTCCGATCAACTTGCCAAAGTCACACCTCACTCCTTTGCAGATGCTTCCTTTCATTGGAGTCATCCTGGATACGGTACGCTTTAAAGATATTGCTCAAGACAGGCAAGCTCTGAACGTTCAGAGTATGATCCCTCTGTCCTGCTTCTCAGTGAGGATCGCTCTGATGCATCTTGTATCCTGCTCACAGTTTATGCCAGATGGCACATGCAAGTGTTGAAGGAGGACCTGAAGTCTCAGTGGGTCCAGCACTAATGGAACATACTGGATTCCATCCGGGTGTCAGCAGAAAAGATCTGCAATAGTGGCTGCTTTGACACAAATGGATCAGCAGTAGCCCCTTCTTTCTATCGCACCCAGACATAATGATGGTGATGGACACTTAGGTATGGAGCTGGATATCAGAAGACTCTGGTCTCAGCAGAGATCCCGGCAGAGATCCACCTCCCCATCAACTTGTTGGATTTGATGACGATTCACTTGGTGTTGAAGGCCTCCCTGCCCACCATCAAAGGGGGGCAGATAGAGGTTCTCACAGACATCACCACAACTATGTGGTATTGCAGCAAGCAGGGCGGAATAGGTTCCAGAGTCCTGTGCCAGTAGGCTCTGCCCCTCTGGATCTGGCTTCATCATCAGGGGATTTCCCTGGTGGTACACCACCTGACAGGATCTTTGAACACTAGGGGGGACTAACTAAGTCAATGACACCTAGCGGATCATGAATGGCAATTGCATCCGTAGGAGGTGCAGGGAATCATTCAAAAGTTGGGGAGAACTCTGGCTAGATCTGTTAGTCAGTGATGAGAACAAGCAATGTTAATGCTTTCTCATGCTGGAGTTCACCAGAAAGCTCTCTTGAAGACACATTCTGCATAGAGTAGAGCACAGGGCGCCTGTGCACCTTCTTGCCGCTACCTCTCCAGCCCTGAGTTCTGAAGAAGATCAGTAATGACCAGGCCCAAGTCATCCTATTGGCAAGAGTTTCAGCCAGGGTGACTATGGTACCCAGAACTTTTTGTGCCTGATCATCTGCCTCTGATCAGGCTTCCACTGTTGGAGAACCTCCTGTCGAAGCAGCAAAGCACGGTCTTGACCCCGAGCCAGCTTACTCTGCACCTCCCTACACAGAGATTGAGCCGCAGCAGTTGAGTTCTTTTGTTGATGTAATCCTGGCAACCAGACACTCCTCCAAGGGTGGATGATCAGCTCTTTGTGGGGTTCTCTGCAGACAAAGAATGGCAAAGCAGAAGAGAAATGAACCATCTCTCAATGGAGCAGTCTCTGAATGAAGATCTGCTATGCATTAGCCAAGAAGCAAACTCCATAAAGTTTGCAGTCTCACTCTACCAGGGCAAAGGCTGCTACCACTGTGCGTTGGCATGCGGAGTGCTTGTCCTTTACATTTATCAGGCAGATAGATATGTGGGCATTGGTGCATACTTTCAGGAAGCTCTACTCCTTGACATTCAAGTCCGTCTAGATGGTAATTTTGCCTGCTCGGTCCTGCAGGCCTTGTCAGTTGAGCTATTCCACAGATCCACCACCTAGGGAGGTACTACTTTGGTATCTATTCACAAGGTGAGGAATCTGCAGTTAGAAGTATCCATCAGAAGAACAAGTTACTTACCTTTAGTCACCGCTTTCCCACCTCTCGTATCTGTGGTATGGTTTATTCCACCTAAACATATCCCTATTTAGGAATCTGCACATTGGTTGTTCAATTGGTCAGCCAGCTCTGCGTCTAAAGAGTGGATGGATTAATGAAAGAAACTAATGTCAGTGTGCATGGATGGTGCTTATATGCTGCTCCGTAAATTACTTCAGGATTTGAATGGCTTCGACACAGAGTCACCTTGCACCACCAGCAGGTATGCAGGAGCACTACTGTGAATTTTCCGGATCTAGTCTGGTGCCTGGGGATATTCACCAGTTGAGAAATCTGCAGTTAAATAGAGTATCCACCAGAAAGCTTGCTACCAAAGGTAAGTAACCTGTTCTTGTTGAATGCTTTACACAGAAGATGATTGTGGTGCATAGTGTGATATTCTCCTTCCATTTGTGCGATATACCACAAATATAGAGAGAAATATGGAAAAGGAGGTGTCGGAAGATGTGGTCATGTGATAGAAAGTGTGCTAAGGCACAAAATATAATACCGGATGGGCTGCACCTGCTCGGCATGCAGTACTGCAAACCTACGAAAACATATTAACACTGGTAAAAGCATCAGTGATTAGGTGATACATTTATCTTCCTTACCGAATAGCTGTTCTATTTTACAGACTAAAATAATCTAAGGTTTCTGTGAAAGCCTTTTTCTTCAAATTTTCTTTCTTTTTCTAACAGTGCGAGATCCAGATGAGAAGATTATTCTTTACACAAAGGGTGCAGATGATGTGATCCTCGAACGTCTCTACCCTGGCTCTAAGAATGATGTCACTGAAAAGGCACTGGATGTGAGTAGTGTCCTTCTTCCTGGATAAGCAGCAATATTCTTTTGCTTATTTGTACTATGCTAAGCAGATAATGGGAGTATAAAAGAACAAAGGAGGATGAATTATAGTCAATCATGAGCCCAAGCAGATTGCTGATTCATCCTTTGGGAGTTCCTGGCATTTGTTATGTTAAGGAATTTGTAAAGCGCATGGCTGCCCGAAGGCTTCCCAGCGCTAAAGAGTACTGTTTACAAAGCTCTATCCATATGGCATCTACAGGGGAAACAGCAGAGTTTTGAGATGTTTCCTGAAAGCGGTTTCGTTGGGTAGGATTCTTATTTTATATGGGAGGGCATTCCACATCTTTGGTACCAGATGGGCAAATGATCTGCCCCACCTAGCTCTTTTGGCTCTAGATGTCTTAAGAAGCTGTTGCTGGGCTGATCTTAGATGTCTGGTCGGGATATACCTGGACATCAATTGTCTAAGTTTTATTGGGCCTGTTTTGTTAACGGCCCTATATGCCAGGCAAAGGGACTTAAACTTTATTCTTGTCTCAATAGGAAGCCAGTGTAGCTGTTTCAGTGCTTCTTTAATAGAAGTGCATTTGGGAATTTTTAGAAGGAGTCTTGCTGCCGCATTTTGTACTACCTGGAGTCTCTTCGTTACATATTTAGGCGCGCCCACATAAAGTGAGTTGCCGTAATCCAAGCGCGAGATTATAAGAGACTGGATGACCGTTTTTTTCAGATGTTCCGGGATCACCTTAATAATCTTCCTTAGTATTTTAAGCAGAGAAAAACATATTCCTGACAATTTCCTGGATTGGCAATCCATCGTGAGTGAGTTCTCCATCCAAACCCCCAAATTTTTTATAACTGGTTTGGGGATAGGTGGGTTTCCCATGCAATGGAGCCACTGTGTCAGGGGTGCCTGGATAGTAGGTTTTCCTAGTAACATAATCTCTGTTTTTTCACCATTTAACTTCAGATGGCTATTAGCCATCCAATTTACCACTCTCTCCAGACAGTGACTCAGCTGCTGGTTTGCGTTATCTGTTAGGGAGAATATCAGCTGTGTGTCGTCAGCATATGACACCACTGAGATACCAGATTCCTGTGCTATATTAGCCAGCTGTCGTACATAAATGTTAAATAGGGTGGGACTAAGGGAAGATCCCTGTGGGACACCACTTGTAATTGGGAGGCGATCTGAAAAACAGTCCCCCTCCATCACTTGGAAGGATCTGTCTTCCAAAAAAGAGGCCAACCAGTCTATGGCAAGGCTATGGACTCCTATTTCCCTTAGTCTCCCCATTAAGGTGGTATGATCTATGGTGTCAAATGCTGCACTGAGGTCCAATAAAAGGATGGCAGCAGATCCACCCTCATTCAGTAGTGCCTTTAACTCCTCTGTGACCACTAATAGTGCTGATTCTGTACTATGGGAGGCTCGAAAACCCATCTGAGTGGGATGCAATATGTCATTAGTTTCCAGGAAATTAGTCAAGGTATTGTTTACATGCTTCTCTAGAAGTTTGCTGCTGAATAGCAAAAGTGAGATAGGGCGTAGATTGCTAAAAACAGTGGGGTCCAGGTTGGCTTTTTTTTGTAAAGGCCTAATGATCGCATGCTTCCAGGGGTTTGGGACCGAAGCTGTATCTAATGATAGATTAAGCATTTCCGTTATGGATATATAATAATCATAGAAAAGGGAGTATTAAGAAAAATAAAATAACCCCACTTTTCAAGGAAGGTCCCCAGTAAATATTTCTCTAACGAAAGGTTCTTTTCTTCCTTTCCTTCATTGTTCCTCTTTCCATTTTCTGTACTTCCTTCCATTTGCCTCTCATTCATTTAAACTTACTTTCCCTCCTTCTTTCTTTTTCCCTTACATCTTTCCTTCTTTGTACTCTTCTTTCTTCTCTTCTTTCGAGCTGTTACTCCAGTTGCCTCTCATTTTCACTGAGGTTTTCATCAATCCTCCATGGTTGGTTCCTTGAGTACCCCCTTGCCCCCCCCCCCCCACACCTGTGTCACAGTATCTTTTTTTCTGTTATTTATTAGTTTCACCTTTTGCATTGGTCTTGCTTGCGACCTTGGACTCACAGTTCATGGTTAAGAACCAAAAAAAAAACAACTTACCTGTCTATTAACACCACTACTTCAGCAATAAACAACCTTAATGTCAGCGTACAATTATTGTTAGGCACAAATACAGTGTCAAAAATATCATGATGTCAAGAAAATGGTGGGACAGACTATTGCAGAAAATCATACAGTTTTTAAGTGTTTAATAGCAGTTTTTTTTAAATTAAGTTGTATGCAATATAGCTGTTTAACTATTTTGCTATTTTATCAATTTTTTCAGTTTTTAATTATATTTATTAACTTATGGGTAGGTGAGTAGTTATTTTTAAATATATATTTTGTAATATTTGATAAATAGTTCATTTATGTTATAAATGTTAATTTGTTAATTCAATTATTAATGATGTAAATTCTTTTATCTATAACTAATTTCATAGATCAATTTAGACTTTAGAGAGTTTTAAGCATAGCATTAGCACAGTGCCATCCAATTTGAGCTAGAACGGGGCAAAGCCTTTTGCCATTTTCACAGCAAAGTCTTTAAGCATAGGATTAGCACAGTGCCATCCAGGCCTTTTACCACTCCAGGCACAGTTTTGCAGCTTTAAATTGATAAAATACCATTCAAGCCAACCTGGAATGAATAAAAGTGACCCCTGGCATGTGTTTCAATCAAAAGGCTGGAAATATCACTTTTTAGCTCAGCATGGATGGCACTGTGCTAACCCTATGCTTAAAACTCTCCTTGAAAAACAGATATTTGAGGTGAGCAGATTCAGCGTGTCACTGGTGTTGTAGGGCGCTCCATTTAAAGGAGCTAGTCTTCACTGAAACTTGGGAACTACCCAGAGCACCTTGCTTCCCGTCTGGCATAATTTATTCAGTGCTCTAAGCTTAAAAGGGTATTGTCTTGACTTAGTACCTGATTATGACATCGGCAGTCCATCCACCGGACTGCCGATGTCACGGTCGGGAGAACACCTCCAAGCCTGCGGTGTCCCGACCACCGTATAACGAGTGGACCGCTGGGCTGGCAGTCTGGAGTCAGCAGTCCCACAACAGCAGCATGGCTCGGCAATTGAAAAGGGCTGCAGCAGAGGCCACTGCCGTGCAGTGCCTTCTGCATGTCCGTGCACTGTGTGCCATGCACCATGTCGTGCATGGCACACAGTGCACGCACGACAGTGCATGGAGGGGTCACAACATGTGGCCCCATGCACTAGTCCTTGGGGCGAGATCGCCCGGGCCCTATATGGGGTCCCTTCCTTCCCTGTCCGCCATCCTTTTCGAGGCGGGGTCTCCGTCATGAAAAGGCTGATGAAAAGGGAACTCGTAATCCCGAGGATGGTGCCTTCCTCGGCACCGCCGCCATTCACAGCCGCCTTTGCCTCTGCAGCACCATCAGGATCCAAGATCCTGGCAGTATCGGTGGTGTTGTATTGGGATGGTGGTTCTCAGACTGCCAAATTTGTAATCAGGTGGTTGGACCGCCTAGGTTGCAGCGGTTGGACCGCCACAACGGGTACAGCAGTCCAGACACCACCGTACTAGTAATCAGCCCCTTATACTGGGTGCTCCCTTGTGTCTGGACAAAGCTGTACCTCTTTCATGAGGTCTAACTTGAGCAAAACACATGGTCAGTGCAGCAGCTGTTCCCCCTTTAGGGCGGAGAAGCATCGCCCCACTGCTAGGAACTAGCAGATGCAAACATAAAAAATAAAATGATAATAAAGGAATGAGGAGTGGTGGGCACTGGAAGTGCACGTCGGTTTGGGCGGCTGTCTTAGGACAGCCAAACTGACATGCGCACCTAGATTTCTCCAACCCGATCACCAATCCAGCCTGCGCAGACCAATCCTATTGCTTCTCTCATGGTGGGTAATAATATTACTAGCATGAGAACAGCATCTGGATTGACATAGGGGAGTCTTGGAGTCTGTGCAGTGTGCACCAGCCCATGGATTGCTGGGACAGGAGCAGAGGAACAGAAGAGCACCGTGGCGGCAAGTGGCAGGTAGGTACCTTTTTATTTTTTTCGTTATTCTCCCCCACGCTGCCTCACCACTTTTCCTTGACAGCAGCTGCCACTGGGTCTGGGGTTGATTTTAACAACGCAAACAAAGCAAGTTTGCAAGGGATAGGAGAGACTAGGAGCCTGGACGTGTGCTCACGTTTCCAAAGAAGTTTGATATCCCCAGAAGAGAATTGATTAAAAAAAGAATTTAAAAATATCAGAAATGAAGAAAACATCAGAATCGGAAGTGGACACAGACACAGATTTTTCAGAAGCCAAAGGCAGCTTTTTTCATGAATATCAATTAATACACAAACGTGGCAATAGACATCACAAGGAAACAGGCCAAGGGAAATCAAAAACACAGGAAAACAAGACGGAGCTCACAGAGACACTGAAGAAAAGTCAGACTTGAAAACCCCAAGGACAACCAGGAGCAAACGGAGAGGCAAGAATAAAACAAGGATAATCTCACTGTAATCAATCTAACTAACAGGACACTCACTAAGATGGAACGATCTGTTTTACAATTTGGACAAACATTCTGCCCTACTATGAAATTTAATTATACGCAAACCAGAATTACCTTGTTTAAATTCATTAGGAAGCTAAAACTAACCAAACAAAACATGCTTAAATGGAGTAACACAAGCAGTGAGTAGAGTAGTGTTGGATATTTGACTGACAATCTGGCAGGGGAAGACCTACACACTCTGCTTACACTGGAAGTTTCCAACAGGAATTACCTTTCAGTCTACAAGAGGAGCAAGCAACCATATTTGAAACACTGGAACAAGTGGGATTAACTCAATGTAGTGGCAAAAGTGAATTTGAACCAGCGTCCAAATATCTCTCACAAACTCCACACAATGCAGTGGACACTTTTCATAAGGTGATTAATCAAGAGCTGAAAAATCTAAGAATGAATGAATGAATAAAAATATTTGTTAAGTGCAATCGAATACCTTGAGGTATCTTAGCGCTGTGCGAGACAAGGGAACAAAAATAACTAAACAACCTATTTCTGTACAAAGAGCCATGTTTTCAAAGACTTTCTAAAAATAGAAATGAAGGCAGCTGTTTTAAGTGCAAAACGAAGGCAGTTCCAAAGTAAAGCAGTAGACCAGAAAAAACGTCTACCGCCCCAGGAGGCACGTTTGAAAGCTCGGACAACCAAATTTTTGGGAGAACTGGAGTACAGGGCTCTTCCGGGTATGTACCAGCTCAGATTTTTCCTAAAGTAAAAGGGACCCTGCCCGTGATGGGTCTTATAGGCCATGCAAAGAGCTTTAAAGACATTACATTGCCTAACTGGCAGCCAATGAAGTTTGCTTATGGCCGCTTTTGCTGGGTGGCATATGGGGATCTTCAGAAAGAATCGCGCTGTGGCGTTTTGAAGAGTCTGAAGTTTCTTAAGTAGACCCATGGGAAGATCTAAGTAGAGGCTGTTGCAGTAGTCCAGTCTTGTCAGTACAAGGGTGATAGCCACTGTTTTTAACTTATTAAATGGTATGTATTTCTCAATTGTTTTTATCACTCTGAGAGCGTGAAAGGAAGCTGAAGTGACCTTGTTAACTTGTTCTTTATATTTCAGGTCGTTGTCCAGCATCACCCCTAGGTTTTTTACCTTCGCCACCAGGGGGAGTGAGCCTAGATTGAGTGGCCACCAAGCCGGGGTCCAGAAGGATGGGTTGTTCCCGAATAGAATAACCTCCGTCTTAGATGAATTTAATTTCAAACAGTTACAATCCATCCATTTACCTTCTGCACTCATGCAGTTCCTAAATATGTCACCAGAATTGGCCTTGTCTTTGGAAAGTGAAACAACAATTTGCGTGTCATCAACATTAGATGCTAATGACAGGCCAAAAGATTTCATTAGCGTGGCCAGGGGGTTACATTCATGTTGAACATCGTCGGGCTCAACAATGATCCCTGCGGAACTCCACGGGGCAAAGAGTAGGGTCTTGAAGTAAACTCTCCAACCACCACCACTTGTTGCCTACCATAAAGGAATGATTGTAAAAAAGCGAGCACTGGGCCCTCTATCCCCAGACTCCGCATACGGTCAACCAGCAGCACATGGTTGACCGTATCAAAGGCCGCTGACAGGTCTAACAGGATAAGGGCTGCATTTCGGCCCCTGTCCAGTGTCGCCATAATTTCCTCAGTGGCCACCACGAGCACAGATTCTGTGCTGTGGCCTTGTCTAAATCTGAACTGGGTGTCGTCCAGGAGATAGTTTGTGTCTATGAAGTAGGCAAGTTGCTCATTCATCACCTTCTTCACTAGCTTCACAGGGTAGGGGAACAGAGAAATGGTGCGATACGTATTCAAGTCCATCCTATTGAGATTTGCTTTTTTTAGTAGGGGAAGAACTGAAGCTGATTTCCAGTGGGAAGGAAAGACCCCAACCTCGAACATAGCAGAGAAACGTTTTTTCAAGTGAGGTGCCACTGTCTCAGATACCAAGTGCACTGTTTTAGGGAGACAACGATGCTCGACGGAGCCAGATTTAGTTTTGGGATAGCCTTGATAAGTTGTTCTACTGTAGGGTACTCAAGTACCTGAAGCCTATGTTCCCAGAGACCACCTCTGAGGACTGCGTGTTATCAGGACTTAACGTGCTATTAGCGTTAAATTTGTTGCAAATAGTAGCAACTTTATCCTGAAAGAAACTAGCTAATGAGTTTTTGGGATAGCCTTGATAAGTTGTTCTACTGTAGGATCCTCCAAGTACCTGAAGCCTATGTTCCCAGAGACCACCTCTGAGGACTGCGTGTTATCAGGACTTAACGTGCTATTAGCGTTAAATTTGTTGCAAATAGTCGCAACTTTATCCTGAAAGAAACTAGCTAATGAGTCACAAAATGTTTGACTGTTAGCTGCTAAATTGCTAGCTGTAGGTAAAGTTAGTTATTTTATGGTTTGAAAAAGGGTTTTGTTAGAGTCACTGGCTATTTTGATTTGCTCTGAATTAAAGTCAGATTTTGTAGCCCGAACAAGTTTTTTATGTTCAGCCAGACGTATTTTTCTTTCTCTAATATCTCGTAGTCTTTGCGCCATTTGCCCTCTTGCCTCTGACAGCCTTGTGTGGAGACTCTGAGTGTCTCATCAAACCATGGTTCAGATTCCTTTTTAGTATTAGTGGCCCTATAATTAGCCGGGGCGATGATATTGAGGGTGGTGCTCATCCAATTGGAATAGTCCTTTGCCATCTGTTCTACACTGTCCGCTAGTACTGGTAGCGAGGAGGTAAGTAAGGAATTATATCCCCTGGCTTGTATTTTACGCCAGGCTCTGCTTAAGGACATTTTTTTGGGGTGTGCTAAAAAGGCTTTTTCTGGGATGTTATCTGCCAATTCACTGCATAATAGTCGATCTGAGTCAAAGGGAAGGATGTTGGATTAGTAATATTGGGATTGTTGATAAAAATCCTGTCAAGCATATGCCCCACACAGTGGGTGGGACCGCTAACTCTTTGTAATAATCCAAAGCAGGCCAAAGTGTCTAGTAGTCATGCTGAATTGGGATCTGAAGGATTTTCTAAGTGAAAATTCAAATCACCGACAACTGTGAAGTTCAGACTCAAGATATGTGATTCAAGGAGTGAACTGATTTGATCCATAAAGCTAGCTCTGGGCCCTGGGGGACGGTAGACCTGCATTCCATTGAATGACTGTGCCTTGGTCAGTTCTAGGTTGAACAGTAACGCTTCAAGCCCCTCCCCAGAAAAAGGTATTAAAACAGTCAATAGACCACTGCCAACCCACCAACCCCTTTGTTAGGTCTATCCAGGTGAAAAATATCATAGCTGGAGGGGACCGCTGCAATGAGTTCTGGGCCCGAGTTCTGGTCAGCCAAAGTTTCTGTGGCGAAGACCAGGTCTGTTTGGTGAGCGGTTAAATCTAAAAAAATTCGAAATGATGCTCAACCAGGTACCTAGTGTTCATCAAAGCCCATTTAATGCCTAAGTGGGCCACTGACCTTTCGCTTCTCTGTCCATAGGGTGGGCTCTCCAGTCCCTTTACCTGCCTTGGGGGTTTGGAGTTATTAACTTTTGTCTTGCAGGTCAGACAACTTAAATAAGAGGACTCGTATAAGGCCATGGGGCAGAATTGTAAGCAATCTGCAGACTTACCGGGAGGCCTGAGCGCTAGCAGCGCTTCTCTAGAGTATGTTAGATGCCATATCTGGTCTGGATTCAAACGACCGCGAGACAAGCACTGGGTTCAGTCCAGTAGCAGAAAGGCCTGCCTTTGACATGCCAGCGGAATGACCACTTCGCAGACATGCTGTGAAGGGACATATGAGGCCAGTCATAAGAGGGGCGTGTCAGGGGGAGTGGCAAGCACCACACTAGCAGTGCGATCGAGCGAAGAAAACAGGTAAGAGAAAAGCAACGTTTAAAACTGAGGTCCAGCAACTTCTATCATCGAGCACAGGCTCCCCTGTGCCTGATAAAGCACTTAAAAAGGGATAAGCCCTATAACCATAATATAACCAAAGACCAGTGGCAGGTCATAGAAAATTTGAGAAGCGATGAAACAATTAAACCTTCAGACCAAGGTGGAAATGTGGTTCTGTTAACAAGTGAATACTGCCAACAGGAGGCCCTACGGCAATTGCGTAATCACAAATGTTACAAGCCCATCCAAAGAGAGGTGTATCTAGCAAGTCCACGCTAGTTTTATGAAATCTTTTTTTGTATAAATATTTATTGGCATTTGTATAAGACAATCTTATCACATCAGTATACAGTTTGTGGGGAAAAACAAGAAAATATATCCCCCCCTCCCTCCCCATTGTGCTATATGACAACACGTAGAAAGGACAATATTCTTGAACAAGTTATATGGCCTTTCGCGAGAGCCAGTATGTACAAATGCCCCCACACTTCCTCCTACAAATTTAGCGTTCACCAGGCACAAACCCCCAATCAAGCATCATGCCTACCCACCCTCCTAGCTACTTCAGTGCTCACAGTACACGTCTATGATATATTGGAAAAATGGCGATGTAAGAAGATGCTTGATTTTCAATTACTTAGGTGTGACCAACCGCAAACACCCACTTTTGACCAACTACCAAAGATACGTAAGCATGCTACCATCCCCCCCCGGCCAACCCATTTTTAATCAAAGTGTAGCCTGTTGGAACACACCTCAATTTATCTTGATTAATATCATGCAGGGCAGCTGGGTTTGCATGCCCAGAGGGGGGCAGAACATAAGCCCCCCTGCATGAACCCCGTGGCCCAGAGGCAAAACGGTTTTTATGGAGGAGGAACCACCATGAAAACCGTGGTGGAGAGGAAACCCATAATAAGCTTAGTGGGACTGCGGCAGTCCTGCCAAAATTAATGCGGCCTCAAGACCGCACGCCACCGCCGGGGATCTCTGATCCCTGGCGGTTGCGGCAGTGCAGTGGCAGTCCAACCACCCTAGTTGTAATAGGGCGGTCGTAAGACAGCCGCACCCCAGCTAGTCTGGTGGTCGTTGGAGCGCCAGACTCATAATCAGGCCCTTAGTGAAATTGTCAAGTGCATTGTAAGAAATTGGGTAAATGGTTGAGGTGGGTGAAACCCTTCTACAGCAGCAACCCCAATTCATCTCAGGGTGAAGTCACAAGCAAAGTAAAGTCAAGTAATTTATTGTTTGATTAATTAAAATGATCAGCAATGCACAAATCCGGAGACTCCTTTGGGAAAGGAACTTAGGCCCCAGCTGTAGGTGGCAAGCAACCAATTACAGTACCTGGGCGTGATGGTGTCTCTTACTGAACGTCGTTATTGGGAGCTTTTATTGGGAGCTTAATATTGCCCCACTGGTGGACAGAACTCGGAGAGACATGGTGGGAGTGTAAAAATTACCCCTCTTATTTGCAGACTGGGGCACTCTCTTCAAAATGGTGGCCCTTCCCAGGTTTCTGTATGTCCTCCAGCACTGCCCCTACCAATTGCCACCGGCCTTTCTTGCAGACCTCCAGGCCCAGGTTTCTAGTTTCTTGTGGGCAGGCAAGACTCCTAGGGTATCCTCTGTGAAATGTCCATCTTCCCAGCATGAGGCAGGTCTGGGCTGGGCGGATGTGAAACTATACTACTGGGCATCCCTGCTTATCAACATCAATGATTGGTTTTGGGTTGACAGGGATGCCCCGGCCCATAGGCTTGAACTGGAGCTGCTCCACCCTTATGGGTTATTTTTATTATTGTATAGCAGGTCCCCCCTCACTCTGTGCCATCAGTCAGTCATGTTCTGCTGCAGTGCTGGTACTCGGCCCTCCATCATATGAAGTGATATGGTAGACTCACTAGAGCGACTCCCCTGTGACATGGCACCTGACTGCCCGAGTAAACCAATTTGCCCTGCTTCGGTGCGTGCGACCTTATTGGCATCTCCACCCTCGGAGATGTCTGGGTTAGTGGACACATGAAATCGTTTCAAGAGCTGGCAGTGGAGTTTGGTCTGCATAGCTCCCAATTTTACAAATACCTCCAATTACGGCAAACCCTCGACAAATACAAGGCACAGCTTGCTGCCCCTCCTGAGTTTATCCCTCTTGACTGTTGACTTGTGGTTTACACCCGACCCCTTGCTGACACTCAGGGCTAGATAAAAGGAAGATGTTGGTGTCCTCGATAATGATGAATGGATGGAGGAGAAGATGACTCCACGTGAGCTAGCAATTTCCTACGTCTGATCCAATTTAGAATTATACAGAGTATTTATTACTCCCCTGAAAAACTCTGGCACATGGGACGAGCCCCTGGACTTGAGTGCCTGCATTGTTGCTACTCCCCTGGTTCTCTATACCACGCATTGTGGGATTGTCCTGTGGCGGGGAGATACTGGGAAAGGATGAATGACAGGATGGGATGGGTTCTGGGATTCCAGCTGGAGCTCAAGCCGAAAGTGATATTGCTGGAAATCAGGAGCTAATTGGGGGGGGCTTTGTGCCACGCGCACCCTCCTGCCTGCTGCATACCTGATAGCCAAAAGGGACTTGGCCATCCATTGGAGAGACAAATCTGCCCCTCCATTTCATGAGTGGGAGAGGCGAATGGACTGCTGTGCTGTCATGAAAAGTTGATATACAAGGCGCATGGGGTCCCCCATAAGTATAAAATGTATATGGATTCCTTGGAGGGGTAGTGCCGTTGGGTCTGACTAAATGTTACCCTGGTGAGTCAAAGGGATCACCCTGTACAATGGGCCAGTGAAGACCAATGATTCCCGTTCCCCTGCCTCTTTTTACGTGCCCCCTAATGGGGCTCGGAGGGTACTCTTGTGACTGTGTATTGTTGTTACTTCCCTGGAACACTGATCAAGTACTGCTGTATATCTTTTCTATCTGTGGCGTGGCTATGCCGCTGAGGCTGTAAATGTGACTGCGTCATTGGTTTTTGTTTTGTTTGCTTTCATTATGCCTAAAATCAGTAAAATATGATATAAAAAAAATACAATGCACAAATCTAGACCATCATCATAAAACCAAATAAAACATGTTTCATAAGCTAGAAAGAACCTGTATAAGTCCCGGGACATAAATAAAAAACAAGTCTTCCACCTTAAGATTTTAGCCTCCATAAATCAATCGGTTATTCTATTATTTAAAACATAAACAGAAGACATAGCATCCTTCAATCGATCTGATAATCTAATGTAATTAAATATAGTGCATTTAAGTCCCTTTCTTAAATTAACTTAAAATTATTTAAAACAAATTCCAATAACAGGCCAGGACCATGGTATCTGAAGAGGAAAGACAGAGTGATATGGCCTCCTTGCAAGTTCGTCTCCCATATGATAAAAATAAAGGCTTCAAAAGGGTGCAGCGAGAGGTCCCAAATTTCGGGCAACAGAGGAGAAGATGGGTAATAGATTCATTCTTGTAATTGCAGAATCTGCACTTTGATGTTGTTGTTGATCTGTGCCTCCACTGTGGTTGAAGGTCTTTAATTGGGAGAGCCAGGAATCTTGCAACCAAAATGTTTCTCCTGCATTCCCTGCTTAGTGGAACTTTCAAGAAGTGTTATAAACACTTTGTTTCATAAGAGGGAAGGATGGATTTAAACTGTTTCTGTTGTTGCAGGGTGTGTTTATCATCTTCCTTGGATTTTGCCATAACCATTTTTTCAATAATTGCTTAAGTGCTAAGTATGACATGTTCATGGCTTCTATTGTCTCTGGATCAAAAGCTAGATCAGGACATGGCGAGTGCAGATATCTGATCCAATTATTAGGTGGGTCATTGAAAATGTCCTGAAATACTGCTTTCAATGATTCTGCTTTGGCATGGAGTATCTGATGGTTGCACTTGAGGAATTGGGACTTGGATACAAGTTCTTGTTGTGCCAATCCAAATTCCAGGTGTATCTGACCATGTCTGATGTAACGAGGTAGTTGAAAAATCCTTTTATTGAGCTGTTTACAATGTGTCTGGTTTTGAATCCATTTTGGATGGAAAACCTTGTTGGTCATACAAAATTGTCTGAATCAATTTGGCCTTGATTACTCCTATTATGGCCTCTGCAGAAGGACTATATAGTTTTGCATTTAATTTGAAAATATTAAATGTTATGCTATGTTTTCCATAGATCTTAAATGTGTATGCTCATTACCGGAGTCAGCTAGCCAAACACTAAGACAATTATATGTTTTAGTAGATGCCAATCTGGATGGGCCCAGTTTCCAGACAATCTTTGTTTTCTCTTTCAGTTTCCCAAAGACCATTACTTTAGTTTTGTTTGCATTTGCCACCATATTATTACTCTGATTATATTGGTCCAACTGGTTCCGCGATTGCAGTAGGCCTATTGTTATTTGGTCCAGAATAATCTGCTTATTGTAATATTTGGATTTCATGCGTGCCAATGTGTGGGGGAAATGACTTATACTTTGCAGTTTCAGTCCCCAAGTCCACAGTATAGAGATTAAACAATAATGGGGCTAATACACAGCCTTCTTCAATACCTTTGCTTATATTAACTTTTTGAGATACCCTATTCCCCTGCCTGAGTTTGACTCAAACCCGCGTGTCTGAGTAAAGTGAATTTATTGCTTTTAGTAGGGGGTGGGGAATACGTCAGTCAGCTAGTTTCTTCCTTTGGATTTATCGGTTTACTCCGTCAAATGCTGCAGAGTAGTCCACAAAGCAAATACATTTTTGAGGCTTGGTGGAGCCATTTGGTCTGTGGGCAAGATATGAAAGTGCGACTACGTTCTCCATAGTCGAAGCACATTGCCTAAACCCCGTCTGATAGTATGGCATTAAATTGGCCTTTTCTGGCCAGTCTTCTAGTTCCTCCAGTAAAATTCTTGCCTAAGCTTTATCCTTAACATCCAATAATGTTATCAAGCGGTAGTTAGCCATGTCTTTTGTGTCCCCTTTTTTACGTATGGGATGCAATATTGACCCACGCCATGAATTGGGAACATGTGCATACATGTAAGCTACATAGAGTAATTGTGTTAGATGCTTAGACCAAAAGTCAATGAAAGATCCAAATAAAGAGCCAGGCAGGCCATTGGGATCTGGAGCGCCATTTTCACGAATTGACTGGATGGCTTATTTTTACCGATTTATATCAAGGTTTTCTTCTTCTTCAATCAAAGTGGAGCATGACTCCAAGGGAGGGCTCACATCTGCTGGGGTCGTTACAGTTGTTTTATACTGATGTTTTATGTAATTCAACCATGTTTCATGTGATATACAATTACTTTTTTTGTACACGATTTCAAGTAGGCTGTTAATGTAATGCCAAAATTGTGAATGATATCTACTCCCCATTAATGCGTACAGTTGTACCCATTCCCCATCGTAATATCTTTTCTTTGCCTTCCAGAATCTCTTCCTGTATAACCTCCTTCTTTCAATTTGGATAGATTTCATGTTTTCATTTATTTTATCTTGCCTGTAAGTCTTGTTGGCTTCCTTAGGGCTGCGTTGGTTCTTCTGAGCTCTTTGTTGAACCTGGTAATATGATGCATGTATAACAATGTCAATACCAGTAAATACAACGTTGATGTATGCTATGAAAAATGTATGCATAATAATGAGAATGTCGGTAAATATGATATCAATGACCACCATGTTATATGTGCACGTAGTACCGAACTCTTATCATTGATGTTGAATTCACCTGGGAAGACCTCCCCATCAACCCTGAGTCAGAGATACATGGTAAGACAAGCCCTGCATCCCAAACCCAAGCCTGCCGATTGAAAAGTCATGGTGGGGTGGGGGGTGGTTACACTTAGCCGGCAGACAAACACGCAAACAGGGAAAACCCAGATCGATCCCACAGAAAGGCAGTTACACCACCACAGGTCAGAGGAGATTGGCCCCAATAAAACACATTTGGCCAAAGGCGCATGTTCTCAGAATACCACAAAGTCAGAAGCCACATGTAGTTAGAAACACACAGGTAGTCAGAACACAGCATGAACACTACACGCAGTGATTACGCGCTCCCCAAGCCAGACATCTGGACACATACACACTGGTCCACGCTATTTCTCCACAAAGACGAGAACCACCTGTGTCCCCCTTATCAGATCGTTGTATTTATGGTTCATGACTAGGCCCGGATTTACTTGCTTTGCAAGAATGTGTAATTGTTTTATTGTACCTCAAGAACTTTATAAAACACCAGCCAAAACCTCTGTGCATCGAGACAGTCTTCAGACACGACTCTGTTGATGCTCTCCCAGCTGCTGCGTTTAATGAAAACAACTTGTTCATGTTTTGACAAATGCCTCTTGTCTGTTCATTTTTTCAAGGTAAATTCATATCCGAGCAACAAACCAATGATTTTTATCCATAGTACAAGAAAAGTGGTGACATTTGTTCTTTAGATTTTGACCCTTGCCCACTGGTATCAGAATAGAAGCAATTGTGTCTGACCACCTCCATGTGAGATCCCTAGACATGTTGTAACTTAGCTGAGATAAAATACGGTCTGAGTCAGTTTGCCGACGTTTAAACTGCTCTTCTGTTAATTTACACTATTTTATTCTCTTCATCTCTTTAGACTTTTCAACACCTTTGGGTGCACCAATTATTGGTAGGCTTATTCCAACTCTGTGTATAGTCCGGGGTAGACTTCCTATTATTGGTACTTAGACTTGAATGGCTCTCGGTGTGCAGTTCCTGAAAAAAAAAGATATTGTGAGCCTGCAGTATATGTTGTAGTTTACACTTTCTTATAAATTGGCCAGTTGTGTATGCATTCTTTTGTGACAGATTTTTCAGATTAAAGTCACCCATGAGTAGGATCTCATGTGTTAGGAATCTACATAGCATGTCCTCCAGTGGCTCACTGAAGGTGTTTATAATTTTCTCTTTGTGTGCTTTAGATAGATTCAGGTAGATATTCAATACAAGTATTGAGTTGAGTGATTGTCCTAGTTGAACTCTTCCCATAGTTAACACTTGAGATGTTTGGTTTTGTTCTATTAGTTCTACTTTAACGTTTAAGGCAGTCGATATGTAAGTTGCTAAACTCCAGTGGTTGGAATAGTTCCTGGTATCCGTCTAATTGCAGTGAGCTCTGACTCCAAGTTTCTTGGATGCAAACTATGCCTCCTGTCTTAACAAAATGTAATGAATTTTTGTGTTTGATAATTTGTTTTAATCTCGCCACATCCCACGATATTAAAGTTAATTGGTTCGTGTACTCACTCTGAATGTGGCTGATGTGGGGATTGATGTTAGGTATGTGGCAGCCTCTTTGTTGATAATGAGGGCGCCAACCAGCTCCTTCAGTTGCTCTTTGCTTTATTTTGTCATGACACGTTTCCAAAAATTACTTGCGTTAAGGTAGCTGAGCAATTCAGGTACCCTAGTTAGGATGATAGAGGTATTTTCTTATGTACTTTTAAGATGCTTTTGGTTGTTTGTCTATATCTCCGCATGGATTCAAAAGTGTAGAGGGGTGTCTCCCTGGTTCCACTGGCTATATGTCAATGCCCTACTGTACCAGCGTTTACTTCTCCGCTGAGACCAGCATTGCCATGGCCCTTGTGGACCAGGACACTATTGTAGATTTGTTTCCTGACGTGTTTCTGCAAGCAACAAAGAGTATTCTGGCTATATCTTCAGATTTTATGTGCCTTAGTGTTGGAGCATACTGTAGTAAAACATATTATGTTTGCTCTGTTTAGTGTGTCTTGACTACCTCTTGAGATATAATTTGGACTAAATATTGTTTCCTGGAGATTGTTCTCTAGCCCGCTGCTGAAGCACCCACTGCCAGCATGGTGTTCAGCTCACGTTGCAATCTAAGGGCCTCCGCAGTGTTGAAACTGCTGGCTGTCGTGCAAAGCATGTTTACTACACTGGTTTGATTACCTGTTTCGCTGAGGAGTTGGGGTCCAATGAGACTAATTCTGCATAGCAGGTTGTCAAAGTAGAACTCGCTGTTGTAGATGGGTGGTTCTATTCTTTAACAGTGGTTGGGACAGTCATCTACTGCTGCATCCTTTGGCAAGATGCAATGTTGTTTTCATGATTAATCCTTTTTTCTGCCGTGCTGTCCTTAGGATTTTGATCTTCTGTTGGGTGCCCTGTTGCGTCACTGCTTAATGCTGGCGTCTCAACTTGTTCTAATATACTTGTACTTGATGTGGTTGGCAAGGTGTTTAACTTTTTGGGTGTGTTTTGAGTACATGCAGAGGCAGAATGTTCAGCTGATAGTTTAACCATATTGCTGCCACCACTTGATCTTGTTTCCTGGATTGATGAACCCTAGTCTGTCTTTGTCTCTTTGAACACTGAGTAATACAGGCTACCTGTGGCTCCTTTAGTTTCCTCAGCCTTTTTGGGCTTTATCCAGTGCTGCTGCATTGCCTTATATTTCCTGTTTTTTAAAAGTTTTGTTTTTTCTCTCCTTGTTAAAATTTTAGTTGGTTGATTTGGTTCTTGCTGGGCTTTTGGTAGTGTTGTCTGACAGCCCACAGCCACGTCTACTGCGGTTTCCAAATGAGTAGCTGTGGTGAGACTGTTGGTGCAATGGGCTTAGGGGCAAGTGCCATATCAGACACTGGATGCTTGTCTTGTTTGGATTCAACCCAGTCTCCATTGTTGCCTGTGTAGGAAAGTAGGATCTGCTTCTTATGGTTACCCCCACTTTTTGCTTGATGTTGCATTGTTTTGACTAGTTTGACTGGGATTCTGCTAATCAGGACCCCAGTCTATCTGCTTTCTCCTTTAAATTGTTATGCATGTACTTTGGTACACTCCAGATTGGATACTGGGGTACCCTTATAAGTCCCTAGTATATGGTACCCATGTACCCAGGGCATAGGTACCCCAGAGGCCTCCCATGGGCTGAAGCATGTATTATGCCACCCATGAGAGGCCATGCAAAATGGAACTACAGGTCTGCTACTGCAACCTGTGTAAGCTGGTGCTTGCACCACTTACTTTAGATATACGTTCACTATATCTATAGTTCACTACACTTAAAACTTATAAGTCACCCCTATAGCAGGCCTTATCAATCCTGAAGGCAGGGTGCTGTTTTTTTTAGTGAGAGGGTGACCCTGCATGAGCAGAGCCCCTCTGCAGCCTTCGGAGACCATTCTCCCGGGTTGTCTGTGACTCAGCCGGACATATAGGTAGAGTTGCATTATAACCTCGCGGTAAATGCTATCTCGAAACGGCTGCATAGAAACATATTGTGTTTGGTATCAAACACCTTGGAATCATACCTCCACACCAGTAACTGGTGTGGGAGGTGTGATTCCACCCTGCTGAAGTGAGCTTCGTGGGGTCACTGGTCTATCCGGTGCCAGCCTTCTCAACCCGGTTAGCACAAAATGGATGCTCCCGACCAGAGACACATTTCTGCCCTCCTGCTGCTGAGCCAAGCTCGAGCAGAGGAAGGCAGCACAATAGGCATCCTGTCACAGGGAGGTGTGACCACCTCCCAGACAGGATTTAGTGTAGTGGGGCTGGGTGGGTGCACTCTGAGAGTGCCCGAAAGTCTGCACTTGGGGCACATTTGGTGTCCCTGTGCATAGTCCAGCTCAAACCAGTTCTGGGAGCCATTGGCTCCTGCTCTGGCGTGAAACTGGACAAAGGACATGGGTGTAACCACCCCTCTGTCCTGACCCTCCCCTAGGAGGGTCCCCCGAATCTGTCCAACCCTCTCCAGTGGGTACAAAAGGGCTTACTTGGCTGTAAGACTTTAGATTTTACATGGACAAGATTCTACAAGAAGAAACCACTGACCTTCGACCGTCTGGACACTCTGGACTTCGCTGAACTTCGACTGGGCCCGACTTTGTCTCCCTCTCCGTCCAAAGCTTTGTCTGTGCCCTTGCTCCATACAGGCTCCGTGCAGGACCTGTGGTACATTAAGGACAACTGAAGAATCTCCCTTGGGGTGAAGGAGTCACTCCCCTGCATTCTCAGGCACCTCAATGCAACTGACCGGTCTGCTGCTCCTGAGCTCCTGCGGACTCTGAAGATTTCAACAACACAGGAGGTGGGTTACAAAGGTCCCTGAGGTTGATCTGCCCTCTCAGCAAGTTTGAGGCCAGTATCCCTTGTGGGGACTGCATGATCCGAACCCCTGTGCACCGCGTCCATTTGCAATTGCATATACTTGTTGGCAATTCCCGAGCTTGTGCATTGGACTTCATTTGGTCCTGACCCAGAGCAGTATTTGCACCAAAGAACTCCGGCCTCCTCACACCGAGTGCTCCGTGGGCTGGTACTTTGCAATCTTGCTCAAGGTCCCCTCGCTACTCCTGGTCATTCAGCCTGTGGGTCCTCCTGAGGGTCATCTTGATTTCTGTTGGGCTTCCCTGGTTGCTCCAGATGTGCCCTGACTTTACTTGGTGAGTCCCCTGGACCTTGCTGGTCCACACCGTAACCTGCTTGACCTTCCTGCGTGGGTTGCTTTTGCCAAGGCTTGTTGGTGCTCCAGCCGGACACCGACCCCATAGCACTCGACATCCTTCGTGGGACAGCTCACATCTGGCTCCTGGTTGACATCGACGTCTCCTGGTCCTCGTGGCTGCAGAGTTAAGCATCCCTTCTTCGCACCTGAAGCACCCGACATCGGTGGGCATTCGTCTCCCGAGCCCCTAGTCACTCTGAAGTGACCCAGACTCTGTCCCCTCTGCTTTCAGGTTCCTTCCTTCCAGAACCCAGGCTTGGATTCCACCAGACCCTTTTCACCTTCACGGCAGCAGTACTTCTTCGCAGCCCTCCATTGAGAACGACGGCGGTTTCCGACACCACTCCAGACCTATGCACCCGGCTCCTCTGGGATAGGTAACTCAGGTACTACGGTATCCACGGGTGGGGCGGCTCTCCAACCTCTTAAGTTCCAAAGGGTTTCCTCGAAGTCCTCCTAGAAGGGTCCTTAAACTGTAAAATTGCAACCGCGACTTCCCCATAGAATTGTACGGAGCCCGCGGTCGTGTTAGCACACTGCATCCATCCTCCATGGGGTCCCTATCTACTCACCTTGGGTGGTTCCTTGGGGTCCCAGCGATTCTACATGCTCTAGACCTTGTCTCGACCCGAGTCGTGGTTGTTATACCACTATTTTAGTATATGGTTTGGTCTCCCCCTGGAGCCCACTGTGTATTGTGCTACTTACAACTGTTCTATTGCTCTCGTATTGTGTGCTTTGTGTTCTATCCTCGTGTAGAGGATACTAGAGAGTGTTATATTAATAAATACATATTTTTATATAACTACTGGGTGGTTCTCCTTTCATTTAGTCAATATAGGAGGTGATGTTCTGGTAAAATAAGCTGCTTTACATTCCTTCAAGATTAAGCCTGAAGGCTGCTCTCCACAGCTACCACTAGGATAGCTTTCTAAAGGTTATCTTTGACCTCATACATCATAAGGGTCGTTTGGACTGGTGCAAAGTGCCCACTTTAATTAGTGGACAGCATATACCAGGCCAACTTCTCACAGCCTGTAATTTCCTTTAAATTCTCCACCAAAAGCACTAACATGTCGGGAAGAGTGCAGAGTTTAACCACATTGGGGGCACGATAACCTTTGGCCATATGGTCAGTTGCCTCATTTAATTTGCTTTTGAGAGAACTGACCTGTGTATTCAAATTTGAAATACGGTTTACAATTGATTGTAGTAAGTCTATCTGCAGTGATCTTAATATGAATGGTCCGCCAATGAGGTGGAGTTTTTAGCTGTATCTAATGGTATGGTCATATTTTAAAATCTCCTTGTATGTTCTCAGTTTCATCCAGCAGCATAATGTCTGCATCACTTAGTTCAAACCTAGCGGTACAGTCCATTTCGTCCTCCCCTGGACTACCTTTATATGGTAGTCTCTCTAGTTCGGTCTTACGGTGGTGCACTTAAGCTCTTGTCTCTATCATTGGGTTGTGAGGTACATCTAGCTTGTTGCACCTGATAGTGTCTGTCTGAGGCTAATACTCCTTATCCATGTAATTATTATTATCATTGGCTCCGTTGTCTGCAGGGAAGTTATGTTAGGTATTCAAGGTCTTTGTCGCTGGGTCCTTTCTTTCATTTTGAGAGACCTGAGTTACAGCCTGAGCTACTGGCCTCTGGCCAGGGGTCGATTTTGCAGTATCTAAGACCCGATGTATGATTGTATGGAGTTTTTCCCTTTAGATCTGGAGGCCATACCGTGCTTCCTAATCTAATGTCGGCCATGTGTTTACACCTCATTAGAAACACTTTATGCAAGAGTTTCTAGTTGATTTAAAAAACTGTAGGCCTTTTAAAGGTCCGGTGTTTGTTGATCAGGTTAGGGCTGCTGGGCATAATATAAGAATCTGCGATTGTGATACGCCGGCCAAAGGCCCTGCTGCCTTGTTTTTGTGGTGCACTGGATTACTGCCCAAGATGTCGGGGGTGAATAAACATTTTGCCCCTCTTGATGGCTGTAGGTTGAGAGAGTTAGAAATTGTTAATAGAAGTGGTTGTTCAACGGCACATATCCAATGTGTCCAGTTTCACCTTTCATACACTTTTTTGCAATGTTTCCAGTTTTCCTTCCAGGCACAAATTCACAGAAGTAGCCCTTTTGTAAATCAGTGCGCAGAATGTATAGAGGAAGGGATACTGGATGTGCAAAGTGAGACTGGAGGAGCCACAGATCATACAATCAATCAAGCCAAGTGAGTTTAGGGAATAGGCTGCTGTAACCTGCTAGAACCTGCTATAAATATGTTGCGCCGAACATGATGGAAATCCAGGTAACCTGCACTTACCTCCTCTCTGCCACTGCCTCCACTCTCTAACAGACTGTCAGCTTCTCTTTGATGCGCTTTAATATCATTAAGTGTCAGGAGTCGGCAGTTTGGGCCACCCTTTTCCAATAGCGCAGAAGACAAAGTAGCTCCGTCTTCACTAAATGCCTCGGATAGGTTGTAGGCTTAAGTCACAAGCAAACCCTAACTTAGCCTGTGCCCAACCCTTGGGTAGCTTGGCATCGAGCAGACAGACTCAACTCAGAGGCTATGTGTAAAGTATTTGTGCAACACTTCAAACAGTAATGCAGTGAAAACACAACACAAAAGGAGCCCAGAACAGAATTCGGAAAATACAGTAATTTCTAATAAGTAAAAGAAGGCCAAAATGACAAAAATCCAATTAGTAGAAGCAGAGATATTGAATTGTAAAGTTTTAGTGAAAATAACACCAAAAGGCATAATATGCCAACTGTCGATATCAGTTCACGCTGGACAGGGAAAACGTCACAAGTTCAGGCTGACCATGATGGAGCGTGGGCCATCTACAGGGACCCAGTTAGGCCCGCTGAACGAAAATACCTTAAATCCTGGTTGGTGGAGCATTGCGTGGATCCGTGTAGAAGATGCGTAGCGCAGCCGAAGCGATGCGTCGTTCCGAGATGTAGCGAAGCTGCGGTGCTGGGGGCCTGTTGCATCGGCATCAAAGATCCCATCGAGTGGACTTGTGATTTGAATTCCAGCATTGAGTATGTGGCGCACATTCGGGTAAATGCGTTGGTTCCTAAGAGCCGCAAGGCTGCGATGTGGAGTCTGTTATCATCGTCGAGGCTGGCGTCAATGAGAGATGTGAGGACCTGCACCAAGGATGCATTGTCCAGTGGCATTTCTGAAGACAATTCTGGCTGCAGCAGTGATGCTGGTCTTTGCATCGGGTCCAATCCATGCAGCAGTGGAGATGTATCAGTTCTTCTCGGGGTCTCGCCAAACAGCAGAGGAGATGCGTTGGGCTCCACTGTATCCACAGAGGCTGGTAGGCACCTGAAGCCCACTTCCAAGGGTCCAGGACTGGGGTGGCACCACTTGGCAGGGTAAACTCACAGTTGGCAGAGTCCAGCTGCAGGTCCAAGGTTGTTGGAATCCTGTTATGTGCCTGAGGCTTCAGATCAGAAAGCCAGCCAAGAAGCCTTTGTAATCACTCTGGGTCCTAGGTTCTAGAGATGCAGATCCAGTCCTTCTCACACAGGAAGAAGAGCAGCAGGCAGCAGGTAAGCACAGCAAAGCAGGAGTCCAGCAGAGTGCAGTCCAGCAGAGTGGCAGTCCTTCAGCAGCACACCAGTCCTTCTTCCTGGCAGAGTATCCACAGATCGAGACGTGTACTGAAGGGGTTAGGTCTGAGGTTCAGTATTTATACCCAGTTGTGCCTTTAAAGTGGGGGAGAAGCTTCTAGAGGTTTCCCTTTGAAGGCCCCAGGCATCCTGCCTTCTCTGCCCTGGCTTCAGACGAACTACAGGGGATATGCAGCCCCTTTTTATGTGGAGGCAGGACACAGCCTATCGAGGTGTAAGTGGGGCTGTTCCCAGCTCCTACCGCCCATCCTGCCAGTGATGGCCCATCCAGTCACACCTAAGATCACTATTGTGTGTGGCTAAGAAGAGGAATACACACATATCTCAGCTGTCAGCTACATCCACTCATGTGACCAGAGACAGGCACTAAATGGTGATGGCAAGAAAATGCCAACTCTTTCAAAGTGGACTTTTCAGAACTACAATGTAAAATCTGAATTCACCATTTTCCCCAAGTTAGGATTACAAATTTTGATTCCAGAGATACAAAACATGAACTTGTTATCTCTTCCCATTGGAAATTTCATTTATAAAAAGTAATAAGGCAACTCATATCATTATCATATGGAAGAGATGGGCTTTTCAGTACTGAAAAACAAATTACAGAGTTTTCCCTACTGAGAAATGTAAAACCTAAAAATGCATGGCCTACTTTTTAAAAACATTCCACCCTGTCCTCTGGGCTGTCCAGGGCCTACCCTGGGGTGATTTAATGTGTATTAAAAAGGAAGGTTTGGGCCTAGCAAAGGTTTATTTTGCCGGGTCAAAATAGCAGTTTAAAACTGCACACACAGGCTCTGCAATGGCTGGCCTGAGACATGTTTAAAGGACTAGTTAAGTGGGTAGCACAATCTGTGCTGCAGGCCCACCAGTAGCATTTAATGTACAGGCCCTGGACACATTTAGTGCCCCTTTACTAGGGAGTTATAAGTGAATTAAATGCGCCAATAGGGTATAAGCCAATCTTACCATGTTTAGAGGAGAGAGCACAAACACCTTTGCGCTGGTTAGCAGTGTTAAAGTGCACAGAGTCCTAAAGCCAGCAAAAGCGAGGTCAGAGAAAAAAATGGAGGAGGAAGGCTAAATGTTTGGGGGAAGACCACCCTAAGGCTGACAGGTCAAACATGCATCAATTACTCCTTATTGGAATTCTGCTTGAAACTTGGTTTTTCTTAAAAAGGATAAATGACTCCTACACTTGCATTCATATCGGCAAATTTCTCCTCTATACTCAGACTACAAAATATATGCTTCGCTCCTATCCCAGAGAATTGGTAAAATAATTATGCAGTTAGTAACTCGCTTGCAGCATGAGTCACCCCTCCCAAGGACATCACAGGTCATAATGTAGCCTTGGCATTAATAGACAGGCGGGGATGAAGGACAACATCCTCTGTCCTTTATCTCTCAAGATGCCTAGAAGCATTTGATCAAGTGGAATGGCCATCTCCTTGGGCAGTCATGACTCAGTTGGGTTGCCAATAGTATTTATTGAGTGGAAACAAACGTTGTACCAAGCCCTTCAAGCGGTAGTAACTATTTTTGGCCTCCCCTTAGCTCGTTTTCCATCATTTGCAGCACTAGCAAGGATGTACTTGTCTCAGGCACTTTATATCCTACTTATATTCCCTTTTTTGTGGCTCTTGGTTAACAGCATCTCCTGCAACTCAAATTAAAATCCAGGCATATACTGATTGTGTGCTAATTATAACTGTTAGAAATGGGGTTTCTGGTTGGCTAGGGTATGCACCTGAGCCAGGCAGAACCCACACTCTAGTCAGCGCAAGTAAGTTACACACCAAAGATAACCTGTGCTCACCCTCTCGAATCTTGGTGCAGAGCAGTCAGGCTTATCATCAGAGGCAATGTGTAAAGTGTCTGCGCAACACACTCACACCACTAACACACTGAACACATCACAAAAGTGACTCCACACATGATTATGTAAAAATATGGTATATATTGTACATAAATCATAGTCCAAACACGACGTGAATCATAAATGACCGTGCCCACTGGGTAATTGTCAAAACATCACATTTAGTGCAATAAGATAAAGACTTATATGTTGTACACAACATGAAAAACACCATCACTTTGCATACAGGGCAAATCCTGAAGTAATACTTGTTTTCCTGACAATGCAAGGCAAACAATTGACGCATATCATGACATCAGGGCATGACGGCAGCAGTTAGGTTTGGGGACAGTATATAAGTCACTTGATAAATAAAGTACGTGAATCACACATGAGTGTAACCTGGTTTGGAGGCCAAACACATGAATTGGAGTTTAAACGTGATGCAGCTACCTGCGCTCATATTAGAATTTATACAGTAAACAAGCACTATAATATAGGGCACAGAAGCATCAACGCGCCTATTGCAATAAATATGGTAATTTACTCATGAAGTCACTCAATTAGCAAAGCGGGGCCTCTGTCGAGGTTTCAGCCCAGAGGCTTATAGTAAAGGACAAGTGCCCCTCAGGTATGTGCCAGCACAGGGTTGGGGCACACACACACTTTACAGCGCTGTGGGGAAACCTCGCTGGGTCCCCGCACCACAAAATGAAAGGTAGCTGCCCCGACCGTGCGGTGCAGCTGATAATACAGCACAGCTCCGTTTCGTTCCAAGAAACGGGGCCAAGTCAATGCCCCAGTGTGTGATCTGATGAGGGTGCACCTGCCCAGGAGTGGAGGAACACAGGACGCGTTCACCGTTTCCCCTGGCCCCACTCACTCTCAGGACTCCTCGGGGGCATGGGAGAAGGCAGCCATTAACTTTTGCGGCCATTGCAGCACTTGGCAGGCCTCGGAAGAGAAGCTGTCGGGGCCAGGTGACGTCGCAGAGTTCCTCTGTGTTACCAGGCAACACCCTAGGCCCACAAAGCCGGGGCTTCCCTCGTCATGGTGGCGCTTCTCTATCGTGAAGAGAGTGGCCCTGGAGGAGGGAACCACAGAGCGTTGTAGGTCCACGCGGTTTATATAACGCACCAGCTGCTCACGCCTCTAACATCCAGGAAATGTCGCGCTCGGCACGCGCTAATACTGATTGAATGGGAGAGTCACTAGGCAGCGCTGTGGGGCATTGAATCGCTTAATATTTGGGGAGACAAAATAAAAGAAGCGCTTCAGCAAGCGCTGACTTCTGGTCCAAGAGAGCAGTCACATGGCCAATACCAGGAGCAGGCCACAGCACTCACCACGCGCTGAGCTCCTTGGAGAGCACTTGGGGGCACATAAGCAGGGAAACAGGCAGCAGGCCAGCACATCAGGGAGTGCAAAGTGGCAGTCCAAATGGCAGTTCCTCCTGCCATCATAACAGTTCCCTGGCAAGGTGCAGCATGTAGAGCCAGCAGCGTCTGGTTACAAGTCCCACGCAGTGTCTAAAATCATGGGGTACTTATACTCAAAATGTCTTTTTAGTGTTGGTAACTTCAAAAGAAACTTAGAAGTGCACAACACCTCCTTTCAACCTAGCTCTGGCTCCAGGATTTACAGTTGGGGGTAAACGAGCCCTTTGTGTGAGGGCAGGACACAGCCTATACAAATGTAAGTGGTTCCCCTTCTTAAACTCTCCCACCTCAGGAAGACCATTCAGTATGCATATGTAACACTGTTACCCCCAGCCCTTCCTGTATGATGGCTGTCTGGAAAGTATGCACAAAGCCTAGCTAGACGTAGATTGGAGTCAGGCTGCAAAGCACAGTCATAAGCACATAGAAATGTGCACTTTCTAAAAGTAAAAGACACACAATTGATGGACGGAATGCAGAACAAAGCAAAACATTCACCCCCAGTCAAGAGATCTGGGTTAAATCCATCATTCTTTTGCTAAAAGTGGCATTTCTACAATAGTAATGAAATATCCACGTACACCAATAAGCAGGATGTATCCCCACTATTCCATACATATCAAACATGGCAACGCCACTCCTTTCAAATCATAAATTACCACTTATACACATATAAGGGAATTCCAAATGCTAACCTATGAGAGGAGCACCACTCACAGTAGTGAAAAATGAAATAGGGTGTTTGTCACTACCAGGACATGCCACACAATAAAGGCACATGTCATACCTTTTACCTACACAGCACCCTGCCCATACGGCTACCTAGGGCCTACCTTAGGGGTGACCTATATATAATAAAAGAGGAATTTAAGGCTTGGCAGTATTTTTAAATGCCAAGTCAATGAGCCAGTAAACAACGCATGCAGGCCCTGCAGTGGCAGGCCTGAGACAGGTTTGAAAGGGTATTTCTGTGGGTGGCGCAAGCAGCGCTTCAGGTCCACCAGTAGCATTTAATTTGCAGGCCCTGGGTATATGGGATACCAATGTACAAAAGACTTACAGGTAAATTAAATATGCTAAACAGGTGTAAACCAATCATACCATGTTTAAAGGAGAGAGCACATGCACTTCAGCACTGAATAGCAGTGGTAAAGTGCACAAAGACCTAAAGCCAACAAAAGCAGGTCAGAAAAAATACAGGAGAAAGGCATAAAGTTTGGGCATAACCCAGCAAAAAGGCCAGGTCCAACAATAACTCCTAATGCCATCTCAGACATGACATCAACTGAAGCTGCTGCTTCTTCCCAAGAAGAGGTTAACCATTAAACGTGATAATCTGACATCCACCAACTGTACACCTATTCAAAAAGGAACAAGTGGGCTTTGTTATAAATGTGAGTTGCCCCTCAACCTTTGAGGATGTTCAACCACATCAAAATGAACTTCTCACTTACCCTACTATACTTATTTGGCACCCTTCCGGTCTACCTTCTCTTGCGTTTTTTCAAAAACTCAAGCCACCACTCTAACCTTTTATATGGGGACACAAAAGACCAAGGCACGCCATCCCTTGTCCTCAACTTCCAGTAGAAAGGGGAGGTTGGGTGCTCCTTAACATTTGTTTTATTACTGGGTTGCCATAGGGAAACATGTAGCCAAATTAGTACAAGATGTTTCAACAACTTTCTTGTTCATGCAAGTAAATTGTGAAGCAACACTCCTGTTTTTTTTACTTTCTTTAGTTATGCATGATATCCAAAACACGCCAAATTAAAGATTATCATTGCATTAGTCACTGTCTGACAAGTTATCTGAAGGAAATTCAAATTCCTTAAATTGCATGGTTGCCTACTGCTCTGCAGCAAACCTGTATTGCAAGAGAGTTTTACTGTTTGTAAAGGCAGTGGGTCAACTATAGTTTAAAATTCCTTTATTGCTTCAGAATTAGTATTTGTACACAGATCATTTTTAAGCACTTGCTTAAAGTCTTAGGCCCTGATTTAGAGTTTGGCGGACCGGGTTACTCCGTCACAAGATATCCCGTCCTCCGTATTACAAGTCTATTATATCCTATGCCACTTATAATATGGCGGACAGGATATCCCTCACGTTTGTGATGGAGTAGCCCATCCGCCAGACACTAAATCAGGCCCTTAATTTTCTTGGGTCGGAGCTAAACCCAGACTTTCTGCCACACATTTGATCTGTGATTGGACTCTGCTTATACTAAAATGTGTAAGTTAAGTCAGGTGTCCGTGTATGCAATGGACAACCAACTGCCACAATGGTCTATTGAGTGATCAAACTAGATAGATAAGGATAAAACTTCATAAATGTTCATATCATTTCTGTCCGTAGGCTACAAGGGGACCTCAAAAGCCAAATTTAGATTATGGCATTACTGCATAATGTATGATTTTTTTATCATCCTGTATAAGATTGATAAATGGGGGCCTGACCCACCCACCTCATATTCAAAATGCAAAACCCTCAACTTAGAAAATGTACACGTTTGCAAGTTTTCCTGCGAATAGGTCGTATTAAGATCATTCTTGGCCAGGACATCTGCTGCAGTTGGTCAAATCTGTCACCTTCTAAACTGATTTAATCATGAAGGGGTTGCCAGCTAAGTTTATATCAATTTTTTTCCCCCTCGCTTTTCTGATCGCTCACCTGCAGTTTGCACTCCATTGGAAGAATCCCATACATCCTGCCATTAATAATTGGATACAAGAGGTTCTTGACATATATTTTCATTTGAGAAATGGGCTTCCATAATGCAACAAACTAAGTGATTCAAGCGAACATAGGAAACATTCAACCTAAATGGTCAAATTATTGGCAGATGATAATGGTAGATAACAGCAAAAGCTGATGATAATTGGTATTCTGTTTAATTTACAAACCCTTTTATATTTATTATGTTCGATATTTGATTTTTCTATTGTATTTTCATTTGACCAAGCTGCTCTAGTTAAAAAAAAAAAAAATTAATAACATAACTGATCCCTGGCACATACTGGCCATTTGAGCAGGCATTCTTAGGGGTCAATTGTCGTTCGGAAAAGCTCCGTATGGGATTCGGTATCTCAGAATCCAATTCGGAAGCCTTGTGTTAGAAATGGAATCTCTGGTTGGCTAAGGCTTGTGCCAAAGCTAGGCAGAGACCACCACTCTGGTCAGGGCAAGGGAGTTACACGCCGAAGATAACCCCTGCTCACCCCCTTGGTAGCTTGGCACGAGCAGTCAGGCTTATCCCGGAGGCAATGTGTAAAGCGTTTGCGCAACACACACACAGCAACAACATACCAGGCACACCACAAAAGGAACTCCACACAAGGTTATATCAAAAATAGCCTTTGTATTATCATAAACACATTAGAATAGTAATCACACAATATACACTGTGCCAACTGGCACTAGGCAATATTTACAGGGGATTATATACACAGGACAGGGCCAATTGGGCCACTGTCAGAACCATCACAAAGTGAACTTAGTAAATGTAGAACATATCATAAACGTAGAACACAACCAGTAATTACTGGCAAACACGGTACTCAGCATTATCTCCTGCAACATAAACCATATTATACACAGTATCACATCAGGCGTGAAAGACATTCTGCGCCAACCTCATAAGCCTAAACATATTAGACCATAACCTCACCAGCATAAATACATTATTTAGTAACCTCCTAAGTATAACTCACATTAGGGGCATAACCTCACAAGCATAAACCACAATATGCAAAACCTCATAACATAAACACAGTAGAGGCATAAATCACGGTGCATAACTCCCAGGACATGAATCACATTTCCTAGCACCACATAAATCACATTAGGGCCTGGCGCCCTACAAACCTAACAGTCCCCCCTGGCCACTTGGCCTTTGCAAAGGGGCTCAAATGCCCTATGTCCCAAATGTCAGGGCGGCTGCCAATGCAGCAATATCCACGTGCGCAATTGCGCTGGGGAAGAGAAGTGTATCGCACACCTATCTCCCTCAAAAATGCCCCCAAAGAACTGTCAGCCTAAACGGTGCAGCTGACGCTAATTGCCGTGCAGCTGTGAATCCAAACGTGGGCCTGGGCACTCACTGTGCCCTAGAATCGATATGCAGAAACGTTGCAGTTGCCCACTACGGCGGTGCAACTGGGAATACAGCACAAGGGGCCCTGGCACGACTGTGCCTCTCTAAATCAACTTGCCCCATCGTTGCAGCTGCCCTCTAGCAAGCGGGGCAGCTGTAGAAACTGGCCAAACTGGAAGGGGCACGGGCCCCTCTGGGCCCTCTTAAAACAAATATGCCCCCTCGTAGGAGCGGCCCGCAACGGCGGGTCCGCTCAGCAAATAGGCACTGTCACTGTGCCTCGATCAGCACTACCAACATAGAGCCCTCACTCACCGGCTCTTGTGGGGGGGGGGGGGAGAAGTCTCCTCTCTCGCTGCGGGACCGGCACCACTTCTCCCGGTCTCCTCTCGGCGGGGAAAACTCTGCTCTCCTCTTCGCTACACGCGGGGCTCCATCTTCATCACGGGAGCCCTGCCTGGAATCCTCCTGCAACACGCGGGGCTCTCTCCTCGCTAAGAGAGCCCCACTGACCGGCACCAGCATCTCTCCTGCCGGCGGGACTTCCCAACACGCGGGGCTTCCCTTTCCTCCCGGAAGCCCCGCCCAAGGACAGGCACAGCCTTGCCTGACTTCCTGCTCGGGCCGGCGGCGGTGATTCACGAAAGTAGAACGCGGGGTGGGCACCCGCATCAAAAATAAAGCACCCGCCATTTGAGAAACAGCATAAGCGGGATGGGCACCCGCTCGGCGGCAACTCGGGGGAATCCCTATGCCGGGGATTCCCTCTCTTCGTCATGCAGCGCAGCGCTGCCAAGTCCACGCGGCTGAAATAAACATAAGCGGGGTGGGCACCCGCTCCCCAGGCATCACGGGGAATCCCTGCGATGGGATTCCCTCTCAAAGGGCGGCAGCTCAGGCGCTGCGCAGCCCACGCTTTTCCTCTCTGGGGAGAATCAAGATATAGCGCTCCTCTCAGCAACAAAGAGCAAAGTGCTCTTCAAATAAAAGCAAAGCGCTCACAGGGCGCAGGAGTCTCCCGGGGGCCAGGGGCATAGCTGGGCCCAGGGAGGCCAGCACACAGGGCCCTCCAGCAGGGAGGCAAGCCCCCATGGCGGTTCCTCCTGGGCCCGAGCAGCAGCAAGCCCCCAGCACGTCCGGACCAGCACACAAGCACAGAAGAGAGAACAACTTCATGGGGTCACAGCCCCTATACTTATTCTCAGGATTCCTTTGTCTGCAGTACAGGGCATGGGGGAACCAGATGCAACTGGTTCAGGGGGGATTTGGAGCACTTTGTTTTCCAAGCTCCTCTTCCCCTTTGTCAGGTGGGGGCTAGGTGACCAGACACACCACAGGGGGCGGACCCAGCATTGTGCAGGCTGGGCACAGTCCTATTCAGGGTCAGGGGATTACTCCTCCCACTACTCCTACTGCAGATGTCCCATTCAGCCTAGCGCTGACTCACCCTGCCCCTCCTGGAGCCACACACACCTCTCAGCCCCTGTCACTCACAAGCCAGACATGCAATTCACATCAGGCAGGCAGACACATAGCACACAGAAATGCCAACTTCTAAAAGTGGCATTTCTCCCATAGTCATAATAAATCTGCGCACACCATTCGCAGCATTTATTCTCACAATTTCATACATACTAAACTCGACCACGCTGCTCCTCCCATTCCAGGAATTACCACTGACACACTTAATCAGGGAATCCCCCATGCATTCTTATGAGAGGGCAGGCCAACTTTACCAAACGTACACAGAGAGCGCACGCACTTTACACTGGACCCCAGTGCTAAAGTGCCCAGAGGCCTAAAACCACCAACACCATGTCAGAGAAAAGGCAAAATGTTTAGGGGTGACCCTGCACAAAGGGCCAAGTCCAACACCTTGTTTCCGAACAAATTGCACACATTTCCCAACGATGTTGGGAAGCATTGTAATTGGTCGTTCGGACTGGCAGAACCCGATTCATTCAGAAACGATTCCGAGACCGATTCGTTCGGAACTGTCTCCGAACGACATCGTAATCGGCCCCTTAGAGTTTTTCTGCCTGAAACCTCCACGGTTTAAATGGTGGCCTCGTACAGAAAGGACACTGATGAAAATGACATTAGAGGGCCCACGATAAATTGGGCAGGCCCTTTGACACAATTTCCATCAGTGTCAGGTCCATCATAATGGATTTCACAATGAACCAACAGAGGCTCCACAATCAGGAAAACAGTATAGAAGTATCAATTTGTAGCTAATGTGCTTTTCTGCCCTCATCTAAATGATGACCTTAATCTTTATTTAACGTACCAATTATCTTCTCAGCAGCGTTCTTTTGATTACTACTAAGTATGTACCCCATAGGCACAAGCTGTTTCCAGATTCACAACCTCATCTATCAGCCTTGAACAATCGCCTTCTTTTCATACTGATTTAACTCCCAGCCGAGTCAGTTATTCAGTCAAACAAAACCAGGATAACTGCATTGTTGGATAATTTATGCAGAATATTTAACTGGTTTAAACATGGCCATTGGTTTGTCATTTCTAATTTAATTTCTAGTTTAATGTATAAACTATGGTAATTGGTGTTATGGTATTCATGTTCCAGTGAGTAACTTTGGATCCACTTACTGGTATGTATGTTAAACGTTTTAGTGCAGAATACAAGACATTTGGGTCCTCCACACTACCTTTACAGTGTGGAAGACATGCATGCCTCTCTTTGTAAATCTCCAGCTTGGGCTGAGAGGAAAGAGCTTTCCCAGCAGCCAAGGCTTTTTTCCTTGAATAATAATCAGCAAATGTCACACTGACATCATGAGTGAAGAAAGTAAAATTATGTTCACTGGGTTGAGTGCTCAGGGGGAAATCTTGGCTCCCGAGCGCTGATCACCACTGATCACAATGCCTCTCCCTTTTGGATCCCTGCTTGGGTATCACCACAGGAGACCCACAATGGTCTTCAAAGACTTCAAAGGGGGGAACGCCCACTTTAGGTATGGTCAAATGCCTCGAAGGGGTTGGTAGAAATCCCAGTAGACACCAGGCATGTTTTATCTCTATAAATAATAGGGTGGGGACCAGCCCATCCAAGCACCAGGCTGAACCTTCACCCTAAAAATCCCCAGTAGTCTTTCTGCCTTCCATGTGGGGGCAGACTGGGGATTCATTACCAACCTGTCTTCCCCAGGAGTGGAAGAAAACCTATTAGATAAAAGGGATGTTTTTTTTATATACAAAAAATGGCATGTCCAGGCATGGGCCCGAACCCCAATCTTTGAAGCTCCAACATTCTTTCTGCCCTACTCCTAGGCCTAGAACCTGAATATCGCAGCCATCCCACGGCAAGCAAGAGGAAATTTGAATTTCATTGGGTGTAGTTTTGGCCTATGGGCTGGCAGAGAGTTGGTGCCAGAAGACTGTCTGGTGCCTGGGGGTTGGAGCTGCAGGGCAGAGCCAGGATGGGAAAGCCTTTCACACCATTCTGTTTCTCACATTTTTCCCTGATGGTATGGTAAGCTTTCTGACCCCATGGCAAGGGCATATAGGTGGAAAATACTCCAATACACCCACCCAAGATAGGGTGAAAGCTCACTAGAAAAGCCAGGGAAAAATAGTGGGTGCTTGGCCATCTTGGGATAGAAGACCCCCCCCTTGTCAACAGAAAGTATTTCTGCCTCCTCCAAGGGGGGAGTAAAAAGAGGGGTTTATATCTCTCTGTCAGCCCATGAGTCAAAACTATGGTTGTGACAAAAATACTATTTTCTTATATTTATGTGACAGAAAACTTGGGTACTTCTAGCCAGTGGCCAAAGTCTTACCTCCCTGTGTTCCTACACTTCTCCTGATTCAAACCATGCTTCCCCTCTGTAAATGGACCTAACGTAAATTATGGAAATGGACAAAAACTGCAGCTATGTGAAGACTTCATTAATAACTCATTAATTTCACTTGAACCACATTTTGAACGGTTCAATTTGCTGCAGATAAAAGAGGGCACTGTTTCTATCGGAAGACATTTGGGAATCTTGGGTAGTAGGAATTGTATGACTCCCTGCAGATTTTTAAACTCTCCCTCACAGAAATATTAGGAAAATCCATGATTTTAGCCAAAGTTTGTTGTTTGCAGGGCTTTCAGTGTGAGAAAACGTAGTGGGATACACATAAGTCACACTACTCTGCACTCCCATGAGAATTTAGTCTTCAAAAATGTCTGGTTGGAAATGTCCTCAGGTCCCAGTCGGGCACAAATGCTGCACAAATGCCCCCATTGCCAGAACAAGTGAATTTGAAAGGAAAAATCTTGTATTTTTGGGTCTTTCCTGTTGCAGGTGGTAGGCCCACCCACACAAGTGGGGTACCATTATTATCAGGAGAAATGTGAAAGCACAGAAAGTCCAATATTTGTTATCTCCATTTTTCCTTCCAAATGTAAACCAAAATGTAAGAAAGAACACATTTTGCAAAATGTTCTCTGAATAACATGATATGATGAATAAGCCCACATTCGGAATTGTACAAATAGCCACTTTTCACAAACACATTACCTTGGGCACATTTACTAAATGCACAGGATCCTTCATACCCAATTTTCATTATTATATATTTTCCATATAATTGATGGAAAGTCAGTATACAATGAAAAATGATTACAACCTCCAGCTTAGGGGCCAATTCCGATTCGGGCCGGAAAACGTACCGACCGACTCGGAGCCGGAATAAATACCGACCGACACATACCGGTGCAGCCCGACCCGCAAAGTACGATAAAAAGCATGCTAAATCCGACCGACTCGTACGGAACACAAGCCGACCGACCGAGCCGCACGGAAAACAGCCATCCGGCCGGAAAAGCATGCGAAACGAACCGACCGACACGCACCAGGAAGAATCCCGAACGAAACGTACCCGCGAACGTCGACCCGCCAAGTACGATGCAACGCGTGGAAAACACGACTGAGTCGCACGGAGCACAAGCCGCACGACCGACACGCATTCAAAACTGCGAGCCGAAGCAAACCAAAACCCCGCGACCGACGCGTACGCAGCACAGAAAACAGCACAAACACAGCGTGAACGAATAGGAGAGGCTCGCACGAGACAACTGGAGGGGTCCGACTCGGTCACAAGAACGTCTCCTACATGCACAAAAATAACCAAGGAAAAAAAGACACAAAAAAAGGCCAAACAAGCTATCACAAAGCAAATAAATACTGGGGGGAAACAGGGAACAAAGACACACCCACAACTCCACCTATATAAAGGACACAAATCCCTACCAGGATCCTTTGCAAATTCTAATTACCTGCCAGCACTCAACACCAACAGACAGCAACCACACACACACTCACAGCTCATCCATCACACAAGCCACACACCAGCAGCACCACAACAAATAGCACCCTCACATACACCCAGCAAAACACACACTCACACACCCTCACTTGCACACCAACACACACATCACTCACCAGCACCACCCAACACCATGCCCCCAAAGAAGAATCACAAGTTCCTAGATAGTGAATTGGAAGTCCTGGTAGTTGAGATTCTCAGGGTAGAGCCACAGCTGTTTGGCACATTTGTCCAACAGACACCCATCGCAGAAAACCGAGATGTGGGAGAGGATCGTCGACAGGGTCAACTCACAATCACCATGTTTGCGCACAAAGGTAGACATCCAGAACAGGTGGTATGACGTGCGCAGGAGGGTCAAGGAGCTGTTGAAGAAGGACTACATCTTGAGCCAACACACCGGCAGTGGCCCTCCTGCCAAACCAGTATACCTCAGGCCCTGGGAGGAGAAGGTGCGGGCCATCCTACCACCAGTGAGCGTCTATGGACTAGAAAACATCCCAGAGCCTGGTGAGTACACAACTAATGTCACACAATATTGTGCCACAATACACACACATCACTGTCAAGGGGAGAGTCAAACCATGCACCCTTAGCAAATACACACCAACCAAAACAGATCATCCCAAAATGTGTATGTCAGCCAGATAAACACAATACATGCCAGCTCATAGTGAAATGTAACTGTGTCATGACATGTACAAACCTAACAACAAATACAGCTAGGCAGTGGCACAAATATAACCAACAAACACAGTCAGACATGTAGCCACCACCACAACACCACCTCACAGGGAAGCTCACTGAAAGGAAGGAATACTGTGTATGCTGGGCAAGTCAGTGCAGCCAATAGCATCATGGGAGTCGTAGTCACAGAAATTGCCCACCCTCACAATGCGCATCAACACCACCATGAACCATGCACACATCACAGGCAGTGCAAAACAACTGACAAGATGGCTGACACTGGCTACTGCTGTGGGGAGCACAAGGCCCTGCTGGGAACTGTGCACCAACAAACAGCACAACACCACTGCCTGACATCCTGAAAGCCAACTTGCACTCTCTGCAATGCAAGCACGTTCCATGGTGGGATATCTGGCTGGGTGGGAAGGAGGACTCACAGCACTGACCATAGTCACCAGCAGCTCCACCCACACTCCCCCTAACACAAACTACACACAACTCACCTGGGAGAAAGCATTGCCTCACACCCCACAAAGAACCACAACCCTGGGTCATGCAGTGTGAAGCACAGGGACACACATGGGACTTGTAGCAAAACAAACCCCAGGATAACACTGTCAGCCATCTTGTCAGCACAGGCACACAACCCCACAGGGAAGCTGAGTCAAAAGGAAGGAAGCATGGGCATGCTGGGAAGGGGGGTGGAGGCAAAAGCATGATGGGAGTGGTAGTCACAGCTCAACATCCCCCACCCCCATGGCCCAGCAAGCTCACACTGAAGCATGCACACCTCACAGAGAGTGGAAAGCCCCATCAAAGATGTCTGACACTGGTGCTCTGTTGTGGGGAGCACAAGGCCATGCTGGGAACTGGACAACAACCAACAGCAGGACACCACTGTCAGACATCTTGCCATTGCTGTCACACCCACACACAGTGAAGTACACTCAAAGGAAGGAAGCATGGGCATGCTGGGAAGGGGGTGGAGGCAAAAGCATGATGGGAGTGGTAGTCACAGCTCAACATCCCCCACCCCCATGTCCCAGCAAGCTCACACTGAAGCATGCACACCCTCACAGAGAGTGGAAAGCGCCATCAAAGATGTCTGACACTGGTGCTCTGTTGTGGGGAGCACAAGGCCATGCTGGGAACTGGACAACAACCAACAGCAGGACACCACTGTCAGACATCTTGCCATTGCTGTCACACCCACACACAGTGAAGTACACTCAAAAGGAAGGAAGTATGGGCATGCTGGGAAGGGGGGTGGAGGCAATAGCATGATGGGAGTGGGAGTCACAGCTCAACATCCCCCCATGGCCCAGCAAGCCCACACTGAAGCATGCACACCTCACAGAGAGTGTAAAGCCCCATCAAAGATGTCTGACACTGGTGCTCTGTTGTGGGGAGCACAAGGCCATGCTGGGAACTGGACAACAACCAGCAGCAGGACACCACTGTCAGCCATCTTGCCATTGCTGTCACACCCACACACAGTGAAGTACACTCAAAAGGAAGGAAGTATGGGCATGCTGGGAAGGGGGTGCAGGCAATAGCATGATGGGAGTGGAGTCACAGCTCAACATCCCCCCCATGACCCAGCAAGCTCACACTGAAGCATGCACACCTCACAGAGAGTGTAAAGCCCCATCAAAGATGTCTGACACTGGTGCTCTGTTGTGGGGAGCACAAGGCCATGCTGGGAACTGGACAACAACCAACAGCAGGACACCACTGTCAGCCATCTTGCCATTGCTGTCACACCCACACAGAGTGAAGTACACTCAAAAGGAAGGAAGTATGGGCATGCTGGGGAGGGGGGTGCAGGCAATAGCATGATGGGAGTGGGAGTCACAGCTCAACATCCCCCCCCCCCATGGCCCAGCAAGCTCACACTGAAGCATGCACACCTCACAGAGAGTGTAAAGCCCCATCAAAGATGTCTGACACTGATGCTCTGTTGTGGGGAGCACAAGGCCATGCTGGGAACTGGACAACAACCAACAGCAGGACACCACTGTCAGCCATCTTGCCATTGCTGTCACACCCACACACAGTGAAGTACACTCAAAAGGAAGGAAGTATGGGCATGCTGGGGAGGGGGGTGCAGGCAAAAGCATGATGGGAGTGGGAGTCACAGCTCAACATCCCCCCCCCCCATGGCCCAGCAAGCTCACACTGAAGCATGCACACCTCACAGAGAGTGTAAAGCCCCATCAAAGATGTCTGACACTGGTGCTCTGTTGTGGGGAGCACAAGGCCATGCTGGGAACTGGACAACAACCAACAGCAGGACACCACTGTCAGCCATCTTGCCATTGCTGTCACACCCACACACAGTGAAGTACACTCAAAAGGAAGGAAGTATGGGCATGCTGGGAAGGGGTGGAGGCAATAGCATGATGGGAGTGGTAGACACAGATATTGGTCAGCCTCACAATTGGCCCATCAACACCACCCTGAACCATGCACACATCACAAGGAGTGGAAAACAACTGACAAGATGGCTGACACTGGCTACTGCTGTGGGGAGCACAAGGCCCTGCTGGCAACTGTGCACCAACCAACAGCAGGACACCACTGACTGACATCCTGAAAGACAAATTGCACTCCCTGCAATGGAAGCAAGTTCCATGGTGGGATATCTGGCTGGGTGGGAAGGAGGGCCGGATGTCAACCCAATACAACCAATGCAGACCATGTACACACCCCAACATTCACATGGAAATGCCCAAATAATGCAGGACAATGTGCTACACCAATATCAACCCTTGACTGTGACAACTTAGGACAATGCAATGTACAGGCCCGCATCCAGAGGCACAGTCACAACTGTCAGGTGTGTCAACCATTGATGCCTGCAGAAACATAACATACATTGTGTGTGTCTCCCAAAAACAGGTGATGATGGGGACACAGCAGCAGATGCTGAGGAGTCCCCGTCCCAGGCTCAAGAGGATACGGAGCTCACTGGTGTGGAACAGCCACTGCCCTCCTCGGATGAAGAAGACCAACCTGGCACCTCTGGAGCAAGTCATCATGCAGCACCAGCAGGACCACCAGCTGCACCCCCTGCACCCACCCCTCCAACGACTGTCAACACACATACCACCCCTGCCGACATGGAAAGACCAAGGAGCACCACCACCACCAGCACAGGGACCCTGGACCAACGTGGGGCCATGGACACCAACACCACCAACAACCCCCAAGGGGGCCCAGGGTCACCTGTGCGTGCCACCTCAGGTACTGCACGTGTCGCCAGGGGTGGTGGGAGGGGTGGGAGACACAGGTCACTGATTGCAGAGGGGTCTGGACTGCATGATGACCCACAACTGGCACGCATAGCCGATGCGTACCAGTCCAGCACCGGAGAGCTCAGCCAGGTAGTGGGTCTCCTCAGCGACATTAAACAGCAGCAGGCTGCCCATCATGCCCGCTTGGACTCACACATGTCCCGCGTGGAGTCCAAGTGGGACACACTGCAAGAGATGACGGCGGTGCATAGGGACATACTACAATGCCTCCGCCAGATGAGCAGCAACCAGTCAACACCTCCCTGTGTGCCCACAACATCTGCTGCTGAAACAACTGCAACTGCCACAGGGAGGGAGGATGACTCTGGCGGAGAGTCCCCTGCACCGCAGCAGCCTGCACTTGAGGGTCCCCCCCAAAGAAGAGGGGCCGTCCGAGGAGGGGCAAGTGAGAGGCTGATGGCCATGTGCAACCCCCAGGAAGCCTAAACCTGTTCTGGATAATCACCTTTGTGCGCAAACTGTTCACCCTGTTGACTGCAACACAACGCTCCCACATGACATGGGGAGCTCAAGTTGGACCAATGTCTCAGATGACTGTGGACTTTACTCTGGACATTTATGCTACCAGGACTTCCAAATCATCTAGGAACTTTGGATTACAATCACAATGTACAGCACCCACCATCCTGTGCACTATACTCACACATGTATGTCAATAAACTCACTAATACACCATACTTGCCTCTGTTGTGATTCCTACGTTGTCTCTGAAGTGGCGATGATGAACTGGGAAATGACACTGTGCATGCTAACTGCTACAGCAAGTACAACACCGGCATGTGAGTCATGGCGACGTCACACATATGAGGGAGGCACACCACCAGGGCTACACAACACATACACACCATGGCCATCTGACTCATCGCCTACACTGATGTTGCCAGGAAATACGTTGCATTGCACAGACCCAACACCTATTCACAGTCTGTGTTAACTAGCCCAATGGTGCAGTAAGCAAATGTCAGTCAGATGTGTGACCACAGACAACGCACATCACAAAGTGAAGCACAGGTTTATTACACATTTGCAACATGTTGTAACCACCACAGATGCAAGGTAATCCCACCTGGCAGCGGGCACACAGTCAACAAGTGTAGAAGGAAGGAAGTCCATGGGTTTGGTGCACATCACCTGTAGGGACACGACAGCTACCACCCTGGAAGTCGAATCACGGTGTCGGGGATCACAGTTGACCAAACGACTCTGAAAGTACCCTGTGAAGGACAGAAATGACACACAGTCAAAAGCACTGAAGAACAGGACAGAACTGCAATACTCATGCCCAATACATGTCACAAGATACCCACCCAGAACCAAGTTAGCATGTCCACACTGTTGGGGAGTACAGACTACCTGTAAGGACACATCGCTACACGCATACAGTCATGTAGCACATGCACACACTCAAACAGCACCAGAGCACCACCAACACATATCATGCAAACTCACATCAGTTACATGACATCTCTGGATACTTACATTCAGCTGAAGAAGTTGGTGATGAGCTGTGTGCGGACATCACCATCATCATCATCATCACTGGCATCGTGGTCCAGGCCAGGATCCTCCACAGGTGGCGGACGTTGGTCATCGTCATCCAGGATGAGAGGCAACTCCTTCCGCACTGCCAGGTTGTGTAGCATGCAGCAGACGATGACAATCTTGCACACCTTTGCCGGGGCATATGGGAGGGACCCTCCTGTCTTGTCCAGGCAGCGGAAGCGGCTCTTCAGGAGACCAAATGTCCGCTCAATAACTCTCCTCGTCCGACCATGTGCCTCATTGTAGCGCATCTGGGCTGGTGTCACAGGGTTCCTGAGGGGCGTCAGCAACCACGGCATTTTGGGATATCCGGTGTCACCTACATACAGACAATTGCACATTAGCAGAGTTGGAAAAGAGGGTGGGACACTACATTGCAGAACACACACAATGGTACAAAGTCAGTACACACCAACAAGCCAGGCACGCTGGTTCCGCATCTGTGACATCCTCCTCGGGATGCGACTACTCCTCATCACGTAGGCATCGTGTGCAGAACCGGGGAAACGGGCACACACGTGTGTGATGGTCGTATCTGCAAGACAGACCACCAGTGCATTGACCGAGTGGTAGTGCTTGCGGTTCCTGTATGCCTGCTCCTGGGCCTGTGGTGGTACCAAAGCCACATGTGTCCCATCAATGGAGCCAATGACATGCGGCATCCTCCCCAGGGCATAGAAGTCACTCTTCACGCCAGTCAGTTGCTGGAGTCCAGGGAAATAGATGTACTGGTTCAGGTATATCAACATAGCCTCCAATACATCGCGGAGCACACGGCTGAACATGGTCTGTGACATCCCACCAGCAGTCGCCAGAGTGTGTTGAAAGGTACCGGTGGCAAAGAAGTGTAGGGCTGCCATCACCTTCACCTTGGGGGTCAGCGCTGTAGGATACGGCCGGCCAGGTTGCAGGTGTGGTGCCAAGCGCACTGCCAAATCTTCAATCAGCTGCCTGGTGAAGCGGTACCTTTGGATGCTGTCACGTTCCACCATCGTTGCCAGGTCAGGGAATGGTCTATGGACAGCTGGTGCCCTGCAGTGCATAGGTGAAGAAAGAAAGATTGTCAGTCACCCCACATATGTGGCATTGAACACACTCAATATCACATGATACATCATTATGAGGCACAAGTACATGATGTGTGCAGTTCCGTAAGGACATGTATGGCACATACATGGCCAACATCACAGTTCAACAAGTGGCATCAATAAGTCCCAGGTTGTGCCATTGGGTATCATGAGGACGTGTCACATTTCCCATCTCCTGCTGCCACGTTACAAACACACCCCACAGTGACATGTGAGGACAGATGTGCCCCAGGCATCACAGCCCAACGACAGGTAGATTCCCAGGGACCCTGTATTGCCACATGGACACTGGCATGACATGGCATATCATGTATACACCACAGCAAAACAACCATGACCCCCACAGGTAGTGGTCCCTGTTGCCTCGGCAGGACAGACATGGACGTCTGTGACACACACATGCACAACATCAAAGTCCATGCACAAACAACGTGGATGTGGAGACTGTCTCCCATTGTGCACATGAAATCAGAGACATTGTAAACACAACATGCACACAGACTGCGGAGGACCATCACTATTGTGCCAATGGGTCAGCCTGGGTTAAACATACCGTCCCACATGGGACTCAGGGGGCATGTGACATGACATACACATACAACACCGTGAAATGTGACCATGTCACATGCTCAGATATGAACAGTTGCACATCACAGTGTTCATGTACACGAAACACCAAGGATACTGTCCCCATGAACACGTGCACAGCCTGGGGGTGGCTGACCCAAGTGACACCCACAGAACAACATGTTCACCCCCATACACGGAATAGGTAATGCAGCCTTACATGCCTTAGGATACAGTTTGGACAGGCTGTGGTGTTGTAGGTGTGCCCCTCACTCCCTGGGAAGTATATGTGGCTGGCATATGTTCACCTGTGACAGGCATGGTGACATATGCCAGTGACATGACAGGGACGCGTTGGCAGCAATGTACCGATTGGTGCGCACACATTGGCCATTGCATTCAATGTGTGCTGGTACGCGTTGTATTCGCAATACGCGTTGGACAGCAATGGACCGATTGGTGCGCACACATTGGCCATTGCATTCAATGTGTGCTGGTACGCGTTGTATTCGCAATACGCATTGGACAGCAATGGACCGATTGGTGTGCACACATTGGCCATTGCATTCAATGTGTGCTGGTACGCGTTGTATTCGCAATACGCGTTGGACAGCAATGGACCGATCGGTGCGCACACATTGGCCATTGCATTCAATGTGTGCTGGTACGCGTTGTATTCGCAATACGCGTTGGACAGCAATGGACCGATCGGTGCGCACACATTGGCCATTGCATTCAATGTGTGCTGGTACGCGTTGTATTCGCAATACGCGTTGGACAGCAATGGACCGATCGGTGCGCACACATTGGCCATTGCATTCAATGTGTGCTGGTACGCGTTGTATTCGCAATACGCGTTGGACAGCAATGGACCGATTGGTGCGCACACATTGGCCATTGCATTCAATGTGTGCTGGTACGCGTTGTATTCGCAATACGCGTTGGACAGCAATGGACCGATCGGTGTGCCCGGCCGGCCCATTGCCATCAATGTGTGCGGGTACGCGTTGTATCCCGGGGACGCGTTGAACAGCAATGGACCGATCGGTGTGCCCGGCCGGCCCATTGCAATCAATGTGTGCGGGTATGCGTTGTATCCCGGGTACGCCTTGAACAGCAATGGACCGATCGGTGTGCCCGGCCGGCCCATTGAAATCAATGTGTGCGGGTACGCGTTGTATCCCGGGTACGCCTTGAACAGCAATGGACCAATCGGTGGGCCCGGCCGGCCCATTGCAATCAATGTGTGCGGGTACGCGTTGTATCCCGGGTACGCCTTGAACAGCAATGGACCGATCGGTGTGCCCGGCCGGCCCATTGCAATCAATGTGTGCGGGTACGCGTTGTATCCCGGGTACGCGTTGAACAGCAATGGACCGATCGGTGTGCCCGGCCGGCCCATTGCAATCAATGTGTGCGGGTACGCGTTGTATCCCGGGTACGCCTTGAACAGCAATGGACCGATCGGTGTGCCCGGCCGGCCCATTGCAATCAATGTGTGCGGGTACGCGTTGTATCCCGGGTACGCCTTGAACAGCAATGGACCGATCGGTGTGCCCGGCCGGCCCATTGCAATCAATGTGTGCGGGTACGCGTTGTATCCCGGGTACGCCTTGAACAGCAATGGACCGATCGGTGTGCACCCATTGGCTATGGCCTGGCCTGGCAACGGACGCGTTTTCAAATCTTGAACGAGTCTGATGCTGGAAATTCAGTTGGTCACCCACAACAATGTTGCAAATTCATGGGTGTCATGAAGTTGAACTTTTGAAGGATGCTGTGGGCGTGTGTAAGTGGTGCAATTCCATGGATTGGCCAGATTCAGAAGATGCTAACTACTTGGACCTATCACTTTGGACACATGGGACAGTAACTGCCTCTGCAGCACACATATAATGCTGGCTGTTCCCCTGAGAGCTCACTTGCCTGCACTACATGCTCCAGGACGACATCTGCCACCACCACTGCTGCTGAATCTGCACCCTCTGGACCCTGCAATGGCACGTACTGTGGAGAGAGCCCCAGCCTTCAGCACTGAGGAGAACCAGGCCCTGCTGGACAGCCTCCTTCCACAGTACAGCAAGCTGTATGGGAAAGCAGGGGAGCAGGTGAGTGTTCTGTCCACTGCCTTCCTAAATGTGCATGTTGTCTGACTAGCAAGGCTAACAGTCTGCACGCCACTGGCTAGCAGGCTCACTGAGTTGTTGTCACCCCCCATAGTGTGTAGTTACATGCACTGGACAGGTATGGTGCAGTGACAGTGCATTTAAACAAGGTTTTACTTCCCAAGCAATGATACCATGTAGTTACTGCTGGCATACTGTCCATGGCCATCTTTGCACTGCCTGTGTACATCATGTGCCCCTGTGATTGAGACATGTATACACAACTGTGTAATGCACGGATATGTTGCATGTGTAGTAATAGCATTCTCACTTTGTCATCCTCACAGGTTGATGCCCAGCAGAAGATATGGCTGACCATTGTCTGGGCAGTGAGATCCGTGGGGGACTACAAGCGCTGGATCCGCAACTGCCAGAAGAGGTGGCAGGACCTTCGGGGCTGGACCCGGAGGATCGCACGGGTCCAGCTGAAGCTGTCGCCTCCTCGCAGGAGGGGCGGACACCGGACCCTGACCCCCCACATGCTCAGGATCCTGGCGGTGGTCTTCCCTGATCTGGATGGGCAGCTGAAGGCCAGAGAGCAGCAAGGAGGGGGTGAGTCCATGACTGCATTGTGAACTTTGTCTGCCATGCTATGTGCCCTCCTCTGGCCTGGTTAAACTTCCACAGTACATCAGTCATGTGGTCCAGGACCCATGTCCCTCAATTGTGCACTGCCCACTCCTCAGCTGATACCCAGGTGTGGCCCTTGCAGTCAGGGAATTGTGTCACTTGGGTACTGTGTCCTTGCAGTTTGCTTGACTCAAGGTGGGGGACAGCATCTGTTCCCCTAACTCTGTGGTGGGCATCATGGGTGGGTCCATTGCTTACACAATGCCTGTGTTCTGACATGTAATCTGAGTGTCACTTTGACATGTGGTCCAATTGCTGAGCTGATCCACCACATGTGCCTGGGGTGTCTGGCACACACCCATGCTGCGGGTGGGAACAATGTTTGGGCCCCTGGAGTGTGTATATTACGTGTGTCACACATACTTAGCCAGCTGCCTACTGTCCAGGGCTCATCCCTCATTCATGTGGGGCAGGACAGTCATGCCTACTCCAGGCCATACAATACACTCTGCACTCCCACTCCCGTGTATCAGCTGACACGTTGTGCTCAGTGATATGTCCCCTCAGGTGTCTGCCTCTGTGTCAGTGTGCTGTGGCTTCGTTGTCAGGACTGCTGGGGTGTTTCTCGGTTGGATCTCAGCATGCCACCGGAGATGTGACCATAGGAGACGATACTTGTGTGACACATAGGTGTTTGAACACCTGACCGTGCTGACTGGGGTATGCGAATGTGAAGTCCATGCAGCTGTTTCCCATTCACAGCAGATTGTGAGGTGCTCAGGTTCAGAGGGTTGTGTTACAGGTCTCCCATATGTCCAATCGGTATGACCTGGACAGATAAGGGTTCAGATGATGTGGTGTGTGGGGGATGTACATGTGCACTTGTTCAGCTCCAGGACTTGCATTCCCCATGACCTACTATTGTGACACAGTGCAGACTGTTGTTGTGTGGCTGCCCTGCCCATGTGACTGGAGACAGTGATGTCTGACTTAGCAGGCATGCCTGTGCCATGGCATGTGACTTCCTATGTGTGAACCTGCAGGGGAGTGACATGTGCTACATGCACACCATAGTGGCAATGGCTATCAGCACATGTGTGCCTCGTGGTGTCTGTTGCTGGTATGCATCACATGCATTTCATATATCTGACTCTGGGCATCACTTACATCCGGGCACCTGTACTGACTCAGTGGCAAGAGTTGTGATGTGTGCATGTTCACATGCTTCACCGTGTTCTCTGCACCGTCCAACTACTGTGTAGGTGGTGCATGTGTCCACACTGGGGTATTGCCAGCCAACGGACGCCAGACAGATGGGTGCAAGGCCAGGTGGGATGTGAGTGCCATGGTTGATGATCAGACTGACAATTGGCTTCTCCTATTCTGTTTGGGCAATTTTAGCAATGTCCAACTAAGGATGCCAGGCCTTGCTCTGTATTGTGCTGTACTTACTGTGGTGTGTGCGTTCGGTGCAGGTGACTGATGTCTGTCTGTTTCCCTATTGTTTGCAGATACATCCACGGCCACAGGAGGGGACAGCTCCACGGACCAGGAGGAGCCGCAGAGCCAGACTGGGTCAACAGCCGAGGAGTGGTCGGAGGGACCCAGTGGCACGGAGGGCGAGGGGAGCCACACCGAGGAGTCCTCAGCACCATCGACCTCAGCTGAGGACCACAGCAGCTCGGAGGATGACTCCCTTATGGAGGCGGGTGTCAGCAGCCACCACACCCCAGCTAGTGTTGCTGTCCCCGCCACCACCACCACCACCGCCCTCCCATCGGCTCCCATTCCCGAGGTCCGTGGAGGCTCCCATGTTCGGGAGCGTGTCTCCTTCGGGCCAGGCACCGCACCCCCTGCCCCTGTGTCCCCTGCTGCCCTGAGTGAGGAGTCTGTGTACCTCCTTCGCCAGCTCCATGTAGGGCAGACAGCGATGCTGAGTGTCCTCCATGCCCACACCACTCTGTTGACTCAGCTGGTGTCGTTCATGGAGGGCATCTCATCGGGCCTGTCTGCCCTACAGAGGGGCAATAGGTCCATGGACTCCTCCCTGACGGCAGCAGTGTCCCTCCTCCAACAGTCCCTCACCCCCTCCTGCCTCTGCCCCATCCACACTCCCCAGCACCTTACCTGTCCCAAGCACACACACACCGGCACAGGCACACACCAGCACAGACACGAGCAGCACACACACACACACACGCCACAGACAAGACGCACACGCACGCACAGTCAGGGGACTGAAACCACACTCACAGGGGATGGGGCCCAGTCACACACACACGCATCCACGAGCACTGCGCAGTCCACAGTTGCCTCTCCCTCCAAAGCCCCCTCCGTTGCCTCACCTGCAACCCCAAAGACCCAGCGGCTCTTCCTCAGTGACCTCGGCCTCTTCCCCTCCGATCCAGCTGATACAGCATTCAGGGGGAAGAGGAAGCCCACCCACACGGAGCGGAGTGCCCCTCGCCACCGGACACCCTCCCCCAGGCGCAGACCGACTGACGCACCCATCCGCAAGTCCCCCCGGACCCGGAAGAGCAAGACCCCGCCGCCGCCCTGCAGCTCAGGCACCAAGTCTCCTTCCTCCATCCCTCAGGCCCCCACTCCACAGGTGCCCCCACCACACCCTGCCCCAGGTTCCCCCACCCACAGATACACCATCCCCAAAAGGATCAGGCCTTCTCCCCCTGCCACTTGCTCTTCCGGCCCCACACACCCCGCTGCGCTTGTCTGTGCCACTGGTGTGGAGACGTGTCCTCCCCCTCTGTCCTGCCCACCTTACCTGATCCCCATTCTCCTCCCCTGGAGGTAGGCACTGCAGTGGAGTCCACTACCACCCTGTCTGACTGGGGCACTGCAGTGGGGAACATGTCCACTCCATCTGCACGGTCCCCTGCAGTCTTGCCGGCACCCACACCATCAGAGTCATGCCCCCCACTTGTGCCGGCACACACCATGTCAGACACCTCCACTGCAGTTGTCAGTGGCTCTCCAGCACCCACCACCCCTTCCCTGCCTCCTTCTGGTGAGCCCTGATCCTGTCCCTGCGGTGCCTGGCCTGCCCCCCGTATGCCCCTCCGAGGGGATTGTCCCTGGTGTGTAGCAGTGCAGGCATGTGTAGGGTGACATCTGGCACTGGCACCCTGTTTGGACTCATATTATGGACTGGCCATTGGCCTTTGTTATATATTTTCTTTCACTTCTCTCACCCGAATGCTGAATAAAGCAACTTTCTGTTCTCTAGTGGTTTTGATTCTGATGTACATGATGTTGATGATGCTAACCGTGCCCTTGCTGCAGTGATGGTGATATTTGGTCTCATGATAATGAAGTGTTACTGTGCAGGAACACATGTGGTCCAGGGGGAATGTGTCCTATCCTGTGGTGTATCCATGTCATCCTTAGCAGCATCTGAGGGTGTCATGTGTTCAATATTTGGCAATGGGTTTTCCTACCTACATTAGCAATTTCACATCTGTGGCTTCCACCCCTGCACATCTGTTGTGCCTGCCATTGTTCAATTCGTCTACTAGCCTGACCGTGTGGCCATCTCCACTGGACATGCAGGTTTGGGCATCAATGGGGAAGGACTCATCTGTGTTGTCAGTGCAACATTGCTATACAAGTGTGTTGGATCAGTGCTGATGATTTCGTTGGCACTCCCATGACCAGGCTGATGTGACGGGAGCATTCATTTGGTGCTAATTGTTGAGTGTGTGACCAAGTGCTCAGCTGACATGATGGAGCCCTACTGTGGCAACATATGGCACAGCTTTCCTCACACAGGAGTGGAGTCCCCTCATGGCAGTGTGTACTCCTGTGACATTGCCTGCGCCCAAGGTGTGTGTTATATGAGCATGGCTGTGTGTTCACTTCCGTTTAGCTGTGCATGCTGGGATCCCTAGTGTTGTACCTGTTTGTGATGCTTGCTGAGTTGACCTATGTACCCCCCAAGTCTTCTCCCTGGATTCTCTGTGATGTGGGTGCATGGCACATTACTGGTCATCAGGGTGTCACCCATAGGTGTGTTTGCTGTCAGGGCTGAGTTTGTGTGCAGACGCAGATGGGTCACAGTCATGATTCCCCTTGGCACTTGTTGTTTACACCTGTCATGTGATTTCCAGTTTGTGTTATCTTTCAGTGATTGTGATACGTTGTGTGTGTGACTGCTGGCACTCCTCAGGGTCCGGGCTGCAATGTTGGTAGTTGTCTATGTGTGTTCTTTGTGGGTGTCCTTGGCTTCTTCATTGGTGTGTGACTGTGGCTGGGATCCCATTGGTTGGTGTGGTATTGCCGTCATGTCCATGTACAGCGTAGTGTGCAGTGTGTCAGACATTCAGGAGTCTTGTTGAGTGGCCATGTGTGATGTGTTTCTGCACCTTGGTTCCCACCCACCACCCTGGGATTGTCATAGGTGCATGTGCAATGTCACCAGTGCATGTGTGCTTCACTGCTGCACATTGTTGGAGGTCGAGGTGTGTGGTGTTGAGTGTGTGCAGATGAGAGTTGTTGCCCGGCTAGACCCCTGCCTCCATGTTGGCCTTGGCTTACTGGCCGTGCTGATTGATTTGTGCTTGTGTAGGTGTGATGGTAGTTTGTTGCTCAGGACACATGACTGTGGTTCACAGTGTGAACGACATCTAGCTTTGTCATCACAGTGGGATTGTAATGCAGCCCAGGGTCACCACATTGTGGGGACCCTGGGGGTAGTGCTGTGGTGTGTCTGTGTCTTGCTGTGTCAGTTGCTGTTCCTACATGCTTGTGTGACATGTGTGATTTGTGCTCCCTCTCATCTGACAATGCCTGATTGCCCACATAGGGTATTTGGATCCATGAGTTACCTTTGTGTGGCACTGTATGCACATCTGTGTAATTGGTATTCAGGCCTCCTCATGTGTTGTGTGGTTGCCTGGGGACACTGGCACCCCCCTCACCTGTTATGTTTGATGTGCAGTGTGGGTCTGCCTGTTTGTGTTTGTGCATCTGCACCACTGCATTGGCATATCTTTGGTGTGCCATTGGCTGTATGTTGTTTGGTGGGTTTCCCCTGCTGTCCCTGGGACTCCTAGGTCATCGGTCAGCACAATGATCATGGTTTGTGTGTCCCATTGCTGCCATGGTATGGTTTCTGTTCACCTCACATCTACAGTCTCCACAGGATATCTGCATTTGTGTGCCCATTGTTGTAAATATGTGGGTCTGCATTCTGATGGTCACTTCTGTCATTGTGTCATTGATGAATGTTGACAGTGTCAGCCCCCATGGGTGTTGTTTGTCTGCACATGGCCAAAGGTATGTCTTATTTGCACTGCAGTATTTGCCTCCCCCAATCTATGTTGCAATGGGACACATGCACTACTTTGCCACTGATGTGTTTTATGTTCTGTGACCAGGAATCATCCATGCAGTTTGGCAGTTGCAGCTTTTCTTTGTCAACACTTGCATTTTGGTCACTGTGATGATGGGGGTTTAGACCCCATTGCCACAATGTTCTGAATGTGCTTCAGCTATGGGCCCCCACACTTACATTTTGGTCACTGTGATGATGGGGGTTTGGACCCCATTGCCACAATGTTCAAGATGTGCTTCAGCCATGGACCCCACACTTACCTTTTGGTCACTGTGATGATGGGGGTTTAGACCCCATTGCCACAATGTTCGGAATGTGCTTCAGCTATGGGCCCCCACACTTACATTTTGGTCACTGTGATGATGGGGTTTGGACCCCATTGCCACAATGTTCAAGATGTGCTTCAGCTATGGACCCCACACTTACCTTTTGGTCACTGTGATGATGGGGTTTTGGACCCCATTGCCACAATGGTCATGGCTTGCTTGCATTGTGGGGGCCACACACATATATGTGTGGCACATGTGATAGGGGGTCACATTGTATGTTCAAAGTCATGTTCAGTGTTGTAGCCATTTGACGCAGTCTACACACGCTTGTCATGGTGTTGGGGGATGTCTTTTTCTTGCATTCCCTAGGTTGTGGTGTGCTGGTTGTGTCATGCATTGTCCATCCTATGAGTGGGGGTGGTGTTGGTGGTAGGCATCCAGCCCCCCATGGGTAGAGGTGGTAGTAGTGGTAGGCATCTGGCACCCCTGGGTAAGGGTGGTAGTAGTGGTAGGCATACAGGCCCACATGGGTAGGGGTGGTAGTAGTGGTAGGCATCCTGCCCCCATGGGTAGAGGTGGTAGTAGTGGTAGGCATCTGGCACCCCCTGGGTAAGGGTGGTAGTACTGACAGGCATCCAGCCCCCCATGGGTAGAGGTGGTAGTAGTGGTAGGCATCTGGCACCCCTGGGTAAGGGTGGTAGTAGTGGTAGGCATACAGGCCCACATGGGTAGGGGTGGTAGTAGTGGTAGGCATCCTGCCCCCCATGGGTAGAGGTGGTAGTAGTGGTAGGCATCCAGCCCCCCATGGGTAGAGGTGGTAGTAGTGGTAGGCATCCGGCACCCCCTGGGTAAGGGTGGTAGTAGTGACAGGCCTTCGGCACCCCATGGGTAGAGGTGGTAGTAGTGACAGGCATCTGGCACACCATGGGTGGAGGTGGTAGTAGTGGTAGGCATCTGGCACCCCCTGGGTAAGGGTGGTAGTAGTGACAGGCATCTGGCACCCCATGGGTAGAGGTGGTAGGCATCTGGCACCCCCTGGGTGAGGGTGGTAGTAGTGACAGGCATCCAGCCCCCCATGGGTAGAGGTGGTAGTAGTGGTAGGCATCTGGCACCCCCTGGGTAAGGGTGGTAGTAGTGACAGGCATCCAGCCCCCATGGGTGGAGGTGGTAGTAGTGGTAGGCATCTGGCACCCCTGGGTAAGGGTGGTAGTAGTGACAGGCATCCGGCACCCCATGGGTAGAGGTGGTAGTAGTGACAGGCATCTGGCACCCCATGGGTAGAGGTGGTAGTAGTGGTAGGCATCTGGCACCCCTGGGTAAGGGTGGTAGTAGTGACAGGCATCCAGCCCCCCATGGGTGGAGGTGGTAATAGTGGTAGGCATCTGGCACCCCTGGGTAAGGGTGGTAGTAGTGACAGGCATCCAGCCCCCCATGGGTAGAGGTGGTAGTAGTGGTAGGCATCTGGCACCCCCTGGGTAAGGGTGGTAGTAGTGGCAGGCATACAGGCCCACATGGGTAGGGGTGGTAGTAGTGGTAGGCATCCTGCCCCCCATGGGTAGAGGTGGTAGTAGTGGTAGGCATCCAGCCCCCCATGGGTAGAGGTGGTAGTAGTGACAGGCATCTGGCACCCCATGGGTAGAGGTGGTAGTAGTGGTAGGCATCTGGCACCCCTGGGTAAGGGTGGTAGTAGTGACAGGCATCCAGCCCCCCATGGGTAGAGGTGGTAGTAGTGGTAGGCATCTGGCACCCCCTGGGTAAGGGTGGTAGTAGTGGTAGGCATACAGGCCCCTATGTGTATGTGTGGCATTGGTGAGGGCCATCCCGCCCCTATGGTGCTGCTGTTGCAGGTATTTCTGCATCCCTCTGTGTGTGTGATTTGTCGGGTACGTGTAGTTTGTTTTTGTTGTTGGTGTCTGACTTACCTTCTGCGCCGTACGCGTCCGTGCCTGTTCCGGTAATAGAGGTAGAATATTGGTAGGATCGGTACGAAGGGATTCATGGTTGGTTCGTCTCGTTCGTCTTTCTCTTTGCTTCGCCTCGTCCTCGTCGCTGGCGTGTTCGTCTCGTAGCCGTGGATCGTGTTGTGGCGCGAATCGGAGCTTATGTGCGCCTCGCCCGGATGCTTTGACGTGCCGTGCGTAGCGACGGGTTCGGCGCGTACGGGATGCGCATCGTACTTGTCCGGCCCGACGGGGCTGCATTTTTGCTTCCGTGCGGCTCGATTCTGCGATTCCGGATCCGGCTCGGTCGGGGAACAGGACCTGGATTGGGTGAGTACGACTGGGTCGGAATCTATGCTGTAGTGCGCATCGTACTTGCTCGTTCGGAATGATGTGCGGATCGGTCGGGAAACAGGCATTCGCATGGCTTTTTTCCCGACCGAATGGTGTTAGGTGCGTCTCCGATCGAGATCGGAATCGGCCCCTTATTAGTTGATGGCTTTGGAATAATCAACAAACACTATAGATGCCTGCAAACAGAAGAATCTGATGGGCATAATGGTATATTACTTTTGTACATCAGTCATTGGAACAAAATAGTTACAGATGAAAATATTGTCTCTTATTTCTATTTTTCCCATATTTTTTTCCATTATTTTTATTGCAACGATTAGTTTCTATGGAACAGCTGTGAGCGATCTACACAAATGACCACTTACTGAATTGAGAATTTTGTCAGCTTTTTAGAAATGTATATCTTTCTGGATTCACCCATGGTTTCATGCCTGTTCCACCACAAACGGAAAGTAGGTTGAAACCACAAAAATAGAAATAACTGTTTATCCCTTAGACAATTGCAAAAACTTTGGTAAAAAATTATATTTTTTCCAGCTCTGCCTGTTCCTGAAAGCTGGGAAGAGGGTGATGGTAGCATGCAACCCTTTAGTTAATATCATTCTTTGAAAAAAAAAACATATTTTCTTGTACAGCGCATTTAAAAAAAAAAAAAAAAAACATATTTTGCTACATTTTGGATATTATCTCAGTTCCTTCCAAGATAATCTACAAACCTTGGCTATCTTTAAAATCCCTTACATGTGGGAAAAAATGACACAGATTTGGCCTACGTACCTTTTGTGGAAAGCAGTTATGAAGGCTTAAGTGCAAGCTACCCCAAACTTCCAAAAAAGGGATTGGGTGGAGAAGGGGTGGGGGGAGTAGCCTCAGCACTTAAGTGGCTAAATGTTTGTTTTGTTTCATTGCTTTTTGATTACTTTAAACCTTTAGAATGGGTCCAAATTATGTCTTAAGTGGACGCCATATCTGTAGTAGCAGACTACCTCTTCTGAGGTCATTTAAAATATATTCAGTAAAATCACCAGTGTGTTTTTATTATTTCTGTCAAGGTTTGCTTCCAAAGGAAATCTAGACTTTGCTTGTACGATTTCCAGATTCTATCAATGGGAATCATTTAGTGGAATCCCACAATTCTCCGGAACTGTCTGCAGAAGATGCTTTTGCCCCCTTTATGTGCGTTTGCCCCATCTTTAAAGTTGCCACAACCTTCTTTTTCTTGCTCATCGTATGATTCCCATGGGAATTCCTTGAATATGGTGCAGGTGGGCTTGACAAAGATTGTTTTTCCTGTCTCACTGGTGCCACACTCTCTCTGCTTCAAACACACCACATACTCCATAAATTGGCTATTTTTAATCAAATGCTCAACAGATTCACGTCTTGTTCCTGGAGATCATAAAAAGGGGTATGTTTTCCAAGAATCATTCTCACAGAAAAAAGAAACTGTTACTAGTTATGCTCAGGTCAGCTTATTTAATCATCATTAAGACCTGGCTTATTGAAACAATATTCACTGCTAATTTGCCCGATAATTTTCTAAAATTTAAAAAGTATGGCTGCCAGTCCTTTACGTCTCATGCGTGGTGTGCTGATCCCCGGCATAGTGAGGTAGGTGTGTGGCTTCCTGTGTTATTCGATTTCTTGTGTATGTCTGATTGGTTGGAGAATGTGGGCCCCCTCTGGTGATGTCCTGTGCTAGGTAAATAGGTTCTCCCTATGAGTAGTTCTTGCTCGGAGAGATAGGACGTGAGATCACCTTGAGGTTGAACATAATTTACATATTTCAATTTTGCTGGTTGTGTTGGTGTTCTGCATTAGGGGGGCATTTATGTTGTAGCCTCTAATATAATTAGTGTGATGTGTGTCACATTGGTTCTCTTCCTAATGAGAGAGGCGTTTCCTGTGCATCCTTGGAAGTTGGCCCTGGGTCCCTTCATCTTGTCGATGGCAGTGTGGAACAGTCAGCTCTGTCAACCCAGAAGTCTCTCGTTTTAAGGCTGAGCAGTGCAGGCATATTAAACACCGCTCCTGGAGGTTTGGCTTTTAACCAGTTGCGCAATTTGTGTATAGAGTTACCGCAACTTAGAACGAGTACCACGTTGTATTTTCAAAATATACTTGCAGATGTTATTAGCGCACTGTTAAACTGAATAACATGTTTTAAAGTAGTTGGAAGATTAGGGGAGGGAAGGAGAAGTTTAGTTCTGGCAGGGGGGACAATGAATGCTCCCCCTAGCTGTAGAAAAACCAGTGTGAAACTGAGTTATAAGACTTGGCTGCCTCATGCGATTTTACCAGCTGGTAACATCAGGTACAGTATTCCAGCACTCAGGAAAACCAGGTGAAGGAACACCGGATCACCCTGGGATTCTGCTCCGCCAGACTCGTAATAAGGCCCTTAATTTTATGGCTATGGATGTTAGCACTGCTATTATTGATATTGCTAGTATTATTATTATTATTAGCTTTACTTTTTTTCTTCAGGAGCTGCAGCAATTATAGCATTAGATATATACTATTAATAATATTATATTTGACCGGTTGTGCGATGCGGGCGGTCGGCTGACTATGCCGTAAGCCACTCTCCCCCCCCCCCCTCTCTCCGCCTTAAGGATGATGCGCTTGCGGCCGGAAATGGCCGCGTTCGAGGATTGAGAAGCCGAGCCTGAGCCTAAGGGACTATAACGATTTTACACCGGGGTGCCAGACGGTGTTAAAATTTTCTTTTTTCTTTTTTTTGTGGGGGGAATTTATCGAGTCCTCCAAGTTGGCGTTTGCCCTCACAATTGAAAGCTGAAGAAACGCCTGCACTGACCTGGAGCTGACGAAGTGGTTGGCTTGTTGAGCTTATGGAGAATTGGGCTGCCCCGCTCTGCTTGGCGGCTAGGTTCTGTGGACGGGGAAGCAAAGTTGGGACCGGCAATTTCGACGCCGCTGTGATTAGCAGCTGGGAGGAAAACTTCCTTAGCTGATTTGACCTGGCTGGTGATGACCAGGGTGAATGCTGAGAGACTCCTAAACTGGCTGAGCAGCCTCCTAGAACCACAGCAGACCACACCAAACCAGCTATATATGGGTTGTGTCCCCCTGTCGTCATAGACCACCAGGCTTCTCGCTAGGGGGTAAGTGCACGCGCTTTTTCCGCTGGTCCTGGTAAAGGGCTTTGACGCTACCTGGCAGAGGGTCGCTGGGGGGTTCTATGTGTGATAATATCAACCTTTTGTCTTCTGAACTTTTGCAACCTTTGCTAGTGCAGTAACCAGCATGCATTTTTATTAGTGATTTGGATTAATGACTAATGACCAATCCGTAAGCTGTGTGCGAGAAAGGAGTAGAGGCGGGGAAGATTTAAGAGAGCCAAAGTAAAGGTTGGAGGAACTTTCAATATGAAACATATTTCTAAAGGCATGGCCGCAACCCATCTCGATTCCCCGGTCCTGGCTCAGAGGGTCAAAAAGCGAGTAGGGCAAGCAGCATCCCGGGCAAATTGCGCTGCATCCTTGCGGAAAGATTTGGTAATGGCCACGGAAAATCTGGAGCACAGGTTGGCAGCCTCAGAGCTCTCCCAGAAAGACCCTCAGGGGGTACCTCAGCAGACGTGGATATGAGCTTTAACCCTGCTCTTAGTGACCTCATAGGGGGGGGGCCCAGCCATTCAAACATCTGCAGTAGAATCAGAGGAGCTTAATTCAATGTATGATGCTGAGGGCGCCAAATCCAGGGAACTTAAAAAATACCCCTTATATTTTAAGGCGAAATCTGGCTTAACACCTGGCATAGATGTATTGGAGAGCGTTCCATCAGTTGCTGCGCATTCCCCTGGCTCAATGGAGGACATGTCTCCCAGGGGCGATAGTAATGTTTTATCGCAACCATTATCACAATCTCCGCTGCCTCTCTCACAGAGGCCATTGGGTACAGCCGTGTCCGAAATCACAGGGCAGGCAGTAACCACAAATGTCGAAGCACTAGCAGCACAAACTAAATCCAGGTCTGAAGTGATTCAGGAGGGCCCCTCTCAGGTCGATACATCTTTTTCTCTGCAAAGGGACGCTAAGAGCCTGCTCAATCTAATTCTGGAGGAGATTAGGGAACTTAAAACCTCTCAAACTGTGGAGATTGCTGTTATACATGCCCGACTCACGAAAATCAATGACACTATGGCCCGGATCCCGGCGCAACTTAATGAGGCAGAAACAAGAATTTGCAGCTGGAGGGCCAGGTCATTACTATGAAAGACAAGGTTGCTGCTTTTCAGAACCAAAAATCTGTAATGGAATGTAAATTGGAGGAATTGGAGAAATACTTTAGACGCTCTAATCTTCGTATCCTCTGTATTCCGGAGGGCCTTGAGGGCCAGCAGACCATTCTATGGGTCGACTCTTTTATTACAAAAAACGCCCTCCCGGAATACGATGGGGATTTTACTCTCACGAGGGCCCATCGCATGCCGGCACATCTCCCTCTTAACGCCAAATTCCCTTAGACGATCCTGGTTAACTTTGGAGATTTCCGGGTGAAAGAGCAAATTCTATCCAAGGCGGTTAAGCAACGACAGTTCACTTCACCGTAAGTTTCATTATGTCGTATCTTCCCAGATATGTCCGCGTCCGCAGCCAAAAGACGGAAAGAATTTGTCAAAATGCTGCATCTGTTCAAGGAACAGGGGGCCCAGGCAATGATTGCACAGCAAAGTAAACTAAAAGTGCTTGTAAAAGGAAGATTTCATGTATTCTGCAATGTTCCCGAAGCCCAGGAACTGCTGCAGCAAATTTCTAACAAGACCTAATCTTTACGCTTAGGACTCTCAAATTGACTCCATGCTTATTTGTTTTCTTTTTTTCTAATTTCTTTACTTTTTTCTTTATTCTAAATTCCCTCAGGCATCACTCAGGTCTTTTTCATTTCTTCATGTCCTGGGGTGGGTAGGCCGATAGCTTCTGGCACAAGGTCAAGGTGCCAGTCTTGGGGAATGGGGTAAGCCTGTCAGGTGTGAGCGGCGACAGTGGACTGCTCACTGCAGCTTTTGGGGGGGAGGCGGGGACACGGGGGTGGTAGGGTGGAGGTGGTGTGTTGGAATGGGAAGTAAGAGGGGAAAAGGAGATCTATTTCTAAAATCCAAAGCCAGATTTAAATTGCACTTTCTGAACTTTATTGGTGAATATGTACCTACTGAGTGTCAGCACTTCAGCAAATGTCAGATCTTTGAGGGGATCTTTGAGGTTGGTCAGGTATACTGGAAGATTTATTTTTCTTAAGTTTTCACTCTATATTGGAGACCTTTTTAGTATATTGCGCTAATGGATAAAAGGGAAATCCTAAAGGTGGTTTCCTACAATGTTAACGGCCTTAATAACAAAAAGAAAATGCGGGCTATTGAATCCTGGATTAAGACGGAAAACCCATCTGTAGTTTTAATTCAGGAAACTCATATACCGGTGAGGAAGTTAGCGGACTTCCCCATGTTTAGATCTTGGGCAGCATATCGGGGCTTCTCCTATTCCCAGGCAACACATCGGGGCACTGCGATTTTTCTAGGTTAAAAATTCCAAGCAGAGGTGGTAAATTTCGTAAGTGACAAAAATGGAAGGTGGTGCTGGGTGACTTGCAAGCTAGGGGGTAGATATCTTACCCTTGTTAGTATTTACGCCCCAGTTGAAGAAAATGCTGAGCCATAGGAAGAATTATTTCAATCACTAATACAAATTTCTGGTGAAATAATCATAGGAGGGGACTTCAATTGTTTACTAAACCCAAAGATTGATTCTTCAATTATAGCTAAAAGGCAATTAAAACCTGAAACCTTTAAAATTATTCAAAATTATAGTAGAACTTTGCAGTAAATTGATCCCTGGAGGGAAGCATTTCCTAATAAAATTACATATACCTGTTTTTCTGGTAGATTCAGCACTTCTTCACTCATAGATTTTTTTCTTAGATCCAAGACTCTGAATTTTAGTAATCAAAGAACCTTGCCTAATGGATTTTTGGATCATGCAATGATTATTTTAAAGGTTGAGCTAGGTAAAATTTTAGTACTTCCCAAGAGATGGACTTTTAATAGACAGGATGTTATTCTGTAAAACAGAGATAAAGGAATTTCTTGTAATAAACCATGGGACGGCCCCCCTCATATTGTCTGGGATTCCCTTAAGGCATATATTCGGGGGCTGGTAATTAGTAAGGATGCAGAAAGTTTAAAAAAAGATAAAGAACAAAAGCAAATCCTTGAACAGAATGTTCAGAGGTGCTACGATACCTCACTCAGAAGTCCTTCGACTCCCAATCAACGAAAGCTCGATCAGGCTATACGGGCGCTAAGCGAAGCATATTATTTAAAATGTAAAACCTCGAATTGTAATTATATGCAAAAGGTATATGAAGAAAGTAATTTTACAGGGAGGTTTCTTGCATGGCAGGCTCGGGAGCAGGCCGCAAGTAACCGGATAAGCACTTTGAAATGCCCTGTTACCAGTACCCGAAGTGATGACCCATCTTACATAGGGGATATAATGCTGGAGCATTATAGGCGTAATTATGGTCAAAAACAATCAATCAATAATACCTCCCTAGAGAGGTTCCTTCGGGAACAAAACAACCCGGTACTCTCCGAGACCGAAAAAGTTAATATGATGCGCCCCTTTTCCAAAGAAGAGTTGGGGGAAGTTATTAGGAACCTCCCGAGTGGCAAAGCCTGTGGACCGGATGGTCTACCGGCAGAATTTTTTAAAGCATTCTCTGGGGTTTTATTAGAACATTTTTTTATTGGTAGCCAATATAATGCTAGAGGGTGGCCCGATATCAGCATCATTTCGAAAAGGGAATGTAGTCAGCTTTTTAAAAAAGGGAAAGGACGGCAAAGATCCCAACTTGTATCGCCGGATCACACTTTTGAATTCAGACTACAAAATTATTACAAAACTTTTAGCCAACAGATTTAACAGAATAGCGTCAAATCTGATCCACTCTGATCAAAATGGTTTTATTTCAGGGAGACAGCTCGGGACAAATACGCATTATTTAGCGGAAGCACTAGATTACTTTGAGACCAAGAAAATATCGGCCCTGGCCCTCCTGTTGGACGCAGAGAAAGCGTTTGACCTTGTGATCTGGGAGATGCTATTTCGTATCTTGTCCAGGTTCGGTATTCCCCCCCAGATCACGGGGTTGATTCAGAGGATGTATCATAATGCAGAAGCCAGCATTATTGTTAATACCGCCGAGGTAGGGCAAGTTAGTGTTAAACGAGGGACCAGACAAGGCTGCCCGCTGTCTCCTGTCTTATTTGCCTTTTTTATTGAGCCTCTAGCTATCGTTATTTGAGATAACGTAGATACTTGTCCCCCCTACCAACTATAGGGAAACTAAAATAGTACTCCGACGATATTATGCTCGTTCTTGACTGTGATAAGGGGGTTCAAGCAAAGGTTTTCGAGATCTTTGCACAGTTGCAATCCCTCGGCCGGTATAAAATTAATAAAAAGAAAACGGAAATAATTCAGTGAGGATGCAAGTCAAACGTCCTGCATACGGATATCATCTCATGCGTAAATTCTCAACCCCAAAAAATATTTGGGAATTCATTTTTCATCACAAATCGCTGACTTATATGATCTAAATTTCTCTCTGCTGCTTTTAAAAGTACAGGATTTATTGCTCTGCTGGAACTCTCTCCCGTTAACTATTATGGGGAAGGTTTCGCTGATTAAGATGTCTGTTCAATTTCTTATTTTCTGCTATTCCGTGTGTTTTAACAGCACCCTTTTTCAGTAAGCTGGAGTCCATGTTTACATCTTTCCTTTAGGGAAAAAAAAGCCCCTCGAATCGCACTTAGCACTTTATATGAGGATCTGGAGAAGGGTGGGTTAGCGCTCCCTAATCTCAGGGATTATTATTTTGCATACTTCGCACAGTACATGTCCAGGTTCAAGTCAGAATCGCATACAGGAATATTGGTTAACTATTTTATGAGCCTAATTTGCATAGAGCACCAGATACGTAGTCCATTAAAAATTACGAAATCACCAAAATTAGTTCGTTATAAGTGCATACAGTGGTTCTTTCGCAAACGCCAGGATTTTTACAGAAGATACGCAATCCCAGTTATTAACATTTCAACTCCCTTATCCGAACTAACTTCCTTATCGGGATTCAAGAATCATCCAAAATTATACAAAAATGAGCCAAGGTAGGATTTGGGAAAATCTCAGACTTTATTGTAATGGATAGGTGGCTCAATATTCCCAAAATGCATGATTTAATTCAAAATGATTTCCTTCTTCTTGGGTCCTATAGAAAGCTCTACAAATTTCTTAGTAATTTGGATCTGACGCAGATTAATGACTGTAAAAATCTGACGCACTCGCTATATGAAGAAGGTGCGGATAGGAAACCCGGGGAGTGGAAAAAGCTTTTGGCCCCTATCAAAGTCCCGGATCTCGCCCAGAAGGCAATAATAAAATGGGAAAAACATGAAGGTTTGGAGGTTACTGTGAGAATGTGGACCGAAGTGAATAAACTTAATTTTAGTACATTACGGGGAGCCAATTGGCGCTTGATGCTATTTTTTAGCAAATGGCTGCTATATAGAACCCCACAGTTCCTATCCCAGGTTTATCCTAATCAATCTAGTCAGTGTTTTCGCTGTGTAAATCAGACGACAGCCAACTGGACGCATATTATTAGCAAGTGCCCTTTAATTCAGGGGTTTTGGAATTATATTTTTTGACATTTGGAGGCCGAATGTCTAATTAAATTGGATTCTAACAGTTGGCTGAAAGTTTTGGGGTACGATACTTTCCTGCGTCTATCTAAAAAATGGGTTAAACTAATATATATTGCAATGGCGGTCGCCAGGTCGCTGCTGCTTCAAAGGTGGCGATCATGTTAGGTACCAACAAAGCGCGAGTGGGTTAGGAAAATGAAGCAGGTTATAAATAGCGAACGGTTGTTTGCAATACGAAACGGGGGATAAAGAAATTTGAAAAAGTTTGGGAATCATATTTCGACTAAATATTAAAGAGAGTTTAAAAATGTCAATGCTCTGTTAATATGATGAAATATTATTAGAAGTTTCTTATGTTGTTATATTTGTATACTTTTATCCACTTTAATGCACTATAAGACACTTTAGTCACTTTTAAAAGGGGGAAAAAAGAAAAAAAGAAGGAAAGTTGGTACTGTATTTGGTTCTTGAGGATGATATATTACCAGTATCTCTTTCTGCTGATGTATTTGTATACTCTATTTCGATTTGCACTTTAATGCACTATAGACACTTTAATTGTTCTTTTAAAATGAAAAGCTGGTGATGTATCTGGTCTCTTACGATTTTTAGCACAAAGGTTCTTAAGCTTTTATTCGGATCACGTACTCTTTTACTCCAGAATATGGATGCTGTATTTATGGTTCGGAAATGCATTACTTGTTATTGACATTGTGATGTGTAGATGAATTTGTAAATTTGAATGGATCTTAAAAAAACAAAAATAATAATAATATTATATTTATTATACTTGTCGTCACCTTCTACTTTTCTCTTCTTCCTTATTCTTTCTTTTTGGTCTCTTTTTCATCTACATCTTTCCATCTTCATCATTGCAGTTCGGGAGTCATTCTACTCGGGTTTTAGCCTGAAATTTTCTGATCGGTTTCCCAATAGTCTTACAGTTTTCACCTGATATTTTTTGATTGGGTTCAGGATGTTTCTTGTAAGCTTCTTATTGTTTGAAGGTCTCTTTTCATATTTTCTAGGTTCACGATAAATGGTCAGTAGGTGATCATTTCTCAGTCTGGCTTCCCTTTGCTAACGGCCTCATTTGCAAAGCTTTTTGTTGTCAGAAATTACATTTACGTAGGCTAAACCTGGATTTAAGGGCGCAAATAGGAAATCCCAATTTAAGAATATTACCAACACGAATTTATACTTACTATGGTGGGAAATGTGCAAGGATGCTGAATTGCTGTAATTTTAGGGTGAAGGAATAGGTGCTCTCAAGAGAGGAGCAGAGTGTAACCATAGGAAAGTGGTAACCACCCACAAAGGCATCACTTTGTATTAATTCAAAACCTTTCCAAATGTTTACATACCCAACTTACTTTTGTATTCAGAACATCACAGGTAAGTGTGAAAACTGAGTGGAAGAAAGAACAACACTCAACTATTTCTAGGGTGTGCCATGAAAGGCATTTCTTGACAATAAAACATATTTTTTCAAGAAAAAGCAAAAAAGATAGTTAAATGTGACAGTGGGCGTTTCCAACACTTTTGTGACAGTCTGCCTGAGTAAGTGTAGGAAATCAGGACTGTGTGTTGAAATCGTAAATTTGCACACACATCCATGAGTACTCCTGGCTATTCTTGCAAAGCAGTAAATATTTTATAGTGTTTTTTACCCTACATTTTTCTCTATACAGACATTTGCCAGTGAGACACTAAGAACCTTGTGCGTAGCTTGCAAACACGTGGAAGAGTCCGAGTACATTGTGTGGAGCGAAAAGCACAAGGAGGCGCGTGTGACACTGGAGAACCGTGCGAAAGCGCTCCACGCTACTTATGAAGAGATTGAAAAAGATCTAGAGGTAAATACAGGATCGCCCTTGGGTGGGAAGTATGGTCAAATGCAATGGTGAACTTTCGTGATAGAAAATTGTGAATCAGGTTTTTCCCATCTGATGTTCTGATAACATTTCTCATTGGGAAGTTGGGTTAAAAATCATCAGTCTATTTATATGAATGAGTGTTAAAGATACTTGCCAACTGATTTTTTAAGGATGAATTCTAAATGGAACCTGGCTGCTGAAAGCAGGATTTGCATTTGTGAGGCAGGATGTCTTTTGTATTTTCTGAATGCTTTCGACTGCTTCATTTGTGATAGCCTGGTCAGGTTTATGGTCGGTTTTGCAATGCTGTAAACTTATTAAAGGAATCCCAGGATTGCAAACTATACCACCTTTGCAAGAGCAACGGCCAATGGATCGGCTTTTGCCTTCTGCTGATGGTACTTGGAGGGATAATAAGGACAGCCTTCTCTGGACGCCACTGTGCCGAACCCCTATAGGGAAGGTATTATGTAAGTCGATCCAGAATAATGTGCCAAAGATGAAAGTGTTCCCAAGTCTTCGAGAAGAAGATGAAGAACAAAGCACCTCAGGAGAGGCAAATATAAGCAAAGCTTAAAACAAAACTTTCCAACACACAAATATGCTAAAGAAAATCAATACAGACAAGGAAACGCTCAAATCGTCAACAGTCAAAAGTAGGGGAAAAAGACAGAACTCCGAAAGAAACAAGAGAAGGCAAGCACAAGGGGTGTAGAGTGTGACTAAAGAAGAATGATCTTGAAACATTACAACACACCTCAAACACAGCTTATTTACTTCTTGTAGTGTCTTCATAGTCTCCTTCCTCTAAGCTTCTGAAAATACTTGTGTTAGCCATTTTGCCTTCATAAAAATGTAGGTTCTACAATGAAAACCTACTTCATAATAGAATGGGCACATTATCTCTATCACTTACTAGGTGAAACAGTCCTGCAGTAAAAAAAAATAATTATCGTTAGCATGTAGGTAGGTACTGTACCAAGAAAAACATGCCCATCGGGATTTCCTGTGCCGAGCGCAGGTAAGAAAATCACAGGGACCAAACTCTAAAGACATAAGGGTTCAGATACCCCCCACATAATCCCACCATCTGTTCTGTATGTGTTAAGGGACAAGGACCCAAAGGAAGCAGAGAAGAGGCATAGTGTGGGTGCATAGCCAGAGCATCACATGCACGCCGACCCACCTCCAGTTTACCCAAGATGATGAAGGATGAGGGATGCACTGTGTGTGAGGCTGGGGGGAGGGCACACTGTGACATCATCTGTTTTATTTTGTAGTGCGGTCTCCACCACTAGCAACTTGTCCCTTAGAAATACCATGTCATACAGATGAATCAGTGATATCTGTGCCCTACAGATCCCCAGAAAGTCCTTGATACTGTGACTTGAGAATGTCCTTCGTCCACAAATCCTGCTCATGCATAGCTGCAGCCAATAATCTCTGTAGAGTGTCAAACTCTTATCAGGTGGCTTTTTGGACCTATGCTGTAATGTCACCCTTGACAACTGACTCGCTGCACATTAAAACCTTTCATGGCAAATCAGAGAGAAATTTCTGAGATTCTATGGTGTCATGCAAAAATGAGAGGACTCACCCGGTCAATGACGTGCCAGAATACAGCACCTGCCAAGGAAAACTCCTTATTTTTGCTAGAATCCTAGTCCAAGGGAGTCAGGATGCAACATTGTTGGATAGCGGCCATACCATGATGGATCTGTGCCTGGATGTGAGAAATGATATGTGCACTAAAGATACAGTTACAATTTATCATGACTGGCTTTACTCATTGAAACTAGAATGGCATATGGAATGTTGTGGGTGTGGGGTAGTACTTCCTCTCCTGCGGCTGCATATTTTTTGGATGTGGCTTGCCAACAACATGACTGGTTAATCCCTGAGGCCAAAGTGCCAGTGCGACAACCTTAGCTTGGATATGGAATTCCTCTTTCCACAATGGCCTGTCCGATTTTGAATTCAATCTATATGTTATGTTAAAAAGTTTTGTAAAGCGCTCGCTTGCCCCATATGGTTATCCAAGGAACACCGTGAACTTGACACTCTACAGTCTCAGCTCCTTTGCCCTCTTGCAGTCCACCTAAACATGTATATGAGGACATGTTGGAAAGCTGTATCTGTGCTCATTTTGTTGTTCCTTTTCACTGCTGGAAGGACATTCACCCTGGTAATTTCCTTGTCAGACTAGAGCTTTGAGAGGCGTGATGGCTGTATGCACCTATGCACTCCTTAGAAAGGTTTGGTGTAGTAATGAAGATCACATAAAAGAAAAAAGTTTTCACTGTTTTTGGTCTTTTGTGCTTCCAGTACTGTAGTAACCGCTACTTCTATGAATCTCTGACCCCTGGAAAATGTTGTTCTTGAACAGCACTTATTACCTTCAGAATGGTGAATATCTCTATCACATTTACTATATCATGCACTGCACAAATATTGAGATTCCTCATCTTCTCATCCCAGGACTCTTGGTTTAAAATATTAACCATTTCCATGCTCCATCCTTGAAATTGTTTTAATCAGCTTTTACCCTTCTGAAGATATGGCCTCTAGAGCTAAACATCATATAGCACATCAGGCCGTTTAGGTGAGAAAATTCTCTTCCTCCTACTTTGCCCAATGCATTTCAGTATCCCTCCAGATGGCGATCATCTATGGAAGCATCATTAGGCCTCTGCCGTTTATTGGCTGTTAAGGCATCACAACTGTCCTACACTAGACCTAAGTCTGCCTGGCCATAAATGCATGATTTCACCATTGACCATGCAGACTTATTTAGTTATGGAATGGAAGACGTCACAAGTATAGTCATCAAAATATTAATAACCACTTGTGAAGTCATCCAGTCTATTATAAGTTCATAAGTGTTGGAAATTGGGGTCTCTAGTTGGCAGAGGTAGGTACCTTTGTCCAAATAGGGGCCCTTGCTTCTAGTCAGGGTAAGGGGGATACACTTCTAAAATAACCCCTGCTCACCCCCTTGGTACTTGGCACGAGCAGACAGGCTTATCTCAGAGGCAGTGTGTAAAGCATTTGTGAACACATACAGTAATACAGTGAAAACACTACAAATCGACACCACACCAGGTTAGAAAAATAAGTAATCTTTATCTAAACAAAAACAAGACCAAACGACAAAAATCCACAACACGGTTACCAAGATATCCCCAAAAATAGGTTATTCACTCAATTAAAGTTTGTAGCAACAAATAACTCCATCTGGAGTTATTACGACGTCGTGACAGATAAAAATCCCAAAGTACAGCGCCGACCGCGAGGTGCGCGGCATCGGGCTCGGAGTCAAGCAGACCCACAAAGAAAAGTACCTTGGAAACGGTGAAAGCAAAGACGTTGCACGGCGTCGGGGAGGTGATGCTTCGTTTGCGCCGAGGGGCGTCGGTTCCTTACAACCGCAGGGGAGGTGAAGCCTCGGTTCCTTACTGCGGTGTAGGGGAGGTGAGACGTCGGTTCCTTACTGTGTCGGGGAGGTGACCTCACGGTGGCGGTGAGGAGTCGGTTCCTTACGAAGGTGCGGTGTCGATGGATTCAGGAGTCACCCACGTCGAGTATAGGCTCCGTGTTGAAGAAGCACCGGCGTAGGTGAAGTCGGGGCTGTGGTGCGAGTCAGGACGTTGCGTCATGGATGTCACGAGCGGTGTCCTCGGCTCCGGTGCAGGCAGCAGCCCCGATCGGCTTCTGAGTCGATGCGGCACAGCGTCAGCAGGCGTCAGGCCTACGGTGCAAGTCGGGGCGGTGCGTTGTGCTCTTCACGAGCGGTGCCTGTGGCTTCGGTGCAGGTTACAGCATCGCTCACCGGTGTCGGTGTTGCAATTTCCTTCTGTGGCAGCTGAAACAGCAGTTCCAGATGCAGAGAGACAGAAGAAAAGAAGTCTTTGTGTTCCCTGAGACTTCAGAACAGGAGGCAAGCTCAATTTCAAGCCCTTGGAGATCTTTTCCTCAAGCAGGTGACAAAGCAAACAGCAAAGTCCTTTTCTCCTTTCCTTGGCAGCAAGTAGCCACTGCAGGCCAACCCCAGACAGCAAAAGACACACAATTGAGGGACGGAATGCAGAACAAATCAAAACATTCACCCCCAGTCAAGAGATCTGGGTTAAATCCATCATTCTTTTGCTCACCATGCCACCCCAGTTTAGACCTGGCCATATGCAAATCAGTCTTGACCCTGTGCCTCATGGGAACAGTCCAGCCCGAACTGCCAAGCCAGGTCCTCCCTGGACCGGAAACAAGCATCCTAGGACCGGTTTCGGGGTTTCACCCCTCTTCAGCCAGGATAGCTTGATTCCAGTGGCACAGTGAGCCCAGGACCCACGTCTGGGCATACCTGGCGCACTTAGGGCGAGAAAGCAAAAGACACACAATTGATGGACGGAATGCAGAACAAATCAAAACATTCACCCCCAGTCAAGAGATCTGGGTTAAATCCATCATTCTTTTGCTCACCATGCCACCCCAGTTTAGACCTGGCCATATGCAAATCAGTCTTGACCCTGTCCCTCATGGGAACAGTCCAGCCCGAACTGCCAAGCCAGCTCCTCCCTGGACCGGAAACAAGCATCCTAGGACCGGCTTCGGGTTTCACCCTCTTCAGCCAGGATAGCTTGATTCCAGTGGCACAGTGAGCCCAGGACCCACGTCTGGGCATACCTGGCGCACTTAGGGCGAGAAAGCAAAAGACACACAATTGATGGTCGGAATGCAGAACAAATCAAAACATTCACCCCCAGTCAAGAGATCTGGGTTAAATCCATCATTCTTTTGCTCACCATGCCACCACAGTTTAGACCTGGCCATATGCAAATCAGTCTTGACCCTGTGCCTCATGGGAACAGTCCAGCCCGAACTGCCAAGCCAGGTCCTCCCTGGACCAGAAACAAGCATCCTGGGACCGGTTTCGGGGTTTCACCCCTCTTCAGCCAGGATAGCTTGATTCCAGTGGCACAGTGAGCCCAGGACCCACGTCTGGGCATACCTGGCGCACTTAGGGCGAGAAAGCAAAAGACACACAATTGATGGACGGAATGCAGAACAAATCAAAACATTCACCCCCAGTCAAGAGATCTGGGTTAAATCCATCATTCTTTTGCTCACCATGCCACCCCAGTTTAGACCTGGCCATATGCAAATCAGTCTTGACCCTGTGCCTCATGGGAACAGTCCAGCCCGAACTGCCAAGCCAGGTCCTCCCTGGACCGGAAACAAGCATCCTAGGACCGGTTTCGGGCTTTCACCCCTCTTCAGCCAGGATAGCTTGATTCCAGTGGCACAGTGAGCCCAGGACCCACGTCTGAGCATACCTGGCGCACTTAGGGCGAGAAAGCAAAAGACACACAATTGATGGACGGAATACAGAACAAATCAAAACATTCACCCCCAGTCAAGAGATCTGGGTTAAATCCATCATTCTTTTGCTCACCATGCCACCCCAGTTTAGACCTGGCCATATGCAAATCAGTCTTGACCCTGTGCCTCATGGGAACAGTCCAGCCCGAACTGCCAAGCCAGGTCCTCCCTGGACCTGAAACAAGCATCCTAGGACCGGTTTCGGGGTTTCACCCCTCTTCAACCAGGATAGCTTGATTCCAGTGGCACAGTGAGCCCAGGACCCACGTCTGGGCATACCTGGCGCACTTAGGGCGAGAAAGCAAAAGACACACAATTGATGGACGGAATGCAGAACAAATCAAAACATTCACCCCCAGTCAAGAGATCTGGGTTAAATCCATCATTCTTTTGCTCACCATGCCACCCCAGTTTAGACCTGGCCATATGCAAATCAGTCTTGACCCTGTGCCTCATGGGAACAGTCCAGCCCAAACTGCCAAGCCAGGTCCTCCCTGGATCGGAAACAAGCATCCTAGGACCGGTTTCGGGGTTTCACCCCTCTTCAGCCAGGATAGCTAGATTCCAGTGGCACAGTGAGCCCAGGACCCACGTCTGGGCATACCTGGCGCACCCAATGGTGCCAGGTCTAACAATAAGTCAATAAGTCATCCATTTATGTTCAGGTAGAAGTACAGCTAATTTGTGACCTACTTCTACTACTCCTTCCGAAACCCACCTGAAGCTTGCCCATTGTGGGGGTCAGTATGCCTTGTGTGATATATTGCATAACAATAATATACCATCCACTCCATTAAGATTGCAAGGGGAGCATATAATTACTGTTTTTAATGTCACTTATGCTGACCTCCCAAAGTATGTACTGGTGGAGTTAAGAAAAGTAAACTTTCACTTGCCTTATGAAGTTGTGGAAGGTGATCTAGCAGATATGAGAATATTGATGGTCGATGTTGTCAATCTTGAAATAATGACATACAACCTTGCCTGTGATCTCTAAATAACCTTCTGTGAGGACAGAGTGGTTATGGATTTTGGTAATGACTACATTTCCTGTTGGCTCTTTATGGTAGAATACATGATTTAGTGGATAGAATCTTGCAGAGGGCAAAACGGAAGAAGTCAAGTGAACTTGATGCTTAAAGTCTCAGCGCAAGACCATGTAAAAGGGAACCCTAGGCTTTACATGGATACAAAACCACAACCTTCCTTAAGCTCCAGTTTCCGCAGATGGCCCTAGCACTTATAGCCTTGTTTCAGCCTATGGTCATAAGCTCTGTCGTGTAGTTCCGATAAACCTATATAGGATCTGCGCGTTTAGACAACATACACTGTAGGATTGGTGTCAGACTGATTCTATACACCCCTACCGAGTATGTTAGCTTTATACCAGCTAGCTCATAGTGCCACTAGAAACCCCTCTTACCAAGGAGAGAATAGTTTTTGGCAAATATCGAACATTCCAACTATGATCCCTCAGAATCGTAGAAACAGTGTACTACTTTTCGCTCAGTCACTCGTGCTCACTTCGTCTCAGAGAGATACACAGAATAAACGGTGGGGACATTTTTCAATAAGCATTTTTTGAACCAGCGTCATTCTAGTGTAAAATAGGTGTGCTGAAACAACCATTAGACAGTAACAAATATAAATGATTATAAGCACTAACAGAGTAAAAGGATGGTAGATTTCTACCATCATGCTAAAACAGTGAATACAGGCAAGTGTATAAAATACATGACAGTAAAAATGTGTACTCCTACCATGCTACCCTAACTAGATGTACCTAAGTGTACCTAGCATGTATGTGGGTGTAAAGCCAAGAATCCCTCTAGGATAAAGTCAACCCCATTACCTGAACTGAGAGACTGTGGGACCCCGTCTTGGTGTCGAGATGGACACCCCGCAAGGGATGTCAGATCACTGCGAGCTGGAGAGTCTGCGTGCAGGAGCCTCAGCGTCTCGCGTCAGTGTGTCGGCATGGAAGTCCTTTTCTCCTCTGACTACTTTAGCAAGATATGGTGTATATATACCCAAAGTGGTACCTCCTGGGGATATACCTTGCTGTGTCATGTCGGACTAGGATGACGGAAGGAATGACCCTTATACATAGTCATTATGCAGGAGATGGTAGGCCTGCTTTCCACCTGTGATTCCAAGAATCCTCATGCATAATGAATGAGGCTTAAGCTTTTTGGAGAAAACCCTATGTCATCTTCGGAAATTACCGTAACTAGGTAAAAGGTCAGTACTAAGAACCGTTATGTAGTGTAATGGTACGGAGAATATAGGTGAAAGGTTAGGTGACTACGGGGCGTGGCCAACTGCCGAGCATGGCGGACGCACGGTGAGCGAGCTCCGCGCCCGGACCTGTGAAATCCTGCCATAATCCTGACGAATCGGCCAACATCGGCCATCGAATCCCCTGCTGTGAACCCTGCTGCATGATCGAGGGGCACTTACTGTTGAACTCGGTGCCGGGACCCGGCTGCTTCGCCCGATCAGCGCTGTGACCCTGGAGGAGGGGTGAGAGAGGCGCTGGTGTCATCGAGAGCGCCAAGGCCGGGGGCCGAACATCATAGCACTGCCTACCCCCGCCCACCCCCCTCCGGCCATACGGGGGCACCGAGGAGGCGTGGACGAAGCGGCGGGCAGACCCGTGCTTGGTTGCTGCCGGGGTCGTCCGCGGAGCGCTGCCCTGACGATCAGCCTTGCTGCCTCTTCACCGACTTGGAGCTGACGGAGCGCCACGGGGGGCCCACCCTGCACACCAGGTGAGCTCTGCCTACCACCCTGTGGGAAGCTGTTGCCGACGCTGGGGGTGCTGACCTGCGATTGGAACCAACAAGCACCCGTGGCTCTGCCGAGTCTGAGGGGATGCGGCGCCATATGCGGAGCCTGTGGTGGCCAGCACCTCCGGTGATCATTCCCGCCCGCAGGGACGGCTGGTGACGACCGCAGGGGGGGGCGACTCTACTGACGGCGCAGATCGCGCCCGTGCTCTCTGCAAGGAGCGATTGGGGATTGTTCCTGAGGCCCCCCCCTCATTTCCGCGCCACTGGGGCGCTTATGGAGACATCGCCTGCGGTTTGCCCTTTACGGACCCGGCCCTGAGTCGAGCGGTGGGTGCCGTGACTGGCGGTGGCGCTCGAGCTGAGCGGCGGCTGTGACCACTGCTGCACGCCCTGTGCAGTGCCCCCTGTGCCTGCGGCGTGATTGCGCTGGGTGACCTGCCTGTCGCTGGTGGCCCCAGGGCTGAGCTGACGGCGAGACACTGTGGGCCGTGTCACGGCTGGACACGAAGGAGGTGAGGCCTATTGGTTTATTACCCTGTAATGCTGACGCCCCAGAGACTATGTGAACCGGAGGGGCCGCACGGCGGCGTTGGTGCTGGAACACGGGCCTGAGCAGCGCGATTGAGGACTGCGGCCGCTTGACAGGCGCTGACCCGGGTTTGCTGCACTGCCGCTGAGACTGCCGGCGGTCCTGCGTGGGCCCACCGCGGTGCCTCCACTTGATAGTTACTGGGCACATCGTAGTCATTCTGGCAGCACACACATGACTGCCCTCTCTGCCCTGGGAAGCCTGACATCACCGAGGAGAACCCCCTTGCGGGACTGGGTGGTGTGTGGAGGGGAGTAACCCCCCTCGGTGTCTCGATCTTGGGGCGCCATTGTGGAGACGTGCTACCTCTCCTGGAGGACGCGCAAAGCGGTTATACAACCCCCCCGCCTGGCTCTTCCCCCCCATGGGGCACTTGGGACGAGACGCTGGTTGAGCACGGACCTAGTTGCTGGGCGCGGGCCTGGGGAGGTCCCGCTGCGGGAGGCGCGGAGGACACTCCCATTTTACCCATAGCCGCTTGGCGGCTTGACCCTCGCCAGCTCAACACACAACTCTGACTGTGCGAGAGAGACATCACCGGTAGCTGCACACAGCACTACCGCCCCCACGGCTGGAGTTCGGAGATCCCTCTTGAGCCCACGGCTGGAATCCTCTGATATTACTGCAATGGGGCACCCCAGGGGCAAGGTGCTTGATGTCGGCACTACAGACACCCAGGTGACTGAGGACAGGGAGCCCACTTCACAAATGACAAACAGTATCCCGCCTACTAACTTGGAGGCCCCCCCGGACAAACTGGACCTTATACTGAGGGAAGTGCGAGACTCGAGGAAGGCCATTGAACAGCAACTCGGCTCCCTAACAACGGGGTTCACCCTCCTCAAGGCCGACCATGACAAACTTGCCACTGTTGTTAAAGACAACAAATTTGCACTGCTGGAGCTGCTGCCACAACACAAGGAACACGGAACGCAGCTCGCGCAACTCCAAAAACAAGTCACTGGGCTGCAGGAGAGGGTGAACAACGCGGAAGGGAGGGCCCGACGCAATAACATCCACGTCATAGGCCTACGGGAACACTGTGAGGGATCGGATGCTACCAGATTCATGGAACAATGGTTCAGAGACCACGTGGCCCCGGAGGGCTTATCTGACTTTTTCTGTGTAGAGAGGGTGCATAGAATTCCATCTGGTAGGCCGACGGCAGGGGCCCAACCCCGTCCCCTGATTGTCAAAATCCTGAACTTCAGAGATAGAGACACTCTGCTGCAGAAGGCGAGGGAACTGTCCCAAATACAATACGAGAACCAGCGGGTGTCCCTATACCCTGATTACACTGCTCTGGTACAACGCAAGCGCTCCCTATATCAAGACGCAAAGAAGAAACTCAGGGCACTGAACATTAAATATGCGTTGCTGTTCCCGGCCAAGTTAAAAGTAATCCACGACCAAAAGACACAGTTTTTTGACACACCAGACGAGGTGGAAGAATGGCTTGAAATTATGTTTCCCCCGGGGGGGTCCGGTCCCTCTTCACAGACTGTCGCTACATCCCCGAGGCCAAAACGGGTCCGTAAATCGAGACGCCTCAAGCTAGGACACACAGCTAAGACTGGGAATCCCACGCCGGAACAGGCCCTACGGGACCGGACTGAGGCGCTGGAGGCGGCCAGCAGGTTCCGAGAAGAAACTCATCCAATACCCTCAGACTCATCGGAGGACATCTCGGTCCACTCTGATTCAGAGACTAGTATAACATTATTCAGCACTATTACGCCTCAAACCGCTGATGGCTTTCTGGGATAGCTCTTTGTCAATAATGGGGCATAACGTATGTTAGTCACAATGTCGTGCATATGTAAGATTTCTATATTAGCAGTGCATAGTTATCCCCGAAGTTCCGATTTCGTGATGAATGCTGCTAAGTGCTGGACTGTTCCCATGAGGCACAGGGTCAGACTGATTTGCATATGGCCATGTCTGAACTGGGGTGGTGGAGTGAGCTAAAGAATGATGATGGATTAAACCCAGATCAGTTGACTGGGGGTTAGTGGTTGATTAGCTCAAGCGCTCCGTCCATCATCCCCTTTGGTATCGCTTTGTTCGCCCTAAGTTGGCAGGGTATGCTCAGACGTGGGTCCCTTGCTCACTTTGCCACTGGATTCAAGCTAGCCTGGCTGATGACGGCTGAATAGCCAGAAACCGGTCCCAGGATGCTTGTTTCCGGTCCAGGGAAGACATGGCTTGGCAGTTCGGGCTGGACTGTTCCCATGAGGCACAGGGTCAGATTGATTTGCATATGGCCATGTCTGAACTGGGGTGGTGGAGTGAGCTAAAGAATGAAGATGGATTAAACCCAGATCAGTTGACTGGGGGTGAGTGGTTGATTAGCTCAAGCGCTCCGTCCATCATCCCCTTTGGTATCGCTTTGTTCGCCCTAAGTTGGCAGGGTATGCCCAGACGTGGGTCCCTTGCTCACTTTGCCACTGGATTCAAGCTAGCCTGGCTGATGACGGCTGAATAGCCAGAAACCGGTCCCAGGATGCTTGTTTCCGGTCCAGGGAAGACATGGCTTGGCAGTTCGGGCTGGACTGTTCCCATGAGGCACAGGGTCAGACTGATTTGCATATGGCCATGTCTGAACTGGGGTGGTGGAGTGAGCTAAAGAATGATGATGGATTAAACCCAGATCAGTTGACTGGGGGTGAGTGGTTGATTAGCTCAAGCGCTCCGTCCATCATCCCCTTTGGTATCGCTTTGTTCGCCCTAAGTTGGCAGGGTATGCCCAGACGTGGGTCCCTTGCTCACTTTGCCACTGGATTCAAGCTAGCCTGGCTGATGACGGCTGAATAGCCAGAAACCGGTCCCAGGATGCTTGTTTCCGGTCCAGGGAAGACATGGCTTGGCAGTTCGGGCTGGACTGTTCCCATGAGGCACAGGGTCAGACTGATTTGCATATGGCCATGTCTGAACTGGGGTGGTGGAGTGAGCTAAAGAATGATGATGGATTAAACCCAGATCAGTTGACTGGGGGTGAGTGGTTGATTAGCTCAAGCGCTCCGTCCATCATCCCCTTTGGTATCGCCAAGTGCGGTCCGGGCTGCGTTGAGCTCGCAACGCTCTCACCTCACTAGGCAGCCTACAGGAATGCACCCCCCTACAGCAAAAGCAACACATACACTGTTACTTGTTAGCACCGTTGTGCACATGGTTTGGGCCAGCGTAGTTCTCGCTGCTGGCCCGAGTATTGCAGATTGTAGTTTAGAAGTTTTTACTGTTTGGCCCACCACCTATGTTGCTCCGCGTACCGCTGCTCCCCTCACGCTGAACATGCATCCACCATTAGTACAACTCATGTATACATGCAGGATAGTTACAAAGTGATAACCTGGAACGTACGGGGACTGGGGTCTATCCACAAGATACACAGAATTTATGCGCAATTAAACAGGCGACGAGCACACATAGTATGCCTACAGGAGTCCCACCTGACTACAGCTGAGGTGGCTAAACTACGTAAGAAATGGAGGGGCCAGGTATTCTCCACGTCATATTCTGCCTTTGCCAGAGGTGCATCAATATGGGTTAGGGTCCCTTTCAAGGCTCTGGAACAGCGGGCGGACCCTCTGGGTAGATACATTCTGGTGAGAGGCACACTAGACGGCGCACAAATAATCTTGGGCAGTATATATGCTCCTAACTTCGAGCAGGATAAATTCCTTATGAGCCTTAACCCTGTCCTGGCGTCCTGGACTGCGTGCCCATGGTTACTGGGCGGAGATTACAATGCTGTGATGGATCTCACCATTGACAGATCACACCCCCCTCTTAGTGGAGCCGGCTCTATAAGACAGGCTGATGCACTATGTAGATGGGCGGAGGGATGGGGGTTAGGGGACATCTGGCGCTTGAAATATCCAACCAGCAGAGAATATTCGTTTTTCTCCCATCCACATCAACTTCAGACTCGAATAGATAGGATCTTCTGCTCAAATCTCATCACCACTCAGATCACGCACGCTACATACCTGGGTAAGACGCTCTCCGACCACAACCCATTGGAGATTACACTAGCTTGGGGCAGAATCCCCACTCCAGTCCCCACTTGGAAGCTGTGGCCCCAAATACTTGAGACTCCGTCTTCCGGGAGGCCCTGTCCACAGGCATCAACCATTACTTTGCAGAAAACACTGGCACTGCCTCCACTCCGCAGGTGGAGTGGGACGCATTCAAGACGGTGGTCAGGGGGATAGCCATCAGCACTACAGCAGGGGCGCGACAGGAAACACACAACAACCTCAGAGACATTGAAAATGCCCTGAATAACCTTGAGCAGGCAGCAGCGAGTGACCCCACTAAGGGAGCACTCTTGCAGGAAACCCGAATAAAGCATGCGGAACTACTAGAAACACTAAGACACATTGACTATACTGCCTACACGCACGCGAAACACGCTGAAGCTGACAGCACCAGCCCACTCCTGGCGCGCATACTCCCGGATGACCCCTCGCATACCCCAATACACGAGATAACTACGATGGCCAGGGACACAGTAGGCACGCAGCATGGCATAAAGGAAGCCTTCTGCGAGTATTATCAGACACTATACCAATCACCCCCCCCACTGGCAGAAGATACCCTTGATGCTCTACTAACTGATGTACCATTCCCTCAACTGAACAAAGCGGCCCAGGACGACCTCTCCGGCCCCATCACCAGGACGGAAATCAAGGAGGCCATCCGAGACCTCCCTCGAAACAAGGCCCCGGGCCTTGATGGCCTTCCGGCCGAATTCTTTGCTACATTCTCAGACTCCCTGGTACCGCAGCTAGAGCGCCTGTATAACTCCGCGATAGACACAGGAACACTGCCCCCCACCACCAGGCAGGCATTGGTGGTATCCCTCCCCAAACCGGGCCGTTCGGCTACGGACCTATCAGGGTACAGACCCTTGTCCTTGCTCACGACTGAATATAAAATACTGAGTAAAGTCCTCTCGAGTCGCTTACTCCCTTATCTGCATAAGTTAATCCACCCAGACCAATGCGGGTTTGTACCGGCGCGTAGCACTTCACTCAACATTAGGAGATTATACCACGTCATGACAACAACCCTTCCAGAAAGCTGTAACGCAGGATGTATCACTCTAGATTTGAGGCAGGCATTTGACACGCTTAGATGGGACTACATGTTTCAGATACTCGGGAGATTTGGAATACCTCCAGACTATCTGAAGTGGGTTAAACTGCTTTATTCAGCCCCCTCCTCGAGGGCTCGCACTGGGAGCCACATCTCACGGGAATACCCGATTGGCAAAGGCACCCGCCAGGGCTGCCCCTTGTCTCCGCTGCTGTTCGTGCTAGCCCTGGAACCTCTGGCTCTTAAGGTGCGGCTATCAGCCGCGCAGACAGGTATACGCTTGGGACAGGCTACACACGTAATTTCTGCATATGCAGATGATATAATATTGTACGCCAACGACCTGACCACGGATCTCACACCTATCTCAGACATTTTCACCACCTTTGCACAACTCTCAGGCCTTAGCATAAATGAGAATAAGTTATATGCTTTCTTTTTTCACCATGGGGAACGCCCAGAGGCGATTCAGCTTGGTCCACACTCCCTAAACCGCGCCGGATCTTATAGAGGGTAACTTAGGTAAGGCTATCAGATCACTCCGGTCGCAGGTCACATTCTGGTCTTCCCTACCGCTCTCTGTGATGGGCCGAGTAGCGATCTCAAAAATGGTGGTCCTACCTCGATTGTTATATTTCTTTACTAATTTACCGGTAGTGATCCCGACTCCGCTTCTCAACTCGCTGAACACAATGCTATCTGATCTGATTTGGGGCAATGGCCGCCGTAGGGTGGGACTGGCTAAACTGCAACTGGATACAGACAAGGGTGGACTGGGTGCCCCAGATTTCCGCGCCTACTATTACGCGAGTCAACTGCAGTGGCTTTCGTTTTGGCTGGCAGGGCGTAACCTGCATGAGATAGATTATACTCCTGCTGATATAGACCGAGGGGGGCTACACACACTACTTCTACCGACAGCTAGGATACCGACCGGTGCCCCGACACTCCTGCGCACTGCACTTGCATACTGGAAAAAATCCACTCATTACACGCGTAGCTGCCCTCCATACTCTGATAACACGCCACTATTAGGCATCCCTACCCACACTGGCTTACTCACTAAACGACGACTTCTTGCCTGGACTGAGGGCGGTGTCACCACAGTGGGCGCTTTGTTCGATGAGGGCACCCTTATGGACCATGGTAATTTCATCAGACGCCATGGGGTCTCAGACGCATTATATCTCACACACGCTGCAGTCCTACAATATGTGAAGAAACACTGGGCCCCACACGGAGGCACCCACGGGACACAAACTGGTCCACATGACCTACTTGATGGGAGAAGGCCGCCACCTCACTAAATGGCTATACACAGGCAATACAGCACACACTAGAATCCCATTGACGGATTTGCGCAATAGATGGTCCACGGATCTTGGCGCAGAACTGACAGACAAAGAATGGTGTATGATCTTAGAATACCCCAAGAAAATCCCACGTAACGCCAAATTTAAGTTTATTCAATATATGGTCCTACACAGGGCATATCTCACCCCACACCGGCTGCAGTGCATATTCCCTGCCACACAACATCATTGCCCCAGATGTAAGTTAGACGACGCTGCCTTACTCCACATGATCTGGCTGTGTCCTGTGCTCGCCTCTTACTGGTCGGAAGTGGTTACAATGGTCAAATCTGCGGTTGGGATTCCTGTTCCGAGCACGCCTGCTGTCTGCCTGTTGGGGTTGTCTTGACGTCCCAAGGCACAGAGGGTACAGCTTCGCTTTATAGACCTAGCATTACTCATGGCCAAACGCTCCATTACGATGCGGTGGAAGTCAGTTACACCCCCACCACTCTATAGCTGGCACGGGGAGGTGGTGAGATGGGGCAGCGCGGAAAGTGCTGCAGTCCGACGGGAGGAAGCCCGTGGAATGCGCAAAAAGATAATCTCTCTGGACTGGGATACCATACTAGAAGCTTTCAAGGCCCTTGCACCGCCACCAGTCCCTGTAGCGCAGGATTAATAGAAGCTTTATTATCCAGGCCCTTTCCAGCCTACAATGTTAACGGTTCATAAGTCCTGCTGATCTAACACTGTACAGTATGCATATTGGAATGTTTGCAGAAAGAGCGGGTGCAGCTAGCGGAGCACTCTGACACAAAGTTGATGTGGGGATGGGCCAGACGAAGTTGGGGAAGGGAGGGAGGGGCGGGTTAGTTTAATTAACTCATTACATGAACCTTCTTACCACACTGCAGCAGTGCTGCAGTACAGAAAGTAATGGACCACTTAAAGCTACATCCGAACAATACAGTATATCAAGCACGGACACAACAGGAAATGTAATGCTGCTGTATATACGCGGGGCTACCACTGTAACCTTAGCAGCCTTTCTAATCCAGACTGTACTGCGCAATTTACTGTACCTAATATATTTGTCTATTTGGTAATGGATGTTAATTGCTGAAGAAAAACAAAAACCTAATAAAATGTGTTATAAAAAAAAAAAAAAAAAAAGGTTAGGTTTAATATATAGCCTATATTGGGGTACCTATATGGAACATAACACCCACTCCTCATCCGACAGGACGACACACTACAAATTTTACTATTAATAAGTCCATTAAAATAGTACTTAAAAATGTAAAACATTCCTAAAAAATGCTAAAAGGAAATTTAGTGCATGCAATAGAAGGCTGTACTAAATAGGTTCGTATATATAGTCCAAATAATGAGAGACTAAAAGCCATGCAGTTTAGAAAAAGTGTTTTTGTTTAAAATTCCAAATTTGGTTGTTTTTGAAAAAGGCCGAATTTTCCCAGCACACGATGAGCCAATTGTTTATGTGTCCTGGCTGGGAAACGCAACATTACTGTTGCCTGCATTCACAGACGACGGTCCGTGCAACACCTCGCAGATCAGGTCAATCGAGCACAGATCTTCCTCCGTATTCACCACAGCCGTTGCTGGGGAGGTACTAGTGTCATCCGAGGCCTGAGTATTTGTTGAGGAGCCGGTATCCTTCCAGACAGGAGCTGAAGCATCCCGTGGTGGCTCCAAGAATGCAGACATCAACATTGGGACACGCTGAGGAAACTGCAGAACATAGGCCGTTATCGGGTCCAGTAAAGCATCAATGACCGGTGGTGCAATTGTTGGAAGTGTTAGATAAAATCCAACATGCATTCTTGTCCGCAGAACAGGCATCAGAGGACAGGCAAAATACAGTCGATCCAGACTGGTCTAAATGGCAAGAACCAAGACTCGCTCAGTTCTCGAAGACGAGGTGTGCCCAGATGGATTACCATGCGATCACGGTATCGGCGCTCCAAGAGCGTTCTTTCCATCTCCTTGGTGACTGGGACGTCCATTGCGTAGCAGAAAAATGACAATCAGGATACCTGCTATTAGAAACAGGATCAGCGGAAACCCTCCAAAAATGCTTCCGAATACGGAGTGTATAAAGTTGGGAACAACTCCGAGGATTGTCTGAAAGTTGCTTAACAGTCCAGAACCTATGGTCTTAAATAGGTGGACAATACCCGTCGTATCAGACATGTTAAAGATACGTTGTACCATTTCTGTGAAATGGAAAGGGCAGTTTTTTCATACTAATGCCTGTATCTCAGCCGAGGACCTTGCAACCTGGCGATCATAAGTTTCTCGGGCGGAGGTTAAGGGCACGGTTTGCTGTAAAAGCATGGCTTTCATTCGGCTCAGAGTATCAAACCGTATAAAGGAAACATTCAACGAAGGCCATAACGGCGCCTCCCTGATTGTGTGGGTTGGTGGAAACAATACTTGAATACAGCAAGTAATCCTGGAGCTTACAGTGACAAGATATGCGATGCCCGGGAGCATCCCACAGCAACCTTGATCATTCAGCATCAAGTAACTCCCATTTGAAAGTAACTCGAACACCGGATTAATCACGTCAGCTGGGGTCCCTTTCAAGTGACAGGATAAGTTTGCAACTGAACCATTACAGGCCCCATGGAGCATGATATCCTGGCATATGAGAGATCCACTTAAAGCGCTCTCGCAGTTAGTACCGCTGAGAAACACTTCCATGTCCCCATTCCTGCATCAAAATCGATACGGCAATTCCCAAGATTCCTTGATGAACTCCCCACCCATCGCCTCATATCTGCCTGCCTGTTGTTGTTCTAGGCAACACTGAAACTCGAAAGTAGTGACGGGTAGTGTTATATGACCATGGATTAACCATTCTGTGGATGGTGACTCTGCCACAGTAAAAGGAAATTTGTCCAGTTTTTCAACACGCAACATTGTATATTTTGCTCCCCTTTGTGCCATAGTTATCTGCTTTTCAGTTAGATTGTATGCAGAAAATAGGGACGTACAGTTGATAAATCGCCATGGCACATAACCAACGCGCAATGATTGCAGCGTCCAGCTTAATAACATAATAGAACGCAGTTGAGATTGTCCGTGCTGTAGTATGGACAAGTCCTGTTCCAGTATATCAATAGCAGAAGATACAATGTTGCCCAGTGAATAAATCCTGGATGTTAATGTAGTCATACGATTGTCAACCACAGCTAACGCCTTTTCTAGGTTAATTCTATCTATTTCACGAAGTCTCTCTGCGGCTTCTTGTTGAGAGATTTTCCAGATTTCATTATAGACAGCGTAATAGAAATGTTTCTGACGTGGCTTTCGGGGACCTAGTAAAAAATCCCTTAGATACACCTCATCTGAGAGTAAGGATAAGTCCTGTTTCACCTGGGACAGTGTTGAGGATTTTAGCCAATCAAGGCATAACTTCCCAACACCGTAGGATGTCACTACCCCCCGGATGTTCTCTTTGTACATATCCTGGGTCTGGCCAATGGATACTAAACCCTTCGGTTGGACCCCTGAATCTTGATTGACATCTATTTGTGTCTGTGGGCCAAACTAACCATCCCTTCCAATTGGGGTTTGATGTATTGTACTGCATGATGACATCTTTTATATCCCCTCCACGTAATGTAAAATTGATGTGTGAAGGTGTGGGAAACTGTGGTGTGTTCAAATCCTTGTTCTTGGCTAGTCCAAGACAGGAAGTCTGTTGCACAGTTTCATTCAGAAATATTATTTGTTGCGAATTAAGGCACGCTCTAAATAGTGCACCTGTTCCCTGAACCTGCCATTCCTTAGAACCCCAGACTGATTTTGTGTCTATTGTGTCCTTCCATAAGTCGAAACCCTGTTCAGACAGTTGGGCAATAAAGGATGCAGAATAAATCTGTTTGGTGTTAGTCAGCATATTTTTCTGTGCAGGTGTAGGTGCAACCTTATAGTAATATGAGGTTGGGTCAGAAGTGTTAAACCCTGAAAAATATAAAAATTTCTGTGCAAAAGTTTTTGAACTACCTTTTGGTGGTGTTGGGCAATGTTCCCATTGGTGATATGTTAAACATTACGTGGGATTCTGAATTTGTGTAAAAAGTGATGACCATAATGATGGTAACAGTACATGCTATCAAAGTCAGATGTGTCCTCTAACATTTCAGTGTTTGTAAATGCAGCTGATTGTTCCAAATCAGACAACATATTATTTACAGTTTCAAAGTCCCAATCATCAGAAAATGTACTGGAGGTAATGATATCATTTAGAGATATTTTAAAATAATGTGGTATTTTCAAACGTTCAGTAGGGCCAAATACATCCTAATCAACCTTGTCCCAAACTATACCATCAGGAATTGGAACAGCTGTAATGTTCACGGAAAACAAGTCTCTTTGTTCACGATGAGATGATGTATGAGGTATCAGGACCAAGTTCACATTCGATACTGCAAAGCGTTCTGGCAGATATTTTCCATTTACGAGTAAGCAAAAGACAGTCACTAGGCCAATCCAGGCCAGAAAAAACAATATTCCAGTTATGATCCAGAGCTGGAGCCATGGTGATACTAAGTAAGTCTTTTTCAGAAAATTGTAGAATTCACACATTTGTTGCTTACGGGAAACTGGGGCTGGCGTTGTCTCAGGTTCACTGGGATCAAGAGAGAAGGTATCAAAATCGATGAAGTAGCCAGATGCAGTTCGATCTATTTTTGGTAGCCCAGCAGGTTGTATTGAACTGGCAGGTGTCTCTTGTTGAGGCATTTTGATGTAGACCTCAGTGTTAGGCCGAATTGATATTTGTCTTTAATTTGTGTTTTGAAGTTCTGTTTCCAGAGCAACGAGTTCCATTTCATTGTTGGAAATTCCATCACTTCGAATTGGCGACTCTTCGAATGTTATGAGTCTGTCTGTCTGAACCTCCTGTATGGTAGCGAGAGGAGAGCGTCGGCTACCCAGGAGCCCACGGGGCCTACTATTCAGTATCGGCCACATGGTGTGGTTTGATCAGATCTATGGAGATGAATCTCTTTTCTTTTTTGCCGGCAAGAGGCGGAAGAAGTACTGTTCTTGTTCCTTCGACAGCCAGGACAGGTACAGGCTTTCTGTAGGATGGCCCAAATTCTTTTTTGTCCTTGATCTTTTCTCTGACCAGATCCCCGACTTTAGGAATCCAGACAGGTTTTTCCGTGACTGATGTGACTTCCCCAGTGGCGATGCGTTTTACTTGCACGTTGCTTAGTAGTGCTCTGGATTCGTTCAGATCCTGTAAAACAGCCAAATGTTTATTGATGTCAAATGGTTTTTCATCCGCCACTGTGCTTTCACAATCGAGATCAGGTACCCACATTCTTGTCCCAAATAGGACCTCGTAAGGAGCGACTCCCCCTAGAGGAGGCAAATTATTAAGGGCTTGCTGTACGTCATATAAGTGATTAACCCAACTACCACCCAAACCTAATACTCTTGCTGTTAAAGACTGCTTTAAGTCCCGGTTTTTCTGCTCCACGACCAAATTTCCCTTGGGATGGTACGGAGAGGAGTACCACAATGCTACACCCAAACCTTCCATGGCTTACATGAAAGCCCTAGAGCTAAACGAGGGGCCACGGTCAGAATGTAATGTGCCAACTGCGTATGTCCCTGTAAAGACTCGCAAATCTTTTTTAACAGTTCAAGCATCAACCGAGCGCTGAGGCCATACCCATAGGAATCTTGAGCATGAATCCACTGCCACCATGATATGCTTGTAAGCCCCATCCGATTGTAGGGGGCCGCAGTGGTCCAAATAGACACAAGCGAATGGTCTGTCTGATATTAGTAACGGTGTCTGCGCTGGAAGCGCTACGGTGGAACCCGTCATCTGCTGGCAGATGTCTCAATTTAAGACAAAATTCCTCGTCTGTTTTGTTAAACCAGGCCACCAATAGCGTTGTTTCAGTAAAGAAACTGTTGCGGTAATCCCTGCGTGTGCAGAAGCTAGACCCTCGTGTGCATGTAGAATTAAGCCTAATCTGCGATTCATGTTTAGTATTAATCTATCCCCCACTCCTGGAATTTGAGTATACGGAATGTTATTTGCATTTAACTTGTAGGAGTATTTGAGTGGAAAGCCTTTCGGTAAGGCTCTGCTGTTTTTGCGTGAAGCAATGACAGCTACCATTATCTGTCCGTCTATTCTCGTTTTCGAACGAGTGATTGCAGCTACGGCAGCAGTTCGCACTGCCCCCTTTGCGGCTTCATCAGCCAATGAATTCCCTTCAACATGAACCCCATCACGTTGATGACTCAGTGTGTGTATCACGTGAGCTCTTGGTAGTTCATTTTTCAACTCAGCTACCTGTTCCCAAAGCATTTTATGCTTAATTGTGCCACCTTTTGAGTCTTTAAACCCATTTTGACCCCAGTAGTGAAGATATTCGTTGTATGACTGGACACAATAAAAAGAATTGCACACGATCAGCATACCAGGCGAACGCTGAACGCTGTGCTGAATGCGGAGTCTGACCCCGGAAGCGGAAGCAGAAGCGAATGCGGAGTCCGAGCGCTGTGCTCGGTGCCCCAGGCGGCTCCGTGCGGCGTTGTTCGGACCTCCTTGTTTTTCCCTCCCTCTCCCCTCCCGGGACGGTTGGTCTCTCTCGCTGCCCCGCTGATCTTGCTGACTGGAAGTGGGAGTCAGCTGGTCGGGAGACCACGGGTGTTGGAGAGGAGCGGAGCTCGATTGGAGGTGGGCAAAAGAGGATAGTTTGCAGCTGCTCTTTAGCTGCACAGGAGACAGCTGGTGTTGGGCTGTTGAAGTTTACATGGCGGAGAGTCCCACGCCTGTACTCACGCCCATTTTTGGAGGCAGTGGAAGCAGTGGACAGCAGAGATAGAGACATAGAGGAGAAGAGCCCTCACCCTCACCGGTGAAGCAAGTGAGCATTTATTTTATTTTTTTACAGGGGGGGGATTAATACTGTGGAAATTCCGTTTTGCGCGGCGGCGGCCGGCGTTAAGCTGGTGCAGCTTGTGCAACAGCGTGTGCAACGGAGGATTGCTCACCCTCCCCTGAGCCCCTGAGCTCCTGAGACTGCGCTGTGTGCAATGGAGGATTGCCCACCCTCCCTGAGCCCCTGAGCTCCTGGGACTGCGCTGTGTTCGCTGTGTTCGCAGAGTTCGTTCCTTGCTCGATTCCCCTTAGATTATCTACCCCATACCATCCGACTGATTTCCTGCTGTGCTGAGGGGGGCCTATAGCGGATATAGCTGGTAAAGTAAAACCAGCAATAGTATAGTGTTATAAGGATGGAATCTAAAAATCCCCTAAAGTGGTTTTTAGTTAACAAACGCCTGCAAGTGGTGGAAGTAAGGTCGACTGTATTAAAACAGCCTGTTAAGCAACTCCATAAGGCTTGAACTCGGTGAAGGAGGATGCCTCCCATGAAGAAAAAAAATGCAGTAAAAGGGAAGAAGGAAGTGAAGAAGAAGGAGGAGGAAAAACTGAGTAAATTGAGTAAAGAAGGTGCACCCTCACCCTCCCCTAACAGGCTCCCAGGAGGGTCTTTGGGATCTCCAGATTTAGGGGCAGCCAAAGCTCATCCTTCAGCCAAATCGTTGGCAGTTTCAATTAAAGACTTTGTGGGGAAGCACTTTAAGTCTGTGGTAGTAGATGGTATAAATACAGGCCAAGCGGCTGCATTGGGAGAGACTCCAGTGGAGGCGCTAGCTACTTGTGTAGAAGAGTCTCATGAACTGACTCGGATCTTGGGTGGGATCCATCCGAGGCTCTCCTCCTCGCCCTGCCTGTTTCAACCATCGGAGCGGAGTTTCGCGTGCGCTGGAGAAGAGTCAGAGTCAGGGTCAGGCTCTGGAGTGGAGGGCATAGAGGGAGTGCCATCGGAAGGTCACTCGATGAGGGAGCTACTAGGAGATCCTAAAATAATTACAGGAGGTTCATGTGGAGGAAACCGAGATACCCCGGGGATTTCCCGGGAAAGTTTAGACTCCCTACTGTCAGGGCCCTCTCCGATGTTGGATGTCCTTTTGCTGATGCAGAAAACACTACATGGACTATTTGAAGCATCACTAGCCACAAATGAGACACTGAGAGCAGAGGCTGGGGTTTTAAAGGACATTTTATCGGAATTAAAAGAAATTAATGCTTGTATGCCCTCATTAGTAAGACCGATAATAGCCCAACCAGCATCTAATGCGCAGCTGTTAGCTCAAGAGGAATGTGAACAAACAACAGTTAATGTGTCCAAAAGGCCCATGTTGGTGAGGAGGAGGAGTAGTGGTTGGGCAAGGTGCTGGCTGTTAGATAAATCGAGATGGAAGAAAGGGAGGCGGGGTTTAAAAGCAAGACCTCTACTAAAAAAGCATAGACAGAACCAAAATTGTATGTCAGCTACACCATCTGTGCCCAACATGTCAAAGCGTCATCAAAGTTTAAGAGGGGCGGGGGAGGAAGTATTGTTAAAGGGAATTAAAGACGGGGACCAAGTTAGACCAGTCAACGGTTGGGATGGCATTAGGCCAAAGAAAAGTACATACCCAAATAGAAGCCCCAAGGAAAACAGACCCTGTGTCAAGAGAAAAGAGAGTCCCGAGGTACGAATGGTTCTAAGAACTGTGGAAAATTCAGACCAGATATATATTATGCGTAGGCCATCACAAACAAAATATGTGTATCTGGAAGTGACCCGTAGGGGGAAAAAAGCAAATAAGTGGAAGCCCCTGAACAGGTCAAGCATCCTGTTACTATTCTCCCACTGCAAGGCACTGGAGGCAGTAGCATCAAATGATATAGAATATATATGGTTCACTCAGTCTAAAGCAGAGCGAGACGTAACAAAAGTTTGCTTTACATCACCAGTGTTTGTTGACCTGGTCTTAGAAGCTAGTGATGAGTTAAACAAATTAGGTCTAAGACTAGTACAGGAAGCGGAGGTGGAAACTTACCGCTCAAAACTACCAAGTGTTATCAAACCATGCGGGCTTAAGCCAAGCACAGCAAGATTTGGTGACTGGAAGAGAAATAAATCTTCCGCGGCGGGTGGGGATAAACTGCGGAACCCTAAAAGTTACTATCTCATCCCAGGAAAGAGAGTCTTTTTCTGATCTGATCCCAGTACGCAATAGGTTTGCGCATCTAAGCGTTGATGGGGAGTCAACTTGCTCATGGGAGGAAGAGATAGACTAGGGAATAGACACACTCGACGGCTTGGGGGTTGTCTCCTGGAATGTACATGGACTAAAGAATTTATTAAGAACAGCTGATCTTGTAGAGATATGGGAGGGGAATGAGATAATTTGCTTCCAGGAGACATGGCTGGCGGGTGAGGATTTTCATCAAAATGGTTTCATGAATTTTAGGAAAGGTGGAACCAAATTGGGTACGGGGAGGGTGAAAGGAGGCCTAATGACTCTGATATCTACTAAATCTAGTAAGGGGGCAAAAAAAATTTGAAACAAGTAGTGATTGGGTCTTGGCATGTCTACTGGATCTCTATGCGGGGGGGCTGCAACAAAATAAACTGATAGTTGTGAATGTTTACATAAATCAGAAGGACTCTAGGAAAGAGGAATGGGAAATGTTCCAGAGAGACCTGGTAAATCTAATTCAGCTCCAGGGGGAATATCCGATTTTGGTATTAGGTTTTAATCTGCATTTAGATCCAAGGAAGGCTGACTCTGCAATCCCAGATATGCTAGAGTGTTACAGTATCCCGACCGCAAATTTTCCAAAATGTGTTCAGTCGAAGTTTGATAGGACTATGGTGAACTTTTTGGCAGAACTAGGGTTTGTATGACTAAATGGCCGTTTCAAAGAGGACGACCCGGCAGACCAAACGTTTTTATATGGGAAACAACAGTGCCTCATTGACTACATGTTCATACAGGCATGGTATTTTAATCTCTGCAGGGGATTTATTGTGCTAAGACTAAAGGGAAGCGATCATTGGGGGCTAAAATTAGATATAGCGATAGCTCCATTAGTAAGAGATCAAGCTATTCCAATGGCTCTAGATTTCCAATGATATGATCCAGGATAGGGCCATGGGAGAGCCTAATGGTGCTTGGTATGCAACTATCATTGCAGAGGTAGTAAAGAGATTGATACCAGTAGTAAGGGTATGTAATAAGAGGGGGAAAAAGGATCAGCTGTGCCAAACTTCAAACCAACAATGGTTCGATAAAGAGTGTGCTGTAGCCAGGAAGGAGTTAAGCAAAATAGGAAGGGTAAGGCGATCAAATGATCAAGCAAAGCTAGATGAAATTTACCACTGTAACGAAAAGGAATATGAAGCTCTGGTGAGGAGGAAGAATCGGGCTTTATTTGAGTTGAACAGGGATGTGATGATTAGGACGCTTCAGGAAAAGGATACGACAAAATTCTGGAAATTGGTCCAGAAGGGATGTGGTATGGCTGCCCCTCCAGCAAGATGTATGGTGCCAGAAGCAGATTTGGTACCCTTCTTAACCAATATTTATAAGCCAAGTGGGACAGTGGTGAAGAAGGACTGGCCAACAGTGGGTATGGAGGCCTTGGGGTCATTCTCTATTCAATCAATAGATAAATTGATCACTTCCTTAAAATTAACAAAGGCAGCGGGACCAGATAACCTGCCAGCAATTATAATTAAGTCAAATCATTTGTGGTGGGCTGGATTCTTTTCCAAAGTTTTTATCCACATAACTAAGACCGGGATAATTCCTCCGAGTTGGAAGGGTGCAATAATTAAACCTATACATAAAAAAGGTGCTAAGGGAGACCCAGGGAATTACCGGTTAATAAGTCTGTTCTGTTGGATGTAGGGCCAAAGCTGTACTCCAAAGTAATGCTAAGGGATTTAAACAACTGGATAGAAGGAAATAGTATTATCCCAATGGAGGAGGGAGGCTTTAAAGCCGGGCACTCCACAATAGATCACTGCTTCAGTTTATGGGCTTTGGGGAAAAAGGCAAAAGAAACAACAGGGAATCTATTCTGTTGCTTTGTTGATTTTAGTTCAGCGTTCGATTTGGTCGATCGTAGAATACTTTGGGAGAAATTAATACGACTGGGAATTTCTTGTCCATTAATAGAAATTCTGCAGGAATTGCATACTGGGAACTGGGCCCAAGTAGAACTTGACTTAGATGGGGCCCTCTCTAAGAAAATTCCCTTGGGAAATGGATTAAGGCAGGACTGTGTCCTGGCTCCCACATTGTTCTCCCTATTTTTAGCTGATCTACCGGGAGAGTTGGAAGCGACACATTCGTTCTCCCCGAAAATGGGAGGAAAACATGTGTCGTGCCTACTCTATGCAGATGATTTGGCAATTCTGGACGTGACGCAAGTAGGCCTGCCGAGGAAGTTAAAAAATGTAATCATTATTGCGAGGCTAATAAATTGAAGATAAACATGGGAAAAACAAAGATAATCATGTTTGGGGAAAAAAGTAAACCATATAAATGGCAGCTAGGCAATAGTAGAGTAGAGGTTGTGTCCTCCTATAAGTATCTGGGCATGACATTTACCAGTCAGCTGAGTTGGACCTTACATAAAGAATCAGTGGAGTCGAGGGCATCAGCTACGACAGGGGGACTTGTCCGCTTTAAAAAGACTTATGGCAGCCCCTCCTGGTCTCCCCTCTTAACTGCTTATAACGCAAAGGTCCCCACGCAATGTCTCTATGGGGCCGAGCTGTTAGCCATTAGTACGGAGGGAAGTTGGGACAGGTGTGAAAACAAATGTCTGAAAAAACTGTTGGCCCTCTCTAAAGGTGCAATGTCCCAGGCAATAAGATTAGAAGCAAATTTGCAAGCCTGGAACTTCCTAGCTTCTAAATCAACTCTGCGTTTTTGGGATAAATTAATGGTCCCAAATACTCAGAAGATATCAGCCTGCTGTGCCACTGAAATAGAAAGAAGTGAATTACATTGGGCAAGGAAGGTAAAGAAAAGATTGAAAGACATTGCAGGAACCTTAAAACTAGAATTAAAAATAGCTGAAGCCCCAATCTCTAAAGCACATGGCCTTAAAGAGGATTCTTTTCCTCACCGGGAGCCAGTGCAGGACAACCAGAGCATTTCTGGAAGAGGTTCTCCTGGGGAGCATCAGAACAAGGCGGGCCGCCGCGTTCTGGATACATTGTAATCGCTGCACACTCTTTCCACTGGCGCCTAGGTAAAGAGCATTCCCATAGTCCAGGCGGGAGGTTACCAACGCATGGACTAAAGTTTTCCTGGCGGCTACGGGGAGCACATCCAAGATCTTCCGAAGGCCTTTCATTATTCCGAAGCATTTTCCGGCCACCGTCCTAGTGTGGTAATCAAACGAGAGCTTAGAATCCAGCCATATCCCCAGGTTCTTAACCTGATTACTGGGGGTGGGAGTAGTGCCCAGATTCTGCGGCCACCACCTTGATGACCATATTGATGGAGCCTTCCCAACAATCAAGACCTCCGTCTTATTGCCGTTCAATTTTAGACAGTTATTTGACATCCACTCTTCCAGCTCCTGTAAGCAGGAGGCGAAAGTAGTGGCTGCCTCATTGTGGGACTGAGATAGAGACACTACCAGTTGTGTGTCATCTGCATATGACACAACACTGATACCATATTTCCTGATGATGTCTGCCAGAGGGGCCATATAAAGATTAAAAAGAGTGGGGCTGAGTATGGAGCCCTGGGGAACCCCCTGAGCTAGTTTAATGCTCTTGGAGAAGTGCGGTCGTTGGGACACTTGGAAACTTCTGTCCTGTAGAAAGGATCTCAGCCACTTCAGAGCCAGCTTATCCAGCCCTCCTTCCTTAAGGCGCTGTAGGAGTATTGGGTGGGCGACGGTGTCAAATGCGGCACTAAGGTCCAACAGGACCAATGCCACCGTCTGCCCTTCATCTACATGCCTGCGAATGGTTTCTGTAGACAGAAGCAGAGCTGACTCCGTGGAGTACGTGGCCCGAAAGCCTGATTGTGTCGGGTGGAGTAAGCCGTGCTGGCCAATGTGCATAGTCAGTTGAGTGTTGACCACTTTTTCTGCTATTTTAGCAAAGTAAGGCAGAAGCGAAACTGGTCGTAGGTTCTCCATCTGACTTGCACTTACACCCGGCTTTTTGTTTATAGGGATAACCACCGCTTCTTTCCACTTTTGTGGGACCACCCCTGAGTCAAAGGAGAGTTTTAAGTGGTGTCCAATATAAGGTATTAGTACCTCCATACTCTCCTTCAGCATTTTTGGAGTCATAGGGTCCCTAGGAGAGCCGGACTTAATACTCAAGGCCGTCTTTTTAAGATCGTCGCAAGTAGGGAGGTTAAATCTGGAGAGGCGTAATGCCTCCTCCATAATGCATATTCCTGTCCTCTCCAACTTCCCATTGCGAGCCTCCTCCGGGAAGGTGTTGTAAATCTTTCCCACCTTCTCAGAGAAAAAGTCGGCTATCTGGTTACAAGATTCCACTGAATCGTTGCTAGGAGCTATGGTTCTGGCCAGGGATGATAGGTCCTTGAAAATCCTAAATAACTCTCTCGAGGAGTTTTCGGCATGCTCTATCTTCATATTATAATATGCTGCCCGAGTTTTCCTAATGAGCGTGTGGTATTGTTTAAGGCTGGTTTTATATGTGGCCCTCCTTTGATCTGAAAAATCTCTTCTCCAGCTTCTTTCCAGGCGCTTACATGACGACTTAGCCACCCTAAGTTCTTCGTCGAACCAGGGGGCAGAATTAGACTGTCTCCTCGGTATACTCGTGGCCCATGGGGCAGTTCTGTCTAGCGCCTCCGTTATCCTTTCGTCAAGCAAGTTGCAGGCAGAATCTACATCACTTCCACCCGGAGGACCGCCCTGCTGAAGTGCGTGATTGAAATTGGCTGCTGAGAAACCAGCCCATTTCCTCTGCCGTCTCCCTGCCCCAGTCTTTTTCAGGAGGGGGGTGTTAGGTATCATGGTGCTAAAAGAGATCATATAATGGTCTGTCCATGGGACTACATTAGGATTTTCAACCGTTATCTCCCCCCAGTTGGCAAAAATTGGATCTAATAAATGGCCATGTTGGTGAGTTGGGAGGGAGGATTGCAGCACCAGTTGTAACGCGGCCAACTCTGACAAAGCTCTTGCGCTGCAGTATTATTAATAGCATCAAAGTGTAAATTCATGTCTCCTAGCAACAGTACTTTGGAGTATCGCAGTACCGGTTGTATTACTGATTCCCTGAGGCTAGATGTGAACTGTGCAATAGGACCAGGTGGTCTGTAAATTAGAAAACCTTTCATGACATAATTAGTATTCGCCATGATAGTAAAAAAGCCTGCCTCACTGGCTTTGATAGTCACCGCTTCTAGTGAGCATAGTACCGATAGCTTGTGGATGATAGCTATCCCTCCCCCCCTATTCACTTGGCGATCAAGTCTTACGATCCCATAGTTCAGAGGGAGGACCTCAAGGATCTCTGGTGCAGAATCTTCGTTCAGCCAAGTTTCAGTCAGAAACATGATGTCTGGCTGATTATCAGTCAGATGATCGTGGATCTCATATTTATGCTTATTAAGGGATCTACAGTTGACCAGTATCATTTTAAATTCCTGCTTCTTGTTAGATTGTCCCTTATTGCCTGCCATCGTATAAGAACAGTGGCTGCATCTATGTGTACTAGAACCCAACTGTATACTATGTTTACATAGATCTTGGATGGGGGGACACATCGCATATAATTGCTCTGCGGTGTATGTGTGAGATGGTGAACAATTAGCAGGGGTTCTCGCCCCAAGCCCCGGCCGGCCGCGGACGGGCGCAGACGGGCTTGCCTTTGGCGCGCCGATGGCGCGCCGGCGGCGCGCCCGCTGCGCGCGTCCGCCCTGTCATGCGTTTTAAATAGTTTCCTCCCCCCTCCAACTAGACCGCAGACTGCCGTCCAGCCCAGGAGACCGGAAGTACCTCGCCTTCTTTCCCTGCCCTCCGTTCAATCAGCACTGAAACGCCGCGACGGACCAGGGCGGGAAAAAACAGAATCAAAATCGGATGCTTAGTGCGTGATAAAGCAAAGCCGTGAGTTGACTCAGTATATCTTTGGTTTTTTAAAGCAATATTTCAGTTTCACAACAATGCAGATTCACATTTCACATTTCAAGTATTTAAAAAGTACTATCCAATTCATTATTAGAAAGCGCTATTTGAAATGCTCTTCGTTATTACCGCTACAGACAGGTCGCAGCAGACACTGCCACTGTCTACCTTTCACCGCTGCGCGTCCGCCCTGTCATGCATTTTAAATAGTTTCCTCCCCCCTCCAACTAGACCGCAGACTGCCGTCCAGCCCAGGAGACCGGAAGTACCTCGCCTTCTTTCCCTGCCCTCCGTTCAATCGGCACTGAAACGCCGCGACGGACCAGGGCGGGAAAAAACAGAATCAAAATCGGATGCTTAGTGCGTGATAAAGCAAAGCCGTGAGTTGACTCAGTATATCTTTGGTTTTTTAAAGCAATATTTCAGTTTCACAACAATGCAGATTCACATTTCACATTTCAAGTATTTAAAAAGTACTATCCAATTCATTATTAAAAAGCGCTATTTGAAATGCTCTTCGTTATTACCGCTACAGACGGGTCGCAGCAGACACTGCCACTGTCTACCTTTCACCGCAAATGTAGATCATCCATCACACGGATATTTGCTGCTTCACAGAGCGGTCTGAGTAGCCTGCAGCGCGGGGACACACAAGCTAGTGTAACCAGGCGCTATACAAGCTCAAAAAAAAAAAAAAAAAAATCAGCCTGTAAAACATAATCTAGATTGGCGGACTTGAAATATGTAAGGGACAAACCCTCTGCAAAATACATGTTAGATTCATGGGAAAATATGATTCCCGTATTTATCGGCATTACCAGATGTCCTGTTACAATTACTACTATTAAAGTTCCAGTCAGGATTAAATGTGCGTTATGTAAGAGCTGAGAAATTTGAAGCCCTTTTAGATCAAGAGAATAACTTCACATGTTGACTGCCATATCATAACCTAAACGTTCATGTTTTAATTGATTGTCGTCATTTTTATAGGCCACGCTGCTTGATTTTAAAACCTCTTTTTAAAAAATATAATATCAATTGTCGGAATGATGCAATAGAACCTCTCTTAAGGATGGAATTTTTTTATGTGACTTGTGCACTGGCTAAGTTTCTTAAAAAATGTTTGGATTGGTGTCTTATAGTGTAAATAGTAGGGGTTTGGAGCTTTTAGTGTATTATGATGAATTGGTATTTATATGGTAAAATTATATAAAAAATGTTATTGCTTTTAAGGACTGTATGTTTTAAAGACGGTGTCTAAACATTAATAAAGAATGAACTAATAGTTTTGATGGTTGATGACACGATCAGTGTGGGGAATTCCCGATCCGTATTTATTAGTGCCAGGTAAAGGGCTTTTAGTTCTGCCAGCTGAGCCGTGCAGTTTCCTAGAGACTGTGTCTTCGTATCGCTGGGATGGAACTTACCATCCTGCATACGACCTTTTACAATCGCACAAGCGGCGCTGTATTATTGTTTACTTCCTATGGCCGGCTGAGCAGATCCGTCAGTGTAAATGATATATTCATACTGATCTAGAGGCATTATTTCATTTGGTAAAGGGTATTCTTGTTCATATTGCAGGAATGCTTGTGTTTTTAGCCTTGGGTCATATCTGTATTCTACATCTGTTGTAGTGAGAGAATTAGCCTATTGTATCCATCTTGGATGTAAGGCTTTAGCATTAGGAACGCTTGCCTTTGTAGCAGCCTCTAAGGCTGGTACCGGAGTTACTACTATTATTCGTTTCCCCTGAGCCAGTGCTCCTTCTCTTACTACAGCTGTCTGTACTGCTGTCAGAATTTTCTCTGTAGAAGCAAAACGCATTTCAGCGTTTGTGTACAAATGTGATTTGTATGCTATGGGTACCGTTTCTCCTTCATTGAAGGTTAGGTGAGTGTACCCAGATTGCCCCCCTAAAATGTGGATCACTAGATTGCGTACGTTTACGCGTGTCTGCAAGTGTTTTGAAGCTATCATGTCAGCTTGTAGGGAACGAAGGATATCTGTCTGTTCCTGTGTCCAATGTCTAACTGAAAATTCAGGTCTGATTAAGTTTTAGAAAGGTTTTACTCTTTCTGCGTAATCCAAAATGTATGTTCTGCCAAAATTTAAAGTTTTTCAAAGATTTAGGAGGTTGGAGCAGCGCGCACTTTTCTAAAAAGTTAGCTGCCAGGCTTTTTCCTTCACTTGATAGCTCGTATCCTAAAAATAGGACATTGAGGTGGGCTATTTTAGACTTTTTAAAGTTGAATTTGTAGCCTTCAGAGGCAAACACCAAAATTATTATGGTGTTCACCCTGGCCAAGTGATCCTGAAAATCATCATCTGTCAGATAAATATCATCTACATAGGACAATGCCTCTTCATCCAAATTTTGAAGTAATTCTGTTACCCTAGCGGAAAACAACCCAGGGGTACAAAATTGACGCTGGGAACCTAGCGCGAAAAATGCGGTTAAATACCGGCTTTCAGGCGCTATATTTTGGCAGAAGAATCCATTTGAGATATCAAGTGTTGTTTTGTATTTTTTCCGCACAATGTTATTCATCAATGCGGCACTGTGTGTATTCTGTACTGCAAATGTTTTAGTGCATGTGTTCAGATGTCTACAGTCTAAAATTAGATGATAAGAGTTATCGGGTTTCATCACAGGAAACAAGGGATTATTCATGGAGGCGGTGCAAGTTTCAATTACACCCTGGTATTCAAGTTGATCTAAGATCTCCCTGACCTGTTTTTTTGCTTCTTGTTTTATTGGGTATTGTCTCTGTGGAACTGGAGTAGTTTTTACTGGGATTATATGGTGAGGTGACTCAGCATCCCACCCAACATGGTACGATAAAGTGCTGGAGCAAGGGCTACCACCCAATCCTACGCGTATGTGTGTTTTAAGTATATAGGAACGAGATCGGAAAAAGCTGGTAAAATTACTGTTTCTCCCTTTGGGCAAGCCATAACAATTTCAGGCGGCCAATCTTTTTCAGCTAAAAGGATGTCATAGCCGTAAGTCAGGTTCTCCCCAAAGAGACCTTTAACATTTCTGGGTTTGTCCCCCTCCATTTGGAGTGTTATCTCATGTAACCTATGTGGGACACTTACCCTTGTATCAGGTGTTTCCACCGTGATGTGTTCATTCAACTCCGCTGTCACCAGAAATTCCATCAGGTTCTGGCGAGCTATTGTTACTGCTGCTGCGCTGTCTAGCATCATCAGAGCCCATTACCCATTCAGAAGTTGAGTCCTCAGAATTCTGGGCATGTCTAACTTTGAGACCTGCTACTTTCTTCTTTTTAAATTGAAGTTTTGATTTAGGCTTCTCTTCTTTTTTAGAAGTGTAGTCTGAAGTGCGTGGCGTGTCTCTGGACTTTGTATGCTCTTCTTGTCTGTGTTCTAACCGTCCTTCCCTCTCAGAGTTTCTTGGTGAACCCTGAAAGGAACAAGAGGAACGTGTATCAGTATCCTAATATCTGTCAGGTTTTTTAATGTTATCTCTATTTCTAAGGTTGTACCTCCTTTCAGAGGGCTCCTGTTGAGGAGACCCACTCCTAGATAGAGATCTATTTTTTTGTTTTTTATTGTTATTATCCCATTTCTTCTTGGAAGAATCAGGTGCTTGCTTGGTGTTATCTTTTTCAGGACCACCCGTGAGTTGAGGTTTTGTTGCTCTAGCTCCTAAACTATCTCTACCTAATTCAGCATAGGTGTCTGTGATAATTTAAGGTAATTCACATTTCTGTTGTAAAGGAGTGAAATGCCTCAGGCATTGGCGTATTGCCACGGCTGCTGCCTCCCCTTTTATATTTGCTAAGATTATAGCTTTTACCTGGGCAAAATTACCTAATAATTTCATCCCTAAGTTCAGAGCAGGTTCTGCTCCATACTCAGTTTGTATCTGTCTTAATACGTCTGGTATTACTGCTAATGACGGGATACCATGAGTTCTGGTATATATGGCAGTGAAAACTGTACCCCACGTGGTACAATCCTCTATCTGGGGAGCTATCCCCATTGGACAGCAGATTGTTAACATTCTGTGTTTCTCTTGAGGGCTTGTGTGTGGAAATACTGCCTCTAGCTGTGTTATTTTCTGAGCTATCCAGAATGGGATTTGCTCACTTTTAGTGGGCATTCTACCCATAACTGCGTATAGCGTTTGTGGTGTAATTTTAGTTGTAGAACCCTGAATTTGACTTGTTTGTCTAGCTCTTGTTGGCTGAAGTGTGAGTGTTCTCACCACGAACTGTGTCAGGTTTCTGTAAAGTTGTATTATTTCTTTATGAAGTGGACGTAGTTCTGCTACTGGCATTGTGTCAATCTCTGGATGTGGTGTATAAGCCGCAAGGACTGGCCAAGTGGCTCCATCTCTTCCGAGTGGACCTAGTCTAACATTGTCTTTTGTATGGGGGAGGGCGCCTTTAAACCAGTTTATATGCTCCTGGTAGGTGAGCGGAATTTCAATATCCTCATACGGACAGTATTCATTTGGTGTTTCATCTTCAGTGTAAGAATGAAATGTATTTGATTGTGCATCCGCTTGTGGGAATCTAACCCATGAATAGAATACATCTGTTCTATATGACTCGTGAGCCTCAATCACGAAGGTGACTGTCCCACCCCTAGCTGTGACTCCGTAGTGCGTTAGCTTTTGAGTAAGGGTATTTCTAACATTTTCTGAAATGTTAATCTCCCCTTCTATTTCTTATTCCCTGACTGCAGCAGGCTGTGCTCGCCCAGCGGCGTTTTCGTCAGCCATTTGTTTGACAAAAGTTTCAAGGAAGAGTTTCAAGGAAACTGAGATAAGGTTTTATGCACAAATAGGAACTGTTTGTCCTTCAAGCTTGATAAACCTACAGCCAATAAATAGGAATTTTGCCTACTCAGCTGTGGAGGATTGTTCCCTTCCCACTCCAGACGTCTCTGGGGAAATGTGATTAGGGGTCTCTGAGAATAGCATGACTGAACTACTCAGATTTGACTGTTAAATAAACCAACGTTGGTGGCGCCATGTTGTGTAGTTCCGATAAACCTATGTAGGATCTGCGCGTTTAGACAACATACACTGTAGGATTGGTGTCCGACTGATTCTATACACCCCTACCGAGTATGTTAGCCTGAATACCAGCTAGCTCACAGTGCCACTAGAGACCCCTCTTACCAGGGAGAGAATAGTTCTTGGCAACTATTGAACATGACAACCCTGATCCCTCAGAATCGTGGAAACAGTATACTACTTTTCGCTCAGTCACTTGTGCTCACTTCGTCTCAGAGAGATACACAGAATAAACGGTGGGGACGTTTTTCAATAAGCATTTATTGAACCAGCGTCATTCTAGTGTAAAATAGGTGTGCTGAAACAACCATTAGACAGTAACAGATATAAATGATTAAAAGCACTAACAGAGTAAAAAGATGGTAGATTTGTACCATCGTGCTAAAACAGTGAATGCAGGCAAGTGTATAAAATACATAACAGTAAAAATGCGTACTCCTACGATGCGACCCTAACTAGATGTACCTAAGTGTACCTAGCATGTATGTGGGTGTAAAGCCCAGAATCCCTCTAGGATAAAGTCAACCCCATTACCTGAAGTGAGAGACTGTGGGAGCCCGTCTTGGTCTCGAGATGGACACCCCGCAAGGGATGTCAGACCACTGCGAGCTGGAGTGTCTGCGTGCAGGAGCCTCAGCGTCTCGCGTCAGTGTGACAGCATGGAAGTCCTTTTCTCCTCTGACTACTTCAGCAAGATATGGTGTATATATACCCAAAGTGGTACCTTTATATTGACCAGCGCAGATAGTAAGACGCTTAATCCCTGCAACATTGTATCTACGCTAAGCCGGCGTTTTCTTAACAGTTATGAGAATCCTACTGAGGAGGATTCCGCTTAGGAGGGTGTCAAGACGACGCATATCGGCCTTGCATGGGTCAGCTCGGCAATCCTCGCGACTGGGAATCCTACGCTGAGGTTGCCATGATGACGCGTACCAGCTTTGCATTCCGTATGTGCCGAGCATGCACACAGATGCAGGGAGCCCTGTATAATCTATTTTACTGAGAGCACCTCACGGGGGTAGCATGCTCTCTGTGAACTCCGAGCGCGAGACGCCGGAGGTAAGTTTCTCCCGCAGATAAATGAATAGGTTTAGCCCCCAGGTCCAGAGGCTAGACTATTGAAATTATCCTTCTCTTTTTTGTACAGAATCTAAAGGGATATTTAACTCCTGAATTGACGGTCAACGACAGACAAAGGCAGCTGACCCTGTTTGTCTGATTAATGATGTGCGCACCATTGTTGGCATAAGACGCCATCATCATTCTCCGAGCGCGTGACGCCGGAGGTGAGTGTTTTACATCCTTAGCCCATTTTTTTCATGGTGGTGGGCTGATACATCATGATTTTTTTCTTATAATTCTTCTTGTAAATAATTGTGTTTTGATTCAGATCTGAAGGGAACATGTGTGCCCCTGACACTACAATTTACCAGAATATGCCATAGAAGTTTTGAGACACAAGGATCTCCAGGTAGGATCCTGGCTTCATTTATTAATGTAAATAATTTCTCATGACTATTTCAAATAGATAACCACTAACAGGTCCTTATGATTTGTGACAGGAGGAAGATTTCTTCACCTCTATCAATTGAGAAGTCACGGGTAGCCCGGTGGGCTCCGGATCATTAAAATCCTGTAATTGACTGTGCAGGTTGAAAGCTGTTAAAGAGTTGAGTTTCACTAATCTCTTTAGAAGGTGAGCTTGTATTCATGGCTTTACCTTCTTCTTACCGTTGTGCACACACTGATCTCTAAAACATACCTATTTTTCTTCTTGAACAGGCCATACACAACTGTTCCTTTGTCCTGATGAAGACCCCACTGTGATGTCATTCATACACACACGTTTTTAGGGGTTGAAACGTCGACTTTCACAATTAAGAGTTGTTGCCCAACTAGACTCATACAACTAAGGAGGTCTTGCTAGGGCTTCTGTTACAGTTTACACAACGCTATGAAATGAAAAATTGATGTTCCATGTACTGTGTTTGTTATGTAAAGTTTGTATTGTTGAAAACGTGTACAGTCACTCTCTTCCCCTTTTTATGTCACCAATGTAGATAACCACTTATGTTTGTTGTGTATATTTGAAATGTGTCCTGTTATGTAATTTTTCTGAAAATACATGATTTTTTCAATATACTAACGTTTATCAAGTCAACTGTCTTTTTGTTTACAATATCAGTGTTGTGCTCTACTGAGTCATTGTCGATAGTCCCACCCTTCGGGGGACATAAAACGAAATGTATTGATGTGGCAGAACCACTGTTCACATAACGCATCTAGGAACGTTGGCAATAATACATTTTGCAGAGTACACACATACTTCACAGCTCTGCAGGTATAAATGCAAGTATAAATATCTCTGTAGCCAACCTCATGCCCCTAAATATACCTGTTTGGCAGAGAGGATACACAAATTAACAAATGAAGAAATTGCTTGAGGAAGAAATGCTTTCAATGTTATTATGTACATTTTAAACTCATCAACTTGATGTCAAGGATACATAAAAAAGTGTGATATGTATTTGAGATTTGTAATTACAGTATATTTTTATTAGTATTCTGAAGCTGCCTCCTGACTACTTAAATAGTTAAATGTCATTTTTAGCTACTGTAAATTCCATGTATCTCTTTCCCAGTCAAAAGAATAATTGAGGCCAGAACTCACTGAAAGATAAAATATTTTAAAGTAAACTGCATTTTAGTAGGGTGAGCATATGTAAAACCTGTACTTGCTGTTTGATGAAAAAGGTGGCTTTGTTGAAATTAAGCAGACCTCACACTTCTCACAACATTTGGCTTGCCGCCCACTATCCTATAATCTCTAACATCAATAACTAATCCCATACCACTACCCCTAAACATTACCTACCCCTAATGGCTCTCCTGCCTGCACGCACTAGGCCCAGACTGGCTCCCCTACATCTCCCATCATGCCTTTCAATCCTGTCTTTCTCTGTACACTTCTTTATTACCTTCTCATCTCTCCCACTACTTTACCCTAAGATTCTTTTTATGCCTGCTGCCAGTGACTGCACACTCTACATCTTTCAACACAATCCAAATACTGCCTTACCCGCCCTACCTGCTTCCAAAAAACAACCAGCCACGGTCTACTCCAGGGTAGGAGGTGGACTTTTTATGATATAGAAGGGACAACAATATCCCCTCTGCACATGTACACTAATGTAGTGATGCGGTGACCTTATGGCCAACCAACAACACATGCCCTACATCACTCAGGTTCTCTCCAAAACCCCCCATGGAGACAGCAGACTCCCCACCCCTACGTAGTGGGTTCCTTGGATGGGAGGATTTTGCCCCCACTTATATTCTGCGACTCCAGGCTTATGTATAGGTGTGTCAGGGTATATAGCTGTCCCTAGATTTTAGATATAAACCTACAAGCTTTTTATGAAAAGTCACTTGACATTCAACCTACTTTATTCCTGTTATGTTATGTCAGTTTGTATAGTGATAGTCACCTGTGAGGGATGCAGGTCCTTCGCAGGTAGGTGGCTGTCTCCCAGGAGAGATTATTCAAAAGGCCAGGTCTTCAGTTTCTTGTGGTACTCAAGAAGCAATGAGGAGGTTCTCTTGTGATGTGGTAGGTCGTTCCTTGCTTTCGGGGAGATGTACGAGAAAGCACAACCTCCGGCTCTATTTTCTTATATGTGTGGGGTACATCTGCTAGAAAGAGGCTGAGTGAAGGTGCCTGGGAGGTTGATGGAAGTGTACACAGCTGTTAAGATAGGCAGGCATGTGTTGTGTAATGCTTCATATGTGTGTGTGAGGAGTTTGAACTCAGTTCATTTGTGTATGGGAAGCCAGTTGAGGAGTGGGGTGATGTGGGTGTGGCAAGGTAGGTTGAGTATGACTCTTTCTGCAGTGTTTTGGGCCTGTTCAGGAGCTGTTTGTTGATTGCTGCATAGAGTGCTTGCCATAGTCAAGTCTGCTGGTTATCTGGGCCTTTGTGACCATTTTCCTAGTGTTCTCTGGTAGCCATTTGAAGAATTTTGTAATCATCCCCTGGATGTGAAAACAGGTGAAGGACCCCATGTTTACCTGGGCTATCTATCATGTTGAGCTTGTCGTCTAGGAAGATTCCCAAGTTTCTGGCGTCAGTGGTGGGGGTGGGTGTGGAGCCGAGGTTTGCCGGCTACCAGGTAGAGTCCCAAGCAGAAGTTTTCCTTCCAAAGATGACCCCTTCAGTTTTGTCTGAGTTGAGTTTGAGGCAGTTGGATCTCATCCAGATGCTATCATAGACATGCAGGTGGTGAAGTTGTTTTTTGTCGTGGGGTGTGATGTAGCGGAAATCACATTTTGTTTGTAGAGGTGCATTATAATCACATGTGCAGAGCGCACCCGCATATAATCCTTTGTTGTACGACATGAAGTGTTAGAATCTTGAATTGTCTTAATATGAAACATGATGTGCTTAGGCCATTGGAAAGTAACACGGAGAAGTAACATAGAAAATTAATGTAACTAGCAGAGAAACATTAACGTGAAGAACTCGTGTTGTGAAACTGAGCATTATTTATGTACTAAACGTGTCTATTGATTATGTCATTTTACATGTAGGTAGATGCATTAATTTAAGGTGCCTTATTCTCAATGCAATTTCGTAAAGTTCCTATGGTGCTTTCTTATGTTAGCTGAATTTTGTAGGCCTGAAATGCAGTTCCCTGGAAACTCTCGCTTTAGAATTAAAAAGTCGAATTTCCTGTGTGCTGTGGAATTTGTTCTTTCTCATGTTTTGTGTTGCATGTGAAAGAAGCGCTCTTGTTAGCTAGAATAATGTCTTTGCTTTACTAGTCAGGCAAGGAGAGAAGAAGTTACAATCGTGCGGCTTGAGTGGATAAAGGAAGGTCGTTGTGCTTCATACAGGAGAAGGCCTGGGAACCAAGGACAAAATGTTGCAATGGAAGAACCCGGCTGTCCCTTGGAAAACTACCTTTCGGATTGTACCCAGAGCAGATGGTGTGATCCGCAATGAATCCTGGGAAAGTTACCTGCAATAATGTGACGATGGAATTAAAGAGGGAACCCACTTCTTCTTTGCCTTCGAAGAGAGAGCATCTTTGAACAAGCTCTGTCTTGGTAGCTTCATGCTACATGACCCATTGATGGTGGGGAGACTTCTTTGGAAGACTCCACATGATGACACCTTTATCCTTTCTTCCTAAGAATGCTTAACTAGGGATGTCACTTTAGCTGTAGTGTAGGGATAAATTAATGCTTTTCATTCATCAACCCTCGTTGCAGGGAAACTTGGACTCATGCTTTCTGATCCTCTGCATTCTTATTGAATTAATTATATTATTCATGCTGAATCGTCTCAATTGGATACGCAGATTTGGCTTCATGCTAACTCCGATGTATTTCTACACTCTCGTATTGAGGTGTCTTTATGTTCAGTTATTTTTGGCTTTGTAATAAATCAACTAACCCCACGTAGTTGTCTGTTGTTACTATGTGTCCCCGAGGATCATAGTTTAATTGATTGGCTTTAAATAACAAATGTTCTTCCCTCTACGCCTTCATGCTGCGAAAAGGAATCATCAGGTTATGACTCTGGAACAGGTCTAGAACTTATGGGACCAGCCCTTTCAGTTGGTAGCAGTGTAGGATGGTTCGCAAATGAGGCGAGAATCCAGAATTAGTCTAGAAAAGGTGAAATCTAGAACCCCATAGCCCTGAACTAGAGCCCAATGACCGAGAACAGAAGGCGATGGAATCCGGCGGAGACTGACAGAGTTTGATGGTGCGGCAGGATCAGCTGCGAACGGAGGAGTGTGTATTAATAGGGTGTATGTTGTGTTTTAGATTGTGGGAATGATTTGATTGTGCGATGTCTTGCGGAGTTGGTGTGAGAGTCGAGTGAATGTGCTTTCGGGCCGCACGTGGTCCAAGGATTGAGATTTGAGTTTCAGGTCCTGAAGTGGCCTAAGATCCCGGGATATATTAAAGGTGTAGAAGACACCGAGATTGAGACTGTGATTGTCTGACCGAAGAATTGAGGAGTTGTTGTGAGACGTCATTGGTAATTCCACCTAAGACAGGGAACCTTGTGTAAATTGGGCGCATGTGAATCGTTCAGTGGACCTTGTGTACAGAGGTGAGCTATACTGATTCAGGTGACCAGCACAGGTCGAGGTCACTGTGTGTGAATTTTCTTGGGTGGTTGAATTCTATTGATCTTTTAGATGGCAGACAATTACGGATTTTAAGACGATTGTGTGAGTGAATAGGTACGGAGAAATTGTGAAGGAGGGTGAGCCGCTGTGAGCAGTGAAGGTGACATCAGGGAGTGTCGCGATGCTATAGGTCGGCTGGTGTAACGCCGCGCTAGGATTGGTTGGTAGTCATTGGAAAGTTGTGGTTGGAAGAATTGTTCCGTCGTAAAATTTGAACAACAAATTCCGATTAAAATCATGCGATGTTTTAGGGTGTCGTGAGATCTGTTCAGAGGTGATGAAGGGGTTGTTACTCGAGTGGACGAAGAGACGCCACCCGAGGATTCTCCAGCAAATTACATGGTGACAAAAGTTTGGCTCCATACTATAATTTCTTTTAATTTTTTTTAAATATTTTTTTAATTAACATTTTTTAAAATAACATAACGAAAATCACGTATACAATTTTCATATCTTCTTCCAACTAATACCATCAATCTCTTGATCATTTGTGGGCAACTCTCACATAATAACAGTATAGTGGTTTAACATGTAAAGGCGGTCACGCCAATCCCCACCTCATCTTTGTCACTGATATTAAACAATGCAGTTTGCGTGATCGTATAAAACATTAAAGGAAACTTATCATAACAAAATTAACTATAATCGTTGTCGCCGGGAGGATATCCACCTACTCAGGAGAACACACCCCCTTGTCACTCCACAGGGGGGGAAAAAAAAAAAGAAAGAAAAAAAAACCACTCTGGGGGTAAGGGGGAAAGGTGAAAAAGTGTAGAAAGGGGAGAACAGGGAGAAACCAGGCAAGGAATCGCCTCCAGCCATTGCCCCCATTGACCCAATTCCAAAAACCAACGGGGGGCCTCCCTCTCTACGTCTCAGGCTCCCCACTCGCTATTCTGCTGACTCCCTCACTTCTCCTTCAGACACTGGGTCCAAGTCATGCCGCGTCTCCCAAGCTCTCAAAATGTCCCCCCAGGGCTCCGCATAGGGTCTGCGCCGCTTAGTGAGTCTGTCTTCCGCAATCAAAGTGTGATCTTCCGCCCGGGCCCAACTAGAGACGTCTACCTCCCAGGCTGACACCATCGGGGGGACCGCTGCTTTCCAGCGGAGGGCTATCCTCCGTTTGGCCAGAATTAGGGCCAAATCCACAAATCGATGTCCCATCTTACGTGCCTTAGGTCTCGGGAACAGGCCCAGTAGGCACACTTCCGGGTTGCATGAGAGGTTGCGATCCAGTACCGCATTAACCATCCCCATCACTGTACTCCAGTACGTGGAGAGTCCAGGGCAGGACCATAGCATGTGGTCAAAATCCGCATCCACTAATGAGCATCGGGCACAACCCTGATCCACTCTTTGATAAACCGTGTTCAAGCGGTGCGGAGTCAGGTAGGTTCTATGGAGAATATTAAATTGGAGCACTTTAAAAGCCGTATTACTGGATACCCTCTTCGGGCTCGATAACGCTTTCTGCCATTCCTTGTCCGTCAAGAGGCGACCCACCGAACCTTCCCATCTCCCCCGTAGCATTAGCAACGGCTGCGGGGGATATTCCCTAATTGCCATATAAAGCCATTTAATCAGGTGTCCCGCGGAACCCAAGGTCAGCACAGCCTCCAGAGGCGGGTGTGTGTCTGGTTCGGTCGTGGCAACCCCCCAAAGTTCTATCATTGCTCTTCGGAGCTTGTGATAGTTCAGAAATTGGCCCGGGGGAGTTCATGATGTTCCAAAAATCCGTAAGGGGGAGCCATTCCTTCTCCCTGTAACATTCACCCAACGTCCGTAGTCCCACCTCCTCCCAGCCTCTCAACTGCCGACGCGTGAGCGGGGGACTCCTTCCCGCCTGTGGTACTCCCGCCAGCGGAAGGCCTGGGGCATAAAGGGGCGTTCCCTTTGTACGGGCCACACACCTGTCCCAGCAACGTACGGCCACAGACAGCAGCACCCCCATCTGCGGAATCGCCTGTCGACGGTCCAGAATCCTCGGCAGCAACCTGGCCAATATTGCACTTTCCGGCAGGGGGAGCGTAGCCAACTCCCGCCCGCCTATCCACCTAGTTAACCATTGGAGTTGAGCCGCTAGGTAATATGCCTCGTAGTCCGGGGCCCCCAAACCGCCGTCTCGGAGCGGAAGGCATAAAGTCCGTAAGGACACTCGGTTGCAGCCTCCATCCCATATCAAATCTCTAAGGAGGCCATCCAACATACGGAACCATGCTTTGGGAATCACCACAGGGAAGTTCACAAAATAGTATAGTAGCCGAGGGAGGACTATCATTTTCGACAAGGCTATCCTGGCCATGATTGGTAATTTAAGCGTACGCCAAAAGGCCACCTGGGATCGCAAGGCTCCCACCGCACCCCCAAGATTACCGTCAAACAGATCCGCCGGCGTATGGTAGACCCGGATCCCCAGATATTTGAAAGATATAGGCGCCCACGTTAAATTCGGCGGCAAGGTCTATCCATTGTAGCGCGTAATGGGTACACAAAGGTCTTACTACCATTCACCTTCAATCCAGAGAGCTGGGTGAAGTCTGCTAGCATTGTCATGACCTGGCTGACCCCCGTCTGGCCCTCCCTCAAGTATATCAGCACATCGTCTGCATAAAGTGAGACGAAATGCGGAGTCCCGCCGAGGGTTACCCCGAGCCTCTCCCCCTCCTGTCTCAGGCGGGCCGCCAAGGGCTCCATGGCCAGCGCAAAGATGAGCGGCGACAGGGGGCAGCCCTGTCTCGTCCCCCTATGTATAGGATACGAGGACGAAATCGCATTGCCTGTACGTACTCGCGCTGCGGGATTCTCATAGAGCAGCCTGACCCACTGAATCCAACCCTCCCCCAGCTGCATGGCCCCCATGACCGCAAAGAGGAAATCCCACCGCAGTGAGTCGAAGGCTTTTTCCAAATCGATCGCCACGACTACCGCGTCAGGATAGTTCTGCAAATCTGAGTGAAACATAACATGGTAGAGTCTCCTGAGATTGTTCGATGTGGACCGAGCGGGTATAAAACCACTTTGGTCTGAATGCACTAAAGCACACATGTGCGGGAGTAACCGCAGGGCCAATGATTTGCTGAGGATCTTAAAGTCCATGTTCAGCATGGATAAGGGCCTAAATTCCGTCAGACTGGGATTCTCCGATTTGGTTTTGGGGAGTGGAACCACCAACGCCTCCCGAAGCGTCTGGGGAAGACTCAAGTCCTGGAATGCAGCCGCGTACATTCTCACCAGCTGGGGGCCAAGGTGTCCATGTAGGCGCAATAAAACTCGGCCGGCAGGCCGTCTGGGCCTGGGGTTTTCCCTCTGGCCATTTCCCTGATCGCCGACCTAACCTCACCCACCCCGACAGGTGCCGCCAGTAAGTCTCGCGTAGCCTGGTTCAATTCGGAGAGATGACACTCGGCTAAGTACTCCTGCGCTCGGGCTTCACGCCACGGCCCCGGCAACCCATAAAGGTTTTCATAATATGACTTAAAGGCTTCATTAATCGTTTTCGGAGAGACAAGTATTTCACCGTGCAAATTGGTGACACTCGCTATGGGTGCTCCTCTGAGCTCAGGTTTAATCAACCAGGCGAGCAGCTTCCCCGCCCTACCCCCTCACTATGTTGTCGGGCCCGGTATGCCTTGGAGTCTACTGCCCTCAACCTGCCCCAAGCAGCATTGTAGCGGGATTGCAATTCTGCCCGTTGGGCCCGAGTCTGGTCCCGCCCCCCGTGTTTCTATCAAAGTCCAAGAGCTGGGACTCCAGGTCAGTTAGCTCCTGTGTTATCAAGCGTCGGATCCCCACCGCCGCACCTATACAATGCCCCCTCACCACCACCTTACACGCCTCCCATTCCGTAAGGGGGGACTCCGTCGTACCCTGTTAGCTAGGAAGTAGTCAGTTAGCGCCCCCAGGAGTCCCTGGCTGAATCCATCATCCCCAAGCAGTGAGGGGTCGAGCCTCCAGCTCGGGATCGGGGCCCTCTCCAGTATCGGGGTGAACCTAACCAGAAGGGGGCTGTGGTCGGATAAGGTTCTGCCCAAATATTCAACTCCAGCCAACAGGGGGGATAGTGCCGTCGAAGCCAGGAACATATCAAGTCGGGTATGAAGGTCATAAAGATGGGAATAGTAAGAATATTCCCGGCTTCCGGGATTATGTAGACGCCAGATATCCTGCAGATCCCAACCCTCTAACCAGCGCCTGAAACCCCCGGCCGTTGCAGCTGCTACAGTGCCTCTCAATGGGGGTGTGGATCGGTCCCAGGTGATATCATGCACACAGTTAAAATCCCCCCCTAAAAACACATTCTCCTGTGGAAATCCTGACAGGACCCCGGACAATCGATCTAGGAAAGAAATCTGCTCCCTGTTGGGACCATACACACATCCCAGCGTAACCTCTCTTCCCTTCCAAGAACCGGCAAGCACCACATATCTGCCCTCGGGGTCCACCGCCTTCCGGATAAGCCGAAAGGGGACTCCCGGTCTAATCCATATCAACACCCCTCTTGAAAAGGCTGAATATGTGGTGGCAAAGAGCTGTCCCCTCCACCTTCGACGCAAGCCGGAAGCCGCTCCCTCAGTAAGGTGGGTCTCCTGGAGGAGCGCCACCTGAACACCCCGGCGTTTGATGTAATTGTATATAGCATATCTTTTAGCCGGTGACCCCATGCCCCTAATGTTCCAGGTCATACATTTAAACCCCTCCATTCTGTTCTCAAGGCCCGCCATGTAAATTCCCCATGAAGCCCCCCACCCCTCCCAGAGCAATCCAAAATGTAGTGCACCCTCCCAGCGACCGACAACAAAATCCCACAAAACAAACTTTTCAACCCTGGAGCGGCATGACAACGGTCAGCTGCCCAAACAAACAAACCAAATAGTCAATGGTGTTTCACACCTGATCGGACAGATCCAAGGCTAACAGCCCTAAGACCCCCAGGGGGGCGTTGCACTCAGAGCGATCGGAAAAACTCTCCGCTGTGTACAACTGTCGCCGCAGCCCTGAAGGACTGCCCCCCATCCACCTCCCCGCATATCAGCCCACCCTGCGAACTCATCATCTCCCAGTGTCAGCCGCCTCAATCGCCCCCCCCGGACAAAGAAAGGAGAGAGACCAGCAAAGCACACACATGGAGGTGGAAACTTGTGCAAATCCCCCGTACGTGCCAATCAAGTCTACATGTCATTAGATGTCTGTGGGGTAACCACCGGGAGTGTGCAACTCGGGGCCTGCGAGGCGTCGGATCCAAACTCCTCCTCTCCATACTTTGCCTCCGAGTCTCTCTCTGAGGAAGAGGCGCCACTGCGCATTATTTGAGCCACGGCTGCCAGTGCCTCCGCCCTCTCAACCGCTGTTCTGGTCGGGCTCGGTCTCTTAAGCCTGGTCCTCTCACGCCGTCTCCGGCGGCGCTTCCCTGGGGGATCTGCACCCTCTCCAGTCGGGCGGCCAACCACACCGGGCCTCATGCGGCCTTCCCCTTGATACGCTTCCAACCAGTCCCAGGCCTCTTTCGGGTCATCACAAAAGCATGTGTTCCCATCCAGCATGATCTTAAGCCGGGCCGGGAACATCAGGGAGTATTGTATCCCCACCTCGCGCAGAGCCCTCTTGACCTCCAGAAAGGAAAAGCGCCGTCGCTGCACCTCCTGGGTATAATCCGGGAAAAGTGTGACTTTACAGTTTTCTACTGCAAACGGGCCATTGTCCCTCGCTCTCTGGAGCAGCAAGTCTCTGTCGCGGAAGTGGAGCAGTCTGGCCACTACTGTATGAGGCGGCCGGCCGGGCGCCGCAGGGCGGGCAGGGACCTGGTGCGCCCGCTCCAAGGTGTAGAACGTGGAGAGGCCCTGGGGTGCCACGGCTTCCCGCAGCCAGGTTTCTAGGTAGGCCACCATGTCTCGGCCTTCCACCCCCTCCGGCAAACCCACCACCCGCACGTTGTTTCGCCTGTTGCGCCCTTCTGCGTCTTCCGCTTTCCTTTCCAGCTGGAGTACCCTGGCAGAAAGGTCCCCCACTTGTGTGGTCAGTGCCTGCTGGGCAGGTTTTATCGTGTCTAGGGTGGCTTCTGTCTGTTTCACCCGGTCAAGCAGCTTGGCATGCTCCGCCCGCAGCAGACCCAGGCCCGACGCCACAGTACTGATGTCCCGGTGGAGCGTTTCCTTCGTGTCCGTTATGGCGTCGAGGATTTTGGTTAACTGCTCGTGCACAGGCACCTCCGGCTGATCCGTTTCGGGGTCCCGTGGGGCCGAGTCCAACTTAGTGTCCTCTTGCTCCGTGGAGGGGCCCTGTTGCCTCCCCCTCGGTTTCCCCATGGCTAGTGGACTCCGCGTATACCACCTGAGCCTGTGGCCCCACACCTCTAAGCGCCGCAGGGGTTCCCGCCGCGTCCGTCCACCCCAGCCACACCTCGGCCTGTGCTCATCCTCCGCTGTAGTCGCGTTGGGTCAGCCCAGTGGTTAATCCCCACGGGGGAGCTCCCTTTTCAACGTTGCAACCCGGCGTCCGGGGGCTCTGCCTCCGGGTTCCCCGTCTCTCCTCAGCACACCTTCTTCTCTGCACTGGGTAGAAGCGGGCCCGCAATCAATACCCAGTGAGTGAGGGCCCTGCCCCGGATCCGCTCTGTCCCCCTTCTGCACAGCACAGTGCCCAAGAGTCTCGCACCACCCCGTACCTTCTTCTCCTCACTTCTCTCCTCCCGGTGAGCTGGTCGCTCCACGCTGCAAGCCCGGCAGAGGGGTGCCCCACTCCAACTGCTGATCAATCCAGGTCAGACAACCTCCGTTCCAGGTCCCAATAATCTAGGACCTTGCTGCTGGCACCAGGCACACGCTTCTGCCCCACCGCTCCCTCTGGACTTTCCCACACTGTGGGTGAATGCGGCCCCGCTTGGAGTTGCTCGCGGGGGTTCGCCGCCGCCTCCTCCCTCTGCAGCGGGCTCACTCTCCGGTTACCAGGGCTGCCAGTCAGCCCAGTCGCCGCCCAGCAGGGCGCCAAGCACCTCTCGCCCGTCAGGGGCCTCTGCAGCGTCCCCCAGTCTGGTGCGCCTCCCCTCCGCTCTCCTCCGGGGCTCACCTCAGGCCAGCGGCCGCACCCGGGGTCTCCGCTGGCGCCACCTCAATCCGGGCCGACACCCTCCGCTCCGGCGCTCCTGTCCCTGGACGCCCCCGGCACCACACGGCCACCCCGCAGCCCAGGGCTCTCTGCTCCTCACTATGCGGGCCTCTCATCCAGGCTCGCCTTAACATGGCGCCGCCATCTTTGCCTCACCACCGGCGTCGTCTTGCAGGACGAAATGGAGACTCCGCAGCCACTTCTCGCACTCCCCGAGTGCCGAGTCCTGTGCCGTACGGTGACAGGAGGGAGGGCCCCCCAGCGCCGCCCCCAGGTCCGGCCGGTAACGCAGTTAGCTCGGAGAAATGGCGAGGCTCGGCGCGGAGCTAAAAGCTCACGCGTCCGCCATCATCCGTGTCTTGGCCACGCCCCCCCTCCATACTATAATTTGGCTTCAAAATTAGCACTAGATCACTGAAAAGGAGGGGGAATTGTTATTTCCACGCTTTGGTTCATTTCGGCTAGATGCAGTGCATCATTTAAGAGGAGCAATGTTAGCGCTTCGACCATTGCCTAGACCAACACAGTTTGAAGCATTAGATGCCTGGATGCGTGCAGCACATGCTAAACAGAGGGAGAAATATCAAGGGAGAATTAAGAAAACTGTGAGGTCATACCAGAACACACTGTGGGATGCACAGCTTAAGAAATGGAGAGTGCGTACCATAGAAGGAGGAAGGCTATACCCGGTGCTGGTAGAAGAGGGAGGTCCCCAAGACAAGAGCAAAAGGTAAATGGAAGTGACAGTAGTGACAATGAAGACAGCTTGTTGAATGGGTTACTGTCTGAGCGTCCTCCACCTTACAATCCACAAGCAGGGGACAGGGGGGCTCGGGAAGTGCAGAAAACGTGGGAAGCGCAACAGCTCAAGTGGGTCCTAGTACAGGAGTTGTGGAAATGATATCCACAGGAGTAGGAGGGACAGGAGTATCCACATTAGGAGGTATAGAACGGAATGGAGCTAACGCCGCTTATCGGTTACTGGAAGCTCTTACAGTCCCAGTCACTATTGGTCCTGTTGTTCCTATGTATGACCGAAGCTCAGTGGGAAACGTTAGTCAGCTACAGTCCATACAAGTTGAAGGAACTGCATTGTAAACAGCAGGGAGCAAGAGTGGGAATTGTCCATCCTTAGTGCCTAGAGAATCCAGTACCCCTTTAGCAGCTACTGCTGATCCTTTGGGAATACGCTTTGGTTCCAGTACCATACGATCTATATCTATGGCAAGCACTAGTTCAAGTGGAGAAACGTGTAGATTGTGCACTCCAATTACTCGTAAGCTATGCAAGTTCAATAGTGTAGATCGATCAGCCTGCTGCGCTTTCTAAATGCTTGCCTAGCATGAACTCAATGTGTATGGCGGCCAAGTTCCAATGGGCAACTTGGACAAAAGCGTGCACAGCTATTGAGACAATGTGTCAACAATTCATCTTCTTCATACAATATAAATGTTCTCATTACATCATATTTATTTTTCCATTATCAAATTTCCTTTGTTTCTTTTTTGCATGATTTATAATTTCCAATAAACAATAATATCCTTATGTAACAAATCAGGATTCAAATTCACATGATTTAAAATACTGTACATAAATCAAACATAACGTTAAGTTTCAGCGCCCAATGCATTTCGGGACTGCTGTCCCTTCGTCAGGGGCAAGTCTGTAAAAAACAAACAAAAACATACTTATGTATGATTGTGGTTCAATAACACATCTCAGAATTATACCTTTTTTGTGAGAAATGTATGTATAATATTCCAGAATATGAACACCATTACTCAGAAGGGTGAAGTGCCTCTGTGTAAACTCATCAGTGCCAAACATTATTCGACCTGACAGCCCATAGGTTAAATAAGTATCCCTAGGTAATTACAATCTACACATGCCGTAAAAAGAGACCCGTTTCCCAGAGACCAGAAATACTCGAATGACATTACTTACTGTGTCACTAAAACTTTCAATGAGACCAGCACGGAAACAAATATGCCTAAAACAATAACCCCAAAAAATATATATAAAGCTGGTTCACTCAAGCATGTGATCTTACAAACACCAACAACCGCAAATCTCAGTGACAATAATAACCAGTGCGAAGCCTTTCATACCTGTCAGTCTCTCACAGACTTCGCAAGTTCACCAATTCTGAGCCGCTCGCTGTTTACACTTTAAATAAATTGCATTCTGTGAGTCAAAAAGTCCCGAAAATACAACGGACAGCAGCCCTCTTCAGCCTTTCTAACTCTTACCTCTCCTCGAGATCTGTGATTCACTGGTAACCTTCGAGTCGTGGCATGTGGATAAACAAAAACCCAGACGAAATTAAAATGCCATAAGATCTCGCGATAACGGCCGTGCCTAAAATTACCATGTTAGAACGGTAAAAACTCTTTACGAATGCTGTGAAACAGAGTAAGATCAAATAAAATAAAATAAACCCAAAACAAAAAGATTCTGTGATAAGAAATCTTGTATTCGTTGCGGCGCGCAAGAAGACAGAACATAAACGAGCTATGAAAAACGCTACCAATATTTGTGATGTCAGTCGTGCTTAATGTCAGGGCCATATTGGAGGAGGTGGCATCTTGAAACCTTTTGGCATAGTGTGAATGCTGTGATGTGCGCTCAAGAATTCACAAGAAAAATCAGTTTCACCGATTCAAAACCGCTCCGCACTCTAGCACCTACGAACTGCTCAGTTAGTTTTAAAACAGCTAATAAAGAGAGCCCGAGAGGGATCCCAGCTGTCTACACAAATGTACACCGATCTCCTTTCCATGTTTCCCCATCAAATCAAATGACTTTTTCAATATGTTATATGGAAAGCGGCACTTCTTTTTATGCATGATATCGGTTGCTTGCCAAGTTGTGTATTCAAAACATTTCATGTATTCACAAAACATGTTTGATGCAAAATACATAGTGTATAGTGAGAGGTTTATAACTTTTCTACTCTCTTGTAAAACATGGCATTTCGAGTTTAACATGGCCAATGTGAAAATTATATTTACAATGTGTAGTTTATGTGGGTTGCATTTTCATTTTCTACGAAACTAGCGGATAAATCAGAAATATGTTATAAGAAGCATGCCATCTCAAATTTGTTGTTTAATCCTTTGGGCTTCAATGTATTCAATTTTTTAATCCAGAAAGCCTCTTGCTGTAACAGTTTTCTAGAATTGTCTGTTCCCTGGAGATTTGGTAGTTGCTCAATAATTTGAAACTTCATTTGTGCAATAGTGTGTCGGTTCTGGTTCCAATGCACTGCCAAATTAGAGTTGATGTTGTAGTTCCTTATTTTACTTTTGTGTTCCGTTAGGCAAATTTTCCTTTTCCTTTCCTTTCCTTTAACCACAGATGTGGTTAATCAGTTACCTACAGTGACTAGGCCGAGATCTCTTAATGCGGGAGGGAATCAGAACCAGTTAGTGCAAGTGCCCCAACCTCTGAGAATCTCACAGGGCAATCGAACCTATCATCAGATGCCCCTAATAGAAGCGCTGGATGCATTTGATCAGGACCCGTACTTGTGAGGGTGCCTGAGGGGGGAGGAAGACTGTACACTTGGCGCAGTCTTACAGGTAGACCAGAGTGAACCATGTAGATGCAGAAGTAGATGTTCATCCCATTCCTTCTTGATTGATACTGGTGCTACCCGTTCTACTGTGAGATCTGCAGTAGTCCAAAACCTGCCCCTCTCAGGAAAATTAATCCAAGTGGTAGGAGTTGCTAACAAAAGAATGACAAACCCTTTGGCGAAAGAGGTATCGGTGAAAATCGGAACCTTTCAGGATCACCATCAGTTCGTGGTGTGTGATTCGAGTCCAGTTTGCTTGCTGGGGTGTGACCTATTATTCAAATTGAATTGTACCATCTATTGTACACCAAAGGGAATTGAACTGCAGACTAATGATGAAGACATTGCTTTCAAGTTGGCAAATCAGAACCATTACACAGCCATGTTTCCTTTGCTGACAGTAGAGGACATGCCGTTGGATTTCAGAGACACCGTCTCTCCAGTGGTATGGGACTTCTCAGGAGAGGCGATCGGACTGATTCGAAGAGTCGAGCCAGTCCGCAAACAGATCAAGCCTAATACAGAATTCCTCAGAACTCAGCACTACCTGACCCCAGAAACGGTGGCAGGGATTACACCTGCAATTGAGTCCATGATTGCACAGGGCATTCTAAAGGAGATCATGGGAAGTCCGTGCAATTCGCCCATCATGGGATTGCAGAAACCGAGCATGAAATATTGCATTGTTCTATTATAAAGGTCAATAACATAGTCACTCCATATTGTCCCGTGGTACCAAATCCATCTGTGATCCTGTTTCAGATTCCTTGCAAAGCTGAGTGGTTCACGCTGATTGACCTCTGTCAGTAATTTTTCTCCATTCCATTGCACAAGGACAGCCAATTTTTATTTGCTTTCCGTCTGGAGTATTGTGTCTTAACGTGGTGTTGTATCCCTCAAGGATATACTGAAAGTCCATCCATATTCAGTCAGGTGCTGAAAAAGAACCTTGAGAGCTTGATTCTGTTCCAAAACTCAGTGCAAGTTCAGTACATAGACGACCTCCTCATTGCGTCTGAAACACGAGAGGCTATAGGGACAATACTATCGCCTTACTGAACCATCTGGCTGACAATGGGTATAAGGTGTCACCAGGAAAACTTCAGTACTGTCTGATTGAAGTACAGTATTTGGGTCATTGAATAGAAAAAGGCAAGAGGAAGGTATCACCAGAACGAGTGGAGGTGATCTTGAAAATGAATCCGACAACTACCCAGAAAGAAGTCAGGATGTTTTTGGGCATGGTTGGCTACTGCCGACAATGGATTTGTAATATCTCCTTGATGGTAAAGCCTTTGCAGATGCGGACCCACAAGGATGTGTGTGATCCGGTACCTTGGGATAATGACTGTTTGCTTGCTTTCTTGGAGTTGAGAGAGTGCCTATGTCGCGCTCCAGTTTTAGGAATGCCTGATTACAACAAAGCATTCTCATTATTTTGTCATGAGCGAGAAGGTTGTGCTCTTTCTGTTCTCACCCATACACATGGAGGTGCCCGCAGACCAGTGGCCTTTTTCTCAGCTACATTAGATCCTGTAGCTTCAGCGTTGCCCGGATGTCTCAAATCCGTTGTTGCAACAGGTGTCAGTATTGAACGATGTGAGAGCATTGTGATGGGTCATCCACTGACTGTATATGTACGGCATTAAGTTGAGTTCCTGATGGCGAGGATCAAAACACAGCATTTGACAAATCACAGGTTGACAAGATATGAGCAGGTTTTGCTTGCTGCCGAGAACGTGACCCTGAAGTGCTGTTCTGGGTTAAATCGTGCTACCTTGTTACCTGCTCCAAATGCTGATGGGGAAGATTGTGAAGACCATGACAGTCTGGATGTTACTGAACTTTGCACCAAGCCGAGACCTGCCATTGTCGAAGAGCCATTGTTTGATCCAGATTAAGTCTTCTTTGTTGATGGTTCATGTCTAAGAGACAATGAAGGCAATTTGAGAGCAGCATTTGCTGTCTGTACAATCTCTGGAGTGGTGGAAGCTGCTTGTTTACAGGGAATACACTCCACAAAAGTGTCCGAAATCATTGCTGTGACCTGTGCATGTCTAGTCTCCGAGGAGATCCAAGTCACCATCTACACCGATAGCCAGTACGGTTTCGGTGTGGTTCTTGACTTCAGACAGCTATGGTCGCAAAGAGGGTTCCTAACGTCGTCAGGCTCCCCCATTAGGAATGGAGAATATGTGAGACAACTGCTGGAAGCATTGCAATTGCAAAAGGAAGTGGCTGTTGTTAAGTGCGCAGCCCATGGGAGGGGAGACAACTTCGTTACGATAGGGAACCAATATGCGGACGATGTTTCTTGCTTTTGTGCTACACACGTATGTATTTTCAATGGGGAATATGTTGGCAAGAGTACAGAGAAGACCAAACTCAACATGATGCTAGCTGTTGCAGACACATGGGATGAAGTCAGGCGTTTGCAAATGCAAGCTACAGAGCAGGAACAAGCGGGTTGGATCAGAGCAGGTTGTGAGAAGGGAGAAGCTATGGTCCTATAGCTCTAGATTGGGAACAACAAGGCACACTTTGCATACGACAAGTGCAGAGTCGTTCTCAGACTATATTTGTGGGACATGGTGTGTGTGACCATATTTTTCAAATAAATGGTCCTTGGAAGACATTTGTGCAAGAAGCAGTGCAAGTGGTGCCAGGAGTATATTTTGCTTGTGAAAAGAATGTGTATGTTCAGCTTCCGAACACTTGGTATGATGCTTGTTATGTGGCAGTTGTGTTTCCAAAGATATACCATGTGAAAAACTTGGAAGGTTTGGAAGGAAAATTGAGCCATAGAGAAAAACGTGGACTGAGTGTTGGTGAAGTTGTAAGAGACATTTGGAGTGATGATATCTAGTTTGGGTGTTGAAACATCAAGATCAGGAAGTTGTCTACCATTGTGGATAAGTTGTCTGTCAGCACAAGTCAGTCATTGTTACTCATAGATGGGGAGATGGTTTCGATAAGGGTGATGTGATGCAAAACCGTCTTGCATTAGAAGTGTCACTAGCAAAAGAAGGCGGAGTCTGTCAGATGCTGAAGGTCCAACAGTGTTGTACTTATATCACTGATAAAAGTAAAAATCTGAGGGTATATAAGTAACATCACTGGGATGCATCATGAGATTCATGCTCTGGCAACTGAGAGAGTTTGGAATAAGTTTGGAAAGCGATTTGGTGCAGTTGGAAGTTGGTTTGCTAACCTAGGAAAGGGAATCCTTGGATATATCTTGAAGCCAATCATAATTGTTGTAGTTTGTGTAATCATCTTCATAGGTATGATAAGCATACAAATGGCACAAGGAGAGGCAAATAGAGAACTCCTTAAGAGAGAGAGAAGGGTGGAATTCATTGAAGGTACCTTATTCTCTGTGCAATTTCGTAAAGTTCCTATGGTGCTGTCTTATGTAAGCTGAATTTGGAGGCTTGAAATGCAGTTCCCTGGAAACTCTCGCTTAAGAATGGTCAAGTTGAATTTCATGTGTGCTGTGGAATTTGTTCTTTCTCGTGTTTTATGTTGCAGGTGAAGAAGTGCTAGAATAATGTCTCTGTTTTACTAGTCAGGCAAGGAGAGAAGAAGTTACAATCGTGCGGCTTGAGTCGATAAAGGAAGGTAATTGTGCTTCACACAGGAGAAGGCCTGGGAACCATGGCAAAATATTACAATGAAAAACTACCTTTCGGATTGTACCTAGAGCAGATGACGTGATCCGCAATGATTCCTGGGATAGTTACCTGCAATAATGTGACAATGGAATTAGGGAGAGAACCCACTTCTTCTTTTCCTTCAGAGAGAGAGCATCTTTGAACAAGCTCTGTCTTGGTAGCTTCATGCTACATGATCCATTGATGGTGGGGAGACTTCTTAGGAAGACTCCACATGCTGACACCTTTTATCCTTTCTTCCTGAGAATGCCTAAGTAGGGATATCACTTTAGCGGTAGTGTAGGGATAAATTAATGCTTTTCATTGATCCACCCCCAATGCAGGGAAACTTGGAATCATGCTTTCTGATTCTCTACATTCTGCTTATTGAATTAATAGTATTATTAATGCTACATCTCCTCAATTGGCTACGCAGATTGGCCTCATGACAATTCCGATGTATTTCTACACTCTCGTATTGAGGTGTCTTTATGTTGTTATTTTTGACTTTGTAATAAATCAACTAACCTCACGTAGTTGTCTGTGGTTACTATGTGTCCCCGAGGATCATTGTTTCATTGATTGGCTTTAAAAAACAAATGTTCTCCCCTGTATGCCTTCATGCTGCGAAAAAGAACCATCAGGTTGTGACTCTGGAACAGGTCTAGAACTTATGGGCCCGGCCCTTTCAGGTGCCTGTTTTACAGGGAGAGTATCAGTTGGGTGTTGTCTGCATAGGACATTATTTTGATTCCGTGCGAACTGATGAAGTCGGCCCGTGGTGTCATGTAGCTGTTAAATATTGTCCAACTGAGAGATGATCCTTGGGGTACTTCACGGATGAGGTTCTTGGCTTTGACAAGTAGGGTGGCATGCTGACTTTTTGTGTTCTTCTTGTGAGGAAGGAGCAGATCCTTTTGAGTGTGGGTCATTGGATTTCTATTTCATCTAGACTTCTGATCAGGGTAGAGTGGGAGACTGTGTCAAAGGCCGCTGAGAGGTCAAGCAGGATGAGGGCTGCCGTTTCTTCTCGGTCCAGGATCATCCTGATGTCGTTAGTTGCAGTGATGAGGGCATTCTTCATGCTGTGATTGGGTCTGAAGCCTGATTGCATGGTGTCTAGGAGTTGGTGTGTGTGAAGGTACTGAGCAAGTTGCTTGTTGATGTTTTTCTCCATGACCTTGTCTGGGTAGGGTATTAGGGATTTTGGTAGTTGAATGGGGTCTGCCGTAGGTTTCTTTAGTAGTGCGTTGCCTCCTACGTGTTTCCAGGGCTCCAGGAACATCACAGTGGTGATGGAGGTGTTCAGGATGCGGTTGAGTACTTAGCTAATTGGGGAGGTGCCCATGTTGTAGACGTAGTAGGGGCAGGGGTCTGTTGGTGCCCCAGAGTGGATGGTCCCCATGATATTGACTGTCTCTTCTGTTGTGATTTTTTCTAGGGCTGTGCGGAGCTCACGAAGTTTCATTCAGCCGAATTCCACAGAGTTGATGAAAGCCTCTGTGGAATTCCTCAGAATTCTGTTAGCGGGTGGAGTATTGCTCGGCCACCGTGAAAATGAATTATTCCACTGCAGTGTCCCCTCAACGTTCACAACCAGCTGTTTGGGCACTGAATTCTAAATGTGCAGCCTCTTGTTATGAGAATTTATCACAGCTGACACCATTTCACATAGACCTTTGAGACAGCAGTTGCCATGGCAACGGTCTCTCCTGTTAGCTTTGCACGAACCTAGCAAGGTTCCTGGTTTAACCCCAAATTGGGCAGCACAAACTTTCCTCTTCCAGTGGGAGGGCAGTTGAGTGTTTCGGAGTAATTGCGCAAGAGAGCCGGTAATGCTTACCCCTTTTCCTTAATGGTATACATTGAAACATTTAAACATTTAAAAAGCAAAAAACTGACTGTGGTTTCCTATTACGATAAGAACTTCCCTGGGTCGGATTTATTTACTTCCTGGTTTTTAAAGTCTGCGTTTGCCACGATCAATATAGCTCAGCCGAGAAGTGAAGTAACTGGTGCGAGACACGCAGGATGGAATTATATCTAACCACAGGGTTTGAGGTGGTGATAAATGGATGGAAACGTTTTAAAGGAAATTACAAAGAAAACAAGCAGGCTAGCTGTAAATCCCCTATCCAATACAATTCACCTTACTTGAACTGTACGGCACAAAAAAAATCTTAATATCCTGCCCCTTCGGTCCCTTCTCCTCCGCCTCACCTTGAGCTCGCAGCTGTGCTGCGGAGTGTATTCCAGGGTCCAGAGGCTGGGCCGGAGGCTGGCCACCTACTGTGTGACCTCATGCCCGAGCCCCTTCCCAGTGCTGCCTGGTCCAGAGACTCAGAGCAATCAAGCCCATCCAGGGCCTCCAAGCGCACTTCAGAGCTCTCCCTCGGCCCCTGGTACTGTCCAGCGCTAGGTACTCTGCAAAAAGGTCGGTGTTGCTAAGGCGCTGCAGCACGGTGTTCATGAAGCATGTGTTTCCCCATGGTTCTTTAGGCCAGACAGACCTGGAATCTGAGGGAGGGTGGAGGATTCACGGGGAACCTGGCTCAGGGGTGAGCCGGAGGGATGGCGGCCTGGGAGGATGGGTGGTGGAGGAATAGGAGGGGGGCTCCGAACTTAGCTGAAAAAGGGTGCAGGGTGTGCAAAACACAAGAGGTAGCGCCAGGGGGCTGTGGTGGGAGAGGCCCGCCGCAATGACTTTTTCTCCTCTGGGCTTGGGAAGAGAGGGCGGGGCACACCTCAGCCATTACAGCCCCAGCACTGCAACATTTCCTGTCACCGCCAGAAGTAGGCATTGATATGGACAGAGGACACAACTTTAGTGGGGCCATATACAATGAGGCAAGGTAAGATGGGAGACAGAGGGGCCGATTCCGATTCGGGCCGGAAATCTCCCCGACCGAGCCGGACCCGGAGAGATGTCCGACCGAATCGGACCCGTGCAGTCCGACCGAACGAGTACGATGCACACGTATGCCATCGGACTCGAGTCGGTCGGACTCCCATTGAAGTCAATGGGAGCCTGTCGTACAACGCGTACGCGGGCTCCCATTGACTCAATGGGTGCGATGCGGACAAGTGCGCCCCCTACAGCGTGTCCACGGCGAAGCGATTCGCGCCATACACGCACAGGTAGGGGGGACCCATGGGTCCCCCCTGTGTGCGACTCGCGCGGCTACGCGTACAGGGGGTCCGACACGGACCCCCAAAGTACGGCTCCGACAGCTCTTTCGAGCCGGAGTGCGCGGCTCGGTCGGACTGCTCGCGGCGCGCATCGTACTTACCCGGCCGGGGAACGTCTCCATTGCGTGGTGCGAGTCGTGTCCGTGCGAGTCGGTCGGTGCGGTTCGACCCGGGATCGAGTCGGTCGGAGCGGTCGGGACGCCTGGACGAGTCGGTCGGCGAATACGCATCGTACTCGCTCGCCCGGACGCGCATACGGATCGGTTGGGAAATAGGGCTCCGAATCGGATCCGGTTAAGCCGAATCCGATTCGGAGCCCTACCGGCCGAGATCGGAATCGGCCCCAGAGTAATTGAAAGAGATCTAAAACTGTTGCAGATCTAGCACATGGGGTTTAGTGTGCCGGTAAGCTCTGCTCTGCCAGTGGGTGGCAGAGTTTTTGCTGAACTTTGCACTCCAGGCAGAGCTCGGAGTGACAAATCTCCGCAAACTCTGCCTGCAGAGCAGAGTTTACTGCACACCCCTAATTGTTTTCCATGTAGTCAAGATGTTTCCAAGGTTGTTTGTGAGTAGGCTGGATTTGAGGCTGCAGGGGTTTGGTTGACGGTCAAAATTGTTGTAGATGGCTTTGCTCTTGTTGCTGGAGAATTCCGAAAGGTTATCGTATTGTTCTTGTGAGGGGGTGATGCTGTTTGTGGTGGAAGCTGGTGTAGGGAAGTCTTTAAAGATGGTAAACATTTCTTTACAGCTATTGTAGCTGGTATTCATGCAATCTGCTAGGGCCTTCTTCTTGGTTTCTCTGATCTGATGGTGGTAGTGTCCGAGTGCTGCTTTGTAAGTGTCCTTGTCAGTTTCTTTGTAGTTTGTTCTCCATCATCTTTCTAGTTGTTTGCAGTGTTGTTTAGTTGAGCGAAGTTTCTCAATGTACCAGCTGGTCTGCTTCCGGGTTCTCTTTTGGTTGTTGTGTTTGAGAAATGCCAGGGAGTCAGCATGTTCTGTGATCCACTTTTCCGAGCTGTTTGATGTCACTGTTTATGTTTCCAGTGGGGTTGGACTGGTTTATGCGAAGGGTGTGGGACCAGTTAGATTCTGAGATGCTGCTCCAGCTGTGACTGGCCAGGATGGTGGTGGTGGGTTTTGTTTGTCGAGGGATGTTGATTTTTAAGTGGACAATGGTGTGATTGGTCCAGCTGAGAGGTTTGGTTGTGGTGATTTTGATGCCATTGGAGGTGACGAAGTTGGGGTCGAGGGTGTGTCCAGCGTAGTGTTTAAGTCCATTGATAGGTTGTGGCCGCCCGTGGTTTCCTTCAGTTTTGAGGAGTGCGATGGAGTTGGGGTTGTTCTGGTCTTTCATGGGGAAGATGAGGTATCCAGTAGGATGTAGGCTTTGGAGTCGATGGTGAGGGGAGCAATGAAATCCGCAATGTTGTCAGTGAAAGTAGTCTGTGGTCCAGGAGGTCAGTAGACAAGGGTTCCTTTCAGGGTGTAAGTCGCTGAGATTCGCAGTTTGAAATGTAATTATTCCATAAAGGGGGTCATTTTCTCTGTGGTTGCAGTGCAGTTGATGATTTCCTTGAAGACTATTGCAACTCCTCCTCCTGTTTTGTGTTGACTGTCCTAGCTTGCGATCTTGTATACTGCCAAGATAGCCATGGGGATGTCGGGTGATGACTCAATGAGAAGCCACATTTCAGTAAGGAAGAGGAGGTCCAGCGCACGCACCGTTGTTCTGAATGTCTCAGATTTCCATGGCATGTTTGCTGAGTGAGCAGTTGTTGAGGAGCACAGAGACCCGAGTGAGAGAAGTAAATGCGAGAGTGAGAGAAGAGGTGGAAGCCTCAGGTCCATGAACCAGGTCAGCGAGAGCTTAGACCGGTCAGAGGACTGGTCTAAGGTAATTGCAGAGAGGACAGGGCTTGGACACCTGCTACTCGGCTTAACCTGTAATGCACATTTTCCAGTTTCATGTTTTACTGACTTTGCCACAAGACTTTAAAGACCAGAGTTTACAAGATAAATATCGTAAAAAAGTTTGGTATCAGTGTTTTCTCTTACCCGAAATCCCTTTTGGAATACATTTATGTGTGCATTAGCCTGTGTCTACACGCAAGTATGCATGTTAATAAGTGTTCTTAGACACTGATCTCAAGTGGTCAGATCTTCCTGCTCTCATTTATATCGTGGCAGAGACAGCACATGCAGTGCTTCTAGCCTATACGGAATGTACAGAGTAAAACAACAGCATTGAAAAGCTTTACCTACAGATTCATAAAGTTAAGAGGTAGTCAGAGGAATGAGGGGATGTTTACGCTTCTTGTTTCCTCCCCAGCTACTTGGAGTCACTGCCATTGAGGATAAGTTGCAAGATGGGGTGCCTGAAACCATCAACCTGTTGCTGAAGGGTGACATTAAAGTGTGGATGCTAACTGGAGATAAGCAAGGTACACATTCTTATTGTCTCAGTTCTGGATGCTTTTAGCTAGGACTTCCAACAGCTGAAATATCCTCCAGCTGCACTGAAGCTGTTGCAAATATTATATATGTTGGACGAAATCCTTTAAAATGTCATATTTGCTAAATGTATATTAATATTAATACTCACAGCAGTCAAGTCATTTTGAAATGTTTTTGTGTTCCCTGCCATCACGTGTTTCGTGCCACGGACTGCCTCTCCAGGGGGTCTCAGGGAAATTCAAGGAAAATCCATCTTTAGTGCAGTGCGTGAAAAACATGGCTAGAGGATGTGTCAGCCTTTGGATGTGTCTGTGAGGGCAGTTGCTATCACTCACTAGCTCATGCAATCACCATGTATCAATATTAAAATCCTAGAATGACACTGGGAGGTGCAGAGTGCTGGTAAAGTGCTTGGGATTTATGTTTTAGCTAGTCTTTATTATTCTGTTCTTATACTTTTTTTCTAACCATACTGCCAAAGCCCATAGTGGCATCAGACATAAGCAGTGAAATGTGAGGATAGAATAGTTTGTCCCACAAGGGCATTACACCCTCCTCATAATGATTTTACTGTCAATACCATGTGCTATTCTACTTGAAATGGGTCAGAGTATAGCAAAAAGGGAAGAAAATCACTTCTACCAAGTGTTATCTTCCAGATATTAGTGTTGGAAAATGTCAAGGTTACACCACTGAATAGAGTCTCAGTCCCTCCTGAGCCACTTAGTGTACACAAACAATCACCCTGTGCTCCAGGGCGCAGCCTCCTTCTTCACAGTAGTTCAATCAGTTTCTAGTTTTTACTGTCTTCATTTGATACTGGTCACCGTGAACCCACTTAGAAGTTGCTCCACTCTGCCACATGTGCATACACATAGCACACATGTGAAACCAACAGTCTTCACAAGAAAGTGCATATGTGCTACAGAAAGATTGACGGGAGCAGCTGGTTCACAACCATCAGAATCACTGTGCTCTGCTGAAAGAGCATGTAATCTCGCCAGCACAGAACTATCTTTGGATACAGTGGCCATCTTCGGTATAGGGAATCCACAGAACCTCATGTGGAGTTGTACCAGCCACGCTGCTGCTTTCTTACACAACATAATGAGTTGTTGCTGTTATTTTCAGTGGTGACCCACACTACAGTTGGAGCATATGGGCCACAGAAGTAAGCACTGGGGGAGATGGAAAATGCTGCTTTCATCTGGGGCAGTAGGCAATAGCACCTCCATTGTTGTTTGTGTTTGAATGTGGGACCTAGTTTGGGTGCCCCCAGGCAATCAAGTGACTGGGCTCCAATTGTAATAACTGAAGTCTTTTCTCACTGGTGTCCTGGGGCCAGGTTATTGTTGGACCCAATAAAGCAACAAGTACTCTCCTTTTAAACCCCACAGTATAATTTAACAAATCAATGCCAAGGCAGTTCTGTTACTTTTAAATAGAAGGCCTCTCAATGTATAGGAATGTATAGCCCCTTCCTATGGTGTCTGTCACTTCGTTCACAATGTAAACTGCATATTTTCATAGTTTTAATGAAAGAAAGTCAGAATTTTATTAAAGACACAGATGCGAGTATTATACCTCACTTTCCTCCTTTTATTATGACGGCAGCCAGAGGGAATAACAACAAAAGAAGATCTAGAAAATAGGTCCTTTGGTAATATAGAAATTACAATATCCAGAAGGAAAGGCCTTGTACCAAAAACTACAAAATAACTTTGCTCAGGCATGTAATTAGTTCTGTAAAAGGTTTGTGTAGTGTCAGTCCTTTTTCTTTTTTCTTTTTCACAATGAAGTACCGGCATACCTCAACAAACTAGTGCATTTCAACCTACCTACCAAGGAACTCCGTTCCAGATCCCTCTCCCTAGCAGCTACCCAGCACATCCACCGGGCAAACAGTGGAGGCTGCTCCTGCACCCACCCGGCGGCTAAGACTTGGAACACCCTCCCCTTGCACATGAGAGCCTCAGCAGCACTCCAACAGTTCAGTAAAGAACTCAAGACCTGGATGTTCAACCAAAAGGAACAGGCAGCATGACCCCGCACCATTAACCCACAGCGCCGCGAGACCCTCATGGGTGAAGCAGCCGTGCTATACAAATCGTGATTGATTGATTTCTTGATGCAGTACTATAATCTCAATTGTGTAACAAACACAATTCAAATGAAAATAAGAAGGAAAGCCATTGATAGTGCGAAAAGAGTCCAGAATGAATTTTCTAGTTACAGTTCAACATGTAACTTAAAAGAATGGGCTCCAATTACACACTATATTTTCTTCTTCTAGATGTCAGATCTTTGCCACCATTTTTGAATGGAAGCTGAATCAAATCAAGTCAATCAACATCATAATTAACAGTATTTATGTTCAGTTAATGATGAGGATTTTTAAATCAGTTACAAAACCTTTGTTCTCAGTACATTCTTTCTATTCAATAACTAAGTCAGAATTATCCGTTTACAGAAATGAGCGAGAAAAATGTGGTTAGAGTCATCAATAATGCAAATTGTCAAGCATGTTCCATAAAGGATATAGTCCGTATTCTATCTAATGGAAACAAAAGGTAACAGAACTCATAAAGCGGTCAGGAAAAGAAGTGAGATCAAAGGAGCATCAAGTTCAAAATCAAATTAGGTAGTTGAACTCCCCATAAAGTGTAGTTCATGAAACTCAGCCGAGTCTCAGTCTCCAAGAAGCATCAGCATACAGCTGCAGTAGCAAACTGTACCAAATAGACCTCAACAGGGAAATAGGGGAAACAGGTGCAGTAGTTGCTACACCTGTTAGGATAGGCATAAAAGGGAGTGTCACGTCCAAAGTGGCAGGCAACAGTAGCAGCCTCAGCAATGAAAAGTCTGAATCTAACTAGAAACATGCACCGATATAAAAGTCGAGAAAACATGCAGACAACAATACTTCAGATAAGGTCACTCCGGTTAATGATTTCATGTAGTCATCAATCATGAGACTATTTAATGTAAAATCTTTTTCAAATCTCTTATTCAATTCTTTTTACCTTCTTTTGTGTAAAATATATCTACAGCTCAAAAATAAAGCATAAAGTAATAGCAGACAAAGTCCTAATATTAGTAGTGGCATAAGAACAGCCTTTAAATTACCTCCTCCTGCCGTTGTAAACCAATTTCCAATAGTCTGAACTCCTTTTCCAAACTTTTCAAAGACACTAGGCGTTTCCAACTCTTCTAACTCAGGTTTCAAATTTGAAATGTTCGTTGCAAAGCCTTGAATTTCTTTACTCTCATGATGTATGTAGAAGCAGGAATGAGTTAATTTAAGCATTTTGCAGACTCTGCCCTTTTTGTGCGAGTAAGATGTCTAAAGCAAGACGGTTTTGCAGGACCATTGAACGTATAGCAATTAATTCAGTGTTCACTACTAGTAAAGCTTCAGAAGTCCTGGTTGCCATCTTGTCGACAACAGTTGACAGTTTTCTAATCTTTTCACCATATATTATGATGCCTACAGGTGGAATGATTGCTCCAAATCTATCTCCTACTAACTCAGCTCCTGTTTCAGTACTACGTTTGTGTCAGTGAGCGGGTGCCATTGTTAAGGCATCTGAGCTCTGCACATAATACATTTTTGTAGTTAATGCACATAAATAGCAAATACCTTCCCCGTCAGCGGGTAGCAAGAAATAAGCATTCTGTCCACAAATTAAATAAACTCCAGGATTTGCGGATTCCTCTCCTTGTAAAATTTGCTATGCTCCCCCTGTTAATTTAAATGTGTGTTACACAACTTCTAATCCCTACATGTCTGGTTAGTTTGGGTGTTCTTCTGTAAACGTAAATGTTTCCTTTGTGTTGACTATCTAACCTTAATTAGGGGTATGTCATTTTTTTTTTTAATTCACCTGCTTCTTTCTTCCAAACATTTTTCAAAATATAACTATGTGTTTGAGGCATGTGTGCTGTAGATACACATGTTTTGCATTCTCCTGCCATCTAGTGTTGGGTCAGGATGTTTGCAAGTTGTATTTTTTTCGAAGAAGTCTTTCCCAGACACGAGGTAAGGTGACTCCTCCTTTCGGTGATAGTGCGCATGGGCATCGACTCCATGGTTAGATTGTTTTCTTATTGCCATCAGGTTTGGATGTGGTTTGCGGCACTCCGATTCAAGACCATTCTTTGGGATCCCTTCGGTGCGCAACCCACTGTACCCTCGTTGGTATTGTTTCTAACGCCTTTCCCATCCTCAACGTATCGAAAATTGGAAAACTTTCATAGTTGGATAGAGAAAACTTCAACCGCAGCCTTCTGGCCTAGCCCATTTTCATTCCACTCGGAAAAAAAACACATCGCCGAGTGATCTGCTGATTGAACTGACTCCATTACAATTCTGCCTGTGGTGTCGCTCTAAATATCCGCGCACCAATGTTCACAAGGTCTGTAACTTGTGCCCGTCTCCGGAGCACATGGAAGAAGACTGTGACGCCTGTTGCTCATTTCGATCTAAAAAGACCCTGTGGGACCTTCGGGCTCGAAGAAGAGAAATGCAGTGACAGAGTTTTGAAGACACCCCCGATATCTTCGGAGAAAATATCAAATAGGAAGAAATGGAAGAGTCCGCAGCGAAAGAGGTAGAGGCCTTCTCCGTACAGGACTCTGATTCAGAACTGGAGATGAACTGGAGTCCCGGGATGACCAAGCCGGTCAAGGTGCCGTGAGTACCAAAACCCCTTTGCCCACAAAAACCACTTCCACAAAACAAAAGGCTTACGGACCATAACTGCCATCCGGCTATGGTAGCTATTGAGACTCTGCTTCGATCACCCCACCCTCTGGCTTGGCACCAAAAGCACAAGTCAAACCCTCCAGCTCGGGTACGAGTCAAGATACCATACCTTTGGCACCTAAAACTTCATTTCTGAAGGATAAAAAGGACAAATCTAGCTCAGGATTGAAAATTTCAGCACTGAAACAGAAAGATTCTCCTCAGAAGCCTCCGGAGCTTATTCTGGAAGCCATGAGAGAAAAGCTGGATCCAAAACAAATGAAAATTTATATTAATCCCCGCACTGGACATATTTCAACAAAAACTATGATACCATTATCATCCAAAAGGAAAATTCCTAGCTTACAGTATATAAAATTCCTTTAAAAAAGAAAAAGGACAAGGCTACTAGCCCTTTTCACCCCATTCCTTATACCCCTCCACCATCTTCACCAGTACCTTTAGTACTAGGTTCAGACCCTCTAGACATTACACCACAGGGCTCTCCTCATAAAGATCCTCACTTAGGGGCTGTGGATAACACTTATGACAAACCACCACCAGATCCATGGGATGATTATAATATAGATCCTCCCACAGACACAGATCTAGATCTATACCCTGCAAAACCTTCACCTCCAGATGACAACACCTCATATCAGGAGTTAATTGCCAGGGCAGCCACATACCATGGAGTCACTTTACATAAAAAGTCTTTAGAGGAAGATGTTTTATTTGAAACATTAGGGACCACACACAAAACAACACAGTTGTTACCAGTGTTAAATGGCATGATGCACCATTCGGAAGACATTTTTAAAGACCCTGTACGCGCACGTATCATACCACCCAGGGTTGGTAAAAAATACAAATCCCCAACATCTGACCCAATTTTTATTAAGGGCCAAATTCCATTTGACTCTTTGGTTGTGTCCAATGCTCGTAAGAAAGCAAATTCCCGAACCTCAGACGACACACTACCTCCAGACAAATGGCCACATGCATCAACCAAAAAACCAGTCGCAAACGGGCAGATTCGCAGAATCTGCCCCTTTGAGACCGGTATTTTTGCATTTGGGATGCATCATCCCAAATGCAAAAATCGCAATTTAAGGAATTGCAAAATTTGCGATTACTTAAATTGCGATTGCATTTAAGGAATCGCAAATTGCGATTCCTTAAATGCAATGCATTAAAGCAAAAATATTGTGATTTCACAAATATGAATCGCAAATTACTGTCAATCTAAAGTTGATGGTAAATTGCGATTTCTTTGAAAAATGCACCAAAGTGCATTTTTCAAAGTCCCATGTTACACACACACATGCCCTTGGGGCATGTGTGTGCGCAACATGTGGATAAATTGTAATTTATGGGGTGCAACAGGGTGTCCTTTTAGCACCCTTGCACCCTTGAAATTGCATGCGCAATTTTCGAGTACCTATTGGGTACTCGCAAATTGCGCATGCAATTCCCATTCATTCCTATGGGCCTCTAGGAGGAATGAATGGGAAACAATTCCTTAATTGCGACTCGCAATTTGCGAGTCGCAATTAAGGAATGTGTAGGAATCGCAAATTTCTTTGCGATTCCTACATGCATAGCCAATTGCGATTCTTTAATTGCGATTCCTTAATCATCGCAATTAAAGAATCGCAATTGGCTTTTTTGATGCATGTGCACCAAAGAGTCGTAAAAAATAGATGCCTCAGGCAAAAGAGTGGCTGCACAATCAGCCAATCATTGGCTTATAGCCAATACACAAGGTCTTTTGGCTAGGTATGATAGGGCCTACTGGGACGAAATGGAGGAGTTACTCCAATACCTCCCAGAGGAGCATCATAGGAAAAAAGGGCAGGAACTAGTGCAGGAGGAAAAACTAATTTCCAATTGTTCCATCAGATGTGTGCTAGACGTTGCTGATACTGCAGCCAGAGGAGTTAAGACCAGCGTTCTCCTCAGAAGAAACGCATGGCTGTGAATCTCTGGGATTAAACCAGGGTTACAATAGACAGTACTTATTGCTCCCTTTGACAAGGAACATCTTTTAGGCCCTCAAGTGAATGAAGCACTTGAAAAAATGAAAAAAGACACAGAAGTGGCAAAATCCATAGGAGCACATCACCCTCTGACAGAGGCTCCTTCTGCCATTCATTTTATAGGGAAGGCTCAAAAAGTACCTCCACAGATGCCGGCACATCTTCCTACAAGACTCAAACTCAATCCTCCCCCTCTAGAGGATTCTACAAGGGTGGTCACAGATGAAACAATTTTAAAGGCAGAGGTAGAGGTACATCAACACGTACCTCTCCATATCACAACAAGCAGTGACTTCATAACAATTCCCCTCGACCATCATACACCTGCCGGGGAAGACTGTACCAGTTTCTTCCCATTTGGCAATCTATAACATCAAAAAAATGGGTGTTGGATATTATCGAACATGGTTAGTGCCCGGTGCTCACCAGCAATCCTCCCACTATTCCACCTCACATTACAAACTCTCTCTTGAGCACCAACAACTGCTCAAAGAAGAGGTACAAGCTCTTCTAACAAAAAGAGCAATAGAACCAGTTCCAATACAACATCAAGGATCAGGGATTTATTCACTGTACTTCCTAATCCCCAAAAGTATGGTTCTGTATGGCCAATCTTAGATCTCAGGCCTTTAAACCTATACATACTATCAGAACAGTTCTATATGGCCACACTTCAACAGGTGCTTCTGCTCTTATAGCAAGGCGACTTTATGTCAACACTGGACTTAAAGGATGCATACTTTCAGACTCCTATTTACTCAGCACATCGCAAATACCTCGATTTGTGATAGCAGGAAAACACTATCAATTCAAGGTACTACCATTCGGAGTCACTACAGCACCCAGAGTATTCACCAAATGTCTAGCATTAGTAGCTGCTCATCTAAGAAGACAACAAATTCATGTCTTCCCATATCTAGATGATTGGCTTAACAAAGCTAACACACACCACAAATGTTTACAACACACTCACATTACCATAAACCTTTATCAGTTGGGGTTCACAGTCAATGCACAGAAATCCCATCTTCAACCCTCACAGCTGCAGCCCTATCTAGGAGCCATGCTAAACACTCAAAGAGGTTTAGCCTATCCCAATGCAGCCAGGATTCACAATTTTCAAACACTGCTACTACAATTCTAAATCAATCAGTATCTAACAGTCAGAACTTTCACGCAACTCCTAGGGATGAAGGCATCATGCATTGCCATAGTACCTCATGCAATATTAAACATGCGTCCTCTACAGGAATGCTTTGCACATCAATGGAGTCAATCACAGAGTCAGCTAAAAGATCTAGTGTTGGTAGACAGTCGCACCCATCACTCTCTGCAGTGGTGGAACACACAAAACAAAAAAAAGGGCAGCCATTTATCGACCCTGTTCCACAGATTGTGCTCACAGCGGGGACGCATCCCTCACAGGGTGGGGTGCCCATCTACAACATCTAATAGGTCAGGGACCCCTGGACACCAAACACAGGAATCTTCACATCAACTACCTAGAGCTTCTAGCTGTTCACCTAGCGCTAAAAGCATTTCTACCCCCTAATCCAGTCTGACAATATGACAGCTATGTACTATGTAAAAAAACAGGGGGGATACCCTCTCTACAGTTATTACACCTCCCTCAAACCATTTGGCATTGGGCAATACATCACAAAATTCAATTGCTAGTAGAACACCTTTTAGGGATAGACAACGAATTTGCCGACCTCCTGAGTAGGATGCCATAACAAGTGCACAAGTGGTAACTCCAACCCCAAGTCTTCCTTCCATACTTCTGCAAATGGTGGTTTCCACAAAAAGATCTCTTTGCAACAGCAGAGAACTCAAAATGCCCAAACTTCGCCTCCAGGTTCTCCCAACCTCAATACAAAGGCAATGCCCTATGGATGAATTGGTCAGGGATATTTCCTTATGATTTTCCACCTCTCCCTCTTCTTCAATTTATGGTTCAGAAGTTCAGGTAAACAACTCTCAACCTTATTCTAAAAGCTCCCACATGGGCTCATCAACCATGGTTCATCACACTACTAAAACTCTCAGTATTTCCACACCAGAAGCTTCACCTCAACACAAGCCTTCTCACTCAGAACCATGGAGAAATCAGACATCAAAACCGCAAGGAGCTCAACCTAGTGATTTGGCTCCTGAAGTCATAGAGTTTGGATACCTAAATCTACTACCAGATTGCATGACAGTTCTGAAAGAAGCAAGTAAACCTACCACTAGAGCATGCTATGCAACAAAGTGGAAAAGGTTTGTTATATATTGTAATAACCAGACAATTGACCCACTAGATACTTCAATACAACAAATCATTTGTTATCTATTGCATCTACAACAGGCAGGCCTTGCCTACACATTCATAATCAATAAATCAGGGGATTGTAAAGCGCACTACTCACCCATGAGGGTCTCATGGCGCTAGGGGGAGGGGGAGGTACGCAGTTCAGTCGAAGAGCCAGGTCTTGAGTGTCTTCCTGAAGATGTTCAGCGAGGGGGCGCGTCTGATGTCTATCAGGAGCACTTCCAGGTCTTGGCCGCGATGTAGGAGAAAGCTCTTCCACCTGTTCTGGCTCTGCGAGGTTCGGCGAGGTCAGCGTATCGGAGGTTTCTCTTGGGTACGTTGAGGTATTGGGGTCCGGTGTTGTGGAGGCATTTGTAGGCGTGGGTGAGTATCTTGAAAGTTACTCTCTTCTCAACGGGGAGCCAGTAGAGGTTCCGCATGTCTTGTGTGATGTGTTCGTGTCGAGGGACGTCGAGGACGAGTCTGGCTGCGGTGTTCTGTATGGTCTGGAGTTTGCGGAGCAGAGACTTGTTGATCCCGGCGTAGAGGACATTTCCGTAGTCCAGTCTGCTGGTTAAGGGTGCGTGGGTGACAGTCTTCCTTGATTCGGGGGGATCCATTTGAAGGTCTTTCGGAGGATGCGGAGGGTGTTGAAGCAGCAGGAGGCAACGTCATTGACCTGTCGGGTCATGGAGAGGGAGGAGTCGAGTACGATGCTGAGGTTTCTGGCATGGTCCGTGGGGGTGGGGGGCTGCAGAGGGCGGTGGGCCACCAGGTGTTGTCCCATGCAGAGGGGGAGGGTCCGAGGACGAGGACCTCTGTCTTCTCAGAGTTGAGCTTTAGGCAGCTGTTGCTCATCCAGGATGTGACGTCCTTCATTCCTTCCTGGAAGTTGAGTCTGGTGGTGAAGGGGTCCTTGTTGAGGGAGAGGATGAGCTGGGTGTCATCGGCGTTAGATACTATGCTAAGTCCGTGCTGTCTGATGATGGTGGCGAGGGGGGCCATGTAGATATTGAACAGCGCGGGGCTGAGCGATGATCCTTGGGGTACTCCGCAGTTGATTTCCGTGGGTTCGGAGAGGAAGGGTGGCAGTCTGATTCATGTGCCTACACCTTGCAGCGGTGGCTGCATATCTTCAAAACAGACAAAACCTATCCGTATTCTGAGTACCAGTAATTTAATCCTTTATCGAAGACCTTAAAAGAGTGATACCACCAAAAGTTCCACCTGCACCTGCATGGAATCTTAATATTGTTCTAGCATGACTTATGGGTCCACCTTTTGATCCATTGCACAATTGTCCACTGCAGTTCCTTTCTTGGAAGATTGCTTTCTTGATTGCTATCACTTCAGTAAGATGTGTCAGTGAGCTTCAGGCATTAACCTTGGAAGAACCATACTTCCAACTCCATAAAGACAGAGTGGTTCTTCACACTAACCCAAAGTTCCTTCCAAAAGTAGTCTCTGCTTTTCATATTAACCAATCAGTTGAGTTACCTGCTTTCTTCCCTCAACCTGATTCTGTAGCAGAAAGAGCTCTACATACATAAGGTGTCAAAAGAACATTACTCTATTATATTGATAGAACAAAAGATTTTAGAAAAACAAAACAACTTTTTGTTGCCTTTGTGACCCCTCATATAGGGAAACCAATCTCTAAATCTGGTATTTCTCGATCGATTGTTAAATGTATCCAAACATGCTATATTAAAGCCAAAATAACTTTATCTATACTTCCTAAAGCACATTCTACTCGTAAAATAGGAGCATATATGGCATTTTTAGGTAGCATTCCCATAGCTGAACTTTGTAAAGCAGCTACATGGTCTACACCACACACATTTACCAAACGCTATTGAGTGGCTGTATTAGCACGTCAACAAGCTAATATACGACAGGCAGTCATAAGAACACTTTTTCAGATAACTGCAATGCCCACTGGTTAGCCACCGCTTTGGGAGAGTACTGCTATACAGTCTATGGAAAGCATGTGTATCTACAGCACACATGCCTTGAACGGATTTTTACTTACCCTGTAAGCATCTGTTCTTGGAATGTAGAGCTGTAGATTCACATGCGCCCTCCCTCCTCCCCGGACACCTATGATCTTTGCAGTTATTATTCACATTATACACGCATGGACATCTCTGTACTACACTTACTTACTCCATTCTCACCCTCTTGCGGGAAAACAATCTAACAATGGAGTCGATGCCCATGCGCACTATCACCGAAAGGAGGAGTCACCTTTCTCATAACTGGGAAAGACTTCCTTGAAGAAAAACAACTTGCAAACATCCAGACCTAACACTAGATGGCAGGAGTATGCAAAGCATGTGTATCTACAGCTCTACATGCCAAGGACAGATGCTTACAGGGTAAGTAACATAATCCTTATCTTTAGTATGTGTTATGTTTATGTATCTCTCTTCTAAAGCCATTATATAAATCTTCTCTATTGGTCTCTTCAAGCAGGTTAAATTATTTTTCTAAGCCTTAACACTATCGATAGGTCTGTGGGGAAAGAAGTAATATTAAGATGTGTCCATCTAATTTGCGTGCGGGTGTAAATTCATGCTTTCCATTTGATCGTAATTAGAATAGAAATATTCAAAGTGTTCTCGCCTATGCACAAGTTAAAGCAAAATACTACAAGAAATAGGATATGATAATGGCATGTGATAATAAGTGACTTCTTCTGATGCAGATGCGGGTAAATGAGTGCAGACATAGCAGTCATTCCCGTCTATAGCATGAGTGTATTCTTGTATTAAACTAGAGTAAATGTTAGTGGAGAAATCATCTTTCTTGTTGCTAACAAAAGAAGCTCCTAGTTGGTCTTCATCATTAAGATATGCATGTGTATTAGTTGTATTATTTAATCTAAGCTCTATTTCTGGGGTTAAATAAAACCCCACTAACACCACAGTAATCATTATTACTGGTATTACGAAGATTGAGCACATAATATATTAACACTTCTAATACAACACATTTCTCTTAAATCAGGTTATGTCCAATAAAGCTCAACAATTCAGCAGTTCAGCATAGAATTTCATTAGCAGCTTTTCAAGACAACTTAGTATTAGCAGTTCAGATTTCTAATTAGATAATCCTTAACCCTACTCTGTGATCTTCTATATTGTTATCTTACTCCTCTACTGCAGACACAGGCCTAGGTTGATTTTCTGTAAAATAAGAAATTAAATTGATAAAGATCTAGCAGGACAGTTCTTTTTCGTTAATCAGTTATTGTTTCTTTTGTTTTAGTTTTGCTTTAGGTCTCAGTTATTAGTTTCGATTTTTCCCAATTTTCTTTGAAAGCTTATACATCAAGGAGGTTCCTACAGTTCAGATCTCACATCACACAGATCATCTAATATGTCATTTTAGATGCTGAACACATTCAACAAAGTACCCTTGCTCTCTTTGATCTTCTGAGATATTGTTTGTTTTGCCATATACCACTTTCATCACTTGACCTAGTTTCTTTAGGTATTGTTGCTGGTATTCGATCAACTGATGAACTCCTTTTCAGTTTTTCTTTTTCATACGAGTGTGGCCATTCAGCTCTGTGGGTGACTCTTCCTATCCCAGTGCTTGTTCCTTTACCGAGATCCTCTAGCTGTGCTGATGTATTATCAGTAAGGTTTCTATTTTGCATTGTAGTCTCTGCTTCTATTAGGCTAGATTCATCAAGGCCACTCTGTGTAACTTAAAGCACTTGAATCTGTTTTTCAACTTGCAAATCTTCACCCCTTTCTTCCTCTTCTTGCTGTCCTTGTAGTGGCGGTGCCACTGGTCTAGGTGGTGGTTCGGGTGGTGGTACAGCCACCAATGCTCTTTGTTCAGGATCAAAGACCTCAATTGCCTCTTCTGGGTTTGTCAATTTTTTGGTGTGAGAAGCATGTATCCAATTCGGAACTCCAGCACACTTAACAGCAGTATTGGTCACAAGGATTATTTAGAAGGGGCCCTTCCATCTCGGTTCTAAACAAGTCTTTTGAACGTGCTTCTTGATCAAGACCCAATCACCAAGATTGAGGTCGTGGCACTGTTCTTGGTATGGATCTCATGTGGCAGCTGCAATCTGGTAAGAGACAGAACTGTCCACATCAGCCAACCCTTTGTAGTAATTGAGTATGATATCATCTGTGATGATCAAAAGTGCATTAGCAGGTACAGTAGGCAGTCTCCTTGCCCTGCCCATCAGAAATTCATGAGGCGACAAGTCAGTCTTTCTATCTGGGATACGATGAATACTCATCAATACCAAAGGCAATGCATCTGGCCATTTCAGAGATGTTGAAGCACAAACGTTTGCTTATCTTGATTTAAGGGTTCGGTTGACCTTTTCAACTATTCTAGAAGCTTCAGGTCTGTAACTGCAATGTATTCTTTGCTCGATCTGTAATGCTGTGCACATCAACTTCAGGACCTCGTTGTTGAAATAGGTCCTCCTATCTGATTCAAGAAAAACTGGCATTCTGTAATGTGGAACCATTTCTCGCAATAACAGTTTTGCTACAGAGAGGCTGTCATTTCTTCTGGTTGGATAGGCTTCTACACATCTTGAGAAGCCACACACTATAACCAGGATATATCTCAGCCTGTTGAAAGCAGGAACCTTGAAAAAATCCATCTGCATTCTGTTGAATGGACCACCTGATCTCCCTACGTGACTTAATGTGATATGTTTTCTTTCCTGTATTCATTTGTTGGCATGTTACACACTATGACAAACTTTCTCTGCCAGCATCCTAAATCAGGGATTGAACCAATTCTGGAAAAAAAGTCTGATCATGGCATCCCTTTCTAAATCTGTGTATCCAGGTTAGTACAGTGTCATTGGAAACAACAAACTGTCTGGCAACACAGGTCTCCCATCAGCTGACATCCAAATGTCCTTAGAATTTTCCTCACAACCTGCTTTGATAGAACTATTTGGCTCTGCTTCTCAAATATTTTCCTGTACCCTTTTCAATTTGTTCCAAGTATCGGTCACTTTCATTAACAAAGTAAGCAAAGTCTCCTCTTCTGACTCGCATATGAAATTTCCATTAAATGTGCAGACCTTCATAGCACAATACTGTGCTACTGAATCAGCATATCTATTTCCCATGGTAATATAGCTATTACCACTTTGATGAGCTGCACATTTAACCACTGCAATCTCTTCAGGTAATGGTAAGGCTTCCAGCAAATTTTTAACATGTACATAATTTCTGATTGGAATACCTGCGGGTGTTAAGAACCCTCTCTGTGTCCACAATTGCCCAAAATCATGGACAACACCAAAGCCATACTGATTAACTGCTCACATGAGAGTGACTATATTTATGGATAAACTGCATGTTCTAGAAAAGACAATCAGTTCTGCAACTTGTGCTGACGTAGCACCTAAAACCCAGGATGCTTCCACAACATCATTTATAGTGCACTCAGCATATGCTGCTTCTCAATGTGCCCGTATTACTTTTGAGACATGACCTATCCACAAAAAAAACATGGTCGGGCTCAATAAGGGGTTCATCCTTCATATCAGGTCTTGGCTTGGTGCATAAGTCCGTGACATCCAGGCAATCATGTTCAATTTCATCACAAACAACATTATTTATTGGCAAAAGAGTTGAAGGATTTAGTATCTGGCATCTTTTTTAAACAACATTATTGGAAGACAGTATACTTTGTTCGTATTTAGTCAATCGATTGTGTCATATATTGGGTTTTCGTTCTGGTCAATAGAAACTCCACAGAGTGTTGGACCATAACAGTTAAATGATATCCCTATCACTATATTCTCACTCTTTTCCAAACTAGTGCTTACCACGGCAACTGCTTTAAGGCAACCGTGAAGCTCTGCGGCTACTGGGTCAATGGTGGTAGAGAAATACGCCACTGGTTTTCGGGCGTCTCCATGCATCTGAGTCAGCACTGAGAGAGTGCAGCCCTCTCTCTCACTGCAAAATAAAGTGAAGTATTTTGTATAATCTGGCATTCCTAGTGCCGGGGCGCTACACAATTTTCCCTTCAGCTCTAGAAAAGCTTTCATACAATCATTGTTACATGGAATCGAATCAGGCACATCTCTGTGTGTCAACCTCAGTAAAAAAAGGCTTTTCCACTTGGGAAAAGTTTGGTATCCACTGTCTATAGTAACCAACCATTCCCCAAAATATTCTGACTACCCTTTGAGTTTGTGGTGGATTCATTTGAAGAATGGCTTCCACTCTCTCTGGCGACATCTTTCTAGCTCCTTTCTCAATGATGTGTCCCGGATATTGAACTTCTTTTTGACAGTACTGTAATTTACCTGGGAACACTTTATGTCCGTTCTCAGCCAGGTGATCCAATAAGGTAATGGTATCTTCTCTACAAGCTTCCCGTATCTCTGATCCTACCAGCAGATCATCTATATACTATACAAGTACTGACTCAAAGAGCATCTGCAATGACTCTACATTTTTTTTTAGAATCTGGTTGAAAATAGGACTCTTTGTATACCCTTGTGGGACACAACACCATGCTAATACTCTCTGCTGGAATACAAAAGAAAAGAGACACTGGCTTTCTTTATGTAATGGCACTGAAAAGAAAGTCTGGCACAAGTCAATCACTGTAAACCACTCTGCAGTACGTGGAATCTGAAACAATATTGTGGCTGGATTTGGTATCAAGGGACTCTAAGGAACCACAATTTAATTATTCTTTCTAAAACCCCGCACTATCCTGTGTTTTCCATTTGGTTTCCGCAAACCCATAATCAGAGAGTTACATGTACTCCCAATTAATTCCCTTAAAATGTATTTTTGTAACATGTCCTCTATTACATGCATTAGTCCTGCAATTGTCTCTGGAGTCAAATGATACGGTGGTGTTCTGGGATATATTGCATTTGCTTTTACTGTAATCTGGACTGGTTCTACACCTTTAATTAGTCCAACATCTTTTCCTGTGAGATCTCAAACTTCTGAATTTACAGTTTCTCTTAAATCTGCAGGTAATTCATCAACTGTCATTAGGAGAAACATTTATGTAGTTGTCTGTTGTCGAATCATTTTACATTCCACATCCTCATCATGGGGTTGAAATGCTACACCATCCGGTGTTTAGTAAATAGTGCAATTTAACTTGCACAATAAATCCCTCCCTAGAAAATTTACAGGACTCGAATCACAAACAACAAACTGATGTTTTTCTTAAAATGAACCTATTTTAACCAGGACTTCTCTGAAATTGGAGTTGTAAATTGTTTATTTGTTACTCCTACAACTTGGATATTTTCCCCAAGAGAGGTAGGTCTGGAACTTCCAATGTTCGAGATCAGTAGATCGGGTAGCACTTGTATCTATAACAAATGACACTGGCTGGCCATACACTTCAGCATCTATATATGGGCCACTCTGGTCTACCTTTAAGACTGCGCCAAGTACACAAATCTTCCTCCCCTCACACGCACGTTCATTGGGAAACATCAGAAACAGAACCATCATTTTCAATAAAGGGATATTGCTTTAATGCATTTTGATTTGAACTAGGAAGTTGTTCCAATGTTTTCTCAAATGAATTTGGATTCATTTTATGGCTTTTGATTTAAATTGAATCTGGGATTTCCCATGTTTTGTGTAATCATTTGAGCTGGTTGAACTGACATCACTGGAACTTGTCCCTGCGTAGGCACTTCATTTGTCGTGCAGGCATGTTTTGCATCTGTACTCCTACTAGCGTTATCAGGATTATATCTACACTCCCTCTTCCAATGTATGACCCTGTGACAGATGTGACAAGGAGTAATTTTCTTCATAGCAACAACCTCTGCTCCTGAACCAGTATTAACAGGAACACCTCTACCTTGAGACACATTGAACCCTCCTTAGTTACTGTAGAAGCCAAATTGTAGAACAACACCTTGCATACTTCCTTGATTTCCTGTAAATGAAGGATTTTGAAAACCTTTCTGAGCCAACCTAGTCTCTGCTAGCATAAATTTCTCTTTTATCTTTTTCTACTTCATCTCCAGCTCGTCACTGCAATACTTCACATATCCCAGAACTTCATCAAGTGATTTGTTCTGCCAGTATATCACACTTTGATTTATATGCAAACTGATCTCTGGTTTCAGCCCTAAGACAAACTGAGACACAAAAATCCATATATCCTTTTCTTCAGGATATTCTCGTCCACTATGCTGTTGAAACACCTGTAACAATGTTCATGAAACTCATGAACTGAATCCTTTGGTTCTTGGGTCGTTCGATTAATCTTAACCAAGTGCAAATCTTTTGGTGGCACTCGGCCCTTCAGGAAAGTAAGCACAGCTTTATATTTCTCCATAACCACAGGAGATGGTGCATTAGTTCTAGTGTTTCTCACTGGTTCCTCTTGTGGCCATTTGACATCAGTCTTACACTTAGCTCACAAATCAGTTGGCACTACAGTATCAAAGAATGTATCTTAGTCAGCCCACAACACCTTCAAAATCTATATAAACTGCTCTATTTGTGAGTACCACTACGCAGGTTTGTCTCCCAATTTTGGAAAATTGTTTGTAAATGCTGCAAGATTGCATCTGCTCCATGGCACATGTACATACATCCCTCCTGCTATTTCCCTTAAAGGATGAGCTGCAGTCTTTCCCTCATTTTTCTCATCTTTTTTCCTATTATTTCAGTTTCTCTCTTTTTCTTTCCATGCTTCTTCGCCCATTTAACTTCCAATTTTTTAGTCTCACCCTATTTGCGAATGCATTTGACCAACTCCATAATATGCAACTGCATTCCTGTTGCACACATATGTTCAATTGCTACATTATCCAATTGGACCTTATAACTTTTAATGCAAATGTACATTTTTAGAAAGGTCAATTTCATATTTCTGGGCTAATTCTGTCAAATTATCATGTATGACAGCTGCTTGTCTGGTAATTTCTTTACTCAGGTAAATTAACTCCTCCTTTGGATATTTTTCTAAATGCTCTAATTCTAGACATCCTCTATTTATTTCCTTCAATTCCGCTTTCAGTTAAGTAATTTTCAAAAGTCTTTCCTTTTCAGAATCGAAATTTTCTTGCAACTCTGCATTTTCTATCTGTCTGATCCCTGCTGCTTCCTCCAAACAAGATGGAATACCTCCCTCCTCAGTAGAGTTTATTTCTCTGAGGGTCATAGATGCTGTAAAAACCAGCCTCCCTCCATCTATAAGTGATTGCACTGTCTGTGGTGGTCTCCACACAACAATCAGTGAATTTTGTGAATTTGGAATAAGCACTGTTGCAGGCAGACCTTCTGCAGCTCCTTGAACCCCTGCATCAAATGTACATTTTGTGGGGCATTTGTAAGTGGCCTCGGTAAGGTCTGTACATTTACTGGTGTTACTGGTGCTGCATTATGCACTACGGGAGTACTAGTCACAGTAGAAACTACTACTTGTGGTCGAGCCACAACTGATGGAACAATTTTAAGTATCTCCATAGGTCTCTCAAACTGTACTATACTCAGTTCTACAGGGGCAGAAGCCACTGTAATACTCGTACTAGCACTTAATTCACTTTGCTTAGTAGGTGTTGCATATGGTGGGGTCTTTCAGCCAACATTTCTTTTAGAATGTCATCCCCTGTATCACTTTCTGTATCATATTCTTTCTTTTCTTCACCCTTCTCTATTGATTTCTTCTTATTTGCCTTTCCTGGTATCTCTGTTGTAATAGCTGGATTCAATCTATTTCCGTGAATCACAGCTTTTTTCCATCTACGGTGTTCTTCATCCCATTGAGCATCTGCATAATTACGCACTGCTCTCTTTCTCCTTTTCTGATATTTCTCCCTCTTTTTTTCTCGGGCAACCTTCTCCCATAAATGTAAAGCTTCATATCGAGCAGGTCTAGGCGGTGGCTTCATTTTGTACAACATCCCTTTTAATTTATCAAGAATTCTAGTTTCAAACGTTCCATATTTTGGGAAACTCAGTGAACCCTCTTTCTCTGTGGTCTTGCACCATTGACAAAGCCAAAAACATTCATGTAACCCATATATGTTATCATAATGTATGCAGGTGTACCCTCAGGAGGTGCCTCTTCATCTTTCTGTACTGAAATAGTAACATACCCCTTCACCAAATTCTTCATTTCTTTAAAACATTTAATGATAGCAATAAATTGAAAGGCAAAAACAACTTCAATTCAATGTTTTGATTCTGTTCCTGGTACGTCAAATTCTTTTAAACCAATCCTGTCACAGCTATTATTTTCCAGTTCCATCAACAAATCTCAATGTGATATTCACTCAACCACTGACCAATCCCAGCACAGCACCTTGACATCACCAACCAATCCCAGCATTAAACCACACCAACCAACCAATCCCGGTGTGGACCCTATGACGTATAACTTCACTCCTTGCAGCAGTTCACTCTCCTTTACGATTCTTTTGTACTTACACAAACTTCAACAAAAACTTTCAACGAACACAACAAACATATATCAATTCAGAATAACAGTATTACAATCATTCAAGCAATCTACAAACGCAAATGAAATTGCGACCAGCGGGAAATCACTCTAATCAATGCCTCATTACCTTTTTGCACAATTAGATTCTGCTAACATTAATCAATGTTAAATAGTCACAAGAATGTTTTTAGTATCTCTGTCTTATTTGGAGAAGTGGTTGTACCACACGCTCTACACATTAAACCTACAAACAAGAAATGCCATATGACAATGGCTTTTAATTCTATCAATATATCGGTTTATGTTAATGTATTTATGTATCGCAGAATATTAGACTATGGGCCCTATTACGAGTTGGACTGCTGAATCTGTGGTGGCGGCCCGACCACTGCCACACTGCGGGCCCGCCCGCATATGAGTGTGGCAGTCGAACCGCCAGAGGCCCGCTGCGACCGCCGGGGATCAAGGATTCTGCGGCAGTCGCGCAAAGGTCAGGAGCACTTATATTCTGGTGGTGGGGCTGCGGCACCCTCAAGCATATTGGGAATTGCCCGTCCACTGCCCTTTCATGACGGTGAGCCAGGCATGAAAAGGGTGACGGAGAGACAACAAAGGGGGCCCTGCTGCTCCTGGGCCTGGGGGTGCATGCGGGGGGGCACTTGCACTGCCCCCCTGGTTTTGCTCCTCCAGTTCCTGCACGGTGTGGCATTTATGCCACACCATGCAGGAAGACCCAGTCGGCGCTCTGAGAACGGCAGTCTGCATGTCAGGCTCCTCAATGAGCCTGACAGACCCCCGCCTTAGACCCCCGCCTTAGACCCCCGCAGCACCACCCGCCAGACCAGGATTTAACTCCTAATCTGGCGGGCAGCAGCACCACGGCTTTGGCGGTCCTACAGCGGATGGTGTGTTGCACCGTCCACTGTAGGACCGCCAAAGTCGTAATAAGGCCCTATGACTAGTCTGAAACTCTTCAACTTCTTCACATAAAAACAAATAACATCACTCTAGAACACAATTCATCACCAAACTACAGACCAAAACAAAATTAAACAACACATCTACCTATTCATACTTACACCTCCAAACAGCAACTGCCTTTGAATACCGCCTTGTCGTATCTGCACATTCTGGACATTGGATTTCGGGATTCGGGTAATTTAGTCTAACTTGGGAAATTACTTTATAGCTCCATTCAAGGTGTGAACCGTACTCTGCTACTAGAAAACTGATAGCTCAGGAAGAGTCCAAAATTTACTTGCCAGTACATGCTCAACCTGTAACTTACAAGAATGGGCTCCAACTCTGTGCTATATTTTCTTCTTCTAGGCGACAGATCTTTGCCACCGTTTTTGAAAGGAAGCTAATTTAAATCAAGTCAATCAAAATCATAATTAACAGTTTTTATGTTCAGTCAATGATGAGAGTTTTTAAATCAGTTACAAAACCTTTATTCTTATTCAGAGATTAGTAAATTATTTGTATTCTTTTTATTCAATAATTAAGTCAGATGAATCTGTTTACAGAAATTATCAAGAAAAATATGGTCAGAGTCATCAATAATGCAAATTGACTAGCGTGTTCTTTCAAAGGAAATAGTCCCTATTCTATCTAATGGAAACAAAAGCTAATAGTACCCATAAAAAGTTAAAGAAAAGAAGTGAGATCAAAGGAGCATCAAGTTCGATATCAAATTAGGTAGTTGAACTCCCCATAAAGAGTAGTTCATGAAACTCAGCAGAGTCTCAATATCCAAGACGCATCAGCATCCAGTTGCAGTAGCAAACTGTACCAAATAAGCCTCAACAGGGAAATAGAGGAAACAGTGTAGCAGTAGCTACACCCATCAGGATAGGAATAAAAGGTAGCATCACCTCAAAAGTGGCAGGCAACAGTAGCAGCCGTCAGCAGTAGCACTCAGCAATGAAAAGTCTGAAAGTTCGAAAAGTCTGAATCTAACTAGAAACACACACTAATATAAAAGAAGAGAAAACATGCGAACAACAGTGTTGCAGATCAGAGCAGCTCCATTCTTCCTTTCCTACGGAAAACACATGGAGCTCACAGTCTACTATCAAATATGTGACAGACATCACTAAATATTTGTATAGCTGGGAACATCTAACCTTTGTTCCCAGGGAAGTTTAGTGTAGTGTCTATCCTATCATTTATTCAATGTTTCACTGAGTAACAATGAACTACACTAAAGACAGAAACATTTTGCTTGCAGATTTCTAGTTAATTGATGCTTTTTTTTCATATAAGTAAGCGTTATTGTTCAAATGTGTGATTCTCTAGTCAGCACTACATGAACATGAGATAGATAGGAAGTTCAAGCTTGGTGCATCAAGAATATATAACTTAAGAAAGGAATACATTTATTAAACTCAGAAAATGTTGCAGCTATGGCAAAATATAAGCAAGACACGTTAAGGTCTAGCTATCAAATACATTTGTGCATGGTTCAGCAATTTCTAAGGCCTCTATTTGTTAAAGGGAAATCTAACAACAGTCTACCAGTAAATATGAATGTCTGGTGCATTTTGCATATTTCAACTACATAACATTTTAACATGCGTTTTCATGTTAATACCTAAGACAACTTATAATTTTCATTGATTAATTTTAATGTACATTTTTTAACTCTATCACGACCAGACATTTTCCATCTTGTGAAGGAGGCTCAGGTAGTCTGAGGAACTGTAGAAGTAGTAGTAGTGTAATAATTAAAGACATAACAAAAAGGGCTGGACATTTCATCAAAATAAAAGCAAAATCTACCCATAAGACTAGAGGAGGGATAATAATCACCTCTGAGTCTTTAATAAAAATTAGGACTTTCCATCATTAACACCTGGAAAATACAGATTTTATTGCAAGACCGGTGGCTCATATTATGCTATTTTAAAGCATATTTATAATGGAGACAGAGGTATGCATAACTGATTCACAATAAAAAGTTTGGTGTTTAGGTCTAGGATATTATATTCATTGCATTACAGCCCTGAAGAGGTCGAGGGTTAACACCCTAACGACGAAACACGTGTTGGCTGGACTTTGTGTTGTCATTTGAATAAAGAGAAAAAGAACACTTCAAGAGATACTACTCTCCTCCGTCTTTCACCTTTAATCAGTCGAACTTTCGTATTACTCTAATGCGTATGCATAGGAATTGACATTATCCATTACGGACCCTTGGGTCCCAACTCTAGGGGTTTACGGGTTTTCCCCCTCACCTGAGGCACCGCAAGAATTACATCTGTTTGCTTTACATCACGATACCCGGCGAGCACCAATTTTCCTGTGTTAATTAACACCCCCTTGTTTGTAAAGTGTTGAAGCCAATGACCAATCAATTAGTCTCAAAATGTCCTCGAACCTTCCAGAGTAATAGACCCCAATGTTGGCTACATCAAAAACTGCCTGTTGCATAGTCCAACTGACCCACCTGCAATGAGCAGCTGGAGAAACAGGTAAATGAGGCTTTCTGATGAAAACAAGATGTTGGGGAATGGACATTCTGAGAGCCTACACAGTGTCTTCATATTCTTTTAAACCTTGTACTACACAGAGCTTCGGGTTAATGAGAAAGGCAGGATATTCCACAGTAAATATGAATCTTTGGTGCACATACATCAAAGAAGTCAATAGCGATTCTTTAATTGCGATTTTTAAGGAAGCGCAATTAAAGAATCACTATTGCCTATGCATGAAGGAATCGCAAATAAGATTGCGATTCCTACAAATTCCTTAATTGCGACTCGCATCATGCATTGCATTTGAGGCATCGCAATTTGCGATTCCTTAAATGCAATCGCAATTAAAGTACTCGCAAATTTTGCGATTCCTTAACTTGCGGCCCATAGTTCTTTACAAAATAAAAAAATGGAGTAACCAGTCCAGCCAACAGACAGGCCTGCCAACTAACACAGTCCATCAGTGTGACACCTGTGTCCATGCCTCATCACACGCAAAGAGACCAGTTGATGGACAGAATGCAGAACAATGTCATACATTCACCCCAGTACAGAGATCTGGGCCTAAATCCATCGTATTTTTGCTCACCATGCCATTCCAATTTGAACCCAGCCATATGCAAATCAGTCTTGACCCTGTGTCTCATGGGAACAGTCAAGCCCGAACTGCCAAGCCAGGTCCTCCCTGGACTGGAAACAAGCATCCTAGGACCGGTTTCGGGGTTTCACCCCTCATCAGCCAGGATAGCTTGACTCCAGTGGCATGGAGAGCAGATGACCCATGTCTGGGCATACCCGTCCCACTCGGGGTGACAAATGCAAAAAGAACAATTGATGGACAGAATGCAGAACAATGTCATACATTCACCCCAGTACAGAGATCTGGGCCTAAATCCATCGTTTTTTTGCTCACCATGCCATTCCAGTTTGAACCCAGCCATATGCAAATCAGTCTTGACCCTGTGCCTCATGGGAACAGTCCAGCCCGAACTGCCAAGCCAGGTCCTCCCTGGACTGGAAACAGCATGCTAGGACCGGTTTCGGGGATTCACCCCTCATCAGCCAGGATAGCTGACTCCAGTGGCATGGAGAGCACGGGACCCACGTCTGGGCATACCCGTCCCACGTCTGGGCATACCCGTCCCACTCGGGGTGACAAATGCAAAAAGAACAGTTGATGGACAGAATGCAGAACAATGTCATACATTCACCCCAGTACAGAGATCAGGGCCTAAATCCATCGTTTTTTTGCTCACCATAACATTCCAGTTTGTAGCCAGCCATATGCAAATCAGTCTTGACCCTGTGCCTCATGGGAACAGTCCAGCCCGTACTGCCAAGCCAGGTCCTCCCTGGACTGGAAACAAGCATCCTAGGACCGGTTTCTGGGTTTCACCCCTCATCAGCCAGGATAGCTTGACTCCAGTGGCATGGAGAGCAGAGGACCCACGTCTTGGCATACCCGTCCCACTCGGGGTGACAAATGCAAAAAGAACAATTGATGGACAGAATGCAGAACAATGTCATACATTCACCCCAGTACAGAGATCTGGGCCTAAATCCATCGTTTTTTTGCTCACCATGCCATTTCAGTTTGAACCCAGACATATGCAAATCAGTCTTGACCCTGTGCCTCATGGGAACAGTCCAGCCCGAACTGCCAAGCCAGATCCTCCCTGGACTGGAAACAGCATGCTAGGACCGGTTTCGGGGTTTCACCCCTCATCAGCCAGGATAGCTGACTTCAGTGGCATGGAGAGCACGGGACCCACGTCTGGGCATACCCGTCCCACTCGGGGTGACAAATGCAAAAAGAACAGTTGATGGACAGAATGCAGAACACTGTCATACATTCACCCCAGTACAGAGATCTGGGCCTAAATCCATTGTTTTTTTGCTCACCATGCCATTCCAATTTGAACCCAGCCATATGCAATTCAGTCTTGACCCTGTGCCTCATGGGAACAGTCCAGCCCGAACTGCCAAGCCAGGTCCTCCCTGGACTGGAAACAAGCATCCTAGGACCGGTTTCGGGGTTTCACCCCTCATCAGCCAGGATAGCTTGACTCCAGTGGCATGGAGAGCACGGGACCCACGTCTGGGCATACCCGTTCCACTCGGGGTGACAAATGCAAAAAGAACAGTTGATGGACAGAATGCAGAACAATGTCATACATTCACCCCAGTACAGAGATCTGGGCCTAAATCCATCGTTTTTTTGCTCATCATGCCATTCCAGTTTGAACCCAGCCATATGCAAATCAGTCTTGACCCTGTGCCTCATGGGAACAGTCTAGCCCGAACTGCCAAGCCAGGTCCTCCCTGGACTGGAAACAAGCATCCTAGGACCGGTTTCGGGGTTTCACCTCATCAGCCAGGATAGCTTGACTCCAGTGGCATGGGGAGCACGGGACCCACGTCTGGGCATACCCGTCCCACTCGGGGTGACAAATGCAAAAAGAACAGTTGATGGACAGAAAGCAGAACAATGTCATACATTCACCCTAGTACAGAGATCCGGGCCTAAATCCATCGTTTTTTTGCTCACCATGCCATTCCAGTTTGAACCCAGCCATATGCAAATCAGTCTTGACCCTGTGCCTCATGGGAACAGTCCAACCCGAACTGCCAAGCCAGGTCCTCCCTGGACTGGAAACAAGCATCCTAGGACCGGTTTCGGGGTTTCACCCCTCATCAGCCAAGATAGCTTGACTCCAGTGGCATGGAGTGCACGGGCCCCACGTCTGGGCATACCCGTCCCACTCGGGGTGACAAATTCAAAAAGAACAGTTGATGGACAGAATGCAGAACAATGTCATACATTCACCCCATTACAGAGATCTTGGCCTAAATCCATCGTTTTTTTGCTCACCATGCCATTCCAGTTTGAACCCAGCCATATGGAAATCAGTCTTGACCCTGTACCTCATGGGAACAGTCCAGCCCGAACTGCCAAGCCAGGTCCTCCCTGTACTGGAAACAAGCATCCTAGGACCGGTTTTGGGATTTCACCCCTCATCAGCCATGATAGCTTGACTCCAGTGGCATGGAGAGCACGGGACTCACGTCTGGGCATACCCGTCCCACTCGGGTGACAAATGCAAAAAGAACAGTTGATGGACAGAATGCAGAACAATGTCATACATTCACCCCAGTACAGAGATCTGGGCCTAAATCCATCGTTTTTTTGCTCACCATGCCATTCCAGTTTGAACCCAGCCATATGCAAATCAGTCTTGACCCTGTGCCTCATGGGAACAGTCCAGCCCGAACTGCCAAGCCAGGTCCTCCCTGGACTGGAAACAAGCATCCTAGGACCAGTTTCGGAGTTTCACCCCTCATCAGCCAGGATAGCTTGACTCCAGTGGCATGGAGCGCACAGAACCCATGTCTGGGCATACCCGTCCCACTCGGGTGACAAATGCAAAAAGAACAGTTGATGGACAGAATGCAGAACAATGTCATACATTCACCCCAGTACAGAGATCTGGGCCTAAATCCATCGTTTTTTTGCTCACCATGCCATTCCAGTTTGAACCCAGCCATATGCAAATCAGTCTTGACCATGTGCCTCATGGGAACAGTGCAGCAAGAACTGCCAAGCCAGTTCCTCCCTGGTCTGGAAACAAGCATCCAAGACCGGTTTCGGGGTTTCACCCCTCATCAGCCAGGATAGCTTGACTCCAGTGGCATGGAGAGCCCAGGACCCACGTCTGGGCATACCCGTCCCACTCCCCGGGTGACAAATGGAACAAGAATTGGCATAGCCAATAGGTCTCGCCATTGGGACCTTATAAGTGTTTAGCCATGCAGCACATAAGCTGCGAGTTTACAAACATCAGAAAGTAGACAGAGCAGCCGATCACATATTATGTAACAATGGCAGGAACCGAATAGTTCCGCCCTGCATACCCTCTGCGCAGGATTAAGCACGAGCATTAACAACCGATCTGTGGTGGGTGCGGAGGGGACATGGACTGTTTCCTTTCATCTTTAAAAATGCAAGACTACATACAAGTGTCAGAATTCAAGGATAACATGAGAGGATGTGCATGTGTGACTCACACTTAATATGGGACAAGGTAGGCTCTAAACAGGGAGTGGTTTGCTTTGACTTGGGGTGTCTAAAAAAAGACCAGGAGGGCTGGACTCATGCCAGGTTTCCAGGATAGCCACATAAGATTCATTTCAATACAACGAACCGAGATGAAACCTATTTACAGTAGGCGATTATCCTTAAAATCTGGCATGGACCCAGCCTTCTGGACCCAAGTTGGACACCGCTGCTTAAACAGAGCCAACCGGACTAACACGCCTGGCCTATGTTTTGTAAAAGGAAAGTCGAGGGGTGAAAACACTTGGAGAGGCAGATATGGCGGGGTCGCAGAGCCCTATTGCCAGCTCACAAGGCCCGTGTATCTCAGGGTCTGAACTGCTAGGTTCCCTGAGAAGATAAAACAAGGTGAAAGGAGGGACAGTTTGACAAGGAGAGCGGAGAGACAGCCGTGAAGTACTGATGGGAGAGCCGTAAAGAGAGACAAAATAGATGAGATGAACGACAGACTTAAAGGCTAGGATGAAAAGGACCAGCTGAAAAACAAAGAGCCTCTGGTGAAAGGAGGGACAGAATGACATGGAGAGGGGAGAGACAGCCCGTGGGGTGTGCCATTATGAGAGATGAAAAGCTGAGGTGAAAGGTGGAATCCGGTATGAAGCAGAGACTGTGGTGAAGGAAGGGGTAGGATAAAATGGTAGAGCCTGTGAAGTGCCGATGGGGAGTGCCACAATGAGAGACTGAACGATTGTGATGAAATAGGTGACTGGGTGAGAAATGGAGAACCTCTGGCGAAAGGAGGGACAGAATGAGGGGAGAGATAGCCTGTGAAGTATTTGAAAGAAGTGCTATTAGAAGATTAGAAGACAGTGACAGGCTGAGGTGAAAGGAGGAGTCCACTAAGAAGCAGAGAGCCTCTGGTGAAAGGAGGAACAGTGTGACAAGGTGAAAGGAGGAACAGTGCGACAAGGTGAAAGGAGGAACAGCAGTGAAGTACCGATGGGAGAGCCATGAAGAAACGGAATGGATGAGATGGAGAGTGAAAAGGCTGGGATGAAAAGATGGACCATGTGAAAAACAGAGAACCTGTAGTGAACCTCTGACCTAGCTGTGGAATTTAAAGTAGCGCTGACACCGGATCCCTTCATAGATTTCGGGGCGGGAGGAGTGGGGGGGAACGTTTGAACTCCGTGGGATGGCACACAGGTTCCAGGAGGCATGGAGTGAAGTCCATAGGTGGAGAATGGAGTAATGTGGACAATGCGCACGCAGCAGAAGGGGAGGCTGAGATACGTGAAGGAAGCTCCAGCAATGATCGTGAATGAAAGAGAATGAAACAGAACAAAGGGCCGACAGAAATGGAAGGGAGGCAGCGGCAAGATGGAAGAAATGAAAGTTAGGTAGAATAAAAGCATACATATATAGAACTGTTACAGGAAAACGCGATTCCACATAGCTTATTTTTAAATCATGCTTTCATTTTCTCTCGTTCTCTCATGAGTTTTAATTTCTATTCAGTAGCATCGTCATGCGACAGAAATTAAGCTGATTTGTTACAGTGAGTCTTTTCTAAGGCCCTGGTGTCCATAGGAACTTGAGCATTTCTGTGCACTCGAGGAGTAGGGTTTTTAGGATATCGCAACTATTGTGTGAACACAGCCCTACACTACCGAACAAGTAGCAGTCTTACCGGCAGAGTCTATGTTCCTACAAGGGACTGTGTTTGACGTCGGTTGCTGTGTGCTTGGGATTGCGGGTGAGGGCGAGAGAACTAAAATGCAATCATTGGAAGATTCTGTATTCCAACTGTCGAGACACTTTTGTAAACTGCTGCACATGGCGGTTCTGTACGTTAACGTATGTAAATGTTGCATCCGCTGTAACAAAAACCTATTGTGATTGGGAGCGAGTTTGTGTGTAGCACTAATGCCCTCAGCTGTGGTGAGGGTCCTTTATCGTAGAAATCGTCTCAACTTTTCCGCAACGTGTTGCTCTTTGATAAGTGCGTGCGGGGACGCTTAGGGGCCGATTCTGATGCGGGTTGGAAAAGCTTCCCGACCGAATCGGTTGGGAAATGGTGTCCGACCCACTCGGATCGGGAAAGTCCGACCGGCGGAGTAGGATGCATCCGGATGCTTCCAGATACGATTTGGTTGAACTCCCATTGACTTCAATGGGAACATTTGTTCCTAACCGCATCAGAATTGGGCCCTCGGTCGGGAAGACACGTTCCCGATCCGATTTGGAAGGAGCAAATGCCGTTAGGAGGCCTTCCTAACCGCATCAGAATCAGGCCCTCGGTCGGGAAGCTTTTCCAACCCGCATCAGAATCAGGCCCTAAGTTGTTATGGATAATGTTTTGTGGGACTGTCCCTCTGTACGAGCTGGTGTTGGTATCTGACCAATTTAAGAAAGCACGAAGCCCTGGGAAATAACAGACTCGGCATGTAGCGCTGACTGAACTGGAACCGCTCAAGGTGCTGGCATGTCCACCAGCCACGTGAATGACCCGGTGTCCGGCAGTTAGGGGTTTCTTGGGGGAGGAAAGTGGGAGGGGAAACTGAAGGTCATGTTCAGCAACTTAGTCCGGTGGGGGCAAGGGGCTCAATGTCCGTAACAGCTGCAAAGAGGGAAGGACGGTCGGGGCTCTGTATTTTTAACAGTAACACGCTATGTTGTAAAATATGCATTCTAGCTGGATGCTCATGTGTTTTTATGTGGCGTCTTAGTGAAGCGCAGACCAAGCGTTGACAAGAAGCGCGTGCTTGGTATAGGGCGAAGATAGACCGACTCCCTCCTTAAGCAAGGTAGTCCACTCCAGGGTCTCAAAAAGACCTTTGGGGGGCGAGGTAGCTCAGAGTTCTTAAGTTCCTGCTGCACAGTTCTAGTGAGCTAGACAAAAGGGTTTCATGACGTGGATTGCTTCAATCCCTCCCCTTTTGTAATATAATTCACTCTCCTTTATTTTACATAATTAGGTGGCGAGACAACTCGGTGGGTAGGGTGCCTACTGTGTATCTCTACATGTAACCGAATCCCACATAAACCATTCCGCTAAGTATTAGCTAAGGAATGCATAGGGCCTCCTGTTAACCTGTTTATGGAATGTTACGTGTCCCTCCTCCCCTTCCCCGCAAGGGATGACTAGCCCACGACATAGCTTCCGTTATTGTGTCAGTAGTGTGCACAGTAAGTGCTATACTAGTCCTTTGTAGCTGTCATTCCCCAACAGCGAACAAGGGCCCTAGAATGACAGCCCGTCCGGCCGGGATTGGAAAGTTAACACTGCAATTTACAAACCCGAGGGGGTTCGAGAGGGCGTCAAACACAGGCTGAGGAATAAAAATCACTGAAAAGGCAATTTACAACTTTAATATGAAGCGGGGATGGCATGAAAGGAGGTAAAACAAATGTGTACATTTAATCAGACAGGATTGGGAGGAACACAAAGAGAAAGGCTAATTAGACCCAGCAGGTAGCACTAACTTTCAGCCTTCATAAATAAATAAGGCTCGGGACAATGTCTAACTGCAAGGACAGATAAAGACAAGCGCGCGCGCCTCGCGCAAGTAGGGGGTGCGGCTGAGAGCAGGCAGCGTTTCCCTTGCGGGAGCGAGCGCGATAATTACTAACACATGGCGCCGCTCGCTCCCGCAAGGGAATCGCCAAACGTGCACGCGTTGCATTGAAAGCAATGCAACGCGTGCACATTTTTGCCTGCAAAGCTGAATCGTTTTCAAGAGGTCTCTTTCCTATGCAGCGCATGCGCGCTGCGTAGGCGAGACCTAAAAAGAACAGTTGATGGACAGAATGCAGAACAATGTCAAACATTCACCCCAGTACAGAGATCTGGGCCTAAATCCAATGTTTTTTTGCTCACCATGCCATTCCAGTTTGAACCCAGCCATATGCAAATCAGTCTTGACCCTGTGCCTCATGGGAACAGTCCAGCCCGAACTGCCAAGCCAGGTCCGCCCTGGACTGGAAACAAGCATCCTAGGACCTGTTTCGGGGTTTCACCCCTCATCAGCCAGGATAGCTTGACTCCAGTGGCATGGAGAGCATGGGACCCACGTCTGGGCATACCCATCCCACTCCCCGGGTGACAAATGCAAAAAGAACAGTTGATGGACAGAATGCAGAACAATGTCATACATTCACCCCAGTAAAGAGATCTGGGCCTAAATCCATCGTTTTTTTGCTCACCATGCCATTCCATTTTGAACCCAGCCATATGCAAATCAGTCTTGACCATGTGTCTCATGGGAAAAGACCAGCCTGAACTGCCAAGCCAGGTCCTCCCTGGACTGGAAACAATCATCCTAGGACTGGTTTAGGGATTTCACCCCTCATCAGCCAGGATAGCTTGACTCCAGTGGCATGGAGAGCACGGGACCCACGTCTGGGCATACCCGTCCCACTCGGGGTGACAAATGCAAAAGAACAGTTGATGGACAGAATGCAGAACAATGTCATACATTTACCCCAGTACAGAGATCTGGGCCTAAATCCATCGTTTTGTTGCTCACCATGCCATTCCAGTTTGAACCCAGCCATATGCAAATCAGTCTTGACCCTGTGCCTTATGGGAACAGTCCAGCCCGAACTGCCAAGCCAGGTCCTCCCTGGACTGGAAACAAGCATCCTAGGACCGGTTTTGGGGTTTCACCCCTCATCAGCCAGGATAGCTTGACTCCAGTGGCATGGAGAGCAGGGGACCCACGTCTGTGCATACCCGTCCCACTCGGGGTGACAAATGCAAAAAGAACAGTTGATGGACAGAATGCAGAACAATGTCATACATTCACCCCAGTACAGAGACCTGGGCCTAAATCCATCGTTTTTTTGCTCACCATGCCATTCCAGTTTGAACCCAGCCATATGCAAATCAGTCTTGACCCTGTGCCTCATGGGAACAGTCCAGCCCGAACTGCAAACAGGTGAAAAGTCACGTCCACATGATGAGCTGAAAACCTTTTCATAAAATAGGCTTTCAGCTCAGTTGTGAATGCTCTGCACAGCAGGCTTCATTAAAAATCTTCTAAAGTGGGAGGTGGCTCCAGATGAGCATTTATTCTGTGGAGGATCAAGGCAGGTGGCAGAACAGGGCATTCAAAGCTATACTCACCATGTCCTTGCCCAATTGCCAAAGACATGCCCCCTTCTCTGTGCAATGACATGGCGCAAAATCTTAAGTTTGGCAGGTCTGTAAAGATTCATATCAGAAATTCTTTTAAATTGTACAAAGCATAGAAGCATCATTAATTTTGCGAATTAAAATTTCTAAGAAAGGTAAACATTTTCAGGCTAAGAACTAACCATATTCAAAGCCAGATTAACATTCCATAAGATTTTATATTTTGGTAAAGGAGGAATACTCATCCAAACTTCTTTTAATAGGTGGCAAATTAAAGGATGGTCACCTACAGGTTTTCCCTCAACAAAATCATGGCAAAGTGAGATAGCCAATCTATAACACATACATGAAGAGGCTCGGACACTCAGAAATTGTGCCACTACTGAGGCGTGACATATGGGATCATAGTGCATTTACATACACCATCAACACAAAGAGGTCTAAACTTATTTGTAAAATTTTTTGGTACATAGATCGCAGGAAATTTCCATAAATCTTCTAAACTCTGCCAAAAGGCCTGGGACTGATAAAGCTGACCTAAAACTTTCCATACCACTAGCCTGATATTCCCCAACAACACAAAGTTGTAGAGACATCCCACATGATTGACCGAAAAGTGATCATACAGAGTAAGAAGAACAGGGAAATCTGATGACATCTGAAAAAGGTCCAGGCACCAGATCCGAGCTGGCCAGCAAGTTATGATTACTAGATCTCTCATTTCCTCTTGATTTTGGTGAAATCTTAATGAAGGGCAGAAACACATAGGGAAAATTGAGATTCCAACCCTGAAGAAAAGCAACTGTTTGCAAACGCTGTATCCAGCCTCCAAGTGTAAAAAAGTCTGAGTTGAGCACTGATCGTGGACACAAAGAAATCTATTGTGAAAGGACCCCAAACACTTTGAAGACTTTTATAAATGGGAATGCGGAGCTGCCAGTAATGGGAATCTCCTAGATGATGGGAGTACCAATCTACTACTAATTTGAGATGCCCTGGAATGTATTCTGCTGTGATTGAGACATGATGAAGTAGACAATATTCCTAAAACTGTTTTGCCAATTCCCCAAGTATGTTTGCCAGAGTACCTCCAAAACGATTGATCTATCTTAATGCATTTCGATTGTCCATCTGAAGAAGGCTTGAAGAATGTGCGTGGTTCTTTGTGAAAGTTTGAATGTAAAAGGAGCCGACAAGTGGCTCTACATGTTGATGTGCATAGAAGACTCTCTCTGGGACCATATGCCTCCAGTTGAGAGCTGATTGCAATGAGCTGCCCAACAGGACAAACTTGGGTCAGATTCTAATTAAAGATCTGGGGCGAAATTGAAGCTGGAGCTGCCATTCCAGGCGTGGAGATGTTCCAGCTACCAAGAAGCTTGTTTCTTTGTTTCTAATCAAAGGGATTATATCAAAGTAAGGAAGACCTTGAAGTTTCAAGCGCTGTAACACCCAGTAGTGAAGAGGATGCTGGAAATCTGCTTGAACCGAGGATGCAAGCAGACCCACTATTTTGCTCAGGTACCATATGGAAACACAGGACAAAGTTAAAATATTAGTCAATTCCTTCTGTATTTCTGACAGTTTAGCTTCGGCAATTGTAGACTGGAGTAGGAAGAAGAAGAGATTTCTCTTGGCCTGTTATACACCTCAAGTTCTCCAGCAAACAAATGGAGAACTGAAGATGATGAAGAAGCACGGATCTGTCTTGGGCCAAAAAAGAAAGTTTTCCAGATAAACTAGAAGATGAACCCCCAGGGATATGAGATAGACTACTGTCTTCAGTAATTTGGTGAAGTACTAAGTAACTGAAGACAGACTGAATTAGAGAGGGGTAAATCAATATGTCTGATCATCCTATATAAAGTGGAGGAATTTCCTGTGTTTAAGCACATTGGAATGGATAAATAATCATCTTTGTATTCCAGAGGGACCATCCAGGCAAGAGGTTGTAAACAGTCCCTAAGATGGAGACTATTCACCATCTTGAAATAACAATGCGTAACAAAAGAATTGAGATGATGTAAATTGATAGCAAGATGCAGCTTCATGTTTGAGTTTTTCCCTAGAAAAATGTTGCTCACAAACCAGAATTGTCCAAGACTGCTGGATCTATTGCTCCTTTCACCAAAAAACGTTGAATTTCTTGATGAATCAAATCTTGATCTTTGACAGAAGGATGAACTAAGTTTGGAAATGAAGTTTGCATTGGGCCACTGTTCAGTTCTATGTGGTAGCCCTTTCTGTTTAGATTATCCAGGGATATGTAAAAATAGAAAGCCAATTATGTAGAAAACATGCTTTTCACCTCCCTATGTGAGGAGGCAGGGGTTGCTGTTAGCTCTTGACTGGGCTTTTAAAGATTCTTTATGGGAACCTCTTCTTCTCTGTGGGACGGAAGGCCTGCTGGACTGTAAGTCAAATTGAACCTTGGAGTTGTTAAATTGGACCCTTTATCAAATGCATATTGACCAGAAGAATGGTTCCTCTTCTACCGGTCTTCCCAAAAATACTTTCTGCAAAGACATCTGAGCCTTATCAATCGATGTTTCGCATATTTAAACATTTACTTGAATATTTCTCCAAACAGAAACCCCTGTGTAGATGTTCACACTTCTGTAGAAGCCACCTCTGACGGTTTTGGGTCAGTCATAAGCTCATGAGATATGGCAGAATTTCCTTTTCGAATAATGCAAACCAATCACACTTTGAATCCAGCAGGAAAGCTCTTGATCCGTAGATATAGTACCTACTTTGACTTGTACTGTCAGTCAGTCAATAATCACTATTCAGTTTTATACAACCATAAACGTAACACAAATATACATAAAAGAACAACTGAATACTTTTATAATTAAAAGACCGGAGCACATTCAATAATCATTATGTACTGACCGTGTCAAGTGATCTAAAAAACGATATATCCTTATTTGATTGGACAAGGATGGTCATCATGACAACATCAACAAGCATTTGCAATGCAATAGGTCTCGCATTTATGAGAGTTTGAGCTATTGGCATTGTAAATGACAATGCCCTTTAATTATGTGTTTTCAAAAACTGCAAGTGGTGGGTAAACACGCACTTTGTACTTATAGTCCTTGGTTTACGAAAAGCAAGGCTGGAGATAACAGCGCCTTTTTTAATGTCAGCCTTGCTTCTCGTAAGCAAAGACCATAAGTACAAAGTGGGTGTTTTTACGCACCACTTTCAGGTTTTCAAAACACAAATAAAAAGCATTGTTATTACAATGCCAATAGCTCAAACTCTTGCAAATGCGAGACCTATTGCATTGCAAATGCTTGTTTAATAATATTGATCGAAGATTGTACAGGTTAGGACAGACACAGACTAGGTGGATAAAAGCTATCAATAGGCCGAGGGGCTCTGGCAGCAGTGCCCCAAGGGCTCATGGGTGTTTGCTGCAGAGGGCAGGATGTACACTGCACAGAGGAGACTGCATACCCCCTCTGTACTCCACTGTGCCCTTAGTGGGTGTCTGTACCTCATTGCCTGGTCCCTCAGGATGAGCTCCCCTGCAGCTTCTTACGATGTTGGTGCTATGAATAGGCAATACTGAAGACAGTTAGTAAGACACTGTGTAGAGAACTTTGCCCTTGGAAACATAAAATATGGTATTTACCAGGGAAAAGGAAGAAAACATTACGTTAGAGCACTGTGTCCTGTGCTTTCCCTGCTTCTCAGAAGCTATCCGTCACTCTGTCTTCCGTGCCCATCCGTGCTTCCCTGTATGCCAGTGTTTTGTTCACTGGCCAGAGGCATAGTTTACAAGTGAGTGACAGATCACGTCACACGCATTTCCCACGGATGACATTAATAAAAGAGAGGAATTTGAAGCAAAGGTTTTCAGATTTGATGTTGATTAATGGGATTTGTAGAGCGCGCAGATGCTCCGATGAGTGTCCAGGCGCTAGTTTTTTAAGCACAACACTACGGCGGAGGTATTCCGTGTTTTTGAGCGCACTTGATGATTTAGCGGATATGAAGGTGCCAAATATGATACGGAGCTTCCTGGCGCCAATGCCCATGCGCTTCGGTGGTGCACTGCCTGGTTGTTTGTACTAGGCCACCCTGTACCACTCCCCACCCCTCCCCCGTGCTGTAGGGACTTTCTTGGATTCCCTTGCGCAGGTAAGGTGGATGAGTGAGTAAAATCTGCTTCAGTTCTGTTTCCACTACTACTAAATTAAGAATTTGAATCTGAAAAACTGAAAAACTTAGATTCCAGAGACTGGTAAATCGTATGTCGTTTGTTTTGGTAATTGTGAAACCTGACAGACGACACGCTGACATCGACTCTGCTCCTGCGGGTGTCCAGTGCTGACCCCCGGGCAGCCTTCTCTCCATTCCTACCTGACTCTGTTGTACGGCGATGCGTTTACTTTGTCTGCTGTTCCTCCGGTGCTCGTCGTCTCCCGGTCTCTATGTTCCACCGATCGAGTTAAGTTTCTATTCCAGAGAAAGTGAAAGCTAAGACCAGCTTAGTTTACAGCTGCTGGCTCCACCTTCACTGTTCAGGAAGGAGGCAGAGGGGGCGTCGTCTGGAAACTCGCGCTCCGCAGGAAAGGCATATTTTATTTATTTATTTTATGCGTTTTATATAGCGCGGACTTTACCCGAAGGTGTCAGAGCGCTTCACAATAGGAACAGTAACGTTACAAGTGAGCATAAAACAAAAGCAAGCGTTACATTACATGAGGAAAAAGTGACAATTGTGCAAATAACAAAAACAAACAAAATACAAAAAGAGGTAGCAAATGATACGTTACAAGAGGAACAAGCAGACGCTGTAAGGTAGCATCGTGTCCCTCTGCGGTGGTGGGAAGCGTCCTGTGTGCTCAGATTTAGTTCAAGCATGCAGTCTGCAAAGTTTAAAACAAGCTGCCATCTTGGAGAGTCGACACGCAAATGTCTCCATAGAACACAGACACGCCGTGAGCGTGCACATCAGCTGTCCGGGCAAGTGCACATCAGAACGCGCCGTAAGCGTGCACATTTGCTGTCTGGAGATCGCCAGCAAAGACCAGCGTGACGGCGACCGCATTGGCTGCGAGGTACACCGATCACCCTGTGAGCTCTAGGGACACGCTGCAGGGCATCGCGTGAAGCATGGCGGAACGACGGTAAGGTGGGGGTGGCAGGCGCATGGCTGACTGACACTGGAGGGGTGCAAGGACAGCTGGGGAGTGCGTGCAATGCGGCTGGAGAGGACGGAAGGGGGACAGGAGATGTGCACATCGCGTGCCTGGACGTGCGTGTTCACATTTCCAGTCCGGCCTGCGCGTGCACATCTCCTGTCTCCCTTCCGAAGCAAGTCGACGAAGGGAGGGAGGGCGTAATTTAAAGTTTATCGGCTTCTATACAAACACCTGAATTCACTTTATGCAGTCGATCCGATCCTATTAATGGCCACATTGTATCGCCAATAAGTTGCAACTCCACATGTACTACTGATGTTCTGTTTAATGCCTATGTTGAATAATAAAATGTAACGCGATTATGAAAAAAAAACAGTGCAAGCGGTGCACAGGGCAGGAATTCCCCTTATTGAAAGCCATATGCCAGAGCGGAGCTGCGACGGACCACCTCCAATCATGCATTGCTTCCACCACAAAACACACACACGCATGCACACTGGACAATGTAGGAAATGAAGACTGATAGGCTGCAGCTCCTCGAAAAGTAATTGGAGAAGAAAGGGGTTGTGTGAAAAACCAATAGAAAAAATAAGTGTGAAAGGATTAGAATGGGTGCTTAAAAGGTATCTGTGCATGTTTTCCATAGCTCAGAAATCCTTTGGCTTTGTGGATTATGCTTGTAGGCGAATGGGCGATTTACAGAAAATAAATCCAGGCTGTCACTTCCTGAAAACGGTAACCAGTATAAGAAACATTGTTTAATACTATCCATTTGCACTTACCTGAAACCGGTCCTGCGTCCGCTGCACAGCAGCAACATGGGGTTGGTTGGGGGATGAATATGAAAGCAACACGGAGAGGGTCAGTGGGAAGTGAAAGGAACATTGAGAAAGAAAGGGGAGTCAATGGGGACATGCACAAATGGCACTGACAGAGGCATCGCTCGGTCTCCAGCCGGGAGGAAGCGTTGGCGTCTGATGAAGGAAAACGCTGCGTTTGTGCTCGGAGGGTGGGGGGCTCATAATGCGAAGCTCTCGACATTGCGGCTCTGAAGCCCGTGAGACGCCGTCGTGTGCACGTCTGCTGTCCGGCGCCGGGCACAGCTGTGAAGCACACGAGTAAAAGAGACGCCGTGCGTGTGCACGTCTGCTGTCCGGCGCCGGGCACAGCTGTGAAGCACACGAGTCAAAGAGACGCCGTGCGTGTGCACGTCTGCTGTCCAGCGCCGGGCACAGCTGTGAAGCACACGAGTTAAAGAGATGCCGTGCGCGTGCCCATGTGCTGTCCCGGACCAAGCTGATAGACACGCCGTGAGCGTGCATATCGGCTGTCTGGGAAAGTGCACATCTCCTGTCCCCCTTCCAAACTAAGTCGACGACAATATATCTCGCTTAGCGAGCAGCTTCGCTGCGTCGCTAGGCGAGACCTAAAAATTGTGAGTCTTGAGTCAGTCAAGCAAGGATACATTCACATAAATTGTATTTAAGACTTGAACTGTCATTTAAAACATTTTTTAAATGGGATCCATGGAGTCGAGTAACTTGGCCTGGCAAGAGGGCCACGCTTTATCTACACCCTTTTTAGGGCCCTTTTCATATTTCCAGAAAAAGGCTAAAAGGCTGTAGTCACCCAAAATGGCTGGAAACGGAACATTCATATATTATTATATTTCTTTATTGGCTTCTCTGAGGGAGTACCATTTCTTGCCCTAATGTATGCCACTACATTTGGGAGGGTATTCTGATCCAAAGACAAAGGATAGAATAACAGAGTCGATCAAATAAAGGTAATCCAGAATTTCTGACACTCCATGGGAAGCATTTTCATTGAAAAATGTTGAAATGCTTCTTGATTTATTTTTTCTCACAACCAAACCAATTAAGATCTTCCCCATCACCTGTGTCTGAATCAGTATCTGGAATGTAGACCACAACATCTGAATCATTATTTTATAATTATTGGGAACAATTTTTGACTGTTTGCATTTCTTCACCACCATCTCTATCTTCAGGTGTGTGAGTCTCATATCTGACTGACAGCAGGGTCTACTGAGGATGGAACACCCTACCTCAAACCTCTGACACATTGGAAATCTCTTTGCTGACCTAAATGCTGCATCCAAGCTAGAATGCTTTGACTTAAATATTTTCTTTAAATTGGAAGCAGAAATAAGCTTGGGAGAAAAAACAACTTTGAATGCTACAGTCAAAAATTAATTGCCCTCCAAACCTGGAATGTTGGACCTGGTTGTACCAGCAGGCTGGGTCTGAGCCAAAAAATATTGTTTCTCAAATTGCCTTGTCAAGTTCAGAGAGTCAATTATTTACATTTTTATGAAATAAATCTTCATCAATTTGTAAAGATAAATAAAGTTTACAGGCACAAAGGGAAATTGAACCCAGATTCAAATCATAGATTCAGATCACGTACAACAAATGAATAAATCTTATGAAAGATAAAACTGTCAATTAAGTATTATTGCATTTGACTTAAAAATTGAAGACCCATCACTGCTCATTTCAGGAAGCAAAGCATGCTATTTAGGGAAAGCTTAGTCAGCTGAAATCCGCTGGTGCATTAACAGAAATTGAAGAGGGAGCTCGTTCTGCATGCACCCGACTTCTGAGGAGCTCCTGAATACCTATGGTCATCTCTGCAGAGTGAATGCATCATCAGAACAACTTGCAACGGACTGGGGGAAAGCCAACCAAGATACTCACGAAGACACAAAGCCTGAAAAGAAACATCACTCTGAAACACTGAAGATATGAAACATAAAACATTCATATGAATTAAATAAGTTGAAATAATTAAAAAATATGAAAATACAATGAAGCCAGACTGTTCCAGCAGCAAGAAAATCAGGGACTGACATTATACGGACCTTTTATTGCACTAATTAAACACATGCAAAAAGAACAGATGGTATCACCACTCGTCAGCCAGGCTAGCTTGAATCTGGTGGCGTAGCAAGCATGGGATCCATGTCTGGTCATATCCTTCCCACTCAGGGCAACAAATGCAAAAAGAACAGATGATGGACGGAATGCACAACAAATCAAACATTCACCCCCAGTCACAGATCTGGGTTAAATTCATCATTTGTTGTAGATGTGGGTCCTTTGCTCACTGGATTCAAGCTAGCCCGGCTGATGAGGATGAGACCCTGAAACTAGTCCAAGGTTGCTTGTTTCTGGTCCAGGGAGGACCTGGCCTGGCAGTTCGGGCTGGAGTGTTTCCACAAGGACCAGGGTCAAGACTGATTTGGATATTGCTGGGTCCAAACTGGGGTTGCTTAGTAAGCAGAAGAACGATGATGGATTCAACCCAGATCTGTGTCTGGGGGTGAGTGTCTGAAAAGTTTCAGCACTCGTCCATCATCATATTGTGTTTGCTATGTTTGCCATAAGTGGCCAGGGATGCCCGGATGTGGGTCCCTTGCTCACTTTGCCACTGGATTCAAGTTAGCCTGGCTGATGAGGGGTGATACCCAGAAACTGGTCCCAGGATGCTTGTTTCCGGTCCAGGGAGGACCTGGCCTGGCAGTTCGGGCTGGAATGTTCCCATGAGGAGCAGGGTCAAGCCTGATTTGCATATGGCTGGATTCAAACTGGGGTTGCTTAGTGAGCAGAAGACCGATGATTGATTCAACCCAGATCTGTGACTGGGGGTGAGTGTCTGAAACGTTTCAGCACTCCATCCATCATCATATTGTGTTTACTAATTAAACACATCTGCAATGCTTTTGTGTAGTTCTAGGTCCAGGTCTTCGGGGTATTGCAATTTATGAGTTTCAAAAGGGCAGCAATTCTTTTGTCGTTATCCCTTTGGCTACTGTTATAATAAACACTAGCAAATAAGGCTAATATGAGTCTCCAGCCTTGCAAACAAAATCCTTTCCTTTTGTGTTTGTCATAGGATCCACAATGTAAAACCTCTACCTACCATATTTGTCATGGGTTGCACCATGCAAAGTCCCTTCCTGCTAGGTTTGACAGAGTGTCTGTCTTAATGATGTCTCTGTCAGTTATGAGAAATGAAACTACTTTCTAAGCTGGCTAAATCAATTGTCAAATTCCATTAAAGAAGACTATCATAAAAGGTTTGGGTACAAGCCAGTCTCTCTATACTGCTTTTTCTTTTTTTTGTCATTAATCTGCTAATGCTAATTGCTAATTGATCATGCTTTTATTGTAAGTACTGTAAGTATTTTGAGTACTGGAAGACCACTGAAACTACACCCAGCCATAAAAATATATTGGATTGAACTTCCCCTTCGAAGAGCTTGAACCTTACTATCTGCAATTTACTTGGCTCCACAGTATGCATGCAAAATGTGTGTCCTCTGATGAACACTCAGTAAGAGGAAACTTTAGAAATACCCAACGTGTGATTGATGTCACATGTATGGTAACCAATGACTGACAAACGTTTCTCCTAGGAATTCTAGCAAATTTAAGCTGTGAGTCTGTGTGCCCTTCCAAGAGGACTATCCACATGCAAATAATTACCACTATCCACAAAAAGCACAGTCTAGGTCGAACTGCTATATTGTGTTGGTCTGGCTACTGTTTAAGTAAAACTACTGGGTTACAGTAAGACTCTTCATTGTCCAGACACTGCTCATGACTAAAAGTGGAAAGACAGAGAACAATGGGAGATCACGCTGTAAGGTTCTCTCTTCCTGCTAGATTTATACCTAGATTTATAGAGCCAACCTCCAAACTGAGTTTTTTTTGGGCCCTGTAACTTTGTCTTATCTAAGACAGAAGTGGTGAGGATAAGTTCCCTATAATATTCTACTAGCTTCAAAGCACAGAGCATTACATTCACTTGGATTGAACATTCATATTATGCCTCCTACGAGAACCCCACAAATCATCTTGTGATGCACCAAGTGAAGGGAGGCAGAATCAGTTTGGCATCACCACAACCTCTCTCCACCTCAATAGTTGCGTAACCATTGACAGTGTTAGTAATAAATAGGTGGTAGCATTAATACAATGTATTATTTCCAAATGAAAATTAATCTCTCTATTGCAGAAACAGCAGTGAACATTGGTTTCTCCAGCCGGCTGCTTTCCGATGACATGGAGATTCTGGATGAATATAAGATCTGGTAAGTCAAAGAATACTTTGTGTGCCAACATTTGTTTGACCAGAAGTTTTTTCTCCTAGTATGTTGGTTGTCAGTCATGAGGATGAAGGATGGAGCACAGGAGGCAGTGGGAAAATACTTGTGTGAGAATGTACGCCATATGTTATTATCCTAGAGGTTGTCCCTCCTGTACCTATAGGCGCACACGAGGACTGTCAAAGTTGAAGAAATAAAGTCACTCAATGGTGTTCAGCAAATGCAGGTTGGCCGAAAAATCATCTAGTCGATGAAATCATCATGGCCAGGAGAGTGGGCTGGATGGGACATTCTTCCAGGTTTTCAAGGGGTGACTGTGTCGTAATAAACTTTAGAAACCCATGCCTGGTAAGTCAACTATTACATAGATTGGATTACTGCACAAAATACATGGGCATGATTTGTGCTTTGCCACTGGGCTTTTTCTATCGCCCGCATCCATTGCACAAACCCCTTGGCATATCCCAGCGCAAGGTTCTATTTCGGTTTACAAGCCCATTTTTTATTTCGCCCATAAAAACCGCTTTGGGATCCTGGCTTCCATATCAGATGTTGAGTGACTCTCCGATCTACCAGCCCTCTGACAACATGGTACTGGATACCAACAAGGAGGACATTCCAAGTGCCCACCCCCAGTCAATCTTAAGCTGTCCCTTGAGCGCGGGCCGCACCAGATCAGATTGTTTAATACTATTGTCCTGGAACAGTGCAGGCATCAGCAATATGTTGGATAATAGAGACTGGTTAGATTTAATTAAAAAGTATGATGTCGTATTTTGCCATGAGACATGGGCCCTTGAGGAATTTCATGTTGATGGGTTCCAATCATTTTGTGCGGTTGCTACACTCTCAACCTCAGGTTGATCTGAGAGGGATTTAGGAGTTCACATTTTTTTAAGGGATAGCAATTTGCAAATCAAAAAGCTTTTGTGCCCTTCATGCTCTCAAATTTTGCGTTTAATATTCCCAGGTTTTCTGGATGTCCTCCTAATTAATTTTTATTTTAACTATTTTTCTAGCCACCCTATTGATCTGGTAAATGAAACAGACCAATTCATATCGGAGAATTGCCTGAGATATCCAGACAGAGGGGCCACCCTATGGGCAGGCGATTTTAACATTTCTACCTGCCCACTTAGTGGCGATAAAGCCTGTGGGATAACTGATTGGCACAAGGAAAATCTTACGCATTTTTCAGACACAGTATATGGGGCTGTACTAAATTAGAGCATCATGAAACTAGTTATTTTTTAACACTGATTTTTTTAAGGAAGGTGAATTTATCCCCCAACTTTTACCGGTAGAGGCAAAGGTTCATCTTTTGATTTTGTCTTGTTGTCATCTCACTTTGTGCCACATATACAAGATTCACACATTTTACCATCCATCCATAGTGACCACAACCCATTAGTTCTTAGGTTTATATGCCCCCCTTGATAATCCACAAACACGTCAGGAAGCACTCTTCCTGACCTGCAGTTTTGAAAAAACAGTGGTATCGACTTAAAATGGGATAAAGTAGACACACAAGAAATGTTTTGTACATCTAAGTTTTGCAAAGCTTGCTGAAGTTATGACCTGCTTAACTGAGGAAGTACATGTAGAGGATGTGCTGGTCAGCTTCGAGGGTCTTTGCAACTTTACTTCAAGCTTGCTGGTTATTAAGCCCAAGCACACAGAACCCAATCCTCACAAATGGTTCACCCATGCAAGCACTGCTGCACTTAAACAGCTGAAGGAGCCCCTTAAGGCATCTCCCCGTAACAGTGAGGACGTAAGACAATGAAGATCCTCATTTAAAATCCTTTTAGGAAAAAGGAAACAGGATATGAGAAATTAGGCCTGGGATGGCCTTCAAGTTGCCACCTTTCTTAGAGACTCTAGGACCTTCTTAGTAGTAATAAACATACCATACTTCTCAAATGATAACCAACCCAAAATGGAATTCCACATTTCACCTGAGGACTGGGACAGACATTTTTAGAAAATCTTCTCCTGTGATCTTTCTAAAACAGCATTAGAGTTACTAACCCTATAAGGTACTGAAGTATTAGCCCTAAGCGATTCCATTGAAGTCAAAGTAGTATCTAGGGCCATTTTACAATGATCTGCCAGAAAGGCACCAGGTGCTGATGGGGTCCCCATTTACGTTTATAGACGGGACCCTGCCTTCTGGGCACCTTTTTTAACTAACATTTTTCGTGCCGCAGTTAGAGGTGACATCCCATATTCCTGGAAGGAGTCCCATATTGTACCTATATTTAAAAAAGAAAATAGAAGCAAACCCTCATTTTACAGACCCATCTCCCTCCTGGACTCCTCAGCAAGGATTCTGGGGCAGGTCCTTTTACAGATCCTGGAAGATTATTCATTTGACAACAGATTTTTCTCGGAGACACAATATGGTTTACGTCCGGGGGTAGACACAGTCGAGCAAGCATTAAACCTTCAACTGATATCAGGAAATACATTCTAGCTGGGGAAGGGCTCTAAATATGGCTTTCATGGGCCTCTCTAGCGCGTTCGATTCGGTGGACAGGGGCAAGCTGTGGTGCCTGATGTGCAAAGCAGAGATCCATCCAGTTCTGAAAGATTTTTTAATACGGAGCGTCACAAAGGTTCAGGTTTGCTTTAATTTAAATGGGGATTGCACCACACCCTTTTTTTCCACCAAGGGTGTGAGGCAAGGTTGCATTTTAGCACCTTTTTTTATTTATTTTTTATCTAAATATCTTCAGGCGGTGCTGACAGCCAAAGACCTTCCCAGAGTCTGGAATTGTCAAGTACCCATCCTATTATACGTGGATGATGTCTTGATCACCCGTGCTGCCAGTGGTCTGCAATTGCTCCTTGATGCATTTAATGATTTTATAGGGGACCTTAACTTGAAAATAAAACATCAGAAATCACACATAATGGTTTGCAGCCCCAAAAAGAACCCCTTACACACATTCAACATAAATGGAACCCCCATTTTAAAAGTTCAGAGTTTAAATTATCTTGGTGTCACTTTTTCAGAAAAGTTGAATTAGGAAGGGCTTTTACCTCAGGGGGCTTCTGAATTTACTGGGGCTATTGATGGTATTTTCAGGTTCTCTAAAAAATTGGGCCAAAAACCCATTAAGGAACTAATTACCTTAATTAAAAGTAAATGTCTCTCCTTGGGGTGTTATGGGGCTGGCGTCTGGGGGTATACCCTTCCTGGTAGTCTCCAAAGAATTGAAAACAAATTCCTTTGTAGGCTCCTAGCGATTCCTAAAAGCACACCCAGCCATTTTGCCCACCTCAAGGCTGGACCCCCTTTTTTAGAGAACTTAGCGCAGGCGGCTCTATTACTCACCTGGATTAAGATTTGGCACTCGCAGCACACCACATTTTCATGCATGGTCATTGAAGACTGCCTGAGACAAGACTGATCCTTGACCATCCCTTGGATCGCCCATGGTAAAAAGGGGTTTTCTGACATTGTCCCATTATTGATTTTATTTCATTTTTATATCATTCATTTCATTCCTCCATAGAAATCAACAATAGTTCAAAACTCACAGTGAAAATTATTTCCTTCCAACATAGAAACCACATTAGATTCTTCGAAAACCAACGGATGAGTTCAGTTCCACGTTATCTAGACATAATATGGGTCACTAATACCAAAAATAGATTTTACCTAACCAGTTTTAGATTCAGAACCTTGCCCTTGTGAAAAAACTTACAAGCAATCCTTAACACATTTTATGTTTGTTTGCAGTTTTTATGTGCACCCAAGAATGCAATATCTATGACCATTTTGAATATTGTTGTCTTACCGTCATCAGCTTTCTACGCCAAGCTCTTAAACTCAGGAGAGCTGTGAAAAATGTTAATTTTGATAAACTTTGAACCGCCTTATGCTTGACCTACATAAAGCTTACAATCGGAGTAAGTCCTTTGGATCTATGTGTTGGAATTATGTATTTTTATCATACTTACTACTTTTGATCTGGTGCTTTTTTCCTGATGTTTATACACGTTTTACCATTGTTTCAGTGATGTAATGTCTTTTTATGACTGACTTGTGTGAGTTGCTTGTTGATGCCTGTCTGTGTATTGTTAAGTTAATCTTTAAAGACAAAAGATTTGAAACTCAAATTAATTTGCTCCATGCCTCAGACTAACTGTAAAGGCAATATAATGAGCATAGGCACATCTCTCAGGATATAAGAGCTGGTGAATGTGTACTAGTCATCTCTAAGGCGCTTTATACACCTAGAGTTGCTTGCATGTGCACAAAAGGAGCTCATTTGACAAGCAGACCCAAAGGTGTATAGGAATGTTCACAGCATATTACAATTATGACAGAAGCCAACCCTGGGTAAAAAGGCACATTCTGAGTCGGTAAAGGTCCAGATTTCATTCTTTGAATGTACTTTCTTTGCCTCAGTGAGATGATGGATGCCACTTTGAAACATACCTCAAGCAGTGGGAATGTTGTTCTGAAGAGTGACAAGACATCAGATTTTCGCCGAACAGCCCTCGTGGTCACAGGAGAATTGCTAGTAAGCCAGTACTTTTTTGTTTACATTTTCTGTAGAACATTGGGCTGTTGTTGCAGTTTGAGATGCACATGGGGTTGTGGAGTTGTGGGCTGCACACACATTTACCTCAACCCACATAAATAGTGATTTAAAGTATAGTGTGCCTTGAGAACCATACCATGTTTATATCTACTTGGGCAGACCATGATTATTTATGGTTGATTTTTAAACAGTCAGGGCCAAGCAACTTTAATCTTGCTTTTTATCACATAATTTGGCTGGGTAGTGGCAAAAAAAAGTGAACAAGCCCATCAACTATATTGACACACCAAGCTAGGCAATGAGCAAACCAGTGAGTAAACACATATTTTATGTCAGCTAGATTCTGCTTTGGCCCCAGTTCTTTGTGTGTACCTTGCTTTAATGAGTGTTTAGGTTCCATAACATGCTGTGTTTTTGTAGCTAGTCATTTATAATCTTTATCATAAACACTTTTTTAGGATTGCAGCAATACGTGATACAACTGATGATAATGGCAGATGATGATGCCAACCACTTAGTGTGGAGTGATTGGCCACTTACCAAACCAGTATATTTCAAAGGCAATTGAGCAACATTGAACTCATATCTACTAATCCTGCACTGTTAGAATTTGACCTAACACACAGCTTATCAAAAGAGGAGTAGTTACTCATTTCAATCATCCTCATCATCATCTTTACCTTTATTCGGTTTATACAAACCATCAAAGCACACATAAATAACAGTCAATTGTTCTTTCTCAAGTTCTAAATAAAATATGATAAAAGAATTAAAACTATCATAAAAAACATTCCAAATAAAACCCCCAACTGTTATGTTTTCTCTTCTTGTAGAAAGTGCATCGTGCAAATAACTATTTTGATAAAAAGGAAGAGAAAATAAAAATCCACTCGAGCAGAGAACTGTAATGCCTAGTCAGTGGCGACTGGTGACATTTGAAAGTGGTGAGGCGTAAAACAATTGTCATACTGCACTGCGGCGAGCGAGCGTAGCAAGCGCGCTTGAACCACCTACGGGGGGTTTGGGGGCGTTCTCCCCCCAAGAAAATTTTGAAAAAAGAGTGGGCAAATGGTGCATTTTCAAGCAAATTTGTGAACGCAGGAAGATTAATCAAGCAATTGTGAATCTGTTCTAACAAAGACAATGACTGGCAAAACTGTCAGTCTAATTGGATGCATATCAGACGCTGGCCTACCACGTGCTCTGTCCATCTGTGCCACTGTGTGCTATTCTTTCACAAGTCTAATGTGCCCCTGTTACTAATTGACAGGAGAAGCTGTTTTCTTGTCACACTCCAGAGCGCCACGAGAAGACTGCAGCATGTGAAATGTGAAACATTGCATCACAATCTTAACGTAAATGCTGTCAACTCCTTTTCACTTGATAAATATAACCTACTTAAGTATCAATGATCCCTGCCTGCAGTGCTCTTCTAAGCCATCGCACCCTGGCCTCAGAAAGGACAGCATCGGTCCAGCCATGACCCGCATGCTCTTATTAAAGGCAAACCAATACTGCAGTAAAAACACATGCAGTGACTCGGAAATAGGGGAACGTTGGGAAAATATGATTATCTCCAAATCTTATGGCAGAGAACTGCCCAGGAAAAGAACATAGTGGCCAGTCCCAACTTTCCGCGTCTGCGAGGCCTGGTTATATGCGTTACCTAAATTAGCAGAAAGAAACAACCACACATTTTTGCCTGAGCTCAGAACTTAGAAAATGCATTCCTTAGCTTCATTATAAAAACACGGCTCAGGAAAACCCACCTGGACACCATCAGTCTTACACATGTAAACATTAACACGCCTGACATTACTGTTGGCCTGCTGACCAGCTCGGGTTAGAAAGGGTCACAAGAAGCAAAATGATAGCTGAGCCAGCCTCAAGGTGGAGATGCTCTGGAAACTGTCACAGGGAGGAGGCTATTCGTTCTCCCTCAGAAGCATCACACTCGATCTCCAAGCACTCCCCAACTCCCTGTCTCTTTCACCAAAGGCTAAAAGTACGAAAACCAAAAAAGGCCACATCAGCCTTCTATCCTTCAAGGGTCGGTAAACTGAGGGTCATTAATTTGGCAAATAGAAACACCTATTATTTGCCCACTTAAAAAAAAACATTCCCATTACATGGAATTTACAAGAAAACACATTTCTGAGCCCCAGATGAAAGGGTGCACGCAGATTCACGCTGAGATAGACATGATTGTTTTTAGTGTACCAGCTGCTGTGTTGGAAGTAATTTGAGGCTTTGCTTATTAAAATCTAAGGCAAGTTGTTTGAGAAACTTCACAAAATATACTTTATTATCCGTTTTGTAACCCATACCAGTAAGTATTCTTGCAATATACGAAACACTCATCACGATCTACTGTTAGTAAAAAAAACATTAGAGGCAGAGGAAAACTTCAGAAACCTCAGACTGCTTTTTGTTCCCTACACATTGTTTTCAACTGCTCGTGAGAAAGTGTCACTCCACGAGCCACACGTGGCTACATATGTCACTCATGGGCACACAGAGCATACGGCAGCTTGAACTGCTAAGCAATGTCCCTTCTGCACAAGAACACACACAATCAACCCCAGACTGGTTTAAGTCTGCCGGGGAAAATCACTGAGATAGAGCTCAAGTCCAAAGGCACAGTGAACATGGGACCCATGTCTGGGTATACCATTTGTACGTGGGACTCCCACATACAAATGGTATACCCAGACATGGGTGGGACTTCTCTCTGAGAAAAACAAACAAGCATCGGGAAAGCTAATTGGTCTGGCTCTGCTGTGCTAACACATGTAAATAGAGGCATGCACGAAGGAGCAGGGAGTACGCCTCCTCTCTATGCAACGTATATCTCTGTGTCTTTCGTGTTGGATCCCAATATTTTTAATTCTCCAAGCCATGGGCTCCATGCAGCAGGTTTTACAGTGACATGACACAATACTCTGTGCGGATTTGAGCATGCCTGTGTTTGCCTGCATTAGCACATTGAAGTCATACCGATTGGCCTTTCCTACAGCAGTCACAGCCTTCCTGCTGGGGGTTCTGATACACCCAGCATGCGCCCTAGCTTCTCCGTTTCTCTTAATTATCTCTTTCCAAAATGTGGGTAAAATAATAATTGTCAAACTCCTCGCCAGGCCCGGCGTTATTCCCCTGTGGTTACCTTGGTGTAAGCTTTCAGAGGGCAAATGGCGCAATTGTTTGCCTGTGTCGCTTCGCGCGCCACGTTTTTATTTAAGGTGGCCTCTAGCTGGCCCTTTTCAAGAAGGCGTCAAGTATACCGTAGCGGGCGAAGGAGGGGGCGACTCTCGGAGGCAGATGTCTCAATGTGGTAGCGTGGCATATTGAATACATTAATACCACCCCCCCCCCCCCTTGCCCCAGCAGCCTCCCGGCTCCGAAGAACGGCTGTAAAGGAAAGAAACAAAGGCAGAGTTGCGGCAGGTGGAACATGGCAGTCGCAGGTAGGGGACTCGCGGGTAGGGGTCACGGAAGGGGGGGGGGGGTATAATTTAAAAAAAAAGAAAACTTACCTTACCGGGCTGGTCCTGAGTCCCGTGCCGCCTCAGCCAGTCCCGGCCGGCATTACAGGGGGGTGGAAATGGGGTCGTCACGGGGGGATGGGGGGGAGGCGGGAGGGGTTTAATTAAATAAAAATAGAAGATAAAACTTACTCCGCTTCTGGATGGGTCCGACCGTCCGACTCCCGACTCCTGCCGTCCTGCGCCAATTCCTGCAGCTCTCCTCGTCATCAGGAAAGGCAGCCTCCCTCCCTCCCCTCCGCCAATCACAACGCTGCAATGGCAGCATTGTGATTGGTGAGGTGCAGGGGAGAGCGCCCCAGCCGTGCCATTTTCTCCTACATAGAGAAAAAGGAAGAGTGGGCGGTCGTGCTCGAGGGCAGGGGGGGAGTGAGCTTACCCACTGTTGTGGATACTGACTGTTTGGTCGGCTCCAGGGGCCAACCAAACAGTCAGTACCCACAACAGTGGGTAAGCCACTCCCCTCCTGCCCTCGAGCACTACCGCCCACCCTCCCTCCCCCAACCAGGCACTTCTGCTTTCTCGCAGTGCTAGAAGCAGAAACATAAAATGGTAGTTTTACCATTTTATGTTTCTGCTTCTCGCACTGCGAGAAAGCAGTGGGGCGACTCCCAAACGCCCCTATGGAGGAGCCGCCACTGTGCCTAGTACATATTGGCTTCTCTAGTAGGGGATGCCTCCTTCTCTTACAGCTTTCTGGCGCCTGAACCAGACATTCATTAGAAAGTGACTTACAGAAAAAACAATAGGAGTTGATGTATCCATTTTTAGGATCATGTAAGCAGCCCGGAAGTGTCTAATTCCCAAATTCAGACAGATTGGTCGTATCCACTTTCTTCGAGGATAATGGTATTCAGTGCAAAAAAAACACAATAGGTACCTCGGTCTCCATCTCTAAGCGCAATACTTGGTCTTCGCATTATCTATTGCTTGATTTCCTATTTCCTCAGGGCTATCCCACAACTTGCCCAATCCTAAAGTCTTGCACCAAGTTGCTACATGGAGAAGCCCAAGGATTTGATTCGCACCACTGATCTTTGAGACTTCCCTCAATGACTTGCAATAGTCAGTTAGCTCAGGCGTGGAACATAGCGCAGCCAGTACATCAGGGGTTTAAGTGAAGCCACAACCCCGATTCTCTTTATATCGAGATCGAAAAACAATGGATTCAATGGAGTGCTAACTGGAACAGAAACAAGGGATCTAACATACGAGTTCTCACATACCACCAGCCTGTGGGTATCAATGTGGCCCTATAGCTCTGCTCCATAAAGTGCATCGCTCTGGGCTTTCGCCCGATGGACCTCCAGGGCAGGTGTAAGTGACTGAGACTGAGTCTGTTTATAAAATCGAAATATAGATTTAGATTTATGACACAAAGTAAGGTAGCTTTTGTCAACTTGGGGTCCCCAACTTAGCGGATCGGCCAGTCTCACCCCTAGGTAATCAAATCTCTCGAAGGATTTCTCAGCGAACCACACTCTTCTTGATCTGGCTTTGGCCCTTCCAAAGACCATAAACCTGGTTTTCTCTGCATTCAATTCTAGCCCCCTTACTTTGCAAAAAGCCAAACATTTATCTAATAGGTTCTGTAAGCCCATGGGGCTTCACGAGATCATCTGCAAATAGCAGGATTGGTATCTTATTGCCATTTAGAGCCGGAGAGTCATTTTCGCACTCCCTTAAAGCTACCTTACTTTGTTAACAACCTCATTTACATATAGAAAAAACAGGGTAGGCACGAGTAGACAACCTTGTCGCTCCCCGCGCTGAATTGGGATTTTACTAGTTAATTTGCCCTGTTTCCCCATCTGACCTGCGCATAGTTCCCCTTGTGCAACCGCGCAAGAAGGTTTACCAGATTGATAGGTGCACCAAGCCCTAATAAGACTTCCAGAGTAAGCCTCGGGGCACCAGGTCAAAGGCCGCTCATAGATCAACAAATGCCACATACAATTTTTGTTTTTTGAGCAGCACATACTTTCAGGTAAGTAGTTTAAACATAAAGACCTGATTGCATGTGCTCGTTTTTACACTGAAGCCCGCTTGATTGGGTGACAGTATCTCATTGTCATCCATCTATTCGTGTAATTTGACTTAAACTTGCTTGGCAAAGATTTTTTATAGGTTGTCATCAGGCTGATTGGTCTGTAATTGGAAGGGATCGAAGCATCTCCTTTCTTATGAATGGCAATTATCTCTGCCCCTCTCCACATCTATGGAATTTCTCCCCGATCCACTATAGCATTGGACATCAAATTAATGTATAGGGCCCATACAGAGGGCTCTGATTTATGCAGATCACAAGGTATCCGGTCAGGCCCTCGTGCCTCTGCAATTTTTAGTCTGTTGATAGCCTTGAGTGTGTAATCTAGGTTAAAGGCTAGATCTATATTATTATTTACACCTGGGGATATACTAATGAATAGACTTATTGTTTGATCCCCCGTTATGCTCCCGGTGTGCAGATGGTTTCTACCTTATCATATAGCATGGTAAAGTGGTTGACCCAAACCTCAGGCTGTTTATGGTAATGACACTATGTAGGCTCTATTGTGCTACGATTTTCCAAAAGGAGCGATTATCATTGCTCCGGGCGGCCACCAATAGATCCTGCCAGTTTTTATCTGCTCAGTCGCATTTAGCTCAGGTGAGAGCACTACTGTACCTATTTCGGGCTGTGACCAGATCTAAGCGATCGCCATCTCTGATGGCAGTCTTCAATTCACGCTTTGCTTTTTTACACTCAGGATTAAACCAGCATACTTTTTCTCATCACAAAAGGTTTATTCCCAGATGGCCTAATTAAAAAACATTTTTCAGTGCCTCATAGAACTCACTATGTGTTGCTAAGATATACTCAGGCACGGGGGAAGCACTTTCTATATCTTTAAGATAATGCACAAATAGCTCATAGATCTTAGCTTGCAAATTGCTATCTTCGAGAACCCTAAGCCAGGTTACTCTCCTATGATTGTTTGTTATAAGGGGTTCTTGAGCTGTGGAGTAACATCCAGGAAAGGCTCTTTTAAGTAGAATGCCCCTCATAGATAAAATCAAAGGGTTATGGTCACTCTCAGTTCTGGAGAGAATCACCATATCATCCACTAATGACCAGATACAGACATCCACCAAGATGTAATCAATGACACTGAGACTAAAACCTCGCTTAATGTCATGACTCTGGTAGGCCGTAAGAGCAAACACCTCCTTTAAGTTAGGTATAAATGAGGTTTAACATGGTGTGTGTCGGGTGTGAACATCGAGGACTACATCACCCAGAATACCTATAGAGGAGGGGCCCGTGATTGGAATCCGGCTGCCACGGTTTAATTATCCCCGGACTCGAATTGTCCAGTGCTTGACAATTCGAGTCAGAGGACAGAGTGAAGCTGCCTTGCTTCATCCGCGCTGCGGCTTCGATTGGGAGTGGAGCTATTTCCTGGATAACCCTCGGTCGAGCGTATTCTGCTTTCCTTGTTCGCGCGCAGGAGCGCGTTGGAGGAAACTGGAACGTATACTTTTTTTTGTTGCAATTAATAAGCCTTGTTTTTTGCCTTCTGTTTGTTTCCGCGCAGGTGCGCGACAAGAGGGTGAAACCTTCACGGAGGTTTTGTTTTCTTATTTTACCGGACATCTATATTTCATGTGGAGTTTCAGCGCAGGAGCGCGCGGTGGTGTCTTGGTTTATTATGTTTTTTGAGGATTGTGCACATTAGGTCTGCATTGGCTTCTACAGCGCAGGAGTGCTTTGTGATGTACTTTATATTTTTGGGAAACATGAGATCGTTGGGAACAATTCCTCGTTCATTATGCATACTAGCGCAGGAGCGCTAGTTATCTGGAGTATATCTGAAGGGCATCACTCAGGTAAGCACTTTTCATATATTACGTTTACCTGAGTTTCATGATTCCTTGGTTTTCTTGCCATTTGGGAGACTATACTAAGAATCGTATTTGAGAGGACAGTTTCTTTTCTTAGCTCAACACAGGAGTGTCTTGTTTACCGCAATTCTTGATGACCTTTACATATGGAGTGAATGTGGCAGTGTAAAACGTAAGTGCATGCACATTCACACTCAAGTAGAAATACTTACTGTTTATTTGGCAAGCTGGTATCACCCCCTCTCCCTCTCTTGTTTTACTGCGGGTCTCACGAGGATAAGCATTCTGGGTAGAAAGGCTAGAGCTGAAGCATATCCTAAAAGGGAAGTCCTCCTGATGTGTATTCAACACTGCTGAGTCTTCTTTTAGTGTTTAGGTCGAGCCTAGTGTTGCAGCGCATGCGCTGCTCGCTTTGCGAGGCATGCAATATTCTGTATAGCGTGGAAGCTTCTTGGAAGCTCCTCCCACTCTCCGCCCATCTTTTTCATTGGCTTAGGTCCTAAATGCTGCCTTCCGATTAATTTTAGGCTTGTTAGTCCCTCCTCGTGACAGCCATGTCCTCATTTGTATCCTTCCATGGCTACTGGCCCCTTTACTCCGAACACTATTTTCTTCCCTGTCTCCCCCCCCCCTCTCTCCCGCAGTTCGTGACTTCTCGGTCCCCCCCTCAACCCCCCCCCCCCCACTCCCGTTCGTGCTTTTTTGCCCGCCCCCACTCCCGTTTCCAGTGCAATAGGTCTCGCGTAAATGCGAGTCCTATTACATTGCAAATGCTTGTTTTTGTTCCCGGGAACCGTTCTACCGCGTTGCACGGTGCACCCGAGGTTCCCGTAAGGCCATATCCACCGCTCGATTCATAGAAACCTCAAGTTCCTCCTTTGTTTCCTTGACCAGCCACAGCTGACGTCATACGTAAAGTCCCGTCCGCCTGGTACTGTGCAACCAACTTGGGCGCACATGCTGTGACCTGCGCCACTCGAGCGCCGCAGGCAACCACTTTGCAAGTGCTCCCTGGGAGCTATCAAAGGCGTGCATTGTTTTCTGACAAAATTCTCAAGAGCTGCTGCCAGCCATGTAGCACCGCAGAAGATATTTCTAGTGATACACCTACCAGGTGCACGCACGGAGTCAAAGAACTTGCTCTTCTGTAGTCGATGTATTTTTTCAGATTCTACAAGAGATCACTAATGCCTGAGCTCAGCTGCCAAGGCCCTTGGGTTCGAGTATTTTGTGGCATTTGCTGGGGCTTTAAATACATATGCGCTGCTCTGTGGAAGTCGGTTGGTTCTGGAGCGACACTTAGAAAGCTTGTATACACACCTCTGGACTGCTCCTCTGTGTTTCTACGCATTTTTATTTTGTAACTTATTTTTTTAAACCTATTCCCAAGTATAGAATTTGGTGTAAACTTTGACGAAGGGGTCCCTATTGTTTACATATATTTTATTTACTTTGTTTCATATACTACGATCACGATGTATTTTGTCTCGTAGCAGGTAATTGGTGCTATATGAGACAACAGATCAGTACAGGTGAACAAACCTCTCCTGAAAGCTAAAAAAACACTTAATTGGACAAAGAAATATAGTGGGACCAAGTGCTTCAAGTGGGATGAAAAAAGTGGGGGTTTCCAAAAGGGAGCATTGCCATTGACATTTAACTAGGAATTATTTTCTGAGGAGAGCCCTATGTACTTAAGGGTTTAGCTTAAAACATGTGAGCTAAAATCCGGTCTTTCACACAGTGTGCCACCTGACCAATAGTTGAATGCCTTTCTGTGAGCTTTCTGTTATTGCATCCAGACCTATAAAAAATGAATAAAACAAGCCAGACCTATGGGCTCAACCAATCCTAGTTAGCAGGAGCACTTACATGAATAACATCAATAGTTTTGTTGGGAATCATTAGAATTGAAAATGTTCAGTTCTGAAAGTGTGAGACTGCAAATTAATAATAACTAAGGTCTGTGGAAGGGGGAAGTTGTCTTCCGAGTGTCTCATCACTCCTTTCTATTCCTCATACCACTTTCCTCTTCAGCTTCTCTCTCTTAACACCCTTTTCTCCCCTATCTTTCGGAAACCCCCAACTGCATATCTCACATGTCATCGCCTCCATCTTCATCACTGTCTTTTCTCTCTGTACTAATGCATGTACATCCTTTCCCAGTCACCGTGTCCTCCCTTTTCTCTCTCTCTCTCTCTCTCTCTCTCATGACCCGCATGTGCACACTATCTCCACCTAAGCACAGCATTTTCGTTTGCTTTGGTTCTGTCAATATTTCAACGTGTGTGTATACCTCCTTCACACACTTTCATGTAAAATGTACTTACAGTTGACACATATGTGACAATTGCTCTGTGCACCCTGCAAAGAGGTCAAGGATAGGAAGAACATGGAGTCTGGACAACTTATGAACCGCTGATAAGCCCTGAGATAAGTTTACACTGCCTTCAGTCTCACCTCCTGAACTCTCCCCGTTATGAGCACCCACCCACAACCTGAACACACCAAGACACGTAGAGGTGACTCAGTTCACATTATTAAAACTAAAGAAAAGAGTGCATCACTTACATAGATTACCTTATGGGTTTCTACAGTGACTTAGAATTCAATCCAAGTTTGTGCCTGCAAAGTTAAGGACAAAAATTTAGGGCCCAGTAGAGACCTGTATCAATGTCAGTTTATAATTACTGCTGAGTCTGGGCCTGCCCTATTTAAAGACCTTTTGGGACCTTAATTGCATTGACACTGGAGACCTAGCAAAATAGTTCCTGTATCACCCCCACCCTAGAGAGTGCGAAGAACACAAATAGGTTTGTTGGAATACAAAGTTGAAGTCCTGGTGGCGGGGTCAAACTGGGACAAAAATAGGCCCGGGCACCAAAATAAAAGTGGCCCCATTAGCAAACCTGATAGCTAAAAGTGGCCCAACTTTTGCAGATTAGGACACTTTTGAATATTGAATCTTTCTTACCTAAATCCAATCTGCTCCAATCTGGCCATGATACAGGCGTGGAACCCCGTGGCGCCAGGAGTGTCAAAGGCAGTTTTTAAATGTAAAGAAACACAGAACAAGTGCAATGGCAGGGACCCTGCCTAACTCTGCTAACATGAGGTAACAGCAAAAGTCCTGTAGGAAATCACAATCTTTTGCGTGGTGTATCCCCAGACTGTTACCCAGTCCGATGTTGCTGACTGTAGAACTCTTGTTCGCTTTAGTCCTTCTAACCAGTGGTAAAGTGCCTGTGCTTCGTGTTTCAGCATGATGAAATTGGCATACTCACAGCTGGCATTTTTATCTTGCCTACAAGTCCCTGCCCTGTAGGAGGATTCCCAGCTTCAAAAAAGAGACTAAATGTAAATATAGCAATCTACAAGGGAACAAGGTGCCAAAACTATCCTTCTGGTGAAGAACCTTCTTTGTGCATGAAATCCGAATTCCTCCCTCTCAGAGCTTCTCCACAAAAAGTCAATGGCTTCACCAGGACCTTGTCCAACAACTAGGCGACCTCATGGCTCCCTCCTCGGCCACAGCCGGCTGCCTTGACCTGCTGAAGATATAGGACTTCTATTTCAGAGATCTAAGGTGAAACTTCTGACCATGTCATACCTGGATTCTGTAGCCAATCCACGCTCATCGCATTTGGCCTCAAGTCGCACCTAGGTCCCCATCCACCCTGACCATTTGACAAAAGTTTGCGCTTATAACTTTATGCCGCTATTTTTATTTAAGACTTTAAAAAATAATATCCCTTGTTCCTCTTATTGGATTTTTCTCGTCATTATATTTCTTAAACTGTTCTCAATTTTTCTAAGTTAATTTGGGATTTTTCCTTACTTTTGACTTTATTACTGTTTTGGTACTGCATAAATACTTTACACATTGTCTTTAAGCTAAGCCTGTCTGAACTGTGCCACAGCTACCAGGGGCTTAAACAGCTCCGGTTTATTTAGTAACTTTAGTGGTGCACCCTGACAAGTATTGTGATTAATACTTGTGATGAGTATGTAACCCCCCTCAACTAATACTCCAATCTCTTAAAAGAGGAAAAACAAGAAAAGTGAAGGGAACAGTAATGGTGAACTGATTGGGTTGGAAAGCCATACAGCCAAATGGAGAGTTTCTAGGCAGTTTCTGCAACCTGCACTTAAATACTGCTGCTGCCTAGACTGCCCCAGAAGCGGTGGGCCAAACCTTGAAGTGAGTAAGTGATCGGGTTTATGGCTTATTCTTATTCCCAACTTCCAGCGCCCTTTTCTTCACTGCTTCCAGCCTACCTTAAAGCCTCTAATTCTGGTACTTGCGGGTGCCTCTCAGAACTGAAGTCTGACTTATCTCTTACCAGCATCATCTGCTTTCTCCACTTATGTTTTTTTTTTAATCCCTTCCCGTAATGCTAACCTGACCCTGCTTCACATTCCTGACACCTAAAAATGTATTTCTAAGGGCATTATGCTTTGGAGCTCCAATGGGAGGGGCGGCCCTTTTGCTTTTTTCATGGCTAATTTGTAGATCCTTTTGTAAATCTGGAAGAGGAGCTTGTCACTGCAGTCATTTCACTTTTTACATTGATTTCTTCACCATTGGAGGAGTCAGATAGCCTTCTCTTCTCTTATGCAACTGTGATATCAAGGAAGCAGGGAGGTGATAGTTGAGTGTGAGGAAACTGAACATGTTCAAATGTCTGTGGAGGGTATTGTTGGTCTTTAATACTGTGAAACTGGTACTGATGTGCAGTTTAACATTGAAAGAGCTGAAGTCGTGGTCTCTTCGGATGACAGGAAGATTTAATTTCCAGTCGCCCTGTAGAGTCTTAGTTGGGAAATGATTACATCCAGAGTGTGGTCAGCTGAGTGCGTTTTTGAAGAGCCAATTTTGAAGAAGGTGAGATTCTTCGGTTTGAGAGTTTGGATCGTGTTTGTGTGAGTTTTGATTGGTTAAACCAGATGCTGAAGGTTCCCAGCTTGCAGAAGTTTTTGTGCAATCTGGTCACATTGAGGAGGGCTGAGGAAAGAAGGAAGGAGCCTTGTAGATAGAGTGAGTCTTCCCCAAGGCATTGTTATTGTCCTATTGCAACAACAAGGTGATGGATGGAATGCTTGTATTAATTTCATCCACTGGCAATTGCTCGGGCCGCATCCCAAATCCATCATTTTTCGCTCACAGTGCCCCCCTCAGTTTGGACCCAGTCATAAGCAAATCAGCCTTGACCCTGCTCCAATTGGAACAGTCCAGCCCGAACTGTCAGGCCAGGTCCTCGCTGAACTGGAAAACAAGCAACCAAGGACGTGTTTCGCCCTTACGAAGACATTGTTATTGTCCTAGGCACAACATGTTGCTGGCCATAGGCATCTTGTCAAAAAGTAGAGAGCAATGGAAAAATCATAAATGAAGAGGGCAGGACAGACTGGAAGAGAGAAAAAGGTAAATTTCAAAATGAAGGAGAACAGTGAGACAATTGGGGATGGCAGAGAGAGAGATATTTAGAAATAAGGGCCGTAATACTCGCGCAGACCAAAGAGAGCCCATGGGAAGCCCAAACTCACCGTATAATGTAAAGGCAGACCTCTCATAATAGTAAGGGTTAGCTGAAGAGGTATCAGGAGGAAAAGTAAGAGGGAGAGACTGGCTTCTTTGAGGACAGAGGCTAATAGGGTTAGAAATGTAATTTTTTTTAAGAGGGTGGGGAAGCGAAACGCTGGGCTTGCAGGAGAGGAAATGCTGGAAATTGAGATTACTAAGTGTAGGTATTTTCTGTCTTGGAGTAATTGCTTCCTTCCCAGATAAGCCATTAGTATACCTCTGAAAATAAAATAAGGGTGGGATTAGATTTGCAAGCACTATTGCTTAATATTTTCATGAGAGTTATTGCTAATTAACAATTTGATCCTACTAATATTTAAGGGTATGTTCCAAGTTTGAGAGTCAGCTCTATACTTCAATGGGCGTTCATTCACTAAAATGCCAGAAGTAGGTGAAGTAAATTCACCCACTTTCATCGCCATTGGCAGCGCAGGGTAGCCGTTTGACACACACGTTGCTCTTCAACATCTGGGTAGTTGTTGCCCAGTTCCTAGATGATAGGAAAAGTATATAAACTAAATAACATAAAGACACAGGGCTTTTACAGTGCTGCTTACTTTTTATCCTGCCACTGTCGTCATGAATCATGAGACAATTTGTAGGAAGAGCAGTACCCTGGTTGGTAAACTAGGACAGCGTTTGCTATACCTGATAAAACCTAATATACTTCAATATCTGATGTGGAGGCAGCATGGCTAATCCTTCGGACATGCTATAACAGCAAACCTTTCCAAACATCACTTGCATCTCAGTCTATATTTCTACTAAACATTGCAAACTAAGAAAATGTCATGGGAGTTATATCAGTACCAATGAATACATTTTCGAAATTCTATGTTACAGAGCTTGGGCATGGGGCATTCTCCACCAGACAACAAGAGAGGGGTTTATTATACTTGCATCCTATTCTGCCAATAACATAAAAGTATTGTGTCCAGGTAAATGCAGCATTAACAGCACCGTAACTCAAATATGCTTAAACTGCGCTATTTTCTATCACTTTTCTAAAGCTTTCTTTGGGGAAGGATACTCAAATATCTTGTTAAATATTTGTTTAAATTCCTATTAGGTTGCTGCAACTAGTCCAGTGTGTTTGGTAACAATTATTTGTCATAGTTTGGCGTATGCAGTAGAACCTGACATTCTACATCATAGTATGTCTAATATACAAATATGTAAGAAATTGGAACATTTGCCATTCATTATGCTACAATTCATTGAGAACCCTAAAACCCCTAAAGTTGGTATTAAACCTTGTTATGCTGAAAGTAATATTTAGCACCCAGTGTGCTTTAAAATCCTTACTTGCCACATGTAGTCCAGTAGAATGAGCTCCTGTGTTATACGTTGTCCCACAACAGCAAAGGGAGCCCCAAAAGGTAGTTTTGACATGGCTATAATGATGCTCCGCCTCGACTGCTAGACGTGTTAGCCCGGCCCCAAGTTTGAGCCTAGTTGTGCCCCTTTGTAAGTGAAAAACAATGCATCCAGGGAAATACCACTATATGGCGCCATTTGGTGGTTTTAGAGGTGTTAGGTGGCATAAATAAACAAGGCAGACTTGTGTCAAAAATCTGTAACTAGATTTTGAAGCACATTGCTCTGAAAAAGCCCAAGGATAGGTAAATAATGGCACCTCTGCACTCTCCTTCAGAGGTTCTGCAGGTGCAGAGCAGTGTCCTGAGATCCATCCTCGAGTGATTGCAGCCAGGACGTTGAGGGAGGAGGATGGAATAGACGTTTTCTTACCACTCAGTCTTGGAGGAGAGCACGCATGTGAGGTTCTGTAAATGGAGAGAACCAATGCTCAGGGAGCGAAACTGAAAGGATGGTCTTGGAGAACTGAATTTATCTGGGGTGTTGCTCTTCTTAAATGACCCCTAACGACTCCTCCATCCTTTGGCTGGGAAGGTGGATAGCCCTCTGAGCTCTCCCTGTCACAGAAGAAGGTAGGGGAAACCTTTTACAGTCTCTCTCTCGAGATCACCAACAAACCTGAAAATACAGGGCAGTGGGCCCAGATAATACTGTATAGATGCGTTGACAGCTGGGTAGGAGGTATTAGACAAATTACCAGTGTGCCAGGAAGGCCCTGTTGACAGCAGGTACCCATTATGTTTTTTTGACATTGTCACAATGTATGCCATCAGTTCTACGTAAGAAGCGGACAGGAGCACAGCCCCTCACTCAGGATTCTCTGTGGTGCCCTGTGCCGCTCTGCTCAGGTATGCATATCACCTTCCAAGCACAGAATGACTTCCAGTTGGCAGAGAGTCAATCCCCAAGACCCGAGACCAGCACAGTCCAATGAGCTCCATTCTTACCTCAGGCAGTGCTGACAATGGTTCTGGTAAATGCTGGTGGTCACCTAAAGTTAGGCGCAAATCAGAGTTTCACCCCCTACCCCCCATCGTATTTTCCTCTTCATGTATTTGCACAGTGACGCAAACCCCAATCTGAGCCTTTTTTAGTCCAGAGCCTGTTAGTACAGCTTTTTTCACAAGTGAACTACCGTGGTGGGCAGTGGGGTCTGTTACCATGTGAAAGATTATTGGAATGGCACAGGAGCATCAGCAGACCCTCTATAGCAGCCCTGAGCTGGAAAGCCTCCCATTAGTGCGTATGCAACCTGTGGTGCAGATGAATAGGGGAGAGGTGCAGGTAGAATGAAAGGGATACTACTGCTTCTGTTCTATAGTAAATCACCCAATACATATCTCTCAAGCCATTTTACAAGGTGCATCTGTAATAGCAACATCAAACATACAGAAATATAAAAAAAATAGAATTGTCCAGATGTGTGTGTTCTCTCTATATTTAGATCCATATATTGTGACAGCAGAAAAATACCACCAAATGTGTTCATTAGCTATTTAGTACTGCAACAAAAACAAGTGGATGGAAATGCTTGAGTCAACAATTCTCAGCAGTGTAAATTCCTCTGAATGCCATTCTATAACTTCGTTTTTAGTTATCTGTAAAATTACAGAATATACCAAATCTTGTACGAATCAGTCCTACACCTCTCCCAACGATGAATTGAAGCCACAAATGCTAGGCCATATTGCTTGTTTTTTCTTCACAGGAACACAAGCATCTCGAGATATGTTCTGGGCTAATTGGGCCACCGCCTATCACATCAACTTTTCTTTGTTTATTTGAGTTAGTTGAATATTGATCATGCGTCTTCTCAAACATTTGTAATCCTTTCAAGGAACAGCAGGAATGGTTAAAAGATAAAAAGAGAAAGGACACGGACAAGGACAAGCAGAACCAATGGATTTGGCTGAATCCCTGAAGGAGCATTAGGGCCTTAGGCCACTAGCAATATATGGATGTACAGACCCCTCTGGAAGGTAATCTACCTTTACTTAGAAGGCACTAGTACGCATTACCATTAGTACGCATTTATAACTTCGCAGTATCTTTTTGTACGCACGTTTTTACTTAGCGTGCCTTTACTTAGCATTTACCATTACTTCGCAAAGTACTTTACTTTGCAGACTATCTACATCGTTGTTTGGAAAAGGAGGTGCTTCCGTTTCCAAACAACGACGTGCAATTATGACGACGCATTAAGCAGGAGAAGAGAGGAACCATGGATGAAGGGGAAGAGAGGGACCACGAGGAGAGAGAGGTAAGTGGGTTGTGTATTTTTTAGGGTTGGGAAGGGGGTAGTCTTTTAGGTTGTAGTGTTTTGTTTGTGTAGTGTTTATTTATTTTTGGGGGTTTAAAGTAGTGTCGGGGGTTGTGAAGGGTAGTGTTTGGGAGTAGGGACAGGACAGGGGGTCAGGGGAGGGATGTGCAGGGGGTAGTGATTTAGGGTTTAGGGTAGTGTAGAGGTGTTTGAGTAGTGTCGGGTAGAGTTTTAGGGTTTAGGGTAGTGTCGGGGTGTCATGCAGTGTAGTGTAAGAGTGTAGGGACAGGACTGTGGGAAGGGGGAAGGACGTTTAGGGGGTAGTGATTTAGGGTTAAGGGTACTGTAGAGGTGTTTGAGTAGTGTAGGTAGAGTTTTAGGGTTTAGGGTAGTGTCGGGGGGGTCATGCTGTGTAGTGTAAGAGTGTAGGGACAGGACTGGGGGAAGGGGGAAGGACGTTTAGGGGGTAGTGATTTAGGGTAGTGTAGAGGTGTTTGAGTAGTGTAGGGTAGAGTTTTAGGGTTTAGGGTAGTGTCGGGGGGTCATGCAGTGTAGTGTAAGAGTGTAGGGACAGGAAGGGGGAAGGACGTTTAGAGGGTAGTGATTTAGGGTTTAGGGTAGTGTAGAGGTGTTTGAGTAGTGTAGGGTAGTATAGTGTTTGAGGGTTTGTGTAGTGTAGTGTTCCTATTTGTAAATGTGTTAAAAAAGTGGAAGGAATCACCCACCCAAAAGACATATTTAATTTATTAAAAGCATGTTGAAAATATTAAAATACATTAATGATTACGTGACTTTTTTAAATTTAAAGTGGTTTTAAATTACATTTGCGATACTCCACCCCCAAAAACCATAATTCCCTGTCATCCCGTTCCAGGGGATAGGTTCGTATTAGAGATTTTTTGTACTTACAACGTGCAGTAAAGGAGTTCAAATGGTATGCGTATTAATTAAATGCGGTGAAAACGCATTTTAAGTACATTTCAATGCATTCGCAATATAAATGATTTCGCAGTATAAACTTGCGAAGTAATGGTCATTGCGAAGTAAAAACTTCGTAATAATGCCATGCGTACTAATGGCTTGCGAAGTAACGTCATATATTCCTGTGGAAACTTAGTAATTACTGTAGCAGACTGAAGTGGACTGGAAGGAGGTTCCAGAAAACTGAGTCTTTCATATGATGTGATCTTCCCATGTGCCTAGTGTATTTGGGCAGATGCAAAGATGGATGGCATAGAGGTAAGGGAGGTCAACATTAGACATCTGGTCAGTTGATATTTCCAAACGATTTGGAGAGATGGGTTGTGCACATACATGTTGCACCTTGAGTGCTACAAATAGCATTTTGAAGTGAGGGATTCTATTATTAGTAGCCACAGTAGATCTGTCAATGCTAGTATCAGGACTGAGTGATGCATCTCATGGAAGAGGCAGGCAGTGTGCTTTGGGGTGCTTAAAGTTTGTAGATAGTTTTGTCTGGGTACCCACTGTTTGCTCTGATTACAACCAGCCCACTTTATGTTGACCCCTGGAGTACCAGTGTAATCGGTATTGCCATGGTCAGAGTGGAGGTTTCCCCGTAGAAAGCATACATAATTGAAAACTCACTTTATGACCCTGTTAACTACAGAAATGAAAAGTCATCAAGCACAGCCCCAAAATTAAACACTTTTTGAATGCATTGGGGATGAAACGTCAGTGAATCCAGCAAGTTGAAGAGACTTTGGTAAGTCACAGAATTTTTAATTTAGGTGCCTTTGTCCCAATAACTTTTAGTCCCACTGCGTTTACACACATCCCAAAATTTCTTAGGATAATTCAAGGCTTATTTGGATTTTAGCAGGAGATGCCATATGCTATTGCTTGTTTTAATTTTCTTACTCTTTGATTCGTACTAATTTTACTGCCCCTCCCCTTGACCGACTTTACCTTTGATTTTTCTCTTCAGAATGAAATGTTGGTTTAGCATTTTTAAAACCCTACAGCTCTATGCTTCTAGTTGTGTCAGAAGTCCCCTCCGCTCACCCCTTTCTTTCTCTCTGAATATGGCACAAAATGTGTCTCCTACTGCAGGTCTTGGCGGTCCTTCAGTACCGCCTCATTCCTGGATTCCGTCCTCCCTTAAGAGCTTTCTCAAGGCACACATGTCTCACACTCCAGCTCCTCGTGGTATTAAATAAAGTAAAATATCCCCTAACCCTTCGCAGCCACTTGACCTCTGAACTGCAAGTGCATACACCTGCAGTTTCACCTGTGCTGAACCTAAGCGGACGTCTTCTGGGGCTTCCTTAATACAGACACACAAAGAAATGTAAGCATTAAGTTTCATTAAGTTCTCGGCTGCCATCTTGGGTTGATCTACACTAAGGGCCTGATTACAATGTCAGTCGGAGGCCGTTTCGGTGGAGAGACCGCCGGACCAGTAGGTCGGCGGTTCCGCACACAGAATTACGGTCCGACCGCACATAGTGCGGTCAGAAACTCTCATTTCTCAATGGGAGCTTGTGTGGCCAGCGGAAACCAGCCGCAGCACAAGCTCCAATTGAGTAATGGAAGTTTGTGAAAATCCCTGCACCGTGTGGCAGGCACCTAATGGTGCCTGCCACACAGTGCAGGGATTTTCAGGGGGGCAACATAGGTGCCCCCAGTCCCAGTTGCGGGGGGCCAGGGGGTAAGGGTTCCCTGCTAAGGGTCTCCAATGTCGATTTCTGACAGCCTTTCCATGTTGGAAAGGCCGACATGGAAAGGCTGATGGAATCCAACATCATAATCCCGACGGCAGAAACTCCGTCCTTAAGGGATTATGAGGAGGTTCCGACCAACCGATGGGCTCCATGAGCCCGTCCGAAGGCGTCAATCGGTCCCTCCGCCTGCTGCCTCTGACCGCACGCATCCTAATGCGTCGGTCGGACCACAACAGTAGATGCGGTTCGGACCGCAACCGACAAGCCGCCAGTTGCGGTCCGAACCACATCGTAATGAGGGCCTCTGTATAATTCTGCGGAGTGACTTCTGGGCACATGCATGTGCTATACAAACTGATTAAGTGAAGAAAGAAATGCACGTGTCCCTGTTTACAAACTTCACAAAATAGTCCCTCCCACCAATTCTGTCTGTATATACTCTTCTCTAGCTTGATCTTAATACATGCTGTGCCAGCATGTCGCACCTCGTGCACAGCTGTGTGAGAAAACCACTGATGACACTCCTAACCTTCAAACACAAATGAAGCAACCTTTATAGGCCCATTGAGAAGACAATGCCAGGCTCTAGCTGTAGATATTTTCTTCCTAAGTGTTGAAAAAGGAGATATCAGTAGCATGTACAATGACGTCTTCAAAAGGACAAGTTTACATGAACATATCATAGCGCAGCTTCAATTCTAAACCTTGCACCCCAAAACACACGTTTGTATTACATGCATAGGCTTAGTTTTAAAAGTTTGCATCATGCAGTTGGTTCCCCAGACTTTCAATACCATTACTACTCTTAAATCCTGAGTACAGCTCCAGAGGTTTACAATCCTGAACGAGAGCCGTATTGAGTGCCAGGTCGAGCTAAACAGTCAACTAATTGCAGACAGGCTAGTGACTGACTATTTGATACAACAGTTGGTATTATTTCACTGATATTGCTGCTGTTACTTGCTGTTGTGCATAAATATCAGAAAACTTTAAACCTCCTGACGAATTACATGCTTAAGAAGCACTGTTTGTAGAACTCAAGATACTTCATCTTAAGAGCCCCTGAGCCGAATCACAAAAGATTTTTGACTGGTTTTATTTCATATCCTTGATAGTGAGTTAAGGCAGTACTTCGTGCAAACATTGTCCTTTTATCACTGTATAATGAAAGCAAGTTTCTGAAGGTAGCAGTGCGTGACAACACTGTTTGTGCATAGGTGTTGTGGGCAATTTTGTTGTGATGCATTACGTTTTAATGGACTGCTGTGTTTTTATTTAGCAATGTGATGTTGCTGTTTCAGGGTAGGACTGGCCGATATGGCAATCAGGAAGTGCCCTAGGGTCTGGTCTAATATGTTAGCGTCCGGGCCGTTTTTAGGTCGAGCCTAGCAGCAGTGCGCATGCGTTGCTCGCTCTGCGAGGCATGCTGTATTAGGGTATGCACTAGCAGCCCTGCCCACTCTCTGCCCACATTTGTCATTGGCTTTGTGTCATTGTCCTTCTTAAATGGTGGCTTCTGATTCGCAAATAGGCTTGTTAGTCCTGCCTTGGTACCGCCTTGTTAGGTCGAGCCTCGAGTAGCGCGCAAGCGCTGCTAGGCGAAGACTTTAAGTAAGGGGGTTTCAAAAGCAGTCCAAACGCTTGTGCGTCGTGGCTGGCCTTTTTGGGATGGTTACGCGCGGCAGACATGTGTTTCCAATTATCGTGCCCAGACGCGGGCGCGATAATTGTAAACACATGCCGGCAAAAGGCCATGACGCACGAGCGTCTGGTCAGCTGAGCAGGCTGCCGCGCTCCCTCCTCCCCCCCTCCGCTCCTCTGTGGTGCGCGCGCACCACTGTTTATTTTTTTTTTACCGCGCGGCCGCCATTTCTTTTTCGTTTTGCAGCCTGGTTCTCGTTGTCATGACTCGGGCTCCCTTAAACAAATTAGGTAATGCCATCTTTTTACAAGGAATAAAACACAATGCAATATATATTGTATAGAGAGGTTTGTACCAGGTGCAGTGACCAGCGGAACTATCTTGCCATCTTCCACACCGCGGAAGTTCGACAGTACTAATAACACACAACATAGTAGCCATAATCACGTGCACCTACCGGCTATCCGGCGGTAGCTGCCCCCACTCTCCTCCAAAACAAAAACAAACAAGAAAGGAACGCGCGCATACGCAGAGGCCGCAGCGGATGCGCACGGCACAAAAGCTGCTGGATAATCATGTTCTCCGTACCTCACAATCTCCGACTACAGGGGCCCGGAGACAGCGCGTGGAAGCGGGAGCCTGCACCCCGTGCCGCAAGGTGAACGAAGGAAGGCGGAACACGAGTGCAGAGGGGGCCGATGCTGCGGGCGCAGCGCTCCCATCTCAAGGCCGTTTCCATGGGAACCGCGAGCGGCGGCCATGGCGCGACGACGTTCCTTAAACCGTTAAGTGCGGAGGAGGGTGACGAAGCCGCCACGATTGGCTGCTGCGACCCGGGATTGGCTGCGCCTCCCGGTATCTGTGTGTATCTTGCAGTCTTATTTGTGTAGCGTTTGGACACCCAGGTATCCCAGCTGCACGTGGGGGCTCCGCCAGTGCTTATCCAATGTACCACACTATTGCCAGTGTACACTCGTTCCGCTCAAAATCTCAAGGCGAATTTACTGTCACTGACTGTCACGTAAGCTGAAGCATACGGCCCTAAAAACTGCGAAGGTCAATCTAGAGCAATGTCCGGTCCACCTTTTATTTTATGTAGGAAGTTAAGTTTTGCATATCAAATTGTGTCCATCAATGTGCAGTTGAATATGTATAGTGCTTAATAGCCGCGATTAGGCTTCGTGGCGCTTTCGGTCGTGAGGCATTTTGGACCGCGAATGAAAGCTCAGTGGTAAATATGGTCCATTTTCTGTACGAATTGGATAAGAAAAAATACCACTGCAAGATGCTCCCGTAGGGCAAACATAGCAAACTAACTGCAAAATCATGTAGACGGATGCAATATCCCATCCTTTGCGTCCGTCTACATAATTTTGCAGGTCCCACTGGGGATACAGATATACAGCATCCTCTTTTCTCTGGTTGTTTGTGCATACTGACATAGTCATGACTCCTTTTGAAGATTTCATGGTTTAAATTGTCTGTCTGCCAGGAAGTAGAAATCAGTCTGATCAGTCTGATCAGTCTTGGGTCCTCAAAGCATATGGTCTACCAGAAAACCCTGGCTTTCTAGCCATCTGTTTTGCTAGGTACCGTGGTGGTCTCGCTTTTGGGACCTTATAAGTATTTAGTAATGCAGCACTACCAGCTCCAAGGTTGCTTATAAATAACCAGCAAAGGGATGAGGCATAGTAAGGGAAGGTGTTGTACTCGAATCCTTTCCTGCACTGTTGAATGTTTTTAGTACTGACTAATCTGGTCAAGAACACTGCACACAGGCTCTTGGTGCCACAACCACAGGACCTAAACCTTATCAGGTTAAGGAGCGTGTTTTAAAAAAAATAGTTTTGAAGTGCCATAGTCTCATAACAAAAATCTTGGACATTTAGCTCCTATAAGTGTTTAGCCATGCAACAGTTGATGTTGTTGCACCAAGGATATTGTGCTGCATAACTAAATACTTATAAGGTCCCAAAGCGAGACCTATTGGCTATGCCAATGCTTGTCTTCATTTGTTACCGCCCATAACGACTGGACCTTTTACTTGTTACACAGTCGGCTTTATCTAGTGAGTCAGCACTATTTTGTTTTAGGACACTGATGGGGACAATGGCGGCTGCTTTTTTTGTTTTTGTATTTGCATGCTGAGTTCGCGCCCGCTTTTGGGACACCGCGCTCAGTTTAAATGTTTTTCTTTAAACTTTGATGTTGAGCGCGGTGCCCACTTCAGGGATACCGCACTCTGTTTATTTTATTTTATTTTTTAATTTAATATTGAGTGCGGTGCCAGCTTCAGGGACAACACGCTCAGTTTAAATATTTTTTTTAAACTTTGATGTTGAGCGCGGTGCCTGCTTCAGGGACACTGCACTCTGTTTATTTTTTTTTATTTTTTTATTTAATACTGAGCGCAGCGCCAGCTTCAGGGACACCACGCTCGGTTTCATTTTTTTTTTTTTACTTTCATACTGAGCGCGGCGCCCGCTTCAGGGACACCGCGCTCTGTTTCATTATTTTTTTTAAACTTTAGTAATGTGCGCGCCGCCCGCTTCAGGGACACCGCTCTTTCTTTTTTTTTTTTTTTACTTTAATAATGAGCGCGGGCCTGCTTCATGGACATTGTCTCTGCAATACAAAAGGTATTGCTTTTGGTATTGTAAATGACAATGCCTTTTTAATTTTTTATAAAAGGCATTGCCATTTAAATGCCAATAGCTCAAAAACTCGCAATTGCGAGACCTATTGCATTGTAAATGCTTGTTGTTTCTTTTATCCCTTTTTTCCCTTTCCCCTAAATGGTGTTTCTTGCTTGAGTAGTATATGATGTACTCTCTGGAGATACGAGGAAGGGGGAAAAGGTTATATATCATCGTACATCGCCCCTGCTGTGCAGTGGATCCCAGGTTAGTGGTATTTCGATCTGTAATCTGACACTTAAATGTAGGCTGCCTATTAGAATCAGAGGGCCAGATTTACGACCATTGATGTTTGCGACTCGCAAATTGCATTAAATTGCGAGTAGCAATTTTTTGAGTCGCAAACATCAATGTACAACAGTGTCAGAGACACTGTTTGCGATTCCCAATGGGGTCGCAAATTGCATGCCTCATGCATATTAATGAGGCTGTCGAAATTTGCGACCCCATTGGGAATGGATGGCACTCCCAGGGATGGTGTCCTGCTGGGGTCAGCAGACCACCATGTCTGGGACTGCTTTGTCAATAAAGCAGTTTTATTTTTTAAATGCAGCCCGTTTTCATTAAAGGAAAACGGGATGCATTTTTAAAAAAAAACTGAAACGGACCACTGCCTGCCCTTAAAAAATGTTTGTGCAGCCATTCACAAAGGGGAAGGGGTCCCCTGGGGACCCCTTCCCGTTTGCGAATGGTTTACCACCCTCTTGAAGAGGGTGGTAAACTGCAAGTATTTTGTGACCGCAAATGCAGTCGCAAAACATTCTTGCATAGGGTTCAGAGGCGCTATTAGGAAGGGATGCCCTTGGAATGCCCCTTCCTAATAGCGAGTCTCTAACCCTATTTTGCGAGTCGCTATTACATTAGCGACTCACAAAATAGGGATGGTACATTGTGCTACCCTTTTTCTGCGGTCGCAAAAGGGCAAAATGCCCCTCTGCGACTGCAAAAAACGGTCGTACATCTGGCCCAGAATGAGTCCTACCATTGCACGCCCTTAAACTCCTCCCAACAAACAGGCAGGTTCGTTAGTAAGGTGACGACAACGGGCTTTATGGGCCAGGCTAAGAATTCCCCAGAGCTCATCTTGCTCTTCAGTGAGAATATTAGTTAGTGGATAAGGTTCGAATGAGGTATTGAAGTCCCTGACGACTATAATTTTAGTCTGGGGTTGGTAAGAACCAATAATATCGTCGAGCAAGGTCAAAATTGGGGAATTAGTGCCTGTGGGGACAGACCTAGCATAGACATTTGGAACAATTAGAATCAGACCCGAATCCCCATTAGGTCATGTGATTCAATCGGCAGCTGTTTGTGGGTGCAAACTATAGCATTTTTTACAAGAATAGCTAGTCCCCCGCTGGCTTTGCCTGATCTCTTTGGCGCCTATGCTTCCACACTATACGTGGTATAGCCATCTATGAATATCCTGTCCACAACCCATGTCTCTTGTAAAATGCAAATATCGTTGCCTCCAATAAAAGCAAGCCACACAGGATCGGGGAGTTTGGAATAGATCCCCGCCAAGTTCCAAGAAATAATGGGCAAATCAGCTGCCACGATAGGACTGGGTATGGACCTAGTTCTGGATATATAGGTATTATAATTTAAAAAGCTGCGTTTTTTAAGCTCCAACTCTTGATTAGTAAAAGAGGAATAGACAACAGCAGATGGACTAGAAGTCTGATTCGAGAACAGAGGGCTGGACATGTATTGCTTATGGAATTCTCCTGTGAGGGAGCTACTTCAGCTGGTGCAATAGTGGGCTCTGTGACAATAGGGTCCACATCTGATGAAACACTGGTTGTGACATGAAATAGGGTATAGTACAGATTGAGTGGATTCCTGAAGTCATTCTACATCGGCCATCAGAAGTGACTATGCCAGACACCTGGTAAATTGACTCTAGGCCTGTAATACTTAAACTGTATACTTGAATGATTGGGTGGACTACTCCTGATGTCAAGAGCCACAAGATTCTCACCTATCTGCCCTTCTTTCAGAGTCAGCCCAATCAAGTCATACACTTGGCTAAATGTGGTTCTCCTCTGGATGCTGAGGCTATCTTCTCGAATCACCGAGCGACAGCCCCTTATGTGCCTAATCCAGTGTACAACTTTGTTTGTTAGAGATTCCTCTGACTCATATCTGCAATGGGATGGGAGTTTTGGAACTTTGGTCATAACATTTGGATTAGTGATTAAATTACACTGATGGTTAAAATTCCCTACAGGTTGATAACTCCTCCCCCCAAGGACCCTATCATACATGATGTCTATGTTCACCATAGAGCCCGTTGTTAACCTCCAGTGGTTACTGTTTACTGCATTCTTTAAGACAGGTTCAGATGCAAAGCCAGATCTTGGCTGCGAACAGGCCACATTCGATTTAAAGCCTCGACATGTATTTGTCTCAGCACATGTTCTAGTGGATGTCAGGTTGCATGTCAGTTGCTGAGCAAGGGGCTTGCTACCCACCGGCTGGGCATTGGAGTCCGTGGGAGCCCAGGATCAGCAAATCGGTCAGATACGTTGCGGTAGCTGCGGATGCAGGGGAGTGACTCCTTCACTCCAAGGGAGATTCCTTTGGGTGTCTTTTGATGTCACTATAACACAAATTAACCTTGGGTCTGAGTATGTACAATAGCAAGCTAAGAATTGTCAAATGTATGTCTCATCAAATCTCCTCAGGGGAGAGATCCCTTTAAGGACGAATACCCTCACCCACCTATGGTGGCATGCTTCATCATATGGGTTTCTCCTCCCAGTGGGAAAACCTAGTCACACTGAGGGCTACAACTCCCTCACTGTGAGGTAGGAGCTCAGGGATGTTTTTTAGAATAGCACAATGTTACTACAGATGCTAAAATCCCATATGGAAAGTTTCTGGTAGGGTGAGGACGCAGCGCAAAAAAACGAAAAAAGGTGAGTGCAATCTAAAACTACCTAGTGTTAGCAACACAAGAAAACTTTATTCATTTGCTCTCACTGGCAGGATTAAAAAAGCAGTGCAATAAGCAGTATAAACTATAAACTGCTTAATTTCAAAAAACGGTCGACATGTTTCAGCCAGTGTGATCTACAGAAGTATCTTGGCTTTCTTCAGGACCAGGAATAGATAAAAGCTGCTGCTAATACAAAGTGCAAGAAAAATAAAATAAGATATACGAAACCAGTAATCCCATGTTATTGTTTGTTTGAGTATTACTGGAACTATCTGTATTCGTGAGACAAATAAAAAGGAAACAAATACGACAAGTCAGATGTATGTCAGTGCTAGTACTTACTAAATTGCAAGGATTAAGTCTATATCCTAGCAAATATCCATATTGGTATTTATACATAAGTAAGCTGTGAAATTTCTCAGTCTATACAAATTACTCACCCAAAATTATAGGATAAGTCGCCACACACTCTACCTGGCAACAGCTCAGGGAAAGGGGCCCCGCTCTGTAAAGAAATCGAGGTAGGATCGTCTGTCACACATGATGGCAAATTAGTGTAAACACTGATCTTAATACTGCTATGCAAGTGAAACCAATCCAAACTGGTGTGCCTTAGTGCCTTAGTGCATAGGAATAGTAAAACAGAGAGTAAGCATTTCTTAAAAGAAAGGTAACAGTATACTAACTGAAGTGTTGCCTTATGAGCAAAAGTTAGGATACAATGAACTGTCAAAAGATGGTACACAGACAGAACAATTGTGGGAAGCATGTGTTGAAATTCATTGAGTCTCTCCATAAATCATTATAAAGCGTGACAACTGGCGATAATGTAATCGCGGGAGTAAGGATATACTCAAGTATGATACACAACCTTTACTGATAACAGAAAAAGTCAATATATTCAGAGACTGATATTAATCATTGTAAAATGCATTATCTCTAACAACAGTGAGTCTATCATCCACCAAAGATGAATTAGGTGTATAGCGCTTAAACTATGGAATCGGTGGTATAAAGGGACACTAACACGTGCCAACAGCGAGCATCAACAACTTTAATGCGCTCGCAAGTAGGACAGAACTGGCCGGGAGGAGCTGTATTAAAAGGATCGACTCAAGGTCATGAGCCGATCTGATGTTACTTTCATAGTCTACCCTGCCAGATTCTATAAAAAATAAAAAAGGGGAAGAAAAGAAACCGTTGTATCCCACCTACCTCTCCGTCGGTACCCCGTCGCGGTACAGGAGCTGCCGCTGGAGGTGACCGAAGGGAAGTGAAAGAGGAACTTAAATAGTAACAGCCCGGACCATTTGCAGTTCGGCGCCTAAAACGCGAGGACCCAAAGGTGGTTAAACAAGAAGCCTGTATAGTGATTACACTTATGAAACGCGCATGCGCGCGTAGATCGAAAAGGTGTATTGCGCATGTGTGTTACTCGAAACGATATATTGCAGCAACAATTGAACCCTGTAACTTTAATCAAACGCGCAGCATGACGAAACCGCCTGTACAACCCGGGACCAGCAACGAAGCGATCTGATCGTGAATCTGAGCACCCGTGTATTGACACACGATGAGACAGCAGTCCTAGAGAAAGGACTGGGATTAGTTCCCACGTATAAAGGAGATACCTTCCAAATCAGACAAGAACTGGCTGGCTTTTTTCGTAAGATCCGCCTACGCTCTTTTTTTGAGGACAAGCCGACATCTGACCACGAAGAAGAGATGAAGAACACGGGATTGAGACCAAGATCAACTTTCAACCCTCCTGCACATCTCATTCCAGCACAAATTGTCACATTTGAGAAAGCTGTACTACATGATGTTACTAATCTATTTGAGCAAGACACAAGGCAGTATCAGAATCTACCTAAACTCGAACAATTAGCACTCCAGAAACTGGCAGGGGACGAATCTATCGTCATAAAGCCAGCGGACAAAGGGGGTGCGATTGTGATTCTTGATACAACAACATATAGAGCTAAATGTCTACGCCAACTTGAAAACAGGATATCCTACAGGCGCCTCAAGATGGACCCCACAAAGCGAATTTCAATGGAAATAAAGAGAATAGTGGATGAAGCGAAAGAAGAAGGGTGGATTACGGACCATGAAGCTTCCTTCCTAGTCACACCCCATCCCACTATCCCGTATTTTTATGTTTTACCAAAAATACACAAGGAAAGCGACCACCACCAGGGAGACCTATTATCTCTGGAATAGGATCCATCTTAGAGCCTTTATCAACATTTGTCGACTTCTTTCTTCGACCATTGGTCCAGAAGATGCCGACCTATATACAGGATACAAAAGACCTACTACGACTTCTGGCTGAGACCCCCTTTGATGTGGAACAGGACTATCTGGTCTCCTTTGACGTGGAATCCCTTTATACTTCAATACCACAGGATGAAACATTGACCACAGTTGAAACATTACTTAACACCAACTCCTTGGATAGCATCACTCCAGTACGTTTCATCATGTCTTGTGCACGTATAGCCATGAAAGAGAATTTTTTCCAGTTTGAGGATGACCTGTTTTTACAAACGTCTGGGACATCCATGGGGAGTGTTTTCGCCCCCAGTTTGGCAAATCTCTACGTGCACCATTTTGAACAGACAGAGATTCTACAACAAAACAACCCCTATGAGAAACACATCCGAGTCTGGAAACGTTACATCGACGATGTGCTCGTGATATGGAGAGGCACTGCAGATACTGTAGTTTCATTTCATCAATGGTTGAACACGAGGAATGCTTTTCTCAAATTCACCGTTGAATTCTCCAACATTAGCTTGCCTTTTCTTGATATACGGGTTTTTCCAGAGGGAGATGGTCTAGGCACTGAACTATATAGAAAACCCATGGCTCGCAACTCACTTTTGTCCTTTCAAAGTTACCATCCGAAATCTCTCCGTGAGAATTTGCCTTTTGGACAATTCCTCCGTATCAGGAGGAATTGTTCCTCTGTTGAGAAGTATAAGGAACATGCGAGCAGTTTGACTCATCAACTAAAAGAAAGAAAATACCCATTGAACATCATTCGTAAATCCAGGAAGAGAGCTGCTAACAATAACAGAGAGTGGTTTAAAGGAACAATGATTCTAGAGTGGCCTAAAGGGTCCAAGGGGAAGTAACCCTGTAAAGGGCACTGAGATAAGTAAAGGAATAGAAACTTAATTCATAAAAGAGAGCAGTAGGAAATATAACGAGGGACATATAGGTCAATGTATGACAAATATTTATTACACAATGAAGGTATTCAGGTGCTCACACAGTAAGTGACAATAAGCGTGACGTGAGAAGTGAGGGTGAACTTAAAATAATGACATCGCATTGACAACAGAAATAGAAGCTCCTTTAAAGATTTTTACAGAGTATAAGGAGTTCATGTTGTAGGGAGTCGACAGACGTTTCGAACTCAATTATTCGAGTTCATCTTCAGGACAAAAAGTGTGAGCAACTTGAATTGAGCTGAAGAAGGAAATAATATCCTTGGTAAAGGCGTCTGCGTAGCGCTGTGCTTCTTAAGGTGACCGGGATAGCCTGCGAACTAATGTGCGTTATGGTGGGGCCCGGTAAGGGGGAAAACAAACTTAGTTTGCTGGAAGCAAATGCTTAAACTCCTTCGCCACTAATTGGCAATGTGCTGTGCCGGGGAATTAATTAAATTGGCCGGTCACAGTTCAGTAAATGGAGGCCTGGGAGATGAAAGGAGCGTGTCCTGCTCAAAGGAAAATCCGCGCTGAGTGCTCAATTCAAGTTGCTCACACTTTTTGTCCTGAAGATGAACTCGAATAATTGAGTTCGAAACGTCGTCGACCCCCTACAACATGAACTCCTTATACTCTGTAAAAATCTTTAAAGGAGCTTCTATTTCTGTTGTCAATGCGATGTCATTATTTTAAGTTCACCCTCACTTCTCACGTCACGCTTATTGTCACTTACTGTGTGAGCACCTGAATACCTTCATTGTGTAATAAATATTTGTCATACATTGACCTATATGTCCCTCGTTATATTTCCTACTGCTCTCTTTTATGAATTAAGTTTCTATTCCTTTACTTATCTCAGTGCCCTTTACAGGGTTACTTCCCCTTGGACCCTTTAGGCCACTCTAGAACCATTGTTCCTTTAAACTACATATTACCCCAGGTTCATATATTGGGGCACCCTTGTCTTCCTAAAAACAATAACAGAGAGGCCCTGATTGAAGTGACCTTGCCCAAGGATGAACAATCTAGGCTGACATGCGTCAATACTTTCTGCAGCTACTCAAACGAGATTAAGAAGAGTATCCTCAGACATTGGAAGATCTTAAACATCGGAAATGACCCACTGCCTCAGCCGCTTTTTGCCTTCAAAAGGAGTGCGAACATTAAAGATCAGGTGGTACACACCCGGCCACTAATGAAGAAAGCCTCTAGTCAGGCACCTCTATGGGGCCTACCCCCCATCAAAGGTAATTTTCCATGCGGGTCTTGCGCTGTGTGTCCACAAACTAAACACACAACTGAAATTGATATTGGTACTAATAAACCGTGGATACTATCTAGGCATACTAACTGTAACAGTGACAGACTAATTTATATGATTACCTGCCCATGTGGTCTTCGCTATGTGGGTATGACCACGCGAAAGGTTAAGACAAGGATACTTGAGCACAAGTCCACTATTCGTTGTAAAAAAAGATCCACTAAAATGACAAATCACTTCCTAGTTTTTAATCATAGTGAAGTAGATTTAGATTGGACAGTTCTAGAGCAACCATGGATTCCAGCACATGTCACAGATATATCCAAATTTCTGTTCAGACGTGAACAGCGTTGGGTATACAGAATCAAGAGCGATACTCTCGGACTCAATGATGAGATTCCCTGGTTAGCGCTCTAACATCCATGTATACCTAGTCGGTCTGAGTATTCGTACAGTTCCAATTCAATCTATTGTTTAGCCCAGGCTTGAGGCTAGACTAGCCTTTTGCTGAATATGACATCTTGCCTAGTTGACATATCCTAAAGTAGAGTTAGTGTACGGACTGTTTATCTTCATAGACTCTGTTACCTTTGGAGTATTATTCTACTTCCTTTTGGTGACACCATGGTCATTAATATGGATGTAGCTGTATTTTAGTTGTCAAGCTAAGGAATGTGCTTCCAGATAATACAGAACATCAGAGGATACACACACACACACACTTTTTATAGAGATAACCCCCATCTCTAGTTCATCTAGGCATGCATCATAGAGCTATATTTATATTTATATATGCACGTGTTTGCCTCATAGTTTAGTCGAGCTACGCACTTCTGGTGGCTTGTTACAAACTTTATGACGAGTACCCCATTTAAACTATACTATGGAGTCCTATTCGTGCTAGAATAGGGTTTATTGATAACACAAGAGACTAGTGTCAGTCTCGACCCTTTGATTAAAGTTACAGGGTTCAATTGTTGCTGCAATATATCGTTTCGAGTAACACACATGCGCAATACACCTTTTCGATCTACGCGCGCATGCGCGTTTCGCAAGTGTAATCACTATACAGGCTTCTTGTTTAACCACCTTTGGGTCCTCGCGTTTTAGGCGCCGAACTGCAAATGGTCCGGGCTGTTACTATTTAAGTTCCTCTTTCACTTCCCTTCGGTCACCTCCAGCGGCAGCTCCTGTACCGCGACGGGGTACCGACGGAGAGGTAGGTGGGATACAACGGTTTCTTTTCTTCCCCTTTTTTATTTTTTATAGAATCTGGCAGGGTAGACTATGAAAGTAACATCGGATCGGCTCATGACCTTGAGTCGATCCTTTTAATACAGCTCCTCCCGGCCAGTTCTGTCCTACTTGCGAGCGCATTAAAGTTGTTGATGCTCGCTGTTGGCACGTGTTAGTGTCCCTTTATACCACCGATTCCATAGTTTAAGCGCTATACACCTAATTCATCTTTGGTGGATGATAGACTCACTGTTGTTAGAGATAATGCATTTTACAATGATTAATTTCAGTCTCTGAATATATTGACTTTTTCTGTTATCAGTAAAGGTTGTGTATCATACTTGAGTATATCCTTACTCCCGCGATTACATTATCGCCAATTGTCACGCTTTATAATGATTTATGGAGAGACTCAATGAATTTCAACACATGCTTCCCACAATTGTTCTGTCTGTGTACCATCTTTTGACAGTTCATTGTATCCTAACTTTTGCTCATAAGGCAACACTTCAGTTAGTATACTGTTACCTTTCTTTTAAGAAATGCTTACTCTCTGTTTTACTATTCCTATGCACTAAGGCACTAAGGCACACCAGTTTGGATTGGTTTCACTTGCATAGCAGTATTAAGATCAGTGTTTACACTAATTTGCCATCATGTGTGACAGACGATCCTACCTCGATTTCTTTACAGAGCGGGGCCCTTTCCTGAGCTGTTGCCAGGTAGAGGTGTGGCGACTTATCCTATAATTTTGGGTGAGTAATTTGTATAGACTGAGAAATTTCACAGCTTACTTATGTATAAATACCAATATGGATATTTGCTAGGATATAGACTTAATCCTTGCAATTTAGTAAGTACTAGCACTGACATACATCTGACTTGTCGTATTTGTTTCCCTTTTTATTTGTCTCACGAATACAGATAGTTCCAGTAATACTCAAACAAACAATAACATGGGATTACTGGTTTCGTATATCTTATTTTATTTTTCTTGCACTTTGTATTAGCAGCAGCTTTTATCTCTTCCTGGTCCTGAAGAAAGCCAAGATACTTCTGTAGATCACACTGGCTGAAACATGTCGACCGTTTTTTTAAATTAAGCAGTTTATAGTTTATACTGCTTATTGCACTGCTTTTTTAATCCTGCCAGTGAGAGCAAATGAATAAAGTTTTCTTGTGTTGCTAACACTAGGTAGTTTTAGATTGCACTCACCTTTTTTCGTTTTTTTGCGCTGCGTCCTCACCCTACCAGAAACTTTCCATATGGGATTTTAGCATCTGTAGTAACATTGTGCAATTCTAAAAAACATCCCTGAGCTCCTACCTCACAGTGAGGGAGTTGTAGCCCTCAGTGTGACTAGGTTTTCCCACTGGGAGGAGAAACCCATATGATGAAGCATGCCACCATAGGTGGGTGAGGGTATTCGTCCTTAAAAGGATCTCTCCCCTGAGGAGATTTGATGAGACATACATTTGACAATTCTTAGCTTGCTATTGTACATACTCAGACCCAAGGTTAATTTGTGTTATAGTTATATTGGAAAAGGGGATATTTTTCCTTGCAGGTCTCTAAACTCCCTCCCTTGGACCCTCTCCTCCTGTTGTTTGTGTTATGTCTTTTGATGTCCACAGGCCCTGGATGAAACCTGTATGGAGCACGGACACTGACGGTGCAGTGGGCTTTCAGAATGAAGAGATCAGGAGCAGGCAGAGTCTTCCCGGTTGCAGTCTCGGTTCCCAAAGCGAAGTCCGATGCGTCAGTCCGACGCGGTCAGTACGACACAGTCAGGATGTCCAGACGGTTGAAGAGGATGCGGAGTTAGATCTGAATTGAATCCCACAACGAACCTAGGGACCCACCCTCAGGTAAGCCCTTAAGTACCCTAAGAAAAATGGCTGGGATGATTCAGGTGGCCCTCCCAGAGGAGGGGCTGGACAGTGGGGAGGATACTCCCATGTCCTCTGTCCAGTTTTGCCCTAGAGAGGGAGCCAACAGCTCCCCGAACTGATTTGAGCTGGGGTACGCAAGGAGGGCACCAAATATGCCCCTCAAGCAGTCTGAATGGCGCTGGCAAGCACCCCCACCCGGGCCCAATACACTAAACCCTGTCTGGGAGGTGGTCACACCTCCCTTTGACAGGATACCTATTGTACTGCCTTCCCCTGCTTGAGCTTGGCTCAGCAGCAGGAGGGCAGAATCGTGTCTCAGGTCGGCAGCAGCCCTAGCTTGCTGTCCGGTTCTGATAGACTGGCACCGGGAGCACTGAGGGCCTCCCGAAGGAGATTTACAGTGTGGGGGTATGATTCCAATATGTTTGATACCAAACATGACAGGGTGCGTTACAGCCCATTTAGAGATGGCCATCTAGTAATGACGCATAGCCACTCTATATATTGTAATGGCTGATGCACTGACAACCCAGAAGAATGGACTCCGAACGGTGCAGGGGTGTCCTGCTCATGCAAGGGCACCCTCACACTTAGAACCGAGCACCCTGTCTTTGGGACTGAAAGGTCTACTAGAGGGGTGACTTAGAGGTTTTAAGTACAGTGATGTTAGATATAAGGAAGCTTATATCTTTCGGGAGAGGTGCAAGCACCAACTCACACAGGCTGCAATGGCAGGCCTGTAGTCAGAGTTTGAAGGGTCCCTTATGGGTGGCATAATACATGCTGCAGCCCATGGGGGACCCCTGGTGTAGCTAGGACCTAGGTACCCTAGTAAGTCCCTAGTGTATGGTACTGAGATACACTAGGGACTTACTAGGGTACACCAGCAGCCAATTAGGAATGTACCAAGGTACTCACCATAGCCAATTGTGGGAGGAAGCACAGTGACTGGGGTCCTGATTAGCAGGATCCCAGTCAGAATAGTCAGAAAAACAGTATAACGCTAGCAAAAAGTGGGGTTAACCATGAAAGCAGATCTTACTTTCCTACAGTGGCCATGGTGATGCATGCATTGAAGATGGTGGTAAGCTCATTGCTGATTATTTTACTCCTGAGGGTGAAGATGTGGTGAGGGGCAGGGGCCCATGGGTGTTTCTGGGTGGACAGAGTTCATGATGGGAGTGGTGTCTTGTGTGGTGAGCTGGTCCCAGGAAGAGAGAAGGTGGTTCTGTTCCTCATTTATAAGGGCCAGATGGCTGAGGATGTCAGTGGGTTGGGGTTCAAAGTTTTTTGAGATGATGGGGGAGATCTTGTCGTGGAAGAAGTCAGCCAAGGAGGTGCAGAGTTCCTGTGAAGGGGTGATGACGTTTTCAGTGGCTGAAGGGCTGGAGAACTCTCTGACGATGTTGAAGAGTTTCTTGCTGTGATTGGAGCTTGCTTCGATGCGGTCAGCTAGGGCGCTTCGTTTAATCTTTTTCAGGAGTCAGTGGTATTGTTTGAGGGCTGTTTTGTATGTTTTTCAGTCCGTGGGGTCCATGTTGGTGCACCATTTCCTTTGGAGGCATTTGCAGATGCGCTTCATGGTTCTTAGTTACGCAGTGTACCAACTGGCCTGCTTGGAGAACCTCTTGAACTTGGTGGATTTGCTGGGGGTGACTGTTGGCGCAGTCTGTGATCCAGGTGGAGAAGTTCTTGACCGCCTGTTCTAGGTTGATTGTGGTGTGAGGGTGAGAGGTGTTGAGGGCGTTGGTCCATTGACTCTCTGAGACATTGTTCTACCTGTGGTGCAGAGTGCTGGCTTGGGGCCATTCTGGGGGATCCTGCAATGGTGAAGTGGACGATGGCGTGGTCAGTCCAGGTGAGTTCGGTGACATGGCTGTACTTGATTCTGTCACTGGTCGTGAAGATGGAGTCAAGTGCGTGTCCTGCGATTTGAGTGGAGTTGTTGACTAGTTGGGTGAGGCCGATGTTACTCATGCTTTCAAGGAGGTTGGCAGTGTTGGTATTGTTGAGGGTCGGTGAGGTGAAAATTGACGTTGCAGAGGAAGATGTAGTTTTCGGAGTCGATGGCGAGCGGAGCGATAAAGTAGGGAATGGCGTTGCAGAAACTGGGGCGAGGTCCTGGACGTCTTTAGGCGATTGTGCCTCTGATAGGGGTTTTGCTGTTGGTTCGGAGTTGAAAGTTGAGGTGTTCCATGAAGGGGTGACATCGTCTGTGGTGGTGGTGCAGTCAATGGTTTCCTTGTAGCTGATGGTGATTCCACTTCTGTGCTTGTTGATGCGGTCTCAGTGTACAATGTTTTAGCCATTGGGTTTGGCTAAGGCGATGTTGGGCGTGGATGCAGGGTTGAGCCAGGTCTTGCTGTGGAAGATGACATTGGGGGTGAGGAAGGTGATGGTATCCCAAATCTTGGTGGTGTGTTGCAGAGGGATAGTGCGCTGTGACAGTGACAGTGGTCTCAGTAGGCGTGGTGGTGGTCGCCATGCGTGCTGGAGCTTTGGAGTTGCAGGAGAAGAGGCAGTGCTGGCAGATAAAAGGTCCTACCGTGGAACGAGGAGTGGTGTAGCAGCAGTTGTTGTTGCAGAGTCCTGGGTTGGAGCTCAGAGATAGTGTATCTTCAGGTGGTGGTAAAGCCAGGGTTCCTGGCGCTGGGCGCAGTCCAGGCCCAGAAGGGTGCAGACAGGCTTAAATTTGCACGCTGGTGGCGCACCTGCTGCATGCATCTGCACTGCAGCCTCCATAAGTAGTCCGGGGAGGTGGGAGGGGCTGGCAGGAGGCAGAAAGCGGGAGGGAAAAGAGCAGGAAAAAACAGCTGGGGTGGCACAAAAACAATAGAAAACAATGAACCAGAGAAGATACAACAGCCGCAAAAGTATTACAGTAAAACAGAACAAAAGTTACAGCAAAACAATTGGTGAACTATGGGCAGATTCCAAGTAAACCCTGGAGCACCTCTAGCAGATGCCCAAGTCCCCGTCTGATCTCCAGGAACCCATTGGGTGACGGAGTACCCTGACAAGGTATCCCTCCAGGGGAACAGGCAGCTGGCCGCCACTGCTTCACTGGCCCTCACTGCTCCCACTGCAGTAGGTAACTGGACCCTGTATCAAGACCCACCGGCCGGGCACCCCGCAATGTAGGCCGCGAGTGCCTCCAGTCACAGTGCCCCCTCAAAAATGGCCTCCAGACCGGGCAGCTCAGGGTAGTACTCACAAGGTTCAGGGAGGGGACAAAGAACCCTCCGGGACCCAGCACTTTGTCTAGGCGTCTCCGCAGATGCTCAGGTTGCCATTGGCGTTGCTCTCTGCGCCCCCATTGCGATCTTTTCTGTAGATGCGCAGAGCCTCTTCATCACATGTGGTAGACCGGCCATGCCTCACTCCTAGTTCTCTGCACCACTGGCCGTGCCTCCAGAATCATCGATGGCCCCCACTGCTGTCACCACCAGACACTGGCCACCGGGCATATGGGGGAGGCCAGCTCTCTAATCAGCCTTTAAGCGCCCCTGCATCGCGCTATTTTCAAAGCGGCAAGCACCTGCTTAGTCAGCACCACACTCTTGGGGCCTTACTCGAGCAGTGACATATCTTTCTGAGAGGCTGTTTCCAACGTCTTGCAGGCCCCTTGAAGGAGGCTGATCATGCTCGGGCCACCACGGAGGACCCCCAATCCAATCTGGGCGCCGGTGGGGTAGCTGATACGCACAATGTTGCTGGATGGCGGCTCTGCCTTGGGAGCTCACCGGCGTAGCAGTTCACTCCATTGACCCCCTTCTTTTCACACTCTATATTGGCTCCCAGTGGAGAAGCGCTTTCATTTCAAGGCTCTATGCATGGCTCACTGAATTTTTTTACAAGGCAGCTGTGCCTAGCCTATCTTCACTGCTCCACCCTTACCGCCTGACTAGAATGTTAAGATCTGCTGACCTCAACTTAGCAATGATTCCTCACTTTAAGCTAGGGCCAGATGTCCAAATATTAGGTATTCCGATTTCCTAATTATCTCTGAATCGTAATTAGGAAATCGGTATTCCTAATGTATGACGTTTCTGTGTTTCCAAACAGTGATTTCTAATAGGTAGCAAATCAACCTACCTCATGAATATTGATGAGGTAAGTCGCAATTTGTGACCCATTAGGATTCGCCGCCATCACAGTGATGGTCTCCTGCTGGGGTCAGCAGACCACCAACTCTGTGAATGCTTTTTAATAAAGCAATCTGTTTTTTAATGCAGCTCATTTTCCTTAAAGTAAAACGGGATGCATTTAAAAAAGAAAATTAAACTTTTATGCTTCATGTTTTTATTAGCAAGCAGTTTTAGGAGCCTGCTCTTAAAAAATATATTTTTAACATTACTAAAGGGGAAGATTACCATAATATGTGCAGTCTCGACAACGGCAATACCAATAAATGCAATGCCAACGTATGCCACAACCTGCGCCTGTATGACAATGTCAGTACCCGTCAATTTATTTATTTGCAGAGTTTTATATAGCGCTGGCTAGACCCGGAGGTATCAGAGCGCTTTACATGAGGATCAGCGAGTTCCAAGTTAAAAAATTACATCAGTTACAGGAGCCAAGTATAAACATAGGAGATAAACAGTGATTACATAATAACATGAGTTATTAGCGCATAGAATAACTAAGACACACGTCAAATAGGGAATGGATGGAAGGTAGAGGGGAAATGGTAAAAAGGGGTAAGGAATGCAGATCGTGACAGGCCTACCGGCAATGAGGAAAGTACTTCAGGGGGACAAAACAGTCAAAGTGAAAGAACAGACAAAAGGCTGGGGACCAACAATCCAAAACATCCCGTGTATCAGTGAAAGTATACGATGGGAGGGGTGTAGGAGACCTAAGGGAGCCACAGGATCACGGAGGGAGGAGGCGGGGGAGGGAAGGAAACACAACGGAGAGACGAGAAAAAAAACAACAAAAAAAACGATGTCCAATGTCCGGCTGGGTAGGTGCCGGCTGAGGGGGTGAACCAGAGCCAAACTCCTCTATAGCTGCCTAAACAGCTCCACCGGGCATCGGCCATGTTGCTCAGGCTCCGCGGTCAGTACAACATTCATGGTATTCCGCCCGGGGGGCATCGTCATAGTTCCATCAGCCGCACCAGTCCCGGTGTTACTGGGAAACGCCGCCCGCCTCACCCTCCAACTCGCCCCCAGGAGGGCCGAGCGCGCCACCGTAGTTCCTTGGTCCAGGCAGGGGAACTCTCCGCCGCTATCAGAACATTCTAAAAGCCAAACGGGGTGAAGCTGAGTCCGTCACCAGTCAGGTGTGACTCGGAGAAGCTTGTCTGCCTCCAGCTGAATCTCTCACATGCCCCAAATACCTTGACTCTTCTCAGGAATGTCTCTGCTGGAGGGACTCAAGCGGGCTTCCTGGTTGCGCGTCTCCCCCTGTGCACCGCCCGTTCATGTGCTCTCAGGGGCCCAGCGGCCGCTCACAGACTCGTCGCCTCTCTCTGCTTCTGGGCGACCATTTTGCAGCCGTCAAGTCTCTGCTGCGCCACCTATTGCTCTAGGTGCCGCGGGTCTGCCTTAGGTGCGCCGCCTCAGCTGAGCCGCTTTCACCTTGCAGGGCACCTCTCGGGGTTTCGGTAGCAGCGGCTCTTCTTCGTCTCTGTCAGCTACGCTGTAACGACACCCCTAACCTTGTCAATGCAATGTCAATGTCTGCCATAATCTATGCCTGCACAACAGCAACGATACCGGCAGTAGCAATGTCAATGTATGCCATAATCTATGCCCGAATGACAATGTTGTTGTTACCAGTAAAAGCGATATCGATGTAAGCCATGGTTTAGGAATGCATAACTAAGTCAATATCAGTAAAAACTACATCAGTGTATGCTATGACAACTGTACATGCAATGTTGAGAATGTCGATATAATGATACCTGTGGCTGCCATATTATTTTTAGAGGTTCCAGTGAACTCGCATCATTGCTGTCAAATTTACCCAAGGTGATCTCCCCATCAACCCTGAGTCAATGATACGTGGTCAGACATGCCCTACGACCCACACCCACGCCTATCGAATAAAAGGTCACCGGTTGGGCCTCTTTGAACCCAAAGACAAACGTTCGCCCAGGGAAAGCCCTGATCGATCCCATAGTTAGATAGTTGCACCACAAACAGGTTTGAGGCAATTGGCCTCAATAAAACATGTTTGGCCAAAGGCTTGCATGCCCCAAAAATACCACAAGGCTAGATACCACAAGTAGATAGAAACAGTCAGCCAATCAGGACATGACATGCACACCATACGTAGTGATCAAGCACTCCTCATGCCGGACATCTGGACATATACACACTGGCCCACACTAGCTCTCCCCGAGGTCGAGAGCCATCTGTGTCCTTATCAGATGCCCAACTTTGTTAATTTATGACTGAGATGCTTTTTCAAGAACGCAGAAATTGTTTTATTGTACCTCACGAGATGTATATAATACCAGCCAAAACTTTGTACACCGAGAGACTTTCCTCAGACGGATTCTGTCAAGACTCTCCTGGCCTCTGCGTTTAATTAAACCAACTTGTTCCTGTTTTGCCAAATGTGTCTTGTCTTTTCATTTCTTTTAGGTAAAATCATCTCAGAGCAACAGCCCCTTCCGATTTGTGAATGGGGTACCACCACTTTTAAACTGGTGGTAATGTATTACTGTTTTGCAACCGGAATTGGGTATTTGGATTAGATGCCCAAAACACGCCCCTTCCAAATACAGAATTGCAAATGCAAATTGCGATTCAGTAACAAGTTACTGAATCGCATTTTGCATTTTGTACATTTGAAAAAGCATTTTTGCAATCTCTAATGGCAGGATTCTTCAAATTGGGCCGTTTTCATAGGCAAAATTGCTTGTACATCTAGCCCGTGGATCCTTTCGTGTCTTGGCACCTAGGCCCTGGAATAAACTTCCCACTTACCTAAGGAACATCTCTTATCATCTCAGTTTTAGAAAGCAGCTAAGGACTTGGCTGTTTTAGGCAGGAGAATTTGTTTTTTGACTGATGCTTCTGGGGCACTGGGAAGCCTTTGCCAGGGCAGCCATGGCAAGTATAAATTAATATAACATAACATAGTTGCTAGTAGGCATCAAGGCACAACTTTTATAGCAAGTAAGATAGCTAATCTTAATTTAAAATACAGGGTGTTATACCACAATTATGTTCAGATAGTCCCTAGCTTCCTCTTCATCTTCAAACCCATCAGTTTATCTTGTCAAACATGATCCCAGTAGTTTGCTTAAATACAATGTTTGCCAGACCTTGTTGTTTCCAAAAAGAAACCGATCATCTATAAGATTATTTTCATATATTTAAATCTTGGAAGATTGTCACAGTCGTAGATAATCATAATGTCTTCATAGTAAGGCTCTAACTTAAGGCCCATCCATATACATACCCGAAGAACAGGAGGTTAATTTGTGAGATAATATCCTTTTACCCCAGTTCTAATGATTGGGGTCGACAGGGTACTAATAAGTACAATTGAATGTCTTCTAAAACAAATGTTTTCTACAACTAGCAAGAAAAGGCAATTCTGGCTATCCCAAAACTCTACCCCATACAGAAAGGATGATTATGTAAATGACTTCAATTTGGAACCTTCCCCGCGGTTTACACAAGAGCAGGTCCTTAAAATTATACAAAAATTACATTCGGAGGGAGCCCCAGGGCACAACGGCCTTCCAAATGCCCTATTCCGGCACGATCCATCATTTTGGGCAGGCCTCCTCACTCCGCTTTTCTCTCACGCCTTAGCGTCTGGTACGATCCCCGACTCCTGGCGAGGAAGTATTATAAACCCAATATATAAATCGGGCGAACGCTCGGATCCTTCCAACTACAGAATGATAGCATTAATCGATGTTGAGGCGAAAATGTACGCATCGAATTTGTTGGTAGACTTAGAGGACTGGGTGAGCTGAACAAAATTGATACCAAACATGCAAACTGGATTTCGGGCTGGAATGGCTACCCTCACAAATATTTCCGCGGTTACTCTTTTAGCTAACCAAGCCTACAACATATCCAGTACTCTGTATGCGTGCTTCATTGACCTTAAAGCAGCCTTTGACAAAGTACCGAGAGCAAAGCTATGGGCTAAAATGCAAGGTTGGGGAGTTCCATCTAAACTCTTGGAAGCTATAATCAACCTTTACTCACATACGTGGGTTCAAATAAGGAAAGGAGATGGGCGCAGCATAACTAACAAGATATCAACATTCAACGGGCTAAAACAGGGGTGCGTGTTAGCCCCCTGTCTATTTATCATCTATACCGCGGACCTTGAGAACCATCTTTGTCTAATTCAAGCTGACCCCCCAAAATTGGGCAAAACACCAATACCCAGCCTCCAATATGCGGACGACATTGTCCTCCTTGCCCAAACTCCTATAGGCCTGCAGCGTTTGATCACCCAACTAGGTGCCTACACCATCTCAGCCCAACTAACAATTAATCACCAAAAAACCAAGGTGATGTGTTTTTCCAAACATCACAATACAAGGAAAAAATGCAAATTCACCTGGATATTAGAAGAAAAACCACTCTCCCGGGTGGACTCGTACAAATATTTAGGGTTTCAACTTGACAGCAACCTCAACTTTAAGCTACATTTGGACCAAGGGAAAACGAAAGCGAAACAATTGCTCTTCGCATTTAAAATCTTACAGAAGAAGCTCAAAGACTGCTCATCTGGTCATTTGCTTAAGGTAATCGCAGCAAAATTTCTACCTTCTATATCATACGGCTCAGAAATGCTGAACACAAAAGACGCCACAGCCCTAAACTCATTGCAATCGAGCTTTTTTAAGAGCTTGTTTTTAATTCCAAGACATATTTCACAGGCCCAAATTCGTCTAGAATACGGGCTAACAAACCAGAAACCAGCGAGACAAGGGGCAATCGCCAAATAGTACTGGAGAATGAGGGCAGCAGAGGATAATACCTTAGCCCATTATTGCTGGGAAAATCAAGCCAGGCTAAACAATTCTATCTTTACAGTATTAAAAGAATCTCTCTCGGCATTACAGCTAGAGGAAGCCTGGCTCACCATTACCACATACTCCGGATTTAAAACTGTTGTCAATAACGCAATCAAACGGATCTCGCTATTAATGGATAAAACAGACTTTGCAAAGAAACATCACGCATGGGCAGTGATACAATCTTATCAGACAATGAAACCTCAACCGTACTTGTCTGAACACCTCTCATTTAAAAAAAAGCATTATCTGACGCGGCTGGGGTCATTCCCCTCGAAGGATTTGACCCCAAAATGGAAGCAGACCTGGCCGACAAAAGAATGCCGCCCCTGCGGTCAGGGTGAAGAGACATTATTACATCTCTTATGTATTTGCCCCTCATTACTGGAAATTCGAAAAAATGTCCTTCGAGAGTCGCTAAGGAAAGAACAAATAAGGACATGTAGAGTGGCGGTCATAAAATGCCTCAGAGGTTCGTCGATCCCACTGTCCTGCAGGGCTATAAAGTTTTGGAAAATTGCGGCAAAAGAACTGGCTAAAAAAGCGATCTAACATGAGTATCCCTGAATTGAACTGTTTGCACACTTGCTAATTGCACAATTTACATTTTAATATTTTCTACTGAATGGTTAGCACATTTTTTTATTGTACTGATTATACCTTTTAAGATAGTTTCTCAATCTAATTAGATGATGATTGTCTGAGGATAGGACCTAGTCGTGTCTTTTACTTTTAGCTTATATAAACGTTTTTCCAATGTATTATGTATACCGGTGGTTTTCCCACTCTTTTATGATTTTTAACGAAATCAAATAAAAGTATTATTGATTGATTGATTTATTGATTGACTTCAATTTGGATTCATTCAAATTTATCTCATGAGGTTATCCTGAGTCTCAGACATAGATCAGTCCCTTGTGGCTCAATGCTGAATACTGATAGATATAAATTCTCAAGGCTAAAATTATCTTAGACAGGATGTAAATAGCCATAGACCAGTTAAATAAACAACTGCAAAGAGTTAATCACTCATATACCCTCGAGTCACAAACAATATTATGATTAAAAGTGTCTAACAGGTGCATAACATTTGTATTTTATCACCTTTTTCAAGAGTAATATCCGGAGCCCAGATGCAAAGAAGACAACAAAGAAAGGGGCTTTGTTGGAGAAGTTTGAAGCTCTGTGCTGTCCACAGAAGAGGGAAAAGAATAATGTGGAAACTCAGAGGGAGAGAGCGTTTGTTGATCTTGCATGCCGTTGCCACGCTGTGATCTGCTGCAGGGTTACGCCCGAACAGAAGGCCGTAGTTGTGGATCTGGTGAAGAAGCATAAAAAAGCCATCACGCTGGCAATTGGCGATGGAGGCAATGATGTCAACATGATCAAAAGTAAGACTCCATGAATCACTTCTTCATCCCTTTCTTAATGGTTCTAAAGTAGAAGGACCATGAAAATCTCAGAGGGCTGCTTAAACACTATATTTACATATGCTGTAGAGCATGCTTGTGAGTTGCTGCAAAGGGTGTTGCTACTCTCTTCCAGTGTTGTCTTTTTTTCTCAAGGCCTACTAGGTCAATGTGTAGATCTGAAAATATTGTGTGATCTTCATCTGCTTTCAGAACAGGATATTTGCCTTAATCTACCTTTTGAGTTCCATAATTGTGAGTCCCTATTGACAGGTTTGGGTTGCATATTTGGTGACCAGCATCTTTCAATCACTTCTCTCTACTGAACATTGGTCTATGGCAGGGTTAGGTAAATCTAAAGTGTTTCGGTGTAGAAATCCCTTATTGTGGCCCCTGGGTAATTCTAAAACGTTGGGCCGTACGCAGGCATTGGTGTTTGGGAGGAAACACTCCCTAACTCAAGAGCACATTAAAGGCCCACCAACCCTTTCTGTACTGCTCCCTGCAGACCAAAATCTTTATTTCCTAATAGCAGTTCCAGTGGCTGACTTGTAAAAGAATGAGTGCTGATACCCAAAGCTGTTCTCAGGAGCCCGTGGCCAGCGCTATTAAATGTTGGTGTGCCAAGCACCAAGGCTGCATAGTCTTGAATACACCTCATGCCTCTTTAATCCACTACCAAATACTTCCTGCCCCTTCATCTCACTCTTGCAGGTTCCTGCTTTCTTCTTTGTGACAGCTTTTCTGCCTTTCTCTTCCTCCTTCTTACCCCTTTGTGCATTTATTCCTCTTTTGCTCTTGGTAAATGTTTGATAAGAGAAAAAGCAGTGCCGGCCCCAAAAAAATGAATGCCAGTGGGCCCCACCTATAACCACTGGTTCAAATTAAGCACTGAACATTTCTTACACACGGTTGGATCAAGGGCTGTTGGCTGCATAACTGTGGCATGCCAGCCACTGTCTTCATTTCTGTTTGTTTTTATTGTGAAGTCTATGCAACTTAATTGTCAGAGACAATTTGCTGCTGTAAAATCGATTTTTGCTACGTGTCGGTCACCTGCAGCCCTGTCCCACCTTTCATGTTACATTTGAATGTAATCACAGTGAGTAGGGGATCGGAGACGTACTTTTACAATGGAGATAGGTAAGAGAAAAAATGTATTCTTCTCCTGGTAATGAGGGAAAACTTTAGGTGGGAGTAGTGTTTTTGTTGTTCCAAATTCATTTTAGTCACAATACAATCTCAGAATTATGGAATGTTGGAATTCGAAGTGTAAGTTATTTAAATTGAGACTGCTTATGACCCCATTCTTTTGAAAAGTGAATCTCCTCTACATGGGTGTTTTTTTCAAAATGGAACCCACAGGCCTCTTTTGCTCTGGCTCACTCAGACACACTATGTATGTATTACTCAGACATCACCATGAGCTGGGATGTTCGCGCTGGGATCAGGGTTAGATTGTAGCAGCAGAACTTTACACAACCACAGGATCACAAAAACACAGTATACTGTCCCCACCAGTCTATGTGTTCAGGCCATGACAGGGATGGTAGTCCACTTTCACACATGAGAGTGCACTTGGTGTGCCCATCAGGTACAAGACAAGTCAGGACTGTACTCACATCAAGAGAGAGGCTGCCTCTGCACACATGCCGGATCAGGGTGAGGCTAACATCAAAATCCAAAAACCAGGATATCAGATATTTGCGGTTGGGAACTCAGGGCTTGTAAACCACGCAGGGGACATTCACGTTCCAACACTGTATGATTAGGAAATATACAGTATGCATATGGCAATATAAATTACATATGCAAAACGTATGACAAGTGCCTATAATTGTAAGTTCCACATGGATTTGTTTTCTGGGGAGGGTGAAGGGAATGCAATGGAAAATATATGAATAACCAAGAAATAGTGATGTTGGATGCATTCACTGAATCTCTGTCATGTTTTCTTGCACATCTGAGAATCTACATAGGACAAAATCAAAATAAACTAGGCGTGAAGAGTGCAGATAGTGTAGAAAAACACATGAATCTGTGTGAGTTTTGCAGAGAATGCCATACGTGATTTACGGGACAGATACAAGTGAAAGAATGATATATGAATATGTTTTCACTTAATGCTTGAAGTGGGCATTTTATGCAGTATGTACACAAGGCACATTTACAGTAAAATGGCTCAATTTTATGAAAATGAAAGTTACAGACATAGGCAATCATTTTGCTCATTAAAAGAAATACATGTAAATACAAGGTCACAAATGTTGTGGAAGTGTAGACTTAGCTTATGCATATTGTAGTTTACTCCTGGTCAAAACCTTTTACGAAGCCACAGGGTAGGCAGGTGTACACTAGAATTGGCCTCCTTAGGATCTTACACCACTTGGCGCCAATCGTCAGACCCTGTTCTGGAGACCACGTTGTAGGCAGGGTCTGCTGTGCAACAATTGTGGGGACTGGGGTCATTTGCCTCTACTTTCCTGGGACCTATCCTATTATGACTGCAAACTTGACCAAGTACAACCCTTTCAGCACTCAACCCTCACTGGAAGTGATGGTGAGCCATCACAGGGTTCTCAGCGAAGTTAGTGTGGTGGGTGCTTGATCTCAGCACCCTCATAAGATCAACGTCCAGCCCATTGCTTCTCTTTATAAAAGACAAGTACTTTTTTGCACAGAAAGCAGAAATACTACACACTACATGGGAGTATCTGATTAATGGATGTGAGTTTTAGGCATTTCAAAGTGGGTACCCTCCATCTAGGCAAGGATTAGGAGTCCAACATCCATGTTCTTGAGCACACACACAGTGGCTGTCACATCAGGGATTTACCTGGCTTCACTCAGGTCTACCATTTGCTTCAACCAAGCCACACAGACAGATCAGTGCTTGCAAGCTCGTTGGTCATGTTAGATGATGAACGGTTGACCAGCTCATCTTTCAGGGTTGGTGCTTCCTTCCCTTTCACACTGGCAGGAGTCCTTAGTTACCAGGACAAGTTCAATGATTCCTTCTTTCAAATTGGACTCCAGGTGATGTTTCCTCACTTCTGGGGAGTTGTCTGTCAGAAAGACACCAACCCTGGAATGCAGTCATTTGAGTACTCTGCTGAGTACCCTCCATGGTTGAAGAGAACTTGGAACACAAATGGGTCAGCAACTCACATTTTGAAATGGTTTTCGTCATCGGAGGATGCCCATTCTAAAGCTGCATTTATCAAACCGGTTTCAGTTGGTTTCTCTTTCATGTGTCCCGGCCAACCATCTTCCTGCCCGTCTTTTATCTTGAGTGATGCTGTTCACAGCAGAGCAGTCTCCAGGAAGAGCAGTCACCACGGAGATACAGAAGACATGTGAGCAATATGCAACCTGTCTATTTATGTCTGCTTCTGACAAAATGAGGAGGAGACAATGATCTGCACCCCTTCATAGGAACCATTCATCCCTGACAACTGATACTTCAGTCTTCCCACTTCATCCTCTGCCATTCACCAAATGGCAATTACAAAAAGAATACTTAATAGCCCTCTGGGTCAAAATGAACCTTAACAAATTGTAAGGGAAGGACTGTCTCCACTTTCCTCGCTTCATTCCCCCCCGCGCCACCCCACCTTGGAAATGTCAACAATACCCTTCTGCCATCTGAAGAAAGCAATCTCCCCTCCATCTTGTGTACATGCCCAGGCCAGGGCTTCCAAAGTGGAGACCACAGGGCAGTTTCCAGGATGCTTGTTTCCGGTCCAGGGAGGACCTGGCTTGGCAGTTCGGGCTGGACTGTTCCCATAAGGAACAGGGTCAAGACTGATTACATATGGCTGGATCCAAACTGGGGTAGTGTGGTGAGCAAAGGAACAATGGATTAAACCCAGATCTTTGTGACTGGGGGTGAATGTTTGCATTGTTCAGCATTTCATCCATCATTTATTCCTTTCGCATTTGTCACCTTAAGTGGGAAGGGTATGCCCAGACATGGGTCCCGTGCTCACTGCGCCACTGGATTTAAGCTAGCCTGGCTGATGAGGGGTGAAGCCACGAAACCAGTCCAAGGATGCTTGTTTCCGGTCAAGGGAGGACCTGGCTTGGCAGTTCGGGCTGGACTGTTCCCATAAGGAACAGGGTCAAGACTGATTGCATATGGCTGGATCCAAACTGGGGTGGCGTGGTGAGCAAAAGAACGATGGATTAAACCCAGAACTTTGTGACTGGGGGTGAATGTTTGCATTGTTCAGCATTCCGTCCATCATTTGTTTCTTTGGCATTTGTCGCCCTAAGCGGAAAGGGTATGCCCAGACGTGGGTCCCGTGCTCACTGGGGCACTGGATTCAAGCTAGCCTGGATGATGATGGGTGATGCCTCCAAACCGGTCCCAGGATGCTTGTTTCCGGTCCAGGGAGGACCTGGCTTGGCAGTTCGGGCTGGACTGTTCCCATAAGGAACAGGGTCAAGACTGATTTGCATATGGCTGGATTCAAACTGGGGTGGTGTGGAGAGCAAAGGAACAATGGATTAAACCCAGATCTTTGTGACTGGGGGTGAATGTTTGCATTGTTCAGCATTCCGTCCAGCCTTTATTCCCTTTGCATTTGTCTCCCTAAGTGGGAAGGGTATGCTCAGACGTGGGTCCCGTGCTCACTGCGCCACTGGATTCAAACTAGCCTGGCTGATGAGGGGTAATGCCCCGAAACCGGTCCCAGGATGCTTGTTTCCGGTCCAGGGAGGACCTGGCTTGGCAGTTCGGGCTGGACTGTTCCCATAAGGAACAGGGTCAAGACTAATTTGCATATGACTGGGTCCAAACTGGGGTGGCGTGGTGAGCAAAACAACAATGAATTAAAACCAGATCTTTGTGACTGGGGGTGAATGTTTGCATTATTCAGCATTCCATCCATCATTTGTTCCTTTTGCATTTGTCACCTTAAGTGGGAAGGGTATGCCCAGACATGGGTCCCGTGCTCACTGCGCCACAGGATTTAAGCTAGCCTGGCTAATGAGGGGTGAAGCCACGAAACCAGTCCAAGGATGCTTGCTTCCGGTCAAGGGAGGACCTGGCTTGGCAGTTTGGGCTGAACTGTTCCCATAAGGAACAGGGTAAAGACTGATTACATATGGCTGGATCCAAACTGGGGTGGCGTGGTGAGCTAAGGAACGATGGATTAAACCCAGATCTTTTTGACTGGGGGTGAATGTTTGCATTGTTCAGCATTCCGTCCATCATTTATTTCTTTTGCATTTGTCTCCCTAAGTGAGAAGGGTATGCCCAGACGTGGGTCCCGTGCTCATTGGGGCACTGGATTCAAGCTAGCCCGGCTGATGATGGGTGATGCCTCCAAACCGGTCCCAGGATGCTTGTTTCCGGTCCAGGGAGGACCTGGCTTGGCAGTTCGAGCTGGACTATTTCCAGAAGGAACAGGGTCAAGACTGATTTGCATATGGCTGGGTCCAAACTGGGGAGGCATGGTGAGCAAAATAACGATGGATTAAACCCAGATCTTTGTGACTGGGGGTGAATGTTTGCATTGTTCAGCATTCCGTTCATCATTTGTTCCTTTGGCATTTGTCGCCCTAAGTGGGAAGGGTATGCCCAGACGTGGGTCCCGTGCTCACTGCGCCACTGGGTTCAAACTAGCCAGGCTAATGAGGGGCGATGCCCCGAAACCGGTCCCAGAATGCTTGTTTCAGGTCCAGGGAGGACCTGGCTTGGCAGTTGGGGCTGGACTGTTCCCATAAGGAACAGGGTCAAGACTGATTAGCATATGGCTGGGTCCAAACTGGGGTGGCGTGGTGAGCAAAAGAACAATGGATTAAACCCAGATCTTTGTGACTGGGGGTGAATGTTTGCATTGTTCAGCATTCCATTCATCATTTGTTCCTTTTGCACAATACTCCCTAAGGCACACTCCCTAGGAGGGAAACATTTTTCATGTGTTATGGGAGTTTGCCAGGATAAAGTCTTTCTGGACTCAAATAGAAAACATCTTGTGAGTCACCTTGAAAATAGAAGGACATTTACGCCCATCCACGATCCTCCTTCATGAATTTGGCCCCTATCTCAGTATAACCAACCAACAGACCAGATGGCTAGCCATGGCACTGGCTACAGCCAAGATCAGCATCTTGAAAATATGGAGAACAGATGCTTGTCCATCTCTAGATTCCTGGCTACAGGAAATGTACAAGGTGGCCGCCTATGAACAGGCCATTGCTTATCTTAATGACAATTCGGACAAATTTCATGAGGCATGGAGCTGTTTCATAAAAGACCTGTGATTCCTCTTTGACCCACTACTCCCAATCCAATCAGTGCATGAGACATGATTTGGAGCGAGACAGGACCTGTACTACCTGCTTCTGGGGGGGAGGGGGCATTGGACGGGGAGTGGGGCGATGGTACTATGGACATTAGACACAAATGGTAAGACCGTGGGTCACCATGAGATAGCAGTGGCTGTGCCAAACACACCAGGGCTCTCATAAAAGAGATGGTAGGACAGATTGGAGAAGAGCCTTGGCAGAGAACTATCATGCAGCTAGACACAGAGATTAGGGTGCCATAGGCCAAGAAGCAGAGGCACTGTTGTGGATGGATTGGGAATCCTCTGACCCCAAGATATGGCCTAATACAGAGGAAAGGGATGGCACATGACATAGGCCTGGGGAATGGTCCCGGGCCTGGTTAGCCCCACAAAAGTGTTGACATCACTTGGCTGCAATGTGTATTGTTGAGATGGCCAAACGGTTTACCATATGTTGAATAATAACTTCTTTTTCCTCAATAAAAATGTATGAATACAAATAAATCAATGGGATAACCTATACAGACCTCAAGTACAATCACTCATCACATCGCTCAGTGGAGAAAATCACTTCAGCACTTACCTGCAGCCGGCTGTCACATTCCAAACACCAAGCAATCACTGTAGCCCTCACCTAAAGCTAGCTATCCCATCATATAGAGGAGGCAATGACTACCGACCTTACTTTCAGTGGCTATCACATTCTTGTAGGAAGCCACCTCTCAGACCTGATATGCATCTGGCTATCACATTCTCATAGGAGACAAGAACTGCAGCCCTTGCTTGTATTCGTAAGAGATGACAACTGTGGCTCTTATCTGCAGCTGGACACCACTTTACTCAAAGGAGGCAACCACTGCAGCTCTCACAAGAAGGCTATTGTATCACTGACACTGTAGAAAAACAAGTATCACACTTTAGAAAAACCTTGCAGTGCTCAGAATAGAGTAGCACAGTATGCATCCCCTCTGGGTAAGTCTAAATGGTCCAAAGCTGTAAATAAAGAGGGAGAGCTGGGTCAGGGCATGACCTCATTTGCTCATTGAAGCACACCCTTAATAGCGTCAGTGATTATGGTTGGTAGGGGCCAGTTGAAAGAGAAAGTATGGGAATCAGGTCTGCTTGAAATAAGATTGGCTCATTTCTGCTTAAAATATGGAAATCTTGCCCACTTTCTTGCTCCAAAAAAGAGCCGCCATATTTGGAAAGGAGGCCTCACTCAACTTTATATCCCATTTCTATTGTCTTGCAGCTGCGCACATTGGTGTAGGCATCAGCGGCCAGGAAGGCCTACAGGCAATTATTGCCAGTGACTATGCCCTGGCGCAGTTCCGTTTCCTGCAGCGTCTCCTGTTTGTCCACGGCCGGTGGTCCTCCTACCGCATGTGCAAGTTCATGAACTATTACTTCTACAAGACCTTCTCCTACCAGCTGGTCGCACTCTGGTTTTCTATCTTCAATGCCTTCTCTGCACAGGTAATGGCTGGATTTGGGGTTCCAACAGCATCTATGTCAGCAAAGGGTAGGGTGTGGGGAGGCTCTGTCTTCTGTCACAAAGCTGATGTGCCCATTTACAAATTTTCAACAGAAAAGATATAGGATCAGATTCACAAAAATAAATGGAGAAGTGCAGCAGAGCATTTACGTCTCTACCCAAGCGGTCTTTTCTGGTTAATCCCTATCCACCCACATTCCTGGTAGTACACCTAGAAAGCTGCGCCAAGCACTGGTTTCCAGGCATACTACTGGGGATGACAGGTGACATGTCACATGGGCTCCTATTTCCACTGTGTGAAGTGCTCCATAATCGAGAAGTCTGTACAGGGGAAATGGAGCCACCTGTTCAAATGCTATTTTTCCCCCACAGGGAAAGCTCCTCTTCTACAGGCCACAAAATCTGGCAATAATCCATTCCTCTTTCCATCCTTGAAGGGAAGTCACTTCAGTCCTTAGGTGGAGTAAAACTCCAACCATTTCCAGGGTGAATAGGGGACGGAAAGGAGTTTGGAAATTCCGGCAAACTAACATGTTTCTTGGCATGCCCGAACCTCCAAGTCAAACCGTGCCTTGAAACAAACGCCTACCCTCCACCACTTGGGTGAGATTTACCCGAGGTAATTTTGGTTGCAAACATTTGTGATTAAAGCCCAATGTGTATACAATATGTAGGTAATACCGGTTGTATGACAAAATATAGTTTACCACAATATCGTTACAAAGAATATCATGTCAAACATATCGTCAACAAAAATATTAAGTTTACATTGTCTCAAAAATATTGTGGACAGAATATCATCAAAAAAGGTAAGTACATTGAATTATTAATATATATAGCATTACATTTAATTTATTTAAAATGTTACCCAAAGAAATTATAATAGAATTAAAAATATTTTTAATTATTATCATAAATACATATATACTGTAAAATATATAAAAAGTAAAACCATTAAAAAATTACATTAAACAAATCAACAATAACTTAAACATTAAAATCAGCCAACATATATGAAAAAACATACATCTATCTTATTAAAAATACAATTATTATCGAAAATAGTTTTAATTATTTAAGTAAATCACATATATATCTATATTCACTGAAAAAAAATAGGTTTCAGGGGCATTATAGTTACAAATTAGCATTTAAAAAACCATATATATTCACTGAAAAAACCACAGGTTTCAGGGACGTTATAGTTAGTTGGACATTTCACTCGTCATTTGAGATGTCATCAGTGATGTCATCAGTGATGTCACTGACCATGTCATGAGTGATGTAATATGTGATGTCATCAGCAGTGCATTGCGGGGGCGCGAGTTATACTTAGCTCAACTAACTAGAACCGCCGAATTTCTCTGGTTTTATACGAGTGAAATGTCCAACTAACTATAATATCCCTGAAACCTGTGGTGTTTTCAGTGAATATATATGGTTTTTTAAACGCTAATTTCTAACTAGAACGTCCCTGAAACCTATGGTTTTTTTAGTGAATTTCTATGGTTTTTTAAATGCTAATTTCTAACTATGCCTACAGAGGTAGGACATGTTCAGAAAGAGGGAAAAAAGGCGCAGAAAGAAGCAAGAGAAATGCAGATAGAGGCAACAGAGGTCCAGAAAGAGGAAGAAAGGTGCAGAAAGAAGCAAGAGATATGCAGAAAGAACCAACAGAGGTGCAGAAAGAGGCCTTTTTGTAAAGTCATCCTGTGCCCTGGGCACCCCCCAACATTTTGCTGACTGGTACTGGTGGTAACTGACTCTGAGTGACCCTGGGCTCTTCCTAACCAGGCCCAGAGCCAGTGCTATGCTGAAAGACACTTAGAATACAGTGAAAACACCTACATACACTAGGGTACACTATGGGTTGGGGTACCCCTGTGATTGGCATGACCTCCCCTGTAAGGCCCTAGTACATAATAGGGCAGGGGGATTAAAACTACCTCTAAGTCCCTAGCATATAATAGGGCATGGCAGTTTAGAGGCCAGCAGCCCTTTTCTGCACTTGCATGTGTGCACTGTTGAGCCTGAGGTCAGTTTAAAAGTAGCCCTGTGTGTGCAGAAAGAGGCAAGAGAGGTGCAGAAAGAGGCAAGAGCAGTGCAGAAAGAACCAACAGAGGTGCAGAAGGAGGCAAGAGGGGTGCAGACAGAGGCAAGAGGGGTGCAGAAATTTGCAAGAGATGTGCAGAAAGAAGCAATAGCAGAGCAGTAAGAAACAACAGAGGTGCAGAAGGAGGCAAGAGGGGTGCAGAAAGAGGCAAGAGCAGTACAGAAAGAACCAAGAGATGTGCAGGAAAAGGGAAGAAGGGTGCAGAAAGAGGCACGAGGGGTGCAGAAGGAAGGAAGAGAAGTGCAGAAAGAAGCAACAGGTGCTAAAAGAGGCAAGAGGGGTGCAGAAAGAGGTGAGAGAAGTGCAGAAAGAAGCAAAAGAGGTCCAGAAAGAGGCAAGAGGGGTGCAGAAAGAGGCAAGAGCAGTGCAGAAAGAACCAAGAGATGTGCAGAAAGAGGCAAGAGATGTGCAGAAAAAGGGAAGAAGGGTGCAGAAAGAGGCAAGTGAGGTGCAGAAGGAGGCAAGAGAACTGCAGAAGGAGGCAAGAGAGTTGTAGAAGCAGGCAAAAGCGGGGCAGAAAGAGGGAAGAGGGGTACAGAAAGAGGAAAGAGGGATGCAGAAATTTGCAACAGAGGTTGTGAAAAGTTTGCCTGGTATATGCTGTCCACTAATTAAAGTGGGCACCTTGCACCAGTCCAAACAACCCGTATGGTGATTAGGTCAAAGATAACCTTTTGACAGCTATCCTAGTGGTAGCTATGGAGAGCAGCCTTCAGGCTAAGTCTTGAAGGAATGTTAAGCACCTTGTTTTACCAGAATGTAACCTTATAGTATTGGTTAAATGAAAGGGAAACCACACAGTAGTTATAAAAATATGTATTTATTATATATAACACTCTCTAGTATCCTCTACACGAGGATAGAACACAAATCAAATAATACAGTTGCAAAGAATCAAACGTAAGGAGCACAATACACAGTGGGCTCCCGGGGAGACCAAACCATATACTAAGTAAGTGGTATAAGAACCACGACTCGGGACTAGACCTAGTCTAGAAGGTGTAGAATCGCTGGGACCCCACGGAACCACCCAAGGTGAGTGAATAGGGACCCCACGGAGGACGGGTGCAGTGTGGGAACACGACCGCGTGCTCTGTACAACTCAATGGGAAAGTCGCGGTTGGAAAATCAGAAATTAAGGATCCTTCCCAGCAGATTACGAAGACAGTCCTTGGAACTTAAGGGTTTGGAGGGCCACCCCACCCGTGGATACCTTTGTACCACAGTAACCTATCCCAGAGGAGCCGGGTGCATAGGTGCGAAGTGGCGTCGGAAACCCTCGTCGTTTTCTATGGATGTCGACAAAGAAATGCTGCTGCGGAAAGAACGAAAAGTGTCCGGTGGAATCCAAATGTGGATTCTAGTTGAGGAGAACCTGAAAGCAGAGGGGACAGAGTCTGGGTCACTGTGGAGTGACCAGGGGCTCGGTAGACGAATGCCCACCGATGTCGGGTGCTTCAGGTGTGTTGACAATGGGCTTGACTCTTCAGCTGTGAGGACCCGGAGATATCTAGGACAACCAGGAGCCAGAGGCGAGCTGTCCCACGAAGGATGTCGAGTGCTGAGGGGTCGGTGTTCGGCTGGAGCACCAATCAAGCCTTGGCAATGGCAACAACGTGGATGGTCAAGTTCAGTGTCGATCTGGCCCAGCAAGGACCAGGAGACTCACCACAGCAAGGGGAGTCAGGGCAGGCCTGGAGCAACCAGGGGAGCCCAAGTAAAGGAAAGTTGACCCTCAAGTGGACCCACAGGCCAAAGGCACAGGAGTCGAGAGGGGACCTCAGGCGGTTTCGCAGGATACCAGCTAGCAGGGCACAGAGTGTGAGGATGCTGGAGTCCTTCTCAGGAAAGATGCACTGGGGTTAGGGCTACAAATGGCCCAATGCACGGAATTGTTGCATGACAACAAGCATGTGCAGTTGCAAATAAACACGGTGCACAGGGGTATGGGTATACAGTTACCACGAGGGATATCTGCCTCAAACTCAGTGAGAGGGCAGCTCAACCTCATAGACCTTCAGAAACCTACCTCCTGTGTTGCTGGAGCCTTTGGAGTCCACAGGAGCTCAGGATCAGCAAACTGGTCAGATGCGTTACAGTGCCTGTGTTTGCAGGGGAGTGACTCCTTCACTCCAAGGGAGATTCTTCTGTTGTCTTGGAGGTCCACAGGGTCCTGCACAGAGCCTGTATGGATCACGGACAGTGGCGAGACTGGGGACGGCAAGGGAAGACGAAGTCGAGCCCAAGGGAGGTCCAGCGTGTCCAGACGGTCGAAGTGTAGTGGTATCTTCTTGCAGAATCTTGTCCACGTAAATCTAATGTCCTGTAGCCAGGTAACCCATTTTATACACACGGGAAAGGGTTGGACAGATTCTAGGGACCCTCCTAGTGGAGGGACAGGGTGGTGGCTACACCCATGTCCTTTGTCCAGTTTCGCGCCAGAGCAGGAGCGGATGGCTCCCAGAACTGGTTTGAACTGGACTATGTACAGGGACACCAAGTGTGCCCCTCGTGCAGACTTTCTGGCACTGAGACAGTGCACCCACCCAACCCCAATACACTAAATCCTGTCTGGGAGGTGGTAACACCTCCCTGTGACAGGATGCCTATTGTGCTGCCTTCCCCTGCTCGAGCTTGGCTCAGCAGCAGGAGGGCAGACTCGTGTCTGTGGCTGGCAGCATCCATTTTGTGCTTTTGGGCTCGAGAAAGTTGGTACCGGAAGACTTAGGTACCCCCAGAACCTCGGTTCTGAGGGGAGGAATCATACCTCCCACACCAGTTACTGGTGTGGAGGTATGATTCCAAGGTGTTTGACACCAAACACGACATACTTTGTTGCAGTCGTTTTCGAGATAGCATTTACCGTGAGGTTATAATGCAGCTCTACCTATATGTCTGGTAGTATCACGTACAGCCCGGGAGAATGGTCTCCGAAGACTGCAGAGGGGCCCTGCTCATGCAGGAGCACCCTCTCATGCAAAACCCAGCACCCTGCCTTCAGGATTGTTAAGGCCTGCTATAGGGGTGACTTATAAGGTTTTACGTGTAGTGATATATATAGATATAGTGAACCTATATCTTAAGTAAGTGGTGCAATCACCAACTTACACAGGCTGCAATAGCAGACCTGAGGAACCATTTTGCATGGCCTCTCATGGGTGGCATAATACATGCTTTAGCCCATGGGAGGCCTCTGGGGTACCTATGCCCTGGGTACATGGGTACCATATACTAGGGACTTATAAGGGTACCCCAGTATCCAATCTAGAGTGTACCAAAGTACATATGTTGCAATTTAAAGGAGAAAGCGGATAGGCTGGGGTCCTGAATAGCAGGATCCCAGCCAGACGAGTCAAAACAGTGTTTGCAAAAAGCAAAAAGTGGGGGTAACCATAAGAAGCAGATCCTACTTTCCTACACAACCCCCCCAAATGAAAGGAGATGAGACTAACCTTGCCCAGTTGAGTCTTCATTTTCTAAGTGGAAATATCTGGAGAGTCCATCTGCATTGGCATGGTTACTCCCAGGCCTATGTTCCACTGTATAGTCCATCCCCTGTAGGGAAATGGACCACCTCAAAAGTTTGGGGTTTTCACCCTTCATCTGTTTTAGCCACAAGAGGTGCTTGTGGTCAGTCTGAACAATGAAGTGAATTCCAAACAAGTATGGCCTCAACTTCTTCAGAGCCCAAACCACAGCAAAGCCTTCCCTCTCAATAGCTGTCCAACGTTTCTCTCTGGGGGTCAGCCTTCTGCTAATAAAAGCTACTGGCTGATCCTGACCCTCTGCATTCAGTTGTTATGACACAGCCCCTACCCCCAACTCAGATGCATCAGTTTGAACAATGAATTGTTTGGAATAATCAGGACTTTGCAGAATGGGAGCAGTGCACATGGCCTGCTTGAGGTCATCAAATGCCTTCTGACAGCTAACTGTCCACTGAACTTTCTTGGGCATTCTTTTTGATGTCCTTGACAAATCTCATGTAATACCCAGTCAGGCCCAAGAAAGCTCTGACCTGAGTCTGGGTAGTTGGAGCAACCCATTCCATTATTGTCTGGATTTTGCTCTGCAATGGTTGAACCTGGCCTCCACCCACAAGGTGGCCCAGGTACACAACCTGACTCTGCCTTATCTGGCACTTAGTGGCCTTGATAGTGAGGCCTGCCTTTTGCAGGGCCTCCAAAACATTTCTCAGGTGGACCAGGTGATCCTCCCAGGTGGAACTAAAGACAGCAATATCATCTAGATAAGCTGCACTATAGTCTTCCAGGCCTGTGAGAACTTTGTTCACCAACCTCTGAAATGTGGCAGGTGCATTCTTCAAGCCAAAAGGCATCACCACAAATTGGTAGTGCCCACTAGGGGTTGAGAATACTGTCTTTGGCTTGGCATCCTCAGCTAGTCTGATTTGCCAGTAGCCAGCTGTAAGGTCAAAAGTACTCAGAAACTTGGCTGAGGTCAAAGTATCTATGAGTTCATCTGCCCTTGGAATAGGATGAGCATCAGTCCTAGTGACTGCATTGAGTCCTCTGTAGTCAACACAAAACCTCATCTCTCTCTTACCATCCTTGGTGTGAGGTTTAGGTACCAAGACCACTGGACTAGCCAAAGGACTAGTTGAGGGCTCAATGACTCCCAATTCCAGCATCTTCTGGACCTCAGTCCTGATGCAGTCCCTGACATGGTCAGGTTGTCTGTAAATTTTGTTCTTTACAGGCAGGTTTTCACCTGTGTCCACTTCATGGGTACACCAGGTGGTCTGACTTGGAGGCAGTGAGAACATGTGCCTAAACTGACTGAGGACCTTCCTGCAATCAGACTGTTGTTGCTCAGTGAGGCTGCTTGCCAAAGCTACACCATCTACTGAGCCATCATCAGGGTTCTGTGAGAGGAGGTCAGGGAGTGGGTCACTCTCTTCCTCCTGTCCCTCATCAGTAGCCATGAGCAAGCCCATGTCTGCCCTGTCAACATAAGGCTTGAGCCTGTTTACATGGAGCACCCTGTGGGGGCTCCTGGGAGTTCCAAGGTCCACCAAGTAAGTGACCTCTCCCTTTTGCTCAAGTATTGTGTGGAGTCCGCTCCATCTGTCTTGGAGAGCTGCTGGGGCCACAGGCTCCAGCACCCACACTTTCTGTCCTGGCTGGTAAACAGTCAAGACAGCCTTTTGGTCATGCCAGGCCTTTTGCAATTCCTGGCTAGCCTCAAGGTTTTTGGATGCCTTCTTCATATACTCAGCCATCCTGGAGCGGAGACCAAGTACATAGTCCACAATATCCTGTTTAGGAGGTTTGAGAGGTAACTCCCATCCCTCTTTCACCAGACACAGTGGACCCCTAACTGGGTGACCAAACAAAAGTTCAAAAGGGCTGTAGCCAACCCCCTTCCGTGGCACCTCTCTGTAGGCAAAGAGAAGGCAGGGCAACAGAACATCCCATTTCCGCCTGAGCTTCTCTGGGAGTCCCATTATCATGCCCTTTAGGGTTTTGTTGAATCTCTCAACCAACCCATTGCATTGAGGATGATAGGGTGTGGTGAACTTGTAGTTGACACCACACTCTTTCCACATTGCAGTTATGTAACTAGACATGAAGTTAGTACCTCTGTCTGTTAAGACCTCCTTAGGAAAACCCACCCTGGAGAAAATCCCCAGGAGGGCCCTTGCCACCACAGGTGCTGTGGTGGTCCTAAGGGGAATAGCTTGTGGATACCTGGTAGCATGGTCCACCACCACCAGGATGTAAGAATGTCCAGATGCTGTTGGAGGGTTCATGGGACCAATTATGTCAATCCCAACCCTCTCAAAGGGAACCCCCACCGCAGGTAGTGGTATCAGTGGGGCCTTTGTGGTACCACCTGCCTTACCACTGGCTTGGCAAGTGATACAGGAGCGACAAAACTCCTTTGTGTCCTCTGACATGTGAGGCCAGTGAAAGTGAGGGACAAGCCTGTCCCAAGTTTTGCTTTGGCCTAAGTGTCCTGCTAGGGGAATGTCATGTGCTAGGGTGAGTAGGAAGCCCCTAAACTTCAGAGGTATAACCAACCTCCTGGTGGCACCAGACTTGGGGTCTCTACCCTCTGAATATAGAAGTCCCTCATCCCAATAGATCTTGTGAGATCCACTGACATTCCCTGCAGCCTCAGCAGCAGCTTGCTGTCTGAGGGGTTCAAGAGAGGGGCAGGTTTGCTGCTCCTGACTCAGTTCTGCCCTGGAAGGGCCCCCTGCCCCAAAGAACTCAACCTGGTCAGGTTCAAGTTCCTCTGGGACAGTTCCTTCACAAGGCCTGGGATCAACTTCCTCAAAAGTCTGATCCTCTTCCTGAGCCAGGGGGAAGACTCAGCCTTACCCCTCCTGCTCCTCTTCTTGGAAGGCATCTGGTCCATACTTTCAGGATCCAGGGCCTGTTCAGTGGCTTTCAGTTTGGCTTGTGACCTGGTCACAGCAAACACATCTGCAGTGATGCCCAACATTGCTGCATGAGTCCTGAGTTCCACTTCAGCCCAGGCTGAAGTCTCCAAATCATTGCCCAACAAGCATTCCACAGGGAGGTCTGAACTTACCACAACCTTCTTAGGGCCAGTTACCCCTCCCCAGGTGAAATTAACAACTGCCAAGGAATGGTCTGTCCTGACATTGCTAGCATTGGTCACGTGGTACATCTCACCAAGTATGATCTGGTCAGGGTCCACAGATCTTTTGTCACCATGGTGACACTTACACCTGTGTCCCTGTATGCCATGGCCTCCTTACCATTTATTAAAGGCTGTTGTCTGTACTTGCCCAGGTTACTGGGACTTACAAATAAGGAGGCAATGTCCATGCCTCCATCACAGACTAGAACAGCCTGAGCTGGAGTTCTGACTAGGCCAGAACCCACCTCAGAGCCCAAGGTTAACCCCACTATTCCCTTGTTCTGTGTACCACCACTTGAAACTGTGCTAGGGGGAGCAGTTGCCTTAGGGGCAGTGGTGGTAGGAGTAGAATCCTTATCCCTTGGACAATTGGCATCTTTTGTCCAATGGGTCTTCTCTTTACAGATATGACACCAAGGTTTCCTTTTGCCTTTTCCCTTCTTGGATTGTGACTCCCCCCCAGATGCAGGTTTTTGGGGCCCTGATGAAGACTTCTGATCTTTATTTTTGTCCCCACCCTTATCTGAGTTCTTAGAGTCTGGTTTCTTTTCGTCACCTCCATTGGTCTGGGCTTTCTGCTTCACCCTGGTTCTGACCCACTTATCTGCCTTCTTTCCCAATTCTTGGGGAGAAGTCAGAATAGAGTCAACCAGGTACTGATGCAACAACTGGTTTTGGCAATTATTAAGGATCTGCTCCCTCATAATCAAGTTGTACCATCCTTTAAAATCATTCACCTTGCTACCAAGTAACCAGCCTTCCAGAGCCTTAATGGCACAATCAACAAAGTCTACCCAGTCCTAAGTCTGTGTCTTCTGGGTGTCTCTGAACTTAATCCTGTACTGTTCAGTGGTTAAGCCAAACCCTTCAATGAGAGCACTCTTCAGGACTGAATAGTTATCAGCATCCTCTTCTCTTACAGTGAGGAGCTTATCTCTAACTTTGTCAGCAAAGGAGAGCCACAAGATAGCTGCCCACTGCTCTTGAGGGACCTTCTGTACTTTACAGGCCCTCTCCAAAGCAGCTATCCATTTCTGGATGTCATCCCCTACATGGAATGGAGGGACAATCTTGCTCAGGTTTCAATGATCAAAGGTGTGTTTCCTAACCCTAGGGACACTATAGCTGCCACCATGGGACTCTAGTCCCAACTTCTTTCTAGTCTTCTGAACTTCTAGGGACTTTTTATCCAGGGCCAATTGCTGTTGCCTGAGCCTAAGCTTAGCTTTCTCAAGCTCTAGCATTTGGCACTCCCTGTCATAAGAGCTGTCCCTCTTGCTAGAAACAGAGGTCCCTACAAAATGTCTAGAATGATTTGACTCAGCAGAGGGAGATCTAGATCTCCTGGGTAAACTCTGCACTCTCCCTGGAGGACTGAAGTGAGGGTCTTCTTCATCCTCTACTTCCTCTTCCCCCTGGGGATCTGAGTTGTTCAGGGGTGGATCATTTTGATCCTCCTGTCCAGGGTTGCAATCTAGGTCATAGAAGATGTCCCCTCCTGACCTATCTTCTTCCCCTGTACCACCCACTCTATCCTGCTCATCTGACCCAGGAGTCTTCCTAATGTCATCTAGCAGTAATGCACCTATTAGACGTTGAGTGTTGGCATTTCTCCCTGTCTTCAGCTTCCTAGATACACACATAGCTTTTAATTCAGTGAATGTAAAGCTATCATATTTAGTAGGCAGGATGCCACCAGTGGCATTCTCTGTGGAAGACATACTAAGTGAGGTGTAGTGTAGGCACCTACCTAACCTAGTGGGAACTAAACTCTCTTAGGTTGGAGAAAGGGTGTGCTAGACCCTTGACTTACCCAACCCCAAGTTCAGTAGAACTTACTATCTTAAGCTAGTATTATATGTTCCTAGATACTAGTGGTTTTTCAGTTAATCAATACAAAGATTTTTCTGGTAAAACAATGCAGGCTTGAATCCCAACCGCTGCACACCAATGTGGGAAGTTGGGAAGTTGGCCTGGTATATGCTGTCCACTAATTAAAGTAGGCACCTTGCACCAGTCCAAACAACCCTTATGGTGATTAGGTCAAAGATAACCTTTTGAAAGTTATCCTAGTGGTAGCTATGGAGAGCAGCCTTCAGGCTAAGTCTTGAAGGAATGTTAAGCACCTTGTTTTACCAGATTGTAACCTTATAGTATTGGTTAAATGAAAGGGAAACCACACAGTAGTTATAAAAATATGTATTTATTATATATAACACTCTCTAGTATCCTCTACACGAGGATAGAACACAAATCAAATAATACAGTTGCAAAGAATCAAACGTAAGTAGCACAATGCACAGTGGTCTCCCGGGGGAGACCAAACCATATACTAAGTAAGTGGTATAAGAACCACGACTCGGGACTAGACCTAGTCTAGAAGGTGTAGAATCGCTGGGACCCCAAGGAACCACCCAAGGTGAGTGAATAGGGACCCCACGGAGGACGGGTGCAGTGTGGGAACACGACCGCGTGCTCCGTTCAACTCAATGGGAAAGTCGCGGTTGGAAAATCACAGATTAAGGACCCTTCCCAGCAGATTACGAAGACAGCCCTTGGAACTTAAGGGTTTGGAGGGCCACCCCACCAGTGGGTACCTTTGTACCAGAGTTACCTATCCCAGAGGAGCAGGGTGCATAGGTGCGAAGTGGCGTCGGAAACCCTCGTCGTTTTCTATGGATGTCAACAAAGAAATGCTGCTGCGGGAAGAACGAAAAGTGTCCGGTGGAATCCAAACATGGATTCTAGTTGAGAAGAACCTGAAAGCAGAGGGGACAGAGTCTGGGTCACTGTGGAGTGACCAGGGGCTCGGTAGACGAATGCCCACCAATGTCGGGTGCTTCAGGTGTGTTGATGGTGAGCTTGACTCTTCAGCTGCGAGGACCCGGAGATGTCTAGGATGACCAGGAGCCAGACGCGAGCTGTCCCACAAAGGATGTCGAGTGCTGAGGGGTCGGTGTCCGGCTGGAGCACCAATCAAGCCTTGGCAACGGCAACAACGTGGATGGTCAAGTTCAGTGTCGATCTGGCCCAGCAAGGACCAGGAGACTCACCACAGCAAGGGGAGTCAGGGCAGGCCTGGAGCAACCAGGGGAGCCCAAGTAAAGCAAAGTTGACCCTCAAGTGGACCCACAGGCCGAAGGCACAGGAGTTGCGAGGGGACCTCAGGCGGTTTAGCAGGATACCAGCTAGCAGGGCACAGAGTGTGAGGATGCCGGAGTCCTTCTCAGGAACGATGCGCTGGGGTTAGGGCTACAAATGGCCCAATGCACGGAATTGTTGCACGACAACAAGCATGTGCAGCTGCAAATAAACACGGTGCACAGGGGTACGGGTATACAGTCACCACGAGGGATATCTGCCTCAAACTCAGTGAGAGGGCAGCTCAACCTCAGAGACCTTCAGAAACCCACCCCCTGTGTTGCTGGATCCTTCAGAGTCCGCAGGAGCTCAGGATCAGCAAACCGGTCAGATGCGTTACAGTGCAGGGGAGTGACTCCTTCACTCCAAGGGAGATTCTTCTGTTGTCTTGGAGGTCCACAGGGTCCTGCACGAAGCCTGTATGGATCATGGACAGAGGCGAGACTGGGGACGGCAAGGGAAGACGAAGTCGAGCCCAAGGGAGGTCCAGCAAAGTCCAGCGTGTCCAGATGGTCGAAGAGTAGTGGTATCTTCTTGCAGAATCTTGTCCACGTAAATCTAATGTCCTGTAGCCAGGTAACCCATTTTATACCCACGGGAAAGGGTTGGACAGATTCTAGGGACCCTCCTAGGGAAGGGACAGGACAGGGGGGTGGCTACACCCATGTCCTTTGTCCAGTTTAGCGCAGGAGCGGATGGCTCCCAGAACTGGTTTGAACTGGACTATGCACAGGGACACCAAGTGTGCCCCTCGTGCAGACTTTCCGGCACTGAGACAGTGCACCCACTCAGCCCCAATACACTAAATCCTGTCTGGGAGGTGGTAACACCTCCCTGTGACAGGATGCCTATTGTCCTGCCTTCCTCTGCTCGAGCTTGGCTCAGCAGCAGGAGGGCAGACTCGTGTCTGTGGCTGGCAGCATCCATTTTGTGCTGTTAGGCTCGAGAAAGTTGGTACCAGTAGACTTAGGTACCCCCAGAACCTCGGTTCTGAGGGGAGGAATCATACCTCCCACACCAGTTACTGGTGTGGGGGTATGATTCCAAGGTGTTTGACACCAAACACGACATACTTCGTTGCAGTCGTTTTCGAGATAGCATTTACCGCGAGGTTATAATGCACCTCTACCTATATGTCTGGTAGTATCACGTACAGCCCGGGAGAGTGGTCTCTGAAGACTGCAGAGGGGCCCTGCTCATGCAGGAGCACCCTCTCACGCAAAACCCAGCACCCTGCCTTCAGGATTGTTAAGACCTGGCTGAATCCCGCTTCAGCCCCCGACATCGCCATTGCCATCCCGGACGGATACAAGATCACCCGCAGGGACCGCACCAACGGAGTCGGAGGAGGCATCGCCATCGTCCACAGGAACACCCTCAGAGTCTCAACCAACACCGACGACACCCTCAGCACCGCCGAACACATGCACTTCCAGATCCACACCGATCCCAACACCACCCTCAGAGGAACCCTCATCTACAGACCCCCCGGACCCCGACCACAGTTCAGCGATTCCATCGCTGACTTCGTCAGCACACACGCCATCGCCTCCACGGACTACATCCTCCTCGGGGACCTGAACTTCCACCTCGAGAACAACAAGGACACCAACTCCACCACCCTGATCGACAACCTCGCCACCCTCGGACTCAGACAGCTCGTGACTACACCCACCCACGCCGCCGGCCACACGCTCGACTCCATCTTTTCCGCAAGCCCACACGTCTCCTTCAACCACACCTCCGAACCCCACTGGACTGACCACCACTGCATCCACTTCACCTACAGGAAGCCCACCACGCACCACCGCACCGAACAAATGCCTCGCCGCTGCTGGAGCAGAGTCACGGAAGACCAGCTAACCACAACCCTCGCCCTGAGCCCACCCGCCGAACCCTCCGACCCCGACACCGCCGCCCGCAACCTCAGACAGTGGATCGACGACTGCGCCAACACCCTCGCCCCGCTCAAGAATCTGCCCAACAGCCACACCAGCAAGAAAGCCACCTGGTTCACCGAAGACCTCCAGGCCTCCAAACGAACATGCCGAAAACTGGAGAAGATCTGGCTCCACGAACGGACAGCGGACAGCTACGCCGCCCACAAGAGCGCCACCCGCAGTCACCATCACCTCATCAGATCCGCCAAAAGGGCCTCACTCAAAGACCGCCTAGACAACAACGCACACAACAGCAAAGAGCTCTTCAACATCGTGAAGGAACTCTCCAACCCCAGCTCCAACACCAACGACATCCAGCCGTCGCGAGACCTGTGCGACTCACTGGCCACCTTCTTCCACCGCAAAATCGCCGACATCCACGACAGCTTCAACACCACGACCGCCCCGGCAACCACCGAGACCACTGCCCCCACAACCACCAACCGCCTGCTCTCCTGGACCAACATCAACGACGAGGACACCAGCGAGATCATGAACACCATCCACTCCGGTTCACCGCTAGACCCGTGCCCTCACCACATCTTCAACAAAGCCAGTACAGCCATCGCGCCCCATCTCCGGAAAATAATCAACATCTCCTTCGAGACAGCAACCTTCCCGGAAAGCTGGAAGCACGCCGAGATCACCGCCTTACTCAAGAAACCCAAGGCAGACCCCAAGGACCTCAAGAACTTCCGACCCATCTCTCTGCTCCCGTTCCCCGCGAAGGTCACCGAGAAAATCATCAACAAACAACTGACCCGCTACCTCGAGGAGAACAACATCCTGGACCCTTCCCAGTCCGGCTTCCGCAGCAACCACAGCACCGAAACCGCCCTCATCGCCGCCACCGATGACATCAGGACCCTGCTAGACAACGGAGAAACAGCAGCCCTCATCCTCCTGGACCTATCAGCCGCCTTCGACACGGTCTGCCACCACACACTACGAACACGCCTTCACGACGCCGGGATCCAAGAGAAGGCCCTGGACTGGACCACATCCTTCCTTTCCGGCAGAACACAAAGCGTCCGCCTCGCCCCCTTCCGATCCAAGGCCACCAAGATCATCTGCGGCGTACCCCAAGGCTCCTCCCTCAGCCCAACGCTGTTCAACATCTACATGGCACCCCTCGCCCACGTCGCCCGACAGCACAACCTCAACATCATCTCCTACGCCGACGACACCCAGCTGATCCTCTCCCTCACCAAAGACCCTCACACCGCCAAAGCCCACCTCCACGAAGGAATGAAGGCCGTCGCCGAATGGATGAGGACCAGCCGCCTGAAGCTGAACTCGGACAAGACGGAGGTCCTCATCCTTGGTTCCAACCCTTCAGCCTGGGACGACTCCTGGTGGCCAACATCACTGGGAACAGCCCCGCCACCCACCAACCACGTACGCAACCTAGGGGTCATCCTCGACCCCACCCTCTCCATGACTAAGCAGGTCAACGCCGTTTCCTCATCCTGCTTCAACATCCTCCGAATGCTCCGCAGGATCTTCAAGTGGATCCCCACCGAAACAAGAAAAACAGTCACCCAGGCCCTCGTCACCAGCAGGCTGGACTACGGAAACGCCCTCTACGCAGGAACGACGGCTAAGCTCCTGAGACGGCTGCAACGCATCCAGAACGCCTCTGCACGTCTTATCCTCGACATCCCCCGACGCAGCCACATCACACCCCACCTGAGAGACCTGCACTGGCTCCCTGTCAACAAGAGGATAATCTTCAAGCTCCTCACCCACGCACACAAAGCACTTCACAACTCCGGACCAGCCTACCTCAACAGACGACTCAGCTTCTACACCCCCACCCGCCAGCTCCGCTCGACCAGCCTCGCCCTCGCCACAGTCCCCCGCATCCGGAAAACGACCGCCGGCGGCAGATCCTTCTCCCACCTCGCCGCCAAGAGCTGGAACACCCTCCCCACCAACCTCCGACAGACCCAAGACCTACTGGCCTTCAGAAGACTCCTCAAAACCTGGCTCTTCGATCAGTAGCAGCACCACCCCCCTCTTCCCCCAGCGCCTTGAGACCCTCGCGGGTATGTAGTGCGCTTTATAAGTGACATGATTGATTGATTGATTGATAGGGGTGACTTATAAGGTTTTACGTGTAGTGATATATATAGTTATAGTGAACCTATATCTTAAGTAAGTGGCGCAATCACCAACTTACACAGGCTGCAGTAGCAGACCTGAGGTTCCATTTTGCATGGCCTCTCATGGGTGGCATAATACATGCTTCAGCCCATGGGAGGCCTCTGGGGTACCTATGCCCTGGGTACATGGGTACCATATACTAGCGACTTATAAGGGTACCCCAGTATCCAAGCTGGAGTGTACCAAAGTACATATGTTGCAATTTAAAGGAGAAAGCAGATAGGCTGGGGTCCTGAATAGCAGGATCCCAGCCAGACTAGTCAAAACAGTGGGTGCAAAAAGCAAAAAGTGGGGGTAACCATAAGAAGCAGATCCTACTTTCCTACAGAGGTGCAAAAAGAAGCAAGAGCAGTGCAGAAAGAACCAGCAGAGGTGCAGAAAGAGGCAAGAGGGGTACAGAAAGAGGCAAGAAAAGTGCAGAAAGAAGCAAAGGAGGTGCAGAAAGAGGCAAGAGAGGTACAGAGGCACAGAAAGAGGGAAGAGGGGTGCAGAAAGAGACAAGAGGGGTACAGAAAGAGGTAGGAGAGGTACACAAAGAGGCAAGAGGGGTACAGAAATAGGCAGGAGGGATGCAAAAACAAGCAAGAGAAGTGCAGAAAGAGGCAAGAGAATTGCTGAAAGAAGCAACAGAGGTGTAGAAAGAAGCAAGAGAAGTGCAGAAAGAGGCAAGTGAGGTGCAGAAAGAGGCAAGAGAGGTGCAAAAAATGACAAGAGAACTGCAGAAAGAGGCAAGAGGGATGCAAAAAAGGGACAAAGGGTGCAGAAACAAGCAAGAGAGGTGCAGAAAGAGGAAAGAGGGGTGCAGGAAGAAGCAACAGAGGTGCTGAAAGAGGCTCAAAGGGTACAGAAAGAGACAAGAGAAGTGCAAAAAGAGGGAACAGGGGTGCAGAAAGAGGCAAGAGAGGTGCACAAAGAAGAAAGGGGTGCAGAAAGAGGCAAGAGGGGTGCAGAAAGAAGCAAGTGAGGTGCAGAAAGAGGCAACAGAGGTGCAGAAAGACGCAAGAGAGGTGCAGAAACAAGCAAGAGAAGTACAAAAAGAGGCAAGAGAATTGCTGAAAGAAGGAACAGAGGTGTAGAAAGAAGCAAAAGAAGTGCAGAAAGAGGCAAGTGAGGTGCAGAAAGAGGCAAGAGGGATGCAAAAAAGGGACGAAGGGTGCAGAAACAAGCAAGAGAGGTGCAGAAAGAAGAAAGAGGGGTGCAGAAAGAAGCAAGTGATGTGCAGAAAGAGGCAACAGAGGTGCAGAAAGATGCAAGAGAGGTGCAGAAACAAGCAAGAGAAGTGCAAAAAGAGGCAAGAGAATTGCTGAAAGAAGCAACAGAGGTGTAGAAAAAAGAAAAAGAAGTGCAGAAAGAGGCAAGTGAGGTGCGGAAAGAGGCAAGAGAGGTGCAGAAAATGACAAGAGAACTGCAGAAAGAGGCAAGAGGGATACAAAAAAGGGAAGAAGGGTGCAGAAAGAAACAAAAGAATTGCAGAAAGACGCAACAGAGGTGCAGAAAGAGGCAAGAGGAATGCAGAAAGAGGGATGAGGGGTGCAGAAAGCGGCATGAGGGGTGCAGGAAGAAGCAAGAGAGATGCAGAAAGAAGCAAGAGAAATGTATAAAAAAGCAACAGAGATGCAGAAAGGGAGAAGTGGGGTGGAGAAAGAGGCAAGGGGGATACAGAAATAAACAAGAGAGATGCAGAAAGAAACAAAAGAAGTGCAGAAAGAAGGAACAGAGGTGCAGAAAGAGGCAAGAGGGGTGCAGAAAGGGGGAAGAGGGGTGTGAAAGAGGCACAAGGGGTGCAGAAAGAAGGGACAGAGGTGCAGGAAGAAGCAAGAAAAGTGCAGAAAGAAGCAAGAGAGGTGCAGAAAGAAGGAACAGGGGTGCAGAAAGAGGCAAGAGGGGTGCAGAAAGACGGAAGAGGGGTGCAGAAAGAAGCACGAGTGGTGCAGAAAGAAGCAAGAGAGGTGCAGAAAGAAGCAAGAGTAGTGCAGAAAGATGCAACAGGGGTGTAGAAAGAGGCAAGAGGGGTGCAAAAAGAGGGAAGAGGGGTGCAGAAAGAGGCACAAGGGGTGCAAAAAGAAGCAAGAGAGGTGCAGAAAGAAGCAACAGAGGTGCAGAAAGAGGGACGAGGGGTGGAGAAAGAGACAAGAGAGGTGAAGAAAGAAGCAACAGAGGTGCAGAAAGAGGGAAGAGGGATGGAGAAAGAGGCAAGAGGGGTGTAGAAAGAAGCAAGAGAGGCACAGAAAGTAACAAAAGAAGTGCAGAAAGAAGGAACAGAGGTGCAGAAAGAGGCAAGAGGAGTGCAGAAAGAGATGAGGGGTGCAGAAAGAGGCACAAGGGGTACAGAAAGAAGCAAGAAAGGTACAGAAAGATGCAAGATGAGTGCAGAAAGAAGCAACAGAGATGCGGAAAGAGGGAAGAGGGGTGGAGAAAGAGGCAAGAGAAGTACAGAAAGAAGCAACAGACATGCAGAAAGGGGGAAGAGGTGTGGAGAAAGTGGCAAGAAGGGTGCAGAAAGAGGCAGGAGGGGTGCAGAAAGAGGGAAAAGGGGGGCAGAAAGAGGCAAGAGAGGTGCAGAAAGAGGCAAGAGGGGTGCACAAAGAAGCAAGTGAAGTGCAGAAAGAGGCAACAGAGGTGCAGAAAGAGGCACGAGGGCTGCAGAAAGTAGAAGAGATGTGCAGAAAGAGGCAAGAGAAGTGCAGAAAAAGAAAGAAAGGTGCAGAAAGAAGCAACAGAAATGCAGAAAGAGGCAAGAGAGGCGCAGAAAGAAGCAAGAGTGGCTTGCACACTATTAGTACCAATTTAACACCGACATTTAGCAATAAGTAACAGGTGACCATTCTAGGTTTACAAAGGACCTTCCACCACGCTGTAACACTTGTCGCTGCATTTCTGGTAACGTTTGAGACGTTTGAGCTAGAAGCAAGGCTTTTTTGTTCAAATCTGCAGATTAGGCAGCAGATGATGGATTATGTGGTTAATGCGGAAAATGTATAATTGTGCGAAAGTTGGTGCAGCCAAACAGTTGCATAATTCCAGTGGCCCTGCTCATACCTCTGACTAGGTCCGGAAGTGCTCCTCAGTGATTCCTTCTTTTTTTTGTCTCATTGAGTTCATAGTTTAGCTTCTATGGAAACAAGGAAGACTAAACCTGAGGTTACCACCCCACAACACAGACTACCATACCACATAATTGCTCTCCATAACACATAATCCCACTCTACATAATTCCTATACACTAAATACCACATACTTTCTATCCACATAATTTCACTGCACAACATACCACATAATTCCACTACACACAACGTACATCCACTCCACTACAAAAAACATGAGTAAAAAACTTTTACATTTACAACGCCAATAGCTCTAACTCTTGCAAATGCGAGACCTATTAAATTACAAATGCTTCTTTAACTGGTAGTCACGTTTGTAGAGTGGTGGAGAAAGGGGGCTGGGCCTCCAACCAGCGCTCAGGAATTCTGCTGCGTAGGACTTACAGAAGGTACCAGGAGGGCTTCTTGGCCCCCCAAGTCCCTCAGGAGTAAAGTGAACTTCATCCCCCAACCAGTACTGTGCCAGGAGGCGCGTTTGCAGAGTGGTGGAGAAAGGGGGAGTGTGGCCTCCGAAGACCTCCTAGCAATGCCACTGTGTGGGACTTAATGGAGGTAACAGGAGGGGTAGTTGGCCCCCAAGGACAACCTTGGGGGCCAACTACCCCTCCTATTACCACCAGTAAGTCCCACATAGCAGCATTGCTAAGTTCTCATGGCAGGCCACGCCCCCTTTCCCCACCACTCTGAAAACGTGCTCCCTGGCGCGCTCTTGGATAGGGATTAAAGTCCACTTTGCTGCTGGGGGTCCTTAGGGGCCAACTAGCCTACCTGATATCTCCAGTATGCCCCAGATAGTGGGATTGCTGATAGGTGGACACAGGCCATGCCCCCTTTGTCCACCACTCTGCAAACACGCCTCCTGGCGTGCTCTTGATTGGGGGATGAAGTCCCCTTGCCTCCTGAGGGTCCCTGGGGGCCAACTAGCCCACCAGGTACCTCCAGTAAGCCCCACACAGCTGGATTGCTGAGAGTGGTCGGAGGCCACGCCCCCTTTTTACACCACTCTGCAAATGCGCCTCCTGGCGCACTGCTGCTCGGGGGATCAAGTCCACTTGTGTCCTGAGGTCCTCAGGACACAAGAGGACCTCATCGACCCACCAGCAGTGCACCAAGTGGCGCGTTTGCACAGTGGTGTAAAAAGACCACCTCTCAGCAATACCACTGTGTGGGGATTACTGGAGGTACCTGGTGGTCTAGTTGGCCCCTAAGGACCCTTAGGATTGAATGGGACTTAATCCCCCGATTCAGAACGCGCCAGGAGGCGCATTTGCACAGTGGTGGAGGGAGGGGGCGGGGCCTCCGGCAAGATGCCGGCTTTTTTCTTTTATCTGCTTTTTGGAAGGGGGCTGTGTGGCCCCCCCTTCCTTTAATTATTTTTGGGCCCTGGGACCCCATCCCCCAGAGCCTGAGCATTTTTTTGTTATTTTCAACAACAAAAAAACGGGAAGGGGCCGCGTGGCCCCCCCTCCCCTGGGCCCCTTCTGGCCCCGGGGACCCCATCCCCCGGGGCCTGGCCTCGTTTTAAAAAAATATATATATATTTTCCTGGGAGGGGGGCCGCATGTCCCCCCCTCCCCTGGGCCACTTCTGGCCCTGGGGACCCCATCCCCCGGGGCCTGGCCAGCCTGTTTATTTGGGGGGAGGGGGTTGCGTGGCCCCCCTCCTAAGTCAAATTATGGCCCTGTGGACCCCATCCCGGGGCTTGGCCTTATTTTTAAAAAAAAATACATCAAAAGGGAGTGGGACCCCATCCCCTGTGCCGGCCCTCAAGTTGGGGACCGCGGGGAAAGCCCCAATGCCCCCACGGTCCCTGCCGCTCCCCACCTCCTGCGGGAGCCGGCATTGCTTTTGGGCAAGGGGAGCTGCTAACATGCAGCTCCCCTTGCCCAAAAGCAATTCTGCTTTGCTTCTTGGAAGCGAGAGCAGGTTTCCTGCTCTCGCTTCCAAGAAGCAAAGCAGTGTTTGCTATGGCAAGGCAGGAGCCGTGCTCCTGCCCTGCCATAGCAAACTGCAATGTCCCGGGGGTGGGCACCCCGGGACATTGCTGGAGCTGGCCCTGGGGGGGGTGGTCCCAAGGGCCATCTAGAGCTCCAGGAGGGGGGCCGCCTGGCCCCCTCCTATCATTTGCACAGCCCCGGGGAGGTGATGGTCCCCAGGGCCGGGGGTCCGCAACGGACCCTGTATTTAAATAATTAGTGCCCCGGGGAGGTGGTGGTCCCCGGGGCTGCTGGGTGGCCGCGTGGCCCCCCATTTAAATCATATAGCCCCGGGAAGGTGGTGGTCCACGGGGCTTGGGGAGGCCCGTGAGGCCCCCCGCCCAAATTAATTTAAAGCCCCGGGGAGGTGGCGGTCCCCGGGGCTTAGGGGGGGCCCGCAAGGCCCCCCGCCCTAAAATGTAAATGCCACGGGGAGGTGGTGGTCCCCGGGGCAGCGTGGGGGGGCAGGAGCCCCCCATGCATTTTTTTTAAAAAGCCCCGGGGAGGTGGGCCCCCGCAACATAATTAGGTATTGCCCCCGGGACCTGGCCCACTCGGGGGGTTATAGAAAACGAAGCGCGGGAGGTCGCGCTTCAGTTTATTTATTTATTTTTTTGGGCCGGATTTGCACACCCAGCGTGAATTTGGCTGATTTATTTTAAAAAAAATGCTTTTTTGGGACCCCCTGAGCAGGCCTAGGGGGTCAGGGTGTTTCTACCCTGTCCCCTTTTCTTGTTTTTTATCCTTTTTTTAAACTGATTTCTTGTGACTTGGTTTTTCCGAGTCACAAGATGGCTGCCAACACTTTCTGGTTTGGGGTGTTGACAGCCAATCAGAATGAAGCTCATGCTCGGGAGGGTTCGCGAATCCTCCTCGGTGCTCAGATATCGATATTTTTATTTTTTGAATTTCTCAGCAACTACTGAACGGATTTACACCATTTAAAAAAAAAGCATGCTTTCTGGACCAAGTCCTACTTTTTTGCCAAATTTGGTGTAATTCCGTTCAGCAGTTCGGGCTGTAGCTTTGTCTAAAGTTCCTATGGAAATGAACATGGGGAAAACGCGTTTTAGGACCCCCCTTTTTTCTTGGGCCCCCGCATGACGAATCACCCCGAAACTTTCAAGACAGGAGCTGACCTGAGTGAACCATTAGTATGGAAAATTTCGCAAAGATACGTCAAACGGCGCCAAAGATGTTGGCAAAATAAAAAACGCTTTTTGAATAGAAACAAGGTCCTAACTATAATTACCTACTGGCGACCGGCAGTAGGTATTATATATATATATATATATATATATATATATATATATATATATACACATACACTTGAAAAACCTAAATACAATATTTGACAAATTAAAAAGTTAATTACATAACAAATAACCTAAAAATGTAAATTATATACATAGATATATCTAGATATATATATATATACATATATATATATCGTAATCCAGAAATGACGTTCTGCATAGCATATATATATATATATATATATATATATATATATATATATATCAAGATCCACAATCCTGATGTAGCATCCTCATCGAACGAGAAATCAGGTACGGATCCACCAGATAAATTGAATATTGCTTGTGCTTTATTGTGGATGTCAGCAGCATGACGCGTTTCGACCGAGTATATATATATGTATCAGAAAGTTTCAGTTGCTGCCTTTATGTGGCGGTGCTGCTTTCCTTGTCACTTGTGACAGGATTTCATTTGAGATATGTATATGTATATATATATATATATATATATATATATATATATATATATATATATATATAGTCACACACAGAGGTCACCGCCGCCGCACCACATATCCTGGGTGCAATCCTCCAGCGGTGGTGAGACGCTTACACATAAGTCCACAGCAGCAAACAGGTATTGTGTCAGCCGACACAAAGGAGAGCACTCTCGGGAATTCGTTAAAGTGTTATTTTATTGTGCAGAACCTCCCCAGCACTGACAGACACGTTTCGCCACTACGGCTTTCTCGATGTCAGTTACATCAATGTTACAAACACCATTTTAGAGTGAAAAAGTGCATGACGGTAAAAACATTTCTTACATAAACATAAAGGAAGGTACAAAAATCAAATGATTCAACTATTCCACAATGCGTCGGGTATATTCCCTTATGTACTGCATGTGGATGGGGTCAAAGGCTCACAGTTTGGTCACAGTCTAGTTATATAGATGTTACGAAAGACCCTATGTCTGAATTCAAACTCATTCGGGATTATAAGGTTTTACTCTAAGTGGGTTCATAATTCCTCGTCATTATTCAAACCAGAAGGCACCATTGTATTTAACTCTATGATGTACTTTGATTCCAGTGCTCTCAAATTTCTGACCCTATCCCCACCTCTCTCATTTTTGGGGACTTGGTCAACACAAAAAAATGTTAGTAGATCTCGATTACTATTGTGGGCACTCTCGAAGTGACGGGCTACTGGGTAAGTACTATCTTTTTTAGCGATCGCACGCATGTGCTCTAAAATGCATTTTTTAGCGGGGTGGATGGTACTACCCACATAGCGTCTCTGGCATGGGCATTCTAGACAATGGACTGTGAACTCTGAATTACAGTTTAGGAGCCGATTAATACTTTTGGTTGTTTTAGATCCTTTCCCCTGTATGTTGTAATTAGTCACCTTCCGGCTAAATTTACAGGCTTTACATTTTAAGCAGGGGAAGAAGCCCATTACGGCTTCTTCTTTTTGGAGGAGTAGCCCGATAATGGCTAGATACAAGGTGATCCATGATGGATTTGGATCGTTTGTAGGTGATCAAAGGCTGAGTAGAGATAACCTTTTTCAAAATGTGATCCGTCTGAAGAATGTGCCAGTTTTTTCTGAATATTTGTACAATTCTTGAGGATTTTGCATTATAGCGGGTAATCATGCGTACAGGTTCTATTTTATTAGCAGTGTTTTTATTGGTGGTTTTGGGAACCAAAAGTTCGACTCTAGTGACCTTTTCGGCTTTCACCTCTGCTGCATGAAGGACATTATTGGACTATCCTCTGGCTTTAAAGCGATTGAGGACATCCTGTTTAGCTAGATTGTAGGCTTCTTTTTTAGTACAGTTGCGTTTGATGCGCAAGAGTTCCCCATAGGGGATATTACTGCCCATGCTTTTAGGATGTTTCCTGCAGTGGGTTTTCTGTACAAACGTGTGAGGATACTGGTGTTGACTTATATATATATACATAAAAATACATATATGCAGAACGTCGTTTCTGGATTATGATGAAAGTGTCGACATGGCATCAAATTAACCTCAGGAATGGCAACACTAAGAAAAGTTCTTTCAATTTATTGGCCACCAAAACCATCGTCTAGACACGTTTCGGCTGTCCTGCAGCCTTGCTCGCTGATAGTGATACAAAAGGGGATGATGGACGGAACGTTTGAGCCAATCAAACACTCACCCCCAGTCAAGTGATCTGGGTTTAATCCATCATCATTCTTTAGCTCACTCCAACACCCCAGTTCAGACATGGCCATATGCAAATCAGTCTGACCCTGTGCCTCATGGGAACAGTCCAGCCCGAACTGCCAAGCCATGTCTTCCCTGGACTGGAAACAAGCATCCTAGGACCGGTTTCTGGCATTCCAGCCGTCATCAGCCAGGCTTGCTTGAATCCAGTGGCAAAGTGAGCAAGGGACCCACGTCTGGGCATACCCCCGCCAACTTAGGGCGACCAAAGCGATACAAAGGGGATGATGGACGGAACGTTTGAGCCAATCAAACACTCACCCCCAGTCAAGTGATCTGGGTTTAATCCATCATCATTCTTTAGCTCACTCCACCACCCCAGTTCAGACATGGCCATATGCAAATCAGTCTGACCCTGTGCCTCATGGGAACAGTCCAGCCCGAACTGCCAAGCCATGTCTTCCCTGGACTGGAAACAAGCATCCTAGGACCGGTTTCTGGCATTTCAGCCGTCATCAGCCAGGCTTGCTTGAATCCAGTGGCAAAGTGAGCAAGGGACCCACGTCTGGGCATACCCCCGCCAACTTAGGGCGACCAAAGCGATACAAAGGGGATGATGGACGGAACGTTTGAGCCAATCAAACACTCACCCCCAGTCAAGTGATCTGGGTTTAATCCATCATCATTCTTTAGCTCACTCCACCACCCCAGTTCAGACATGGCCATATGCAAATCAGTCTGACCCTGTGCCTCATGGGAACAGTCCAGCCCGAACTGCCAAGCCATGTCTTCCCTGGACTGGAAACAAGCATCCTAGGACCGGTTTCTGGCATTTCAGCCATCATCAGCCAGGCTTGCTTGAATCCAGTGGCAAAGTGAGCAAGGGACCCGCTGATAGTGAGGCGCCGTATTGCAATACTATTTACAAGGGGCGGTTCTTGACTTCACAATAAATAGCATGAAAAGACTATGGGGGCCTAATTACAATGTTGGTCGAAGTTGCCTCCGATCGACAACGCCACGGAATCGTGACCCACTGATCTCAGGGCGGCGGTCCCGACCGCATTATTATGATGCAACCGCACGTGGTGCACTGGCAGACTCCCATTTCTCTATGGGAGCTAGTGCGGCAGTCAGAAACCGGCCCCAGCACAGGCTCCCATGGAGAAATGGGAGTTTGTGCACATCCCTGGATCCTGTGCCTCACGGTGCCTGCCACACGGTGCAGGGATTTACAGGAGGGCCTTAGGTGCCCCCTCGGCCCTCAACCGGAGGCCGCAGGGAGAAGGGGCCCCCAAAGTCAGTTTCAGACAGTCTTTCCATGTCGGAAAGGCCGGCATGGAAAAGCTGTCTGAAACTAACATCGTAATCCTGACGGCGGAACCCCCGTCCTTAAGGGATTACGTTGTGGTTCTGACTGGCTCGGGCTCCTTGAGCCTGTTGGAAGCCAGTCAGTCAGACCGGCCAGTTCACACTACGACCACCTTCATTGTAATAAGGGGGTCGGACTATGAACCTTAGATGTCTGTCGGAAAGCGTCCGACCTGCGGTCGTAGGCTTTCCAACTGACATCATAATAGGGCCCTAAATGTTACTTTGACGCAGTGTCAACACCTTCACCGTAATCTGGAAAGGACGTTCTGCATAGTACCATAGTACGCAGAGTGTACTGACTTCGCCTCTGCCGACGCACCCTTCAGTTTAAAGCACAATGGCAGTTCAGCAGCAAGCAGCCAAGATATATAGATGGATGGATGGATGGATGGATGGATAGATAGATAGATAGATAGATAGATAGATAGATAGATAGATAGATAGATAACAAAAACATATATGAAGCTTAAATAAAGAATTTAAATGAATATACAAAATGTAAAAAAAGGATTATTTTTTATATAATTTAACCATTAAATACAAAAATAAATAATATAAAAAAAATTAACAGGCAAAAATAAATAAAACTACCAAAAGTGGTGGACTTTGACGGAGTCAAACTCCTATTTAAGAGAAAGTATGGAAAGTTTTGGACTTTGGAGGCTTACATTTACTATTTCCACACCAACATATGAACAAACAGGGTAAGTATTGAACTTTGGAGAGGTTAGATTTACTATTCCCACTCGAGTGTAAGCAACAGTAAGGAAAATGTTAGATTTCCAAGGGGTTAGGTTTACTATTCCCACTCCAACATAGGCAAAAGCAGGGTTGGCGTTGGACTTTGGAGAAGTTAGATTTACTATTCTCACACCAATCTAAGCAACAGTAGGGAAAGTGTTGGATTTTGGAGGGCTTAGATTTACTATTTCCACTCCATTGTAAGTAACTGTAGGGGAAATGTTGAATTTTGGAGGGATTAGATTTACTTTTACCATTCCAACCTAAGCAACAGCTGGGAAAGAGTTGGACTTTGGAAGTATTAGATTTACCATTCCCACTCCAACATAAGCTAAAGCGGGGAAAGTGTTGGACTTTGAAAGGGTTAGATTGATGATTCTCAATTCAACATGAGCTGGAAAATGTTGAATTTTCAAGGGGTTAGATTTACTATTCCCACTCCAACGTAGGCAAAAGCAGCGAAAGTGTTGGAATTTGGAGGGGATACAATTAATGTTCCCACTCCAACCCAAGCAACAGTGGGGAAAGTGCTGGACTTTGGAGGGGTTAGCTTTACTATTCCTACTCCAACTTAAGCAAAAGCAGGGAAAGTGTTGGACTTTGGAGGGGTTAGATTTCATATTCTCACTCCAACTTAATCAAAAGCATGGAAAGTGTTGGACTTTAGAGGAGTTTGATTTACTATTCCAACACCAATCTATATGACAGTAGGGAAAGTGTGGGACTTTGCAGGGGTTAGATTTACTATTCCCAGTCCAACATAAGCAAAGGCAGGGATAGTGTTGGACTTTAGAGGGGTTAGATTTTCTTTTCTCACTCCAACGTGAGGTAAATCAGAGAAAGTGTTGGACTTCAGAGGGGTTAGATTTACTACTCCCATTCCAATCTACGTAACAGGAGAGAAAGTCCTGAACTTTGGATGGTTTAGTATTCCCACTCCAATATAAACAAAAGCAGGGATACTATTGATTTTGGATGTGTTAGCTTTACTATTCCTGCTCTGGCATTTGGAGAGGTTAGATGTACCATTCCAATTCATAATCTTTTTTTAAAAAGACTGTGAATTATCTAACAACATAAATGTCTTAAACATACTTAAAATGCAAATATATGCATTATGAATAAATAAAAATTAAATGTAACAGAAAAAATAAAATGTAATAATACAAAAATAATGCAACAAACATGAAACAAAATAAATAAATTTAAAATCCAAACACTTCCCTCTCCAGTACTCAAAAATCCCACCAACAAACAAAATTAAAATTAAAAAGAATGATAAATAAAGCATTAAAAACATTAGATTCATAATTAAATACAACATATAGTAAATATCAAAATCGATTTAAAAATGTTATTAATGAATACACTTATAAACAAATAAACAATTAATTAATATACAACAAATAATTGACATTTGACAATTGATTAATTAAATAATTTGCATCATAAACTATCAATGAATCCATTAATTAAACTGATTAAAAATAAAAAAGTAATTTATATTTTCAACAACTTCCCACCCTAATTCCCTACAAACCCAATTATCCCAATACTAAATTTTAAATTAATTAAACCGTAGAAAATGTAAGTTACACATTAAAAATCACATAATATACTTAAATATTTAAACTAACAATTAACTAATTAAATAATTAACATAATTAGTTAACATATCAATGTATTTAACAATAAAAAACTATAATTTATATTTAAAACAACTACCCTGACAAATCCCCAATAAACCCACCAACCTCCTACTAAATAGAAAAAGTTACTTATTATTTTTAAAAGAAATTAAATAAACTTTCCCAATGACAATCTATACTAGAATAATTTAAATACCAATTAATCAATTACATGATTTATATAATTAATTATCAATAAATATTTAATTATCATACAAAATTAATTTACAATTAAAAACAATCATTTGAATTTAAATTACTTCCCACACTAATCCCCTACAAACCCAACAACCGGCTACGCAGTCAAAAATTATTAATTAAATGTATTAAAATTGTAAGTGCACGTTAAAGTGTATAAACTATATTAAAAACAATTATTATAATAATGCCTAAAACTGACATAACTTATATAGATTAAAATAACTGAAACACCATATTTCATACAGGTATAATAAAGTAAACAACATTATATACAACATTATATATTTTTTAAACTATATGATATGCCTAAAAGACACTATTCTTACCTTCAATATTGCATGCCACAATATTTTTGATTTGACGATATTTTGGACACAATGTTGTTGCACTACAATATTTTTTAAATGGTATTTAGGTAATTCACAGTTATATCTCGGTTCAAATTTCTTCTTTTCTTCTGATTCATTTAGATCTAAGTAGTACTCATATGTAATGGTCACCTATATATGTGTTATTCAAATAACTTGTTTCTTTAACCCACCAGTGATCCCTCTAATGATTTTTTGTCAGTTTGTGGCAACAGTATATTTGGAGAAATGGTTTTCTGAACTTTGCGCACAATCAAGAGCAGATGTGAGTCACTGAGCAAGCAGTTATGTCTGCTTGAAGTTGTCAATGGCTGGTGGGCATGGGGGTTAAGAAGAAAGTGGCTGAATATGACAGTGAAGGTTAGCATCAAAACTGTCTACCAAGGAAAATGGCATCCAAGATCATTTCCAAAAAACAATCTCCACAAAAGAGAAGTATGTTCTCTGAGGCTTCTAACCAGGACCAAATGTACAAATTGGATCTTTATATTTGTCAAAATGAACTAAAGAATTAGCTGTGTGCAGCTCAATATTGTTCAGATATGCTGGACGTTCAATATATAAAATGAGATTTGGTAGTCTATAATAAGCAAACTTCTTCCCCTGATGATTAGCTAAATAGGCAGAGCAAAGGGGAACACATTACAATTGGTTGTATGACAGAGGCGTGCATGGCTAAACCACGCGTGCCTCTACTACGCTGCCCAAACAACAAATGCGTCTGAATAACGCATTCCTTTACCACGCATGCCTTTAACACGCTATTTTGTGGTAAACGCATGACTGGTAACAGGATGTGTGGTAAAGATCACACTGAGGTCATCAGCCCTTATCCCTAAAAATGACCTTGATCACCCACCCTGAGCCCTGAAAACTACCCCGACCCCACCCAGAGCTCTAAAATCTACCCGACTCCCCCTGAGCTCTAAAAACTTCCCCGACATCCCCCTGAGCCCTGAAATCTACCCGGCCCCCCCGAGCCCTAAAAACGACACCAAACCCTCCGAACCATAAAAGCAACCCGACCCTCCAAGCCTAAAAACAACCCCGGCCCCTCAGGTCTGAAAACAACCCTGAGCCATAAAAACCCCACCTACCAGTCCGCGTTCTATCCCAATCCTTCCTCTTCCTGTGCCGGCCCATCTTAGCATCTAGACCGTGCACTGTCTTAACCATGTATATGCGCGGTTAAGGAATATGCATGGTTAAGGCAAGCGTGCTTCGCTTGCGGGGAAACTGCCAGCGTGGCTCAGCAAACGTTGTTAAGGCCATTTCCCATTACAATTTAGTGTTAGCAAAGTATATTGGTTTTCTCGCGGCTAAGGCCTGGAATGACCTACCTATGGAACTGAGGACATGTCCATCGGAGACAATGTTTCGGAAAAATCTGAAAACCTGGCTCTTTCAATCTCCCCCTGGGGGCTGGTAGCAGGCCTTCTCGCACCTAGGGCTTATGGGACTAGGGGGTCTGCGGTGTCCTAGCGCGCGGACACTCAGTTGGAGTAACCAGGCGCTTTACAAGCTCAATAATAATAATAATTTATTATTTGTCAAACACATTCTTATTGTTAATACGTTTGCTTAAATTCTTCTGGAGTGCACTCTTGCTGCATTATTTTCTACAGAGCTGTAGAATGGGGAAATAGAGGGAGGATGAATAATTCCCCATTAAAAAGAATCCCAAACAAACATGTAACATTTCTTTTAAAATCTTATGGTCTTTGCAACATATTGATAATCAATCAATCAATCAATCAAAAATCTTTATTCGGATATAATATATCCATAAAAGCACAGATAAAATCAAACAGTTAAAACAGCATACATGATCAGAAAGAAGAAATGCAATACCTTAAATACAGTTTCTGATGTAGACCATAGGTTAGAGGTGTTTCTCCCATGATAAATTCAATAAAATACAGTTAACATCAATACAGTTAATATACAGTTCAGTCGACCTTCATGGGGTGCACATAGTTCTACGTGTCCATACTGCTGATTTCAGAAATGAGCCGACACGGAAGATTAGTTCGTTTTCTTCCAATTTAAGGATTTCCATGTAGGCTACTCTGAAATCAGTGATAGCACGTTTTTTTAAAAATGGCATCAAGAATCCTTTTGTGGATTTAGAATAAAAACTGCAAGAGAATAAAAAGTGTAACGTTGATTGTTTACTCTGTGCGTTACACGGGCAGGGCAATACATCAAGGTTGGCATTATATCCCAAAGGGAAACATAATAGAAATTTCAAAGTGCCAGCCCTTAGGCGAAAGAACAAGCCTCTCTCCCAACGCCCTATGGGTTTTAAGAGATATCGGGCTGGGAGATAAGAGGTATCCTCAGTAGACATATACCTTACAACTGAGGTTTTCTGGATCTCTTTCCCATGCCTTGCATCACTATACTGTTTATACAGAGCCTCTTGTAGCACTTTTTTATTTATAGTCTCAGAAGCAGTTGGGTTTAAAAACATATGCAGATGGTTCACACTTTTAGGCTTTCTTTTACAGCAGCAAGCCACGGTATATCCCCGCCCCTCTCGCATTTGAGGCAATCAGTTATTATGTCTCTAGTAAGGGTTGCGGCAGAGTTTTTCCAAATTGCAACCCAAAACAATGCCGGGCGAGCCCTAATATAATCTTCGACATAGGGCAATTTCAATTCTTTGTGACAAACATACACAGAAGAAGAAATCGGGGCTCCCAGGAGTTTCCTACATAGTCTATTTTCTTCGCCTTGGATACTGCTGCATTTGGTAAAACCCCAAACTTCAGCTCCATATGTTGCAGTGGGAGCACACTGTAATTTAAAAATGTTCTTAATGGCTAAAACCACTTCTGTCCTTTTAGGTTGAGGTAGTCCAAGGATTGTGTTAATACTTCGACAGTTTACTTCTACTATATGCCACATGGTCGGACTAGGAGCCATTTGCTGCATAAACTAACCCAAGATAAGAAAAAGTGCAAGTGCTATGTAAACTTTCAGAATTCACAGTAATTGTATTAATAGGATACTTTTTCGGGCCACAGGCCATTAAAAACGATTTTTAAAAATTAGTCCTTAAATCTAAAACAGCCATAAAATCTACAAAACCTCGTACTAAAGTGCGTAGTGCGTTTGGTGTACGGGCCATTAAAACCGCGTCATCTGCATACAGTAGGGCGGGGAGTATGTTGCCGTTTATTCTAGGGACATCATTGGTAAGTTTTACTAATGAGCCGTGTAAATCATTAATATATAGAATAAAGAGAAGGGGTGCAAGAACGCACCCCTGTCTCACACCTCTGTCAATTTTGATGTCTCTTGATACATCCCCGTCCTGGCTGATCCTCACCCGGGTGGGCAGGTTCCTGTGCAAATATGCTAAAAAGTGTACTAAGACCTCATCCAGGCCGTATTTTAAACGGATAGACCATAGACGTGACCTATTGACATATTCAAAGGCCGAGGTAAGATCCATAAAGGCAAGATAAATAGGAGATTTTTGAGCTACAGCGTACTTGCCAATAATCAAATTAAGGTTCAGGCACTGTTCCACTGTGCCTACTTTGCTTCTGAACCCTAATTGACACGGCTGTAAAATATGGTCTTCCTCGGCCCATGACCTTATCTTATTATAAAGAATCCTCCCTAAAATTTTCAGTGTGTTATCAAGGTCAAGGTCAAGGAAAGCTTTATTCAAATGTTATTTTTAACAATCATAAAAGCATTAAAAATAATCCAATCAACAGTAAAATCCAAAAGTTAAAAACAGAAACAATCACAGTAAACATTACATTTTGATCATTTTTAAATATACATACACAATTCATTCCTTAAAATATCCTACAATTGTAACGACTTAATTCATTAATGTTTAAAATTCTTCATTAATAAAGCTTTTTCTTAGCCGCAGCACTCTCTTTAAAAACATGGCTAACCTCCAAGCAACATGTTCATTCTCCAGGAGCTGGAGTTTTATCAGAGCAGGACGACATTGCCTCAGCCCCTGAGATTTTAAAAGTGGAAGTAGCCACACTTTCCTCAACTCTAAGTAAAATTTACAAAAAAGGACTAAATGAATAGTGGACTGAGTGGATAAGTTGTCACAAGGGCATAATGGTAACTGTTGTGACCAGTCATTCATTTTAGGCAGAGTCACTAGTCTATGCACAGTATTGAGCCTAAACCTAGTCAATAGCATTCTATCATAAGTCCCTGGGACAAATGACAAATATGGCTCCATTCTTATCGTAGATAATAGTAATTGGTGTTGGCTAACACTAGGCTTTAGAAGTTCTTCTGACAATCTGACCGTTTCCAACAGGTATAAACCCTCCTTTTTAAGGACTTTTCTAGGGATTGTCTGCAGGGTCGCGGGGTCGGTGAAGTATTCTGGGTGACCTAAATCTGTCATAAAATTACAGACAAATCTGACCCAAGGAATCTTTAGAGCTCCATCTAATTTAAGACAGTCCTGCAGTCTATTATCAATCAGGGAGATAGGTCTATAGCAACTGGGGTTAGATCGGTCGCCCTTTTTAAAGATCGGTACAATAATACTCGTAGACCATGTGCTCGGGATCGTGGCATTGGTTAAATTGTTAAAAATATTTAATAAAAGAGGTGCCCAGAATTCGGGTTTGTTTTTAATAAGGTCAATGGGCAACCCATCAGGGCCCGGAGCTTTATTGCCCAAGCTCTGTTGTATTGCATCCTCCACTTAAGACAAAGTTATTTTAATCATAGTAGGGGCTTGATATTCATAAAAATCCTCATTTTCAGTTGGGGCTGAATAAATTTTGGAGAAATGTACCTCCCAAGAGTCACTGGTTATATTACAACTGATGGGGGTCAATGAGTGTCCCATTGACCTAATGTTTTTAACTGCTGCCCAGAAACCATTTCCATTTTTGAAAGAAGCGGCACATGCTAGGTTATCCCAATGGTCTTTTAAGATTTCATCCTTTCTTAGCTTGATAACTGTCTTATAATGGTGCCTCAGAGATTTAATGAGTACCACATCTCTGGGGATCGTTAAAAGTGCCATACGGAGCTCTCTATTAGCTAAAGAGCAATCTCTGTTGAACCATCTAGGTCCAGGTTGGTCTTCCGTAATGGGCCTCGACAGCAAACATTTGATGCCCTCACACAATTGAATGAAGGCACCGATCACATCAGGGTTCTGGTCTTTAAATGTCAGGCAGATGTCAACCAGTGGCGAATAAGCACTTACCATTTTAAGAAATAATTTGCTATTATCAATACCCCGCCAAACTAATCTTAAATTGTCAGTGGAGGGTAATAGATTCCTAGCACCGCACTCCTTAGTATACATGGGCTTAGGGGCAATTTTCAGTATTATTTTAATAGGGTTATGATCTCCATGAATAGTCGGTATAACCTCAGCTTTTAACAGACAATCTTCTAAAATAGAAGAAATAAAAACATAATCAATGGTGGAAGCGCAGCCCCTGCCTCTGTATGTCGGTTCGATGCAATTATCTTCATCTGGAACAGCAGCAATTTCCATGGTGTTAACTAGATTGTGGTTACATAAATGGTCCGACAGTTCTATCCCCCTATTTCATCGGGGCGTATTGGTGAACAAATGCGTCGTTAATTTGTTTCCCCTAGGAATCCTAGCATTAAAATCCCCCCCATGCAAATGCCAACTACATTAGCAAAAACCTTGAGGTTTTGTAGAGTTACAATGAAATTAAACAAATTGATAAAATTGATGTTAGGTACTGTTTAAAAATCATTGATATAAAAATTAATTAAACAAATGGAAACACCCCTTGTGTAAATCAGAGCCTGTATATTATCATTTTTTGTATCGAGAGTCTTTACAGCGCCTCCTGACGAGATATTCACCCATATTGAGAGCCCGCCAGATGGACTCCCTGCCTTAGGGATGGGGGACAACAGTATTAAAACATTGGAACCCTTCTAAATAAAAGTCCTGTGTGGCCCAGGTTTCCTGCATCATCAGGATATCCTGGTTTTCAACTATTTCAATCCAGTCAGGTAAATTCATTTTAGATGCCAGACCGGCACATTCCAACTTAGTATGTTCAAATTACAATCAATACCAGTCCTGATTGGGTTTAGAAGTCCGCAAGGCGGACATCCCTTAGGTGCGCAGGTAATCTCATTAGGTATCTTGGCGGGAGCGAGTCAATCTTGAGTGTCTAAAAAAGACAATGGTAGAAACCTATTATGCCTGGTTAGAGATGGAACATCATTTCTTTTTAAACTCAAAGTTGGTTTGTAGAAGTAACCCAATGGCAATAGCCAAATGTTGCTTGGGCCAGTGGATGTTTCTTCCTGCACCATCAATAGTGATCTAACCATTGCAGGGTTTCGAAAATTAACAACAATACAGTCCCCCTCGATATTTTTAGGGGACAACCCTACCCAGCTTACCCTACGGACCATGATGATGTTATTTGAGTCTGCCACCCTAAACCCCTTGTGTTTAGACAACCAATCGACGCTTTTATTGCGTAGTTGGTGCCATGTCTCAATTTGGTTTTTCCTGAGGGGAGGTACCCCTGCAAGGACACAAACAAATGGACAGGATGCAGGTGGAAGGCTCAGTATATCTTTACTGGCTCGAGGGGTTTCCATTCTCTATTGGTCTGAGACCCCCGCACATGTTTTACCGTCCCCCAAGTTGGATCTATCGGAGTTATCGCGCGTTGTTCTGCTAACGTCTAAAGGCATACATGGGGCTGCAACAGGCAAACCGCTGATCCCACCAGCATTAGATAGGTTTCCCTGAGCAACGGTAACCTTTGATGGAAAACATTCTTTAACCTTAACACAGATACTACATAACCCAGGTAATAGGGGGACTGATGAAACGGGAACGTGTGGGTGGGAAGGAGTGCCAACTGTTAACAAATTTAGGTCAGACCCCTCTGACATTACAGGCTTAACACTTTTAAATTGTGAGCATAGTTTATTTGACATAGTGTCCAGTCTGTCTAACCGTTTCCACAAGGCAGTGAAATTCATATCAATTAGATCTTTAATACGTCCAAAGACGCTGTCTACAACAGTGTTGATGAAGGTGTCTCCCAAGCTACTGCAAGGAAAAGAGGACAATGTGGCGCTGGTCTGAGTGCCGATAGAGCTCCTTAGTTCCCCATGGAGCATGGATTCTACAGTCTCGGGAGTCTGAGTATTTGAAGGTGTCTGTAGCCATGAGCTCATAACAGTACGAGAAGAGCTAGTACGAGGCGGTTGTTTTCTCTTTATGGGGATGGACTTAATTGTTTTCCTTTTGCGTTTAGCCCCTACAGCCTCAGTGGTTATGGAAGAATCCTGGTTTGTTGCGGATGGGGCAGTGATGTCAACCTTAGAGGTCTGAACAGAGAGACATTCATTACCAAGATTAAAACCTGGGCAGGGAGTCAGTGTGTTATTCAAATCGAGAGGCTGAACATTGCAGAGCGGGAGAGGGACAGCTATGTCAACTGGGGCGGTCCCTGGGATAAGGCCATCATGTGATACTTCAATTCCGAGGGACAATCTCCTCTCTGTTAGTTCAATTTCGTTAGCAACTATATTCACTGCCCTTTCCAGCATACTATCTATACTTGTAATGACTGGTCGAGGGGGTATTGTCCCTGTTCTTTTCCCCATATTGGATACTTGCTGCACTACAAACTTTTCGACTGGTAGCACTCACCTCGGTGAACGTCCCAGTTAGCAAACAAAGGGAGGTGGCCCAGCCCGGCCTCTATCGGTCACGGACGGGCACGGACGGGCCTGCCCTTGGCCTGGGCACGCCCGCGCGTGTCCCGCGCTGCGGGGGTCCCAGAGTCCCTTTAAGCGCCTCCTGGCGCTTCCTCGCGTGTTTGGCGGCGTGCGCGCCGCAGGGGCTGCTGGAGGTAGTATTTCCTGGTCTCCTCTCACTGGACCAGGGAGACCAGCAGAGCACCCCAGATGACTCCAATGGCAGTGGTAGCGGTGGCGGCAAAACAGCAAGTGCAGGCAAGGTAATTCGGGCTCCCGCGCTGCGGGGGTCCCAGAGTCCCTTTAAGCGCCTCCTGGCGCTTCCTCGCGTGTTTGGCAGCGTACGCGCCGCAGGGGCTGCTGGGGGTAGTAGTTCCTGGTCTCCTCTCACTAGACCAGGGAGACCAGCAGAGCACCCCAGATGACTCCAATGGCGGTGGTAGCGGTGGCGGCAAAACAGCAAGTGCAGGCAAGGTAATTCGGGCGGGTAATTTATTATTTGTCAAACACATTCTTACTGATAATATATTTGCTTAAATTCTTCTGGAGTGCACTCTTGCTGCATTATTTTCCACAGAGCTGTAGAATGTGGAAATAGAGGGAGGATGAATAATTCCCCATTAAAAAGAATCCCAAACAAACATGTAACATTTCTTTTAAAATCTTAAGGTCTTTGCAACTTATTGATAATTGTATGACGAAATGGGTGGAGTATGAATAATGGTTGGAGCATAAAGACATGTTCAACAACAACTCCTGTGTGTGACGTAATCTGTTTGCATGCTCCAGGGCTGGGGAAGACACTACATCTGGCAATGCGTAGGTGATACATGCCTGTAGAAAAACAAGACTATTTTCCCTGAGAGTTTGTAATGGTAGAGCAAACTGCTCATGCATGTGCCAGATTCGATACAAAGCAGTCTGTGACTAGCACACGTGGAATGAAAGCCCCGTTCCAGCTAATACACAACTGTAGAAGCAATCGGAGGCCCTGCAGAGGACCTGAAATTGCGCATTGCTCTGAACGCACCAACGTTAAAGAAATGGCCTGAACTTGCATGGTGTTGCAGGCATGTGCGTCCTGAGAAATGGAGTCGATCGAAGAATGTACGCTGCAAGCCTGAGAAGCTCAATAAACAATCATTTGCTGGAATATCAGCACAGTCAAGGGAGCAACTATTCAAATGACATAAGAAAAGTGGCTATAACGCTAATAAAATACAAGAAACAGAAATCAAAGAGAGCATGCTCACATTCATAAGCACTTGGAGTGTACTGCGACACATGCTCGTGCACATGGCTGATGCTTGCAGAAGTTGTGTGAGTCACCCTGCGCAATGATCAGTTGAGAATCACTTGCTAACATAATGGCGGCAGAAGGGAGTGTGAAATACAATGCTGCAATGTTCTTAAAGCCACCACAACTATTCGACACAGCAAAGAAGAAAAAACATTGATGCCAGGTAGACTGTGTGGATTGAAACATTCGATGACTTTATACATGCGCTTGTGGAGGAGGTTCACAAGAATATCACCAATTATTTGAAAACCCTTGCAGGTGATGGAGTGAAAGAAGTGCTAGAGAAAGTTTCACACACTGATACAACATGGTACTGAAAAGTGAAAGAAGCGCTGGAAATCAAGGTCAAGCCAACGCCAAATGTTGTCTATGAAAGGTATGTTTTCAACAAGGCACGACAACAGACTGGTGAAACAATGGATGAGTTTGTTGAAAGGCTTGAGGCACTTATTAAACATTGTAAATTCTGTGACTTTACTGTGCCTTGCGCCTCAGAGTCATCGATGGCTGCCTTGTAGATTGTTTTAGAAGGCGCATGTTGAGAGAGACACTCAATCTAGAACAAATGATGATGACTGCGAGAGCAGAGGAACAAGCAGAACAACAAGCTGCTGACATGGAAACAGGGACAGCACACAATGATTCAACTTTGATCATGAAAAGTAAGCACAAAATGGATGCATGTGAGTCAACGTCGTCAAAGAAAACAAAACTATGCTTTAAATGTGGACTTTTGTTTCCCCATGAAGTCAAATATCCAGGCCTAGGACGAATCTGTACAGATTGTGGGAAAGAGAATTACCTCAGAACTGTGTGTCGAGCTAAAGAAAAGTCAAGTACCTCAGAACAGAAAGAAAAGATGGATGCGTGAACACTCTTGTCACGCCCACAAAACCAAAAAGCAAGCACCAGCGTAACTAACTGTTCTTAGCAGTGGGTTTCTAATGGGTATCTGTTTGTAGTGTCCCCTCTCTGGGAAGATATCCACATCTAGGAATGTAAGTGATTCTCTACTGATAGTATGTGTGAATTTAAGGTTCCTATCCTGCTTGTTGAGCCAAGTAATGGAGTCGGAGGCAGTCTGTATGTCCCCTCTCCCTATCACCAGAATGTCATCTATATATCGTTTCCAAACAGAGATATTACTCCGGTATGGGTTGGTCTTCTGTAAGATGTTTTTCTCTTCTAAGTTGTGTACATATAACCCTGCCACACTAGGGGCGAAGGTACTCCACATCGAAGTACCGTGGGTTTTCTATTTCAGAGACCACTAGAGGGAAAATGTCCTATATGGTCTGTATGACTGCATGCTTCATAATTAGCGTACTGTGTAAACCAGCATTAGGAGCTGGTATTTAACAAAATCTGTAGAAAATCTACGGATTGAGTTGGTCCTGAAGAAATCCTGCTAACCCTGAGTGGCACTTGTAACAGGCTGAAACATGTCGAGTTATAGATGTTAGGGGTCATTGCACTCATAGAACATCACACTGTTTTTATCCCATCTAAAAGACCTTATTAATAAACAAGAATTAGGATCCTGAAGGCTTTTTTAACTTGCACTTAGGTTTTAGTAAGTGCTCTGCTTACAAACCACGTTTAGCCGACTTACTCACACTAGGTGCAGTGGGTGAGGATCCAATGATGAAGCATGCCACTGGTGGTACTAGTGGGTGAGGATCCTACTAATATATCCATGTGATGCAAGGGTCGCACCGATTCACCTGGGTGCAGACATCTTTCCACTTAGATATATATATTGAGACCAGTTACATTAGACCTCTTAAAACGTTAGGAGTTCATCAGTGGTGAGGCTTTCCCTCGCTTGTGTACTGATCATTGAATGTTCCACAGGACCCATGCCATGGGTTTCACCCATAGTAGTAGTACCAAAGAAAGACAGTAGTGGAGCAGTGCATATTTGTATTGATATGTGCCAGCCAAACAAAGGCATTGAGAAGGAAAGACACCCTCGTCCTCATATAGCAGACATGATCATGCAACTGAAAGAAGCTAAAGTCTTTTCCCGTATTGACCTAAACAAAGGGTATCAACAACTTGAGCTAGAAGAGAACTACAGATATATTACCACTTTTTCCACTCACATTGGTATGCTCAGATATGACTGAGCTATGGAGTATCTTCGGCTACTGAGATGTGTCAGTATGTCATCTGCAGAGTACTCCGACCTGCTACACATGCCTTCAAATACAGTGACGACATACTGGTTTTTGGAAGCACTTAAAGAGAACACAACAAAGCCCTTACTCATGTGTGCCAGTTACTTACTGATGCAGGCCTCACTTTGAATACAGAGAAATGTGAATTCACAAATCCAAACTCAAGTTTTTGGGGCACATATTCTCTGACGGGGGAATGACTCCAGATCCAGACAAGGCGCAAGCACTGTCATCCACTTGCCCTAACCAAGATGTTACCATCATGCGATCCTTTCTAGGCAAGGCCAGTTATTACTCACTATACATTCACAATTTCCCCCATGTAAGAGCCCCATTGAGAGACTTGACAAAGCGGAATGTTCCTTTCAATAGTCTTTTGAGTGCAACCAAAGTTTCAAAGAAATAAAACATACAATTGAGAATGCAGCAGAAATGGCCTACTTTGACCCCAGACTACACACTGAAGTCATGGTAGATGCGAGCCAGGTGGGGCTGGGGGCCATCCTTGCTCAACACAGTGGACACCCAAATGCTGAGAGACAAATATTGGCCTATGCCAGTCGAAGCTTGTCTGAATCAGAATGTGCCTACTCTCAGCTGAGAAGGGGAGTCTGGCTGTGGTGTGGGCCTGTGAACATTTTCATGTATTCCTATATAGAAAATGATTCACTGTCATCACTGACAACCAGGCATTGCTCACTATTTTTAGAAACCCAAAGGCAATCATGCCCCCTCGCATTGCAAGGTGGAGGTTGAGGCTTTCAAGAATATGACAATGAGATTGTGGACAAACCTGGGAAGGATCAGAACCCAGCGAATTACTTTTCATGAGCACCATTACATCATCCTAACTCGACATTCGGGACAGATAAAGAATATCTTAACTTTATCGTGAGGTCCAGTAAACCAGCGGCTCTGTCTGTGGGTCAAATCATTGCTGCCACCAACACAGACAAACACATGACTATCGTCAGGGAACTCATTGAGACACACTCATGGAGACAAAGCACACCGCCTTTGGCAGAAGATAGTAAATTCAAAAAATTCAAAAAGGTACAGGAAGAGTTAGCAGTCGCACAAGAAGGCATAATACTGAAAGGTTTGAGGATCGTCATACCTGGGAGCCTGAAGCAGCAGGTCATAGAGTTAGCCCATGAAGGACATTGTGGCATTGTAGCTACCAAAAAAGCACTGAGAGACAGAGTGTGGTTCCTTCGACTAGATGAGCGAGTAGAAAATAAATTCAATACATGTCACATCTGCGATTGCCTATCCCCCAAGGTAACTCATCATCCAATAACAATGTCTGGCCTTCCTGCCATGGCCTGGGAGAGAATTGCAGTTGACTTCTTTGGACCATTAGGAAATGGACATCATATAATGGTAGTCACAGAAGAATATTCACGTCTCCCTTTGGTGCTAACACTGTCATCGACAACTCATGATAAAGTCATAGAAAGGCTTGATGACATCTTTGCAACCAGTTGTATCCCCGAGATCCTCAAGTCCAGTAATGGCCCACCATTCGACAGTATAGAGTTTAAAGAGTTTCTTGCACAATTCAACGTAAAACACCAAAAGAGTATACTGTTCTGGCCCCAAGCCAATGGTGTAGTTGAAAGATTTATGGGCACCCTCCTGAGGGTAACTCAACGAGCGTTCATGGAAGGAATCGACTTGAACCAAGCTATGTGCCAGGCCCTCCAGGCCTATTGATCAACTCCCCATTTCACAATGGGCTACCTCACTGTTTGGGAGAGCCATCAGAACAAAACTACCTCAATGGACATCAGATCGGTCAGTGAATGCTGACAAACTTCGTGAGACCGACTCTACTCGTAATAGTAAAGTGAAAGTGTATGCTGATCAGCGCTGACATGCCTAGGAAACAGTCTTTGACAAAGGAGACTGTGTACTGATAAAACAGAGCCAGAATCGAAAGATGGACACCCCTTTCGCCACTGATACTTTACAGCTGGTGTTGTGCAAGGGACATATGGTGACAGCACATCGTCCTGGGAAGTCCATCACTCGGGACACATCACACTTCAAAACACCTATCTAGACACTCGCCAGGTCCTGAAACTACTTTAAAGGCAACCACATCTTCAGGTCCGGCTCCCGAGCCTGAGGCTCCGTTGCCTGATAAGCGTGGACCCTGATCACCTGGGATCACCCGAGTCGGCAGACAATTGCTAGCTTCTCGCAGACTGATTGAGGAAATGTGATTTAAATGATGCCTTCCACTTTTTATTTACAAAGGGGAGATGTAGCATAATGATGCTGTGTGCACTAGGACCCAGGTTGTTCTGGGCGGACTCTGAACAGGAACTACGTGATATGTGAGGGAGGTGTTAGGTTGTTGTTTGGGAAGTATGATGTAATGGGTAGAGTATGAATGAAGTTTGGAGAATAAAGACATGTTCAACCACAGCTCCTGTATGTGGTGTAATCTGTTTGCATGCTCCAGGGCTGGGGAAGACGCTACAGTCTTTAATTATACATTACTTTGTGAAACAGATACATAATAAATATGAAATTTCCTATATTGTTCTTTAGGTCTTTTTCTTAATGGAATAGTGCATCCAGGAGCCTTAGAGCATGAACAGAGAGTAAACGTGGATCTGAAGACAAGATTTAGAATATAACTGAGATGCAATGAATAAATTAGACCCTCTTTATTACGAGTTGTTATTGCATGTGTTATACACAATCCATTTTACTCTGAGAGGTAGAAGGGACAGCGCAGTAAGTAGATTTCCTTTCATGCAGGAGAAAATCATTAATTGTTGGTGAAAAGCATTTTGAATAAGATCGCATAAATGGGTACAGTTTTTCTCTTAGGTCTCGGATGGTTTTAATAGCATTGGGATTCCATATGTTGAACTTCTACTCAGTCATTTGGTTGGTCAGCAGTTGTGTTATTCCCCCTATAAAGTACTTCCATTGCTCAAAACTGTCTGCAGCATTGTTAACGCAACCCCCATATCAAATACTGCAGGAAGGAGCTTTGCATGGTGTAACCCTTTGCCAAATACCATAGGAAGGGGTTATACTTTGGGGGCTCTCTGACAAATGCAGTAGGAAGTGGTTTTATTTTGTGAACTCTGTGACAAATGACTAATCAGGAGGCCTTCATTTTTGAGTGATCTGCCTTTGTTTATATTGGAGGCTGGGGCAGAACCTGGAGAGGCGTGCAATTTAGCACAAGTTTTTCTTTAAAGATTGAAATAGGATGAGGTGTGATTTTTTTAAATGTGGCAGTCATAAACCAGCAGCTACAGGCCCACAAGCAGTTGATGCAGGATCCCTGAAGGCATTAACCTTAAAACAAAAACAAAACAATCAAAACAGATGCTGTGTGGGTGCCCAAGTGCGCAAGTTAGAGTAAGCTGAATAAATGTAGTATTTCTTCAACCGTACAGCTGGTTTAGTGATTCAAGGCTGGTGCTGACAGTGTAAACAGTATCAACCAAAGAGAGTTAGACTATTATATTGTTCCCAGTCTACAGCAGAACAAAATGGAAAACCATATTTATGGAATACGCTTTTGGCACATCCACTAATTCCCAAATAAACCCTGTTGCCTGGCTCAGAATCCTCTCTACACAATGTCATCAGTACAGCATGTACCTACTGTAAGAAGCTGGCTCTCTATGTAGTTTACTAAAATGAAGTACACTGAGCAGAGCGTCCATGAGACCCAGATTGGAATACAGAGGCAAAAGTAGATAATACCATCACTTTATTTGTGGTAGTGTGGACGAGCAGTTAGGCTTATCAGAGGGTAGTGCTAAGCATTTGTTGTACTCACAGAGGCAATAAGTGAGGCACACACTGAAGAATAAATCTGAGACAAATTTGCAAAAATATCACTGATTTTTACATACTTTTTCAGACCAAGAACTTCGTTCAAAGGTAAGTGCTGTTTAAAATAGCAGATTTGAAGTAAACAGCTGTTTGATACTTTCAATCATGATTAAAGCACTTCGCAGCAACATTAAGCTATGGAAAAAACATATGCTGCATATGGTCACTTAACAATGACTTACAAAACCCTTCCCCATGACTTGAGGTGAGTATCGGGCAAGGTCCAAGGCAGCACCAATAGGTCACCTCAGGAGGCAGTGTGTTTTTCAGTATCGGGAGATTTTGAGGAATTTTGGATACTTTAAATTGGAATTAAAAGTCTTCCGGGTAATGTTAAGCTATGTAGGAAAAACACACGCTCCATACAGGTACTTAGTAGCAACTTACGGGATCAATCATCTAGACTTACAGCGAGTATGGGGCAAGGTCCAAGGTAGCACCAACAGTTCACTTTGGGAGGCTCTGGGGTGTCCAGGGGCAGAGGTGCATTACAGCGTTGGGTGCCCCCTACACTTCAATAAGGTTCGGTCCAGTCACATAGAGGCGGCAGACTTGGACTGGGGGACCAGTCGAGCTGAACCAGCAAGGGGGCTCAACTCTTCCAATGGCCAGAGATGTGGGGGCACCTTTTGTTCTCTTCTTGAGGGCCCAGGTGCGACAGGTGCAGAGGTGTCCTTTGGAGTCAGGTTATTGTCACAGAGAGTGGACCCATTTGAGGGGGGCCTGGACAAAGAGGCTGCAGGTGGCCTCGGTAAGTCTGAAGTGGGCAAGTCCAAGGTGGGCTTTGTCTCTGCTTGGCTGGGGACCATGCTGGCACAATTGGTCCACTTCAACTCTGGCTTGGAGCAATGGGTGCAGTGGCGCTTTCTCGTGTCAGACTTTTGGCAGTCTGGAGGCCTCGCAGTGGTTTTTGGGTTCCTGCACGATGCAGTAGAGCAGCTCCGCTACTCTACAAGAGACTCTTGGTTCTTTTTCGAAGGCAGGCAGTCCTCCCAGACTTTTAGAGTCACAGCTGCAGTACAAGTTGACTTTGGTGCAGTTCTCAATGGGAGATGCAGACAGGCTGGCAGGGCTGGGGCCAAGTCAGCAGCTTCTTATCCTCTTCTCTGCTTTCACAGCTCTTCGGTCCATCTTCTTCTTAGGTCGGCAGGAATTGAAAGTTCAGGGCCGCGGGGTGCCACCTAAATACTACATTTAGGAGCATTAAAGGGGGTGACATGCAGTAGCCAAGGAGCTACATACCTTTAGGGTGTCTACACCCTCTATGTGGCCACTTCCTGTGGGAAGGGGCACAACCCGTGAACTTGATAGGCTTATTCTCCCCATCCCAAGATGGAGGAATTGGAAAAGTAGGGTCTGCATCGCCTGCCCCACCTTAAGGGTAGTGCTGGCTGAATGTCGGTCCACATCCTAATCTAATTTTTCCGCATTTCCTCCTGCCAGAAGTGTAGCAAGACAGGGGGGCTGGCATCCTCCACTAACTGGAGATGCCTGGGTTGCATTTCAAAGACGGCATCACCTTTGAAGTTTCCCACCTTGGAAAGCCATTACAGCCTGGGAGAGGTGTGAAGCACCCCGCCCAGAGCAGGCATTGTTTCCGGCCTCTGAGATCGCAGGCAATGACCCCATGAGGTCAGAAACATGTCTGTTGGTGGCAGGCTGGCGAAGAATAGTCAGAGACTACAACAGTGTTTGGCAGGTTTTCAGAGGACACCTCTAAGGTGGTCTCTGTGTGTATTTATTAATAAATCCAACACTGGCATCAGTGTGAATTTATTAAGACAAGATGTTTGATATTAAACATACATGGGTACAGTGAAGCCACCATGGCGCTGGGGAACTCGTAATGACAAGTGTCCAGCCCATGTACTCTCTATGGCTTCCCTGCGCACTTACAATATCCAAGAATGGACTTAGATATTGTAGGGTCATATCTGCTCAGGCAGATATGACCACAAATGTGATATAGTGCACCCTGCTTTAGGGTAGTAAGGCCTGGCGTAGGGGTGACTTACCTATACCTCATGCAGTGTTTGTGGGCCTGGCACACAGGGATGTGCGCCATGTCGACCCTTCAGTTTTCTCTGCACTAGGACACGCAGCCTGCAATGACAGTGTGCATGATTTTTATGAGGGGTCCCTAGGGTAGCACAATTTGTGATGCAGCCCTTGTCGCGCAGTTCCTAAAAATAGATAGGATATGTGTGTTTTAAAAACATAAACTAAGGGATTGGTGTCTAGACTGATTCCGGACACCCCTAAAGGATATGTGAACCTTTAGACAAGCTAGCTCACAGTGCCACCATAAGCCCCCTAACCTTACCAAGAAGCGAATAGTTCCTGGTAACTATTGAACATGACAACCCTTGATCCGTCAGGGATCGTGGAAACAGTACAGTACTTTTGGCTCAGTCACTCGTGCTCACTTAGTCTCAGAGAGATACACAGAATAAATGATGGGGATGTTTTCAATAAGTATTTATTGACCCAGCATCATTCTTGTATAAAACATATGTGTTGCAACAATCAATAGACAGAAGTTCAGGTAAGAGATTACTAGCATCAACATGGTAAATAGGAGGTAGAATTCTACCATGGTGCTAAACAGCAAATATATGCAGGCATATATACATGATAGTAGTCAAGTGTACTCCTACGATGCTGACCCTACCTAAGTGTACCTAGCATGTATGTGGGTGTAGAGCCAAGAATGCCCTAGGACAGAACCAACCCCATTACCTGATGGAAGAGAACAAAGGACCCTGTCTTGGTCCCGAGTTGGACACCCCACAAGGGATGTAAGACCGCTGCGTGCTGGAGCTTCTGCAGGCCGGGACTCCAGGGTCTTGTGTCAGCGTGGAAGCAGCTCCTCTGTATATCCAGTGAAGGTATGGTTCTTTTAAACCATAAAGATAGCCTCGGGGTTCCTACCACAATCGATATGTTGTGAGTACAATTATGTAAATGAGCCTAAATCAATAACTGCAATTATGCCAGTTAAAAAAGTAGTTCTTTCGCCCTAGAATGAAGATGACCATGACTTTTATACAGAGTATGTTAATCCTGTTATGTACGTCATGTGCAGGGAACTTTTCTAAGAATCCTCATGCATAATAAATGAGGCTAGTTCCAATGAAACCAATTGACATTTATTCAGCACATAACTGGGTAAAAGGTAAGTGCTAGAACCGTTATGCAGAGCAAGGTAAGACAAATTAGGTGAAAGGTTGTTTACTACTTAGGCCTAGTTTGGGGTACATAACGCCCTAGTGGACCCTCTTCAGTCCCAATGCCCTAGGTACCTGGAGTACCATTTACTAGGGACTTACAGGAGTTACTGAAGTTGTGGCAATTGTGGTACAGTATTTAGTGAAAGAACACTGGTACTGGGTACCTGGTTAGCAGGGACCCAGTACACCTCAGTCAAAGTTGCATCAAAAACCAGGCAAAAAGTGGAGGGGTACTGCAACAAAAGTGCAGCTTCCCACACCTACACTCAATAACATTGAAAAAAGTTATAGACACTGATAACATTTACAGAGGAGGACACCTGTGTGGCTGAGTGAATTGACTAAGCCATGAGTGAGGGTCATTTTGGCCCAGCAGGAGCTGTGGGAAGACTGCTCGCCTGAACTAGGACTGCAGACATCATGGGCCTAGTAGTGTCTTGAGATTATGTACACTAGGACCATTGCAGTTCTGGGCGGACGCTAAACAGGAATTATGTAATCTGCTGGGAGGTTTTAAGGTGTGGTTATAAAAGTTATGATGCTATGCGTGCAGTGTGTGGTTGTTTGTTTAAGAATAAAGATGTATATTGCAGAGCTCTGTGTGCGGCGTATTTCATTTGCATGCTCTCGGACTGAGGAGGGCGCAACATGCCTGAGATGCCCGAGCCAGCAGGAGATATAAGAAGACGGATTGTTGTTCCCTGCATCACACGGGACTGGTGGGGAGGGGCCAGAGGGATGAGTGCTGCCAGGATCTGTGGGGGCAGATGGAGTATTCTGCTTCCTCCACCTGGGACCAGCAAGGCTAAAATTGGCATAGAGTGCAGGGGATGGGGGCACCTTTGACCCCCCCCACCCTCCGTGAATTGAACTTTGATTGCGACACTGTCTGATGGAGGGAGGGGACAGCGTCCATCTCTCTGCCTCGGTGGACCCGGTTCATGTGGCCATGCAGTGTACTTGAGGAGGCACATCGAATATTGTGTGGTCTGTAGTGGCTATTAAATATTTCATCTCTGTCCTTATAGTTAAGAACACAGGAGATTATGGGCCATGGCAAAGCACTTTTTTTGGATCAGCACCCGACGAGCATGTTCAATGATAAAACTTAGAGTCAACTTTTTTTCTGGAACTCAGCCCTAATCCACCGCTTCACACCGGCACTTTCAATGGTTTCAGAAAATCCAAAGAAATGAAAATTATTTCTCTTCGCTCCTTGTATCTTTCACACTTGTTTTAAAAAATGTAGTCACTTTCAAGTAATTTATGTGGCTAAGTTCAAGGACATTTTTCAGAATGTACTTTCTTCTTTGACTTCCCCAGCGATGCCTGGTAATGGGTCGAGACTTGACCGGATGTTACTGAAAGGGGAGCCATGCACAAAGATTTTCTGAGTGCGAGCTTGGTCAAGACAGCAGAGGTTTTTCAATGGTGTGAGAGATGTCAATGCATTAGCTGATTCAATTCAAGCTGGACCTAGATCTGCTGTCTCTGGACAAAAGCCTGGTTCTTTATCATAAGCTGTGATCCTTGCAACTGATGGCCTTGCTGCTCAGGACCAAGAGCACAACACTTGTGTTTTTACAGCTAACTGTAGACAGATTCGGTACACACCAAGTGCAAATTCATCGTTATGAACTTGCATTATGAAGCTGAAGAGGTGAACACTTTGGACATAACCGAAAAACGGGACCCTAATTGCTTTTTACCCTATCTCTTCCATGGTGGCATATCTCACTGGTGAAGGCGGTGTCTCTGCCACCACACCAGTAGGGAGGCCTATGGAGGTCTAGATGACCCCCATACTTTTTTATTCTCTTTTCTGATTCGAACTGTACTTTATGTCTTTTTCTAATATTAAATCAGATTTGTACTTGTAAAAAGTTTTCTAAATCCACTCTGAAAGTTACACTTAATGCGGTTCTGACTGGCGCCTTTTGAACAGATATCTGTTAGAAATAGGAGTAATAGTCTATGGAGTCGACGTCACCTATACATGGCTGGACTACTGCAATGCGCTGTTGGCTTCTGCCAACGAGGCCTCCCTGGACAAATTGCAAGTAGTCTAGAACACCGCAGCCCGATTAGTAGCAAATGCCCCCCCTAGAACAGCCTCGATACCGCTTCTAAACAAACTCCACTGGCTCCCTGTGAGAAAACGAGTGAAATTTAAGATCTGTTGCACCGTTTTCAAAGCTCTCAACGGGCTGGGACCCCCTTACCTGTCCAACAAAATATCAAGGTACACTCCCTCCAGGTCTCTTCTGTCAGGATCCAAGTCACTTCTCTGCATTCCGAGAATTAAAAAAGCTTGCATGGGTGGCAGGGCCTTTATGCACCGTGCCCCCACTCTCTGGAACGAACTTTCTTGCCAACTACGCGAATGCCAGAACCTCCTACATTTCAGGAAGCTGTTAAAAACCTATCTCTTCTGAGGTATGTTTGTCTAGCTGTAGCATGCTGCCGCAGCGCGGAGATACCCCTGTCGGGGTGATTCGGGCGCTATATAAACTCATAAATATCAAATATCAAATATCTATGTGATATTCAGAAGACTAACCTATAAGTGGGCTATACCCCTAGCCGCCCACAAATCAATTTAGAATGATAAACAAGGGGTTTGGTTAGTCATATCCAATGTTGAGATCTTAGTTTCAAGGTTCAATTTGAGTTATTCTTAGTATGTTAGAAAAAACACAAATTAGCTATCTTATTATATTTTAGTGTTTTTATTATTATTGTAGCTCTTGGTGCCCCTCAAACATTGTTGATTTAACTTGAGGGTTTGTAGACTAGGACCAGGCAACTGTGTTTCGCCCCCTGCAGTGCACAGGCATGGGGCTTTTTCAAGGTTGTGTACAAATAGCATGTATATCCAAAACAACATATGTTAAATCAAATTATAAAAATAATAAATTACATGCATGCAAAACTATTATTTTAAAGACAAATAAATACCAAAAAGAATAAGGAAAAACAGAAAGAACAACATTTGACATATGTGTCATATCCCAAAGGACCTATACGTTGAATCAAACAATACAAGGGGGGAAACATGGCGGCAGGCTGATGCCGGTCGCGCGATCTCCCGAGCCTGAGAGAGGAGAGTTTGCGGCACCATCGCGGAAAACGGCCGTTTACCATATGAAAATGCTTGTATGCGCTTTATTATAAATACCGCAACAATCATAGCATAATTTGATTTCTATGGATGGTTTAGAGTTTGAATTTAAAGGAAAAACGGGCTCACCGGAGTAGACGCAGTCTATGGCTCCGGATGTGGACGTTGAGCTGCAGCGGGGGTTTTGGTACTACGCAGCGCTTCTCTTTCGGAAAACCTGTGCGGCATTGGCGGTAACGGCTTCCGGGTCGAGAGAAGCAGAGTCAGCACAGTATTTGGATTGCTGGGGGAGAAAGGACTGGAGAGCGGAGCCGACAACAACGCGGAAGACTTCCAGGCGAGCGGCACAGAGTTTATGCACTGGAATTCGCAAGTTGAGGGGCAGCCAGGCGGCGTGCCTGGAGGTAGGAAGACAGAGAAGATCGGCGGATTCCAGGTACAGGGGTTGAAGCAGGGGGGGTTGAGACTGATGGAAAAAGAGCTCCCAACATCAGTCCCACCACTACTTCAAGAGACAATAGAGGCTAACGGAGGGAGTGGAGACAGGGTGAGTCTGAAAAATCCCCCCCCCCAACTGTACCCTTAATTGAGTCGGCAATACTGGAGGCTGGAACTGAAAGATTAGCAAAGAGTACAATTGAAAACAGAGTAAAAAATCGATATCAGCTTCGGTCGCTCCCAGAGAGTAAGAATAAGGGAAAAGGAGGTAGGAGAGGCGGAAGTAGGGAACAGGTAGTCAAAGAATCTGCAGTAGTAATCTCCCCTAAAAAGAAGGTGTCAAAGACAGGAGGGAAGCCGAGACGCTGCGGTCCAAAAGGGGAGCGTGTGCCTGCCAAACCTACGCCGTCGCTAAGATCCTATTTTAAAATCATGGAACAGGTTGAGATTTCCCAGGAAAAGGGGGGCAAGTCTCAGAATGTCCCGCTCCCTCTGGAGAATCGATTTCCTCCGTTAGTAGGGCTTACACAGGGTGAAGAGATACAAGCTGAAAGTGTGAGTTCAGAGACAACCCCTATCTTAAGTCCGGAGTCGTGGTCTAGCCCTACCCCAACTAGTATCACCGAGCCATTCCAAGGAAGTATGAATTTGGGAGGGGTGGAGAACCCCAATCAAAGCGACAGTAGTATATGTGCCAGCGGTAGTCAAAACTTTATGGAAAAGATGTTCTTAAGTCTGCGTCAAGATATTCTAACAAAATTCGAAATATCTGAGATTAACCAAAAGGGGATACGAGACAAATGTGAGATACTTGAGGAGAAGCTCGACGACCTTGCGAAGCGTACTGGAGTCCTAGAAGAGGAGGTTAAAGTTTTATCGGTAGCAGTTACGGATAACTCAAGGATATTGAGTTACTTAAAAACAGAATAGAACGCTACAAGATGACTTAGAAAGGTTGGATACCCAAGCTCGACGCAATAATTTGAGATTCCTCAAAATTCCAGAGGGGGCCGAGAAAGGAGATGTCAAGGCTTTTATATGTGGCCTACTGAGGGAGGAAGTTTTGAAGGATAGACCAGAAATTGATTGGGAGAAAGAGATTCAGAGGGCCCACAGGGACCCCTTTAGGTTGAACTCTGACCGGAAGGCCCCTAGGAAAATTCTGATAAATTTTTTGACTTTCGCTGTAAAAGAGTTAGTGCTGGAACGGGCATTGAAGGGGGGATCTTTGAGTCATGATGGGTTCTCTTATCAAATCAGGTCTGACGTTGGGAAGAGGACAGCCCAGAGGCAGTGGGAACTGGGTTACAAAATGACTGAATTGAGAAGCAAGGGAGCCCAGGTCCAGTTAAAATTCCCAGCCATGTTAAAAATAATGTGGCGAAACAAAATGCACAACATAAGCAACCCAGAGGAAGTCGATATATTTATATCACAGATGGAATGATAAGATATAGGATATATAGAATACATAGGACATAAGTCTTTGTTAAAAGGGTATGAGTTCTCAATTTAGTTGCTTAACGCATTAAGAACTGGTATAGAGTGGCTGTTTTCTTTATTATATTTCATTTCTTTAGGTCTCTCTTTTCTGGGTGAGAAGGGGGAATCGCAAAGGGCGGAATGCATCGCCCAAGGTATGGAGAGGGGGTTTCCCGGGGGGAGGGGGGAATTGGGGGCACAGGGTGTGGGGTGCAATGGGAGAAAAACAAAAAAATAGTCCTCATTAGCCTATTTCTTGAAGGGGTGGAGATAAGACCAGAAGTGGTCATGAGCCCGAATGAAGTTGTATTGGATAACAACTGGGAATATAGTTTCTTAGCATGGATAAGTTAAAAGTAGTTCATTTTTTAACATGGAATGTTAACGGGTTAAGGTCCAGGAGGAAATTGTCTCGGGTTTTGGAAACTCTTAAACAAAGCGCAGCCCAATTAATACTATTGCAGGAAACGCATTTAGAAAGAAGTGAATGTAGGCAATGTTTTTAAAAGATGGGTTCAAGAAGTAGTAAGCTCAGATCAGAGGGGGAGTACGAGAGGAGTTGCCGTCTTAATTAAGAGTAACAATGAAATAAGATTAGTAAAATATGAAACGGATTGCTCAGGTAGATGGTTAGTGGCAACTCTTACAATACAAAATAGGCCTCTGATCTGTGCAGTATATTATGGGCCAAATAATGACAACCCGGAAGCTTTAGCTAAGTTGGAAACTTATCTATTAGAAACTACTGCACCTATTGTGTTGGGAGGAGATTTTAATTTAGTTATGGACAAAGGGCTTGATAGGACTTCAAAAGTGAAGTACATAAACCCACCAAGATAATTTTCTAGATTGAAAAGTATGATGAGGGAGTTTAATTTAATCGATATTTGGCGCATTAAGATGAAGGAAGTCAGAGAGTTTACTTTTTATAGTAAAAAATAGACACCACTCCCGAATTGATTATTTTTTAGTTGATCAAAATCTATGTGCAGAAGTAATAGGGGTAACGCATATTCCTGCAATAGTGTCAGATCATTCGGCAGTGCTTCTGGCTTTGACGGTGCAGCAAAAGGAGGGGCAGAGAAGATGGACATTGGACAGGACCATATTATTAGATAAGGAGGTGGTTCGAGACTTAAGAGAAAAATCGGAGTTTTATTTCCAGGTAAACAATGGCTCGGCGACAAACCAAATAGTTTGGGATGCCTATAAGGCCTATTTGAGGGGGTCTTGAGATCTATAAGTGCAGGCAAAAGAAGGGTGGAAAAACGAGAGGATGAGGATAAAATTGAAGAGATCAAGGTAAAGGAAAGGGAACTCCAGAGGGCCTCGATGGAAGATACAGATAGAGTGCAGGTCTTGAGTAAAGAGTTAGAGGGGCTACAGGCAGCCTTCCAAGGGCGGATTGATAAGAAAGTACTGCATAGATGGAAAATTAGTAAGCTCCAACATTTCGCATATGGAGAGAAGTGTAGCGCCTTACTAGCCTGGAAGGCCAAGGCTGACAGAGCCAGAAATACAATTCAAGAACTAACTAGTAGGACTACAGGGGAAGCATTACATATTAATGTCGACATATGTCGAGAGGCCTGTAGTTTTATGAGAGACCTATATATGGAAGACATTCATCCAGAGAAGGAAGCTATCGCTGAGTGGTTAGGTTTAACGACTCTCCCGCAGCTAACTAATGAACAACAGAAAGCCTTAGAAGGAGAGATTGGGGACGGAGAGATTAGAACTCAGTTTAAGAAAATGGTAAAGGGGAAAGCTGCGGGGCCTGATGGTCTTCCTGTGGAGGTTTACTTGTGTCTTATTGATGTCTTGATTCCAGTCCTAAAAGTTTTGTTTAATGAAATTTATATGAGGGGGGAATATGCTCCTAGGTCCTGGTCAGAGGCTACAGTTACTTTGATTTTAAAACCTAACAAGGACCCATGGAGAGTTGATTCTTACAGACCGATCTCCTTATTAAACACAGACTACAAGATTTTCTCTGGAATTATTGCAGCTCGGGTAACCAAGGTAATAAAACAGGGTATTCACCCCAATCAAAGAGGCTTTATACCTGGGAGGCAACTCAACGAATTAACATTTCAGTTGATAGGGTTGGTAGATATTGCCGAGGCTCGGAATATCCCTCTTACCATAGTGGCGGTCGATGCGGCCAAAGCTTTTGACCAGGTACACTGGAAGTATTTATGGAAGTCTTTACGTAGCTTTGGATTTCCTCAGAATATTGTCACGGCGGTGCAAAACTTGTATTATGGCCCGAGGGCCAGGGTGTTGGTTAATGGGGAGTTGTCTGATTGGTTCGAAATGTTAAGGGGGACAAGGCAGGGTTGTCCTCTTTCCCCGCTTCTTTTTAATATATACATAGAGCCATTGGCAAATTTGATAAGAACAGACACCACTATTCTCCCTTTTAGATCTAATGATTTCGAAGTTAAATTGGCACTATACGCTGATGACATGATGTTATACACAAGTAACCCATTGGAAGCAATCCCCAATTTGATGAGAAAGGCAGAAATATTTGGCCAGATCTCTGGGTATAAAATAAATATTGATAAAACTGAGATAATGGAGTGGAATCAGGACCCACTGAGTCATGGGGTAAAAACACAAATACGATACCTGGGAGTTTTAATCACACTGAAGTTAGAAGACATCGTAAAAACTAACTGGAAGAAAACTAGTCAAGATGCGATAGGATTAATGGTAAAGTGGGCGAACCTCCCCCTAAACATTTATGGTAGGGTAAATTTAATAAAAATGATCATTCTTCCGAAATTTACTTTCCTTTTTAACTCTATTCCGTTAACATTTAAGAAAGAAGACATAGCTAAACTCCAGGGGAAAATAGGGAGTTTTATTTGGTCATCAAAAGGACCCAGGATATCCTGGAAGAAATTGAGGAGAAGACTGGAGTTGGGAGGATTGGCACTTCCAGATTTGCTTGCATATTGCTATGCATTTCATTTTAAAAATGTGCGTATGTTGGCAAATAAGATAGACAAGTCATCAATTGGCTCACTTTTTGAGGCCATGCTGGAAGATATCCCGCAAGGTCAATGGCACTTTCTTTTTAAATTCGGAGACCCTACGTTTTTTAAGAAAGTCAGACTGAAGGTCCTGAAGGCTGCACTGAATACCTGGATGTACGTGAGGAAAGCACTGAGAGTTCCATACTTGTCGTCCTATGCTCCTATTTGGGATTCTCCAGGCACCCCAGAGTGCCTGAGTGATCAACTTAGCCTGCCCCTGAAATCAGGGGGTATTCTTTATTGGGCGGATCTCAAGGAGGGCGTGAGTATGATAAGTTGGGAGGCTATGAACAATCTGTCCAATGGATGGCTAACGAGGTTTAAATACTACCAACTGAGCTCCTGGTGGGTGATACAAGACTGGGTGGAGGAAGAGGAGACTAAATTCAGCCAGGTGTTTAGAAATGACCAGTGGAAAAAAGAAATGTCGTACTGGTATTGGGCTTTTTTGGAAGCAGATACAGAATTTGAAAGTGAAATTATAAAATTATGGGGTCAGGAGTTTGGAGAGAGTAATGTGAAGCGAATGTGGTGTGAATCATACGGTATCCTACGATCAGCTGTTAAACCAGCATCACTTAAACGCAACCACCTATTTACCACCTATAGAGTGTATTGGTCACCTGCTAAGCTGTCTAGGATCACCAACAACGTATATAATTGCCCAAGATGTAAATTGACAGTGGCGGATGATATCCATTTATTTATGCTTTGTCCAAAAATCTCATCATATTGGAACTCTGTTTGTGATTTTATAGGGGAAACAACCGGGACACGGATCTCAGTAAGTCCTCGCCTAATTTTTTTGGGGTTAAATTCGGAAGCAGAAGTGCAGCTCTCAGTGAGTAACATAAAGTTTGTGTTTTATGTTATCCTTTTGGCAAGATGCGAGATCTGTAGACTATGGAAATCGGAAAGTCCTCCATGTTTTTCTGAGTGCCTTAGAAATGTTATATACACTAGTGAGTCGGATTTGGCATGTGACACTACAAGTGAAAAGAAAATTTGGGCTTCGTTGGTAAAGTGCAGAGAAAAGACAATGTGAGTCCTATGATTAAGCCAATCTTGCTGTCGGCTACAGTCTCTCCTTTTGGCGGTATCATAGTAGCAAGGAGATGGAAGTGGACACAGCTATATACTTGTGGGTCACTATGTCTGTCTGTCCCACGGGTTATCGGACAAGCCCCTTGGGTAAGACCCAGTGAGACCAGAGTACACCCTAACAAGAGTGTTGGCAGAATGAGGACAAAAAAAAAAAGAATCAAACAATACAAAATATAATGAACATATATCGGGCATTACAATAAAGACAAACAAGAAGGACAAAAAAGAGAAGAAATAAACAACATTAGCATAAATATTTGGTTATGCCATATGTCAAATTATATTAATCAGTATATATCAATATATCAATAAATTAGTGAACTTGAATTTTCAATATAGTGCATTCACTGCAATGGTGTCAAAATAGTGGGACACATCACACTTCTAAACAATTCTTATGAGATGTAAGTGGTGGAGTGGCAGTGCAGTGCTTGCTCAGGTATGTATTTCAGGTGAAGTTAAAAGACTGTAGAGAGCTTGTCATGCATTTAAAGTGGTTTATTTAATGAAAGATTAGCTACAAATCATCTGGTTGAGTATTGTGCTTAAATAAAGCATTGCTGGCCGTAACATGGTATAAGAGCTGGTGAGAGCAGGGAGGATGGGAGGCCATTATAATTTTGAGTTGGTAAGTAATCTATACACTAGTGCATTACAAGGTCTTTTGAGCAGAGACTGCTCCCCTTGGAGTCTTTGTACCAAAATCCAGTCTCATTTACAATTGCAAAAATGTCGTTTTAAGGCCACAAATCCCAATTGACTGAATCTGGATAATGATTTTGTTGACTCTTAATCACACTAAATAAAACAGAAGGTCCACCAGTATGGCCGTTTACCACTGTGGTTAGAGTTGGAAACATAGGTTTTCACATTGAGGTGGTTGCATGTGGGGCCATTAGGGAAGCAATGAACATTAACAAACATCTTACCCTGGAGAAAATCACAAACTTTCCAAATAGTTTTCACACATAATTTGTGCTCTTAATTTTAACAACGAAAGGGATAAATGTGTACAATGTGTGTGAAAAACATGCAAGAACTCTCATATTCGAAAGGAGTGTTGTGAAGTGTCCGAAAATAGACATTCTTAATGTATGAATACACTCTTCCTCCACTTTATTCATGCTAACAGTCCACACCTGCAGGAAATCGGTATACAAAGAGTAGATTTCCAATGCGATATAAGATGTTGTGACTCCATCCATTAATGAACAACTATAGGTCGAATTAGAAAGTAATTTTTAACTGCAAGTTAGCTACCACAATTCAGAGGTTGGTGGGAAAGAAGCATTTTACAGTGCCCAAATAATCCCGAATGACTCGCTTCGCAGACGCTTCCTCTTCAAAGTAGCAAAGTCAGGAAATTGTGTGGTTACAGACAGTCTCGAGATGCAATTTCTTACACTGTGAGACAGCACAGGCCACATCAAAAAACATTTTTCTCTGGATATTTCATGCCCTTGGTAGTAAGTTAAAGTAGTGTTATATATGCACTTTTACCATTGTGCAATAAAAGCAGGTTTCTGGAGGTGGTAATCAGAGGCGGACTGGGCTATAGGGCAACCAGGCAGTGACCGATGGGCTGGTCTCAAAGATCAGTGTGTGGACCGATCGTTTAGCAGCTTCTGGGCCTATTTCATGGGCAGGTGGGCTGTTTTTTTCTGTAGATTTCCATAATATTACCACAAATATTCCTGCGACAAACACAGATGCATGCAGTCTCTTATGCCTTGCAAAATACTAATACAGTTTGCCTTTTCAATTTCAAAACTGGCATTATTTGCACATTTTGACCACTTTTTTAGCTGATTTGCTAGCCGGGGCCACTTTTAATTTTGTGCCTATTTTTTGCCCCAGCCCTACCCTGTAATGTGAAGCAATAATGTTTGTGCACATTTGTTGTGTGGCATTTTATTCTATTATTTTTGTGCCGCTGTGTTTTTGTGTTGTATTATTGCAATGTGATGTTTCATCGTACTGTGGTTGTACTGCGTTCTTTGCTAATTGTTTTGTTGTGCCCTATTGTGTTTTAATTGGGTTATGTTGCTTTGCGTATGTTATTGTGTTATGTTGTATTGCTTACTTTCCATATGTCAGCAAATGCTGCTGCATTTTCAGTCAAAAGCAGCACATGCATTGAAATCCCCCATAACAACCGAGCATTTACCACTGTCTAAGGTGGTAAAATAGTGTTGCTCCAGCTCTTCACATTTTTAAGTCACCAGTCAGCCCTAAACTCTGGCAAAATCAACTTTTTACATTATGTGATATAGCCTCAATTGTGGTTAGTCCAACAAATGGATGCAAACGGGGTCAGGCTTGCCTATAGAGCAGTCTGGGAGGTCCAGAAGAGGTCAGTGTGTGGGCTGGTTTTTGGGCTGTTTCTGGGCCTGTTATATGGCCCGGTAGGCACTTTTAAACTGATTTCCCTGGTATTACCACAAACATTGCCTGCCACAAGCACAAATACATGAATTCTCTCATACCTTGCAAAACACCTATACAGTGTCTTTACAAGTTCAAAACTGACCTGATTTGCAAATGTGAGTCACCTTTTTAAATATCTGATTCACTAATAGTGGCCACTTTTATTTTGGTGTCTGGGCCTATTTACTGTCCCAGTCCGACCCTGGATTCTGACTAGTAAGGCAGGTATCTAGAATGCAATACGGATGCCTCTACAGGGAGGAGAGGAGAGAAAGCGAAGGGAAGGAAGGGGCAGAGGCAAGGCAAGGCTACAGGAGGGAGGGGATGGGCTTTGGAAGGGCAGGAAAAGAGAGGGAACCGAAGCAAAGGGAACTGAATGGAGCAGAACGGAATGGCATGGCAGGGAAGGGAAGGGAAATACAGGGCGCCACAACTGATGCTGCTAAAGTAGTCCTGATGATAAAATAAGAACATGTTCTGGAGCCCACAGTCCACAAACCCGACCTTTACTTTGTCAATTGCAGCTTTGTATTGGTACATTGTGTTCCTTGCTAGAGAGTCTGTTCAATAATGTCTTAGATATTATGGATAAATCACTATTCTCTTAACACTGCTCTTCCTTTTTCACTTCAGGCTGTTTTTGATTCCTGGTTCATGCTTTTCCATCCACTTCTCTACACAGCCTACCCGGCCCTCTGCATGGGGATGCTAGATCAGGTATTGTTGATGTTACTCACAAATGTGAATAATACTTTTCACCCCAAACACTTAAATCGAAGCGCTCACAAGCCCCTGGCCTACAATTTATTTTTGGATTCTGAAAGGTATTTCATGGCTGCTGCATTCTTACTCATGGAGGGCTTGGTTCCCCTTGTGTCCAGGGAGCGCATTGTATTGCGACGACTGAACGAATGCGCATTGCACAACAGGCTATATCTAGGTAAAATGCATAAACGTACAGACGCTAATATGGACATCTGTAAATGAGACACAGTCAGCTCCAATCCATAGGTAAATTCACAAAACATTGTGGGGAGAATGTATGGCGGTTTCCAGTTCTGTCTTTTTTTCAGTTTATGTGGAGCAATTCCACCTACGACTATGGTGACATGGCTTATGGTTTTAGGAAGAGCCCTTGTGAGGAATGTATGATAATTTAAATTGATCGATGCGATGTAGAATTCCAATCAAGTTTAATGTAAGGGAACAACAGGGTCTTACAGCCTCACAGGTACAGTTAGCAGCCCCAACTGCCACAGACAGAATATTGCTGAGGAGACCCTCTCAACATTCTAAATCAAGAGACTTGAAAGGAAGGCAATCATTATCAGGGAGCCCAAAAGAATGGGTGTGAGTGGAGGGAGGTGGGAGTTAAGGATAATAGAACGTACCGTGATGAGACAGAACTTAACTGTACAAAAGAATTCATGTCTGAAACTGGTAACTTCATTCCGAGTCTCACCATTGCTACTACTGCGAATATAATACATTATTTCACTGTGAAAAAGCACTCTTGAATTTAGCTGGTTCTAACCTTAGCCAGCAGCTTTAAACATCTCATCACCTGAGACAGAAGTATGTTTGACATGAAGCCACAGCACTCTTCCCATTGTTCTTCAGAGCACTAAAAGCTGATTGGCCAGACTTTACTCAGCAAGCGTTTTTAAAACTTACGTGTCTGGTTGTAATAAGATCTAAAATTAGCAACATCAAGATATAATATGAACAAATTCTTATCTAGGTCACTGAACAGAATGCTTCTCTGATGATTACAAATTGCACACCTCTCTCGAAGACTCCAAAAAAAAAGACCAATTTCCTTTAAAGTCAGTTGAAGATGGAGCGTGATGTCACTTCCTCTATCAGCCCTTATTGTGATGCTGCTGCACATTGCTTTTGCCAATTAGACCCCCACACACAGGGCCGGCTTTATGGCAGTGTGACCGGTGCGGCCGCACTGGGCGCTGTACTGTGGAGGGGGCGCTGGCCTAAGTGGGGCACTGTGTTTAGCAATAACTTATGATTAGAGAGATGAGGGGCACTTTTGCCCGGTGGTAGTGAGAGAACCTGAGGGACAGTCATGGGGTGTGGGGGCGCCAAAAATAATTGTTGCACCAGGCGCTATCAGCGCTAAAGCCGGCCCTGCCCATAAATTTTTCAGAATTGCACAATGGACCATTTACTGCTCGCAGATAAAGCTCCAAAGAGCACAATTTCAAATAATATACATATAGGATGCCTGTGAGAAAATGGACTTCAAGTGGGACCTTATTTGGGAAAGCCCAACAGCTCTGGTCTCCTGATTTGTGGCCTCAAGACTAGTTAGCGCCCCCACCCCTAGTCAGGTAGTAAAAAATCTTGGTGCTAGACTAGACCAAGCTTTAACAATGAAAGAGCAGGTCCTGTCCACACATGCACTTGCTTCTATATGATGTGCCTTATGAGGAGAGAACTTCCTTTTCTCCTGCTTTTGGCTAGGAAAACCTTGGTGCAAACCCTCATTGTTAGCAGGTTGGATTATGGCAATGCACTATTGCCTTCGGCCAAAGAGACATTACTGTCCCAATTATGAGTCGTACAAAATACAGCAGTACGGCTCATTTGTAACCTTCCCTCAAGATCTGCTTCTACTCCACTTTTAAGAACTCTACACTGGCTACCTGTCAGAAAGAGAATTATATTCAAAATCTGCTGTTTAACACACAAAGCTTTAATGAGGAAAGGTCCCAGCTATTTACACCAGAAGCTTAAACACTACTATCAAGTTTCAAGGTTCAAAAACACTTTATTCGGATAACTTCGTATCCATAAAAGCACAACATAGCAGCAACAAATTTAAAATATACAAAGAGAGTCATAATCAAATCCATTGACGACATACAATGTACAAAAAATCTTTGAATTCATAAATAATCATAAATAGATAAAAGCTCAGGGGTAGACATCATTTGGCGTGCACGAACTGCGATTCTCAAGAAAGTGCCTGTGCGAAAGACCAGTTCTTCATTGTCCATGGCAAGTAGCCTCAAATGAGCGTTTTCCAAACTGATGGGCATATGCTTTTTAAAATACGGAGTTAAAAACCATTTGATATACTTTAAATAATAATTACAAAAAAGCAAAAAATGTCAAATGGATTGACCACTCTGGCCATCACACGGACAGGATATGCAATCAAGGTTAGAGTGATAGCCAAGGGGAAAACATAATACAAATTTAATAGTACCTGCCCTTAGACGAAACAAAAGGCTCCTCTCCCAATGGCTCATAGGTAAAATAATGTAATTAGCCAGCGGGTGTACAGAATTATCAATAGCCATGTAGCTGTAAACAAGTGATTTTCTAGATTCCTTTTCAATCCTTTCTGTTCTATATAACGAATAGAGCGCACTCCTAAGCTCATTTTTATTCGTCGTCATTGCTGTGCTGGGATCTAAGAAAATTCTTCCTTTGTTAACGCTACATAGGCTCTGATACACCCCTGACAGCCATGGTATATCCTTCCCTTTCACACATCCCAAACAGTCACTAATAATCTCTCTCGTTAGGGATGCGGCCGCGTTATTCCAAACCGATAGCCAGAAAAGGGCAGGTCGGGCCCTGATAAAATCTTCAATAAAATTTAGGTTGAGTTCCCTGTGACAGGTATACTGTGGGGTCGAGATTGGGACACCTAATAATTTTCTGCAAAATCTATTTTCTTCCTGTTGGATGCATGTGCTCTTAGCAAGGCCCCAAACCTCAGCACCATACGTGGCTGTTGGCACGCATTGGGACTTAAATTTTTTTTAAATAGCTAAAATAGCACCTGTTCTCTTTGGACGCGGAAGTCTAAGGATCGAGTTGGTGGCCTTTGAGAACTTGCTCCTGGAGTGAGCCATATGCTCAGTCCAGGAGCTGTTCGCAGCAAAGACCACCCCAAGATAAGAAAAGGTGCTAGTGCTCATCAGCTTCTGGTTGCCCACCGATATTGAACTGAGTTGACGTTTCTTCGGACCACACGACATTATGAATGACTTTTTAAAATGAGTGCGTAAATCCAAACTCTCCATGTGGTTAACGAAACCCTGCACTAAGATGCGCAAGGAATTCGGAGTGCGGCCCATGAGGACCGCATCGTCTGCATAGAGTAGTACGGGGAGTAATTTTCCATTAATTTTTGGAACATCTTGGGTTAGTGTTTTCAGTGTTTTATTCAACCCATTAATATATATAACAAGCATTGGCATAGCCAATAGGTCTCGCTTTTGGGACCTTATAAGTATTTAGTTATGCAGCACAATATCCTTGGTGCAACAACATCAACTGTTGCATGGCTAAACACTTATAAGGTCCTAAAGGCGAGACCTATTGGCTATGCCAATGCTTGTCTTTAATGAGCAGGGAGCCTTCAATCTAAAGTGCTCGTCTATGAACTATGAATTCAGATTTGGAAAGAATGAAAGATAATGAGGGAGAAGATGAAAGGTGTGAATATATAGAATGGTTTACACAGCTGCCAAGGTTTCAGATTGCTATGTGTGACATTTTCATAATTTTAGTTGAATTATGAGTGACATTTAATGACTATGAGTGACACTTTCTCGCGCGCAAAATCAAGCAATGAAAATGAGGGAAATAGGTATAGGCTGAATAAATAAGACTTTACGCAAATGAGTACAGCGTCTTGTTAACAAAACTGTAAATATCACAAATGAACTCCACTCAAACACTAATAAAATCATTAACCCCGAGCGGCCGCCCCGTTGCTGCGCTGCTACCTGCCCAACCCTGCAGGCATCGGCACACATCAACATGACCCACCGGCTATCACAGAGGCTCTGCTGACTTTGGTGACACCACTGGCACTGAAAGTAATTGGACAGGCAGCAGCACCACATATAGTCAGTCACAGAGTGACTCAGTGACTCCCGACCGTCCCAACACGAGTTGGTGGGCTTTATGTCACGTGACTTAGAGAGACTAACTTCAGCTGTAACAGGGCATGCTGTACCCTCGCCCCATAGTTGAACCAACAGTACGCATTTTATGTGCAGAAACATCTTTCTGGCATCCTGATGCCCTCAGACATCCCGAAGACTCTGCCCGCTGAACCCCACAATGGAGCAGCACCAACAAAGGCAGCAGTTAGGGCTATCAGAAGCAACAACGTTTAAGTTAGGAGGGGCACAGTTTACAAGTAATCCAAAGAGTAAAACACAGTTACCTCTTTCTTTCTTTGCGTTGTGTTCCGACCGCCGTCCACTGCAATCGCCGATCACTGCTGTGACGTGAAGCTCGGCTGTAACTGAATTAGGCGCGGCGCCGGTCACATTACATTTTGACTGCACACAGCAGCCCGGGCCGGTGCGAGAAGCAGAAGGAGACAGCGCTGCACGCGCCATAATTAAAGCCCCACCGCAAATTCTCCCATAACAAACTCCCCGCCTTGGCAGCAGGACGTCACGTCTCCCCCGTCGCGGCGCAAGACGTTATAAAATAAATCAACTTAATCTGACCGGTCTGTCCCGCCCGGCTGTGACGGTAGTAGCCATTTGGCCTAACAATGAAGTCAAGCTATCTGAGAGTGGCGCCACAGGAAATAATTAGATACAATGTAGCAGTGAGCTGCCTGCCAGCAGCAGTCTTAGCTCAGCTACAAGCACCAAACCTGCAGGATCTTGAGCAAACAGCAAGAGAGGAAGTTGGCTCTGTCGGCCCAAAGCCGGTAGTTCTGACCGTTTGGCCTCATCCTCTCCCCGTCGCTATATCTTCTTGCGTTAGCAACTGCCTGCCTGAAGAACAAAGTCAATGATCATATGGCAGCTGTTTTGTCCCTCTAGCTTGACACGTTATCACGAGTGCCGCGCGTGATGGAACGAAACCGAAACTTAAGGAGCTGCTTAAATATAGCAGCGGTGTATATTCACTCCGGTCCTGCAGACGTGAATGGCTGCAACGATGTTTTGAAGGTATGGTACTCTATTTCAAACGATTTCTCTTTCCAGTTATCAGTATTACAGAATACAATGTATTTGCTTGTGCTTCTCGTCTTTGACAGCCAGGAATTAACATTTACTGCTACAGACGGAGTGTGGAGACTAGGTTCACGATGTTTTATGATATTGGCGATAATAATGCAGCCCCAATCACAGCCAATTGTTTATAGAATTGTAAACAATGAAGGAAAGAAATAAGCGGAAGGAAGTGTTAAAGAGGAGCTAAGTGACTGAGAAAGAGAGATCGGAATGACAACAAGCCCGCGAGTGGTGCGCACGCACCACAGAGGAGCGAGGGGCGAGCGGCGCGGCAGCCTGCTCAGCTGACGAGGACGCTCAGCTGACCAGGCGCTCGTGCGTCGTGGCTGGCCTTTGGATGTGTACGCGCGGCAGACATGTGTTTCCACTTATCGCGCCCGCGTCTGGGCACGATAATTGGAAACATATGTTTGCCGCGCGTACCCATCTCAAAAGGCCAGCCACGACGCACGAGCGTTTGTTGGACTGCTTTTCAAACTCGCTACATTAAGTCTTCGCCTCTAAGCAGCGCTTGCGCGCTACTCGAGGCTCGACCTAATAAAAAGGAGGGGAGCCAGAACACAACCCTGTCTGACTCCCCTCCCTACTTCTACGGCTTCAGTGACCTCGCCCCCACATCCAATCCTCACCCGGGCTTTAAGATCTTTGTGAAGGTGTGCCAAGAAGTACTCCAAGGGCTCATCCAGTCCATAGGACAGAAGGATAGACCAGAGCTTTGACCTATTAACAAGGTCGAAAGCGGAGGTCAAATCCATAAAGGCCAAATAGACTGGAGATGCCCGCGCAATGGTGTATTTGCCCACAGTTAGGTTAAGGTTAAGGCATTGTTCGTTAGTGCCCACCTTACTACGGAAGCCCAGTTGACAAGGGTCTAAAATTCCATTTTCCTCAGACCACTCCAAGATCCTGTTATACAGTACTCTCCCTAAAATTTTTAAAGTATTGTCAATTAGGGAGATAGGTCTGTAACAACTGGGTTGAGAGCGGTCCCCTTTTTTGAAAATCAGAACAATAATGCTTGTGGACCAAGAACTAGGTAACGGGGCGTACGTTAAATTATTAAAAACATTTAAAAGTAGAGGTGCCCAAAAGTATGGCTTGTGTTTAATAAGGTCAATGGGTAGACCATCTGGTCCAGGGGCTTTATTGCCCGCGCTCTGCTGAATCGCTTCGGCCACCTCGTGTATGGTCATCTGTATTCTGGTTAGTGGCCCCGGCTCAAAATGATCTGCCTCTCGTGCTGGTGCAGCATAAATTTCTGAAAAGTGGTTTTCCCACGACTCGCTCACAATAGTGCAGCTAATAGGAGTAAGAAGCTGCCCCATGGAACGCAAATCCCTGACTGCTGACCAGAATGTGTCACCTTTTCTAGTGTTTGCTGCTAACACTAATGCCTCCCAACGATTACATAAAATTTCTGCTTTCCGATTTGAGATCGCAGTTTTGTACCTCAGACTAGCCGATTTCACGTCACGGTTACATCTAGGGTCGGATGATAAGGCTCTGCGCAATTGTTTATTTGCTTCAGAGCACTCATGATCGAACCATCTGGGGTCACGTTTAACATGGGAGGTAGGCTGTGACAAGAGAGTTTTTATGGCTACACAGAGTTTATTAAAATCATGGACGGCTTCAGGAAATGGGTCTTGGGCTGATAAGCATGAATTAATAAGATACATATTGTCCTTTACCACTGTCTCAAACAATTTATTATTATCTATACCCCTCCATATTAATTTCAGGTTGTCAGTAGAGGGTGTTAGATTCCTGGCCCCACATTCAGAAGTGAACATGGGCCGTGGTGCTAGACTCAATCCTATTCTAATGGAATTGTGATTCCCCTTGACTCTTAGCAATAACTTCAGCTTCCATTAGTTGGTCAGCAAGATGGGGGGATATAAAAAAGAAGTCTATAGTCGAAGAACACCCCCTTCCTCTGAATGTTGGCACAGAATGATTATTTGCAGATGTTACGCCCACAATGTCCATAACATTAGTAAAGTTGTGCGTGCTCAAAAGCATAGCCAACTCAGCGCCCCTACTGCAGGTAGAGCTTGAGTTATGAAACCCTGAGCTATATGGTCTGTCTATTAATTTTGCATTAAAATCACCCCCCTAAAGGATGCCAAGGATTTTTGCTGTTTCTTGCAGGGAATCAAGGTGAGAAATAAAATCAAAAAGCTTAATGAAGTTCCCATTGGGGGTAGAATTAAAATCATTATTGTAAAAATTAATCAGATAAAAAGAGACTCTCCTTTTGTACAATAAAACTTGAAAGTTACAACTATTAGTGGGTAAAACCTTAATGCTGCCCCCGGCAGCAATATTGACCCCAATTGATAGGCCCCCCGAGGGGCGGCCAAATATGGGGCTGGGGGCTACAATATTATAGCAGTGGAACCCATTAATGTGTAATTCTTGAGTGGCCCAGGTCTCCTGAAACATAACTATATCCTGTTCCTTTATTAAACATAGCCAATCCGGGTCGCCAAGCCTCTGTTGAAGGCCGGCCACGTTCCAACTCAAAATGCTTAAGTCTGTATCTGCCTTTACTTTAGAATTTGTTAACTGATCATCTAACATATCAGTCGGTAGGGAAGAAACAAGATTCTGAGAATTTTCTAAGGGACCAAGTTGATATTCCGATGGGGATTTTTGTCAATCCTGTGTATCCAAACCGGACAGGGCCTGAAATCTGTTGGATACAGGGATCGAAGTGAGCATGTGATCAGTGGGCCTAATTTGTGGCTTATAAAAATAGCCCAGAGGGAGCGCACAGATTCCATGGCTTTGAATAAATGTTTGCTCACAAAAACTTAATATGCATCTTACCAAATGGGGCCTGCGAAAGTTGATCACAACACAATCACCATCAATGTTTTTGGGGGATTGACCAACCCATTATACCCGGCGGACCAAGAGGATCTCGTTCATACAGGATGGGTGAAACCTTTTATGTTTAGTTAACCAGTCCACAGTCTTATTACGGAGACCAGACCAAGACTCCCTCTGATCCTCTGATAGAGTGGGTACACCAGCCAGAACCAATACATAGGGGCAGGTACCCGGTGGTAAACTCAGGACATTGGTGTTAGGTCTCCGGCATTTGCTCCTTGTATTATCTGTTATGTTCCGGCTTACATCAAATGGTATCGTCCCGGGAGCTAAGAGCTCAGACTGTCCGCTGCATAAGTCCATAGCTCTCGGGATGGGTTCCTGATAATGGTCCAGTGAGTTCCTCTGCTCAATATTGAGTTCCTGTGCATATGGTACCTTGGTTTTGCGACAGATAGTCCGAGTGTTAACAGATAAGGGTGCTTTATGTGTGGTAGAGCTTAGAATTGGTAAATTAGGTCTTGGATTAGCATCTACCGGCATAAAGAGGCCCACCCCCACATTATCACCCCGCTTTGGGGTCTCGTTGGCACCACAGTTATTCAAAATGTCCATAAAGGTAACCAGACGTTCCACTTTTTCCCAAAGCGGGGTAAGATTCCTGTCAAGTAAGTCTTTGAAATGGGATAGTGCTGTTTCCAAAGTAATCTCCACAGCGGTGGCTAAAACAACACCCCCATTAGTAGCTTCCGTTGTCGATAGAGATACTGCATCGGTCTGGGTGCTAACAGAATTAGTTACCGTGGTTACATGGTTTACATGGTTTGCTATATGGGTGGCCTGATTAGCAGATCTAAGACCTTTTGATTTTTAGATTTCTGGGCGGCAGCGCCCCGCTTCCGTTTGGCTGATAGAACTCTCACCTTAGACTCCTCGCAGATTTTAGCAACCCGTCCTCTGGTGGTTATACTAGGCCCATTAGGAATAGCCGTAGATGATACATCTGAATTTACCAAGGGGCTAATCTGAGACAAGGTTGGAGGAGTAGAGGGCAAGCGCAGTTGTGGGGTCCCACCCAAGTTGGGGATGCCTAATGATGAACGGCTCTGTGTTGTGCTGGGATCTAGAGAGAGGCGCCGTTCAGTCATTTCTATTTCATGAGTTAGCAATGATTCAGCCCTTACAATAAATGCGTCTAGAGTCCCTGCCACTCCTTTGCGCTTGCTCATGCTGAGAGTTATATGTGGGCGAGGCCAAGTTCAGCAAAAAAACAAACAAAGATATGCTCAACAGTACCTGGCGATTAGGTGGAATAGTCCTGTACAGGTACCCAGGTGTCAGAGAGGGGGCCCAGCCCAGCCTCTTCCGGGCTCCGACGGGCGTGGACGGGCCCGCCCTTGGCGTGGGCTTGGCCCGGGCACGCCCACGCGCGTCCCGTGCTGCGGGATCACAGGCGTCGTTTTAAGCGCCTCCTGGCGCTTCCTCAATGGCGCGGCGGCGCGCGTGGGCTACTGGGGCCGCTGGGGCTGCTGGAACTTGTGGTCCTCCAAGGTCCTCCGGGACCAGGATGGAAGATGCCCGCAAATGACTCGTGGCAATGGTGGCGGCAAACAGAAAAGGCTCCCGCGCTGCGGGATCCCAGGCGTCATTTTAAGCGCCTCCTGGCGCTTCCTCAATGGCGCGGCGCGTGTGGGCTACTGGGGCCGCTGGGGCTGTTGGAACATGTGGTCCTCCGGGACCGGGATGGAAGATGCCCGCAAATGACTCGTGGCAATGGTGGCGGCAAACAGAAAAGGCTCCTGCGCTGCGGGATCCCAGGCGTCGTTTTAAGCGCCTCCTGGCGCTTCCTCAATGGCGCGGCGGCGGCGCGCGTGGGCTACTGGGGCCGCTGGGGCTGCTGGAACTTGTGGTCCTCCAAGGTCCTCCGGGAAGGAAGATGCCCGCAAATGACTTGTGGCAATGGTGGCAGCAAACAGAAAAGGCTCCCGCGCTGCGGGATCCCAGGCGTCGTTTTAAGCGCCTCCTGGCGCTTCCTCAATGGCGCGGCAGCGCGCGTGGGCTACTGGGGCCGCTGGGGCTGCTGGAACTTGTGGTCCTCCAAGGTCCTCCGGGACCGGGACGGAAGATGCCCGCAAATGACTCGTGGCAATGGTGGCGGCAAACAGAAAAGGCTCCCTCTGATGATTACAAATTGCACACCTCTCTCGTAGACTCAAAAAAAAAAAGACCAATTTCCATTAAAGTCAGGTGATGATGGAGCGTGATGTCACTTCCTCTATCAGCCCTTATTGTGATGCTGCTGCACATTGCTTTTGCCAATTAGACCCCCACACAAATGGCCGGCTTTATGGCAGTGTGACCGGTGCGGCCGCACTGGGCGCTGTACTGTGGAGGGGGCGCTGGCCTAAGTGGGGCACTGTGTTTAGCAATGACTTATGATTAGAGAGATGAGGGGCACTTTTGCCTGGTGGTAGTGAGAGAACCTGAGGGACAGTCATGGGGTGTGGGGGCGCCATAAATAATTGTTGCACCAGGCGCTATCAGCGCTAAAGCCGGCCCTGCGCATACATTTTTCAGAATTGCACAATGGACCATTTACTGCTCGCAGATAAAGCTCCAAAGAGCACAATTTCAAATAATATACATATAGGATGCCTGTGAGAAAATGGACTTCAAGTGGGACCTTATTTGGGAAAGCCCAACAGCTCTGGTCTCCTGATTTGTGGCCTCAAGACTAGGTAGCGCCTCCACCCCTAGTCAGGTAGTAAAAAATCTTGGTGCTAGACTAGACCAAGCTTTAACAATGAAAGAGCAGGTCCTGTCCACTACATGCACTTGCTTCTATATGATGTGCCTTATGAGGAGAGAACTTCCTTTTCTCCTGCTTTTGGCTAGGAAAACCTTGGTGCAAGCCCTCATTGTTAGCAGGTTGGATTATGGCAATGCACTATTGCCTTCGGCCAAAGAGACATTACTGTCCCAATTATGAGTCGTACAAAATACAGCAGTTTAGCTCATTTGTAACCTTCCCTCAAGATCTGCTTCTACTCCACTTTTAAGAACCCTACACTGGCTACCTGTCAGAAAGAGAATTATATTCAAAATCTGCTGTTTAACACACAAAGCTTTAATGAGGAAAGGTCCCAGCTATTTACACCAGAAGCTTAAACACTACTATCCATTCAGGAACTTGAGATCCATGGAGAAAGCCTTACTTACCATCCCCTGCATCCGACGGTCAAGGTGTGGCTAAAGGTCTTTTCGTACCTGGCTCCCACATATTGGAACAATTTGCCATTTCATATCCGTACTTGTACTGATTACATCAAATTTAAGAAATTACTTAAGACTGATATGTTTTAACTCAGTGTTCTATTCTCCTTCCTGCTGCTGTCCACAACGCCAAGATACCCTTGTTGGGGTGATTCGTGCGCGATATAAAATTACATTAACATAACAACCTGAAAGCAGCAGCACACAGAGTAGGTAAACTGAACTCTATCACCCCTTATTTGGTTCTCCAGGTTCTACTCCTTCCTTTCTACCTAGCCCTTCAGTAGTAAATAGAGGTTAACTGAGGGCATATATTATGACAACAAGTTCATCCCATGAAGCCTTCATCGCGAAGGAGTGTATTATATCACTTGCCCTACCCCTGGAATTTTGGCATCCATGTTAGTGAATGACAAATGGAATATGTTGCTGAAACAAAATGCGGAAGTCAAGGAAATGCCTAATGCTTTGGAAGATCTGCCAGTTCCACTGAATATCCTTTGTGAGCTTGGTCGCAACACATACTCTGCCATATGTCAGTACCTCACACCTGCAACTGGAAAATGCCAAATACCCCCAGGTACTATTTTTTCACACACTGATTTCAACTGAAGCACCAACCACTATGAAATTCACCTTAGACAGCCCTTTAATGTTGTGCCGCTACCTGTATTTCTTCAAACAAATGGGAGAAATCGACGATGGCCTTCATGCCTGTTGGACTTGGCCCTTTTTGGCTAAAGTTCCCTAAACATGGTGTTGCCAACTTAGATGCTTTGGACACTTTGCCACTGCTAATCAGTGTCAAAGTGCAAGTGCTCCCTGTATAAAGTGTAATGGTAATTGGTTGTCCATGATTGGTATGCTTGCCTTACTATAAAAGTCCCTAGTAAAGTGCACTATGTGTGCCAGGGTGGGTAATGCACATGCTACTAGTGGGCTTGCAGCACGAATTGTGCCACCCACACAAGTAGCCTTAAGGAGGGAACTCAGGCCTGCCACTGCAGTGCCTGCGCGCAGTTTGTTAAACTGCCATGTTGTTCTGACAAGTGCACCCACTTGCCAGACCTTACCCTTCCCTTTCTATGCACATCAGACACCCCTATGGTAGGTCCAAGGTAACCCCTGGGCAGGGTGCAGTGCATGTGAAAGGTAGGACATGTACTAAGGTGTGTACCATGTCCTAACAGTGAAATAATCTCCATTTCGTTTTTCACTGTGGAAAGGCCATCTTGCCCATAGGATAAAATGGGGAGGCTCGGTAATATGTTTTCCAGCCTATCTTCCCAAAGGCTTAAGATGTAGAGGTGAAGTTTAGTGTGCCTGAACTCACAATGTAATAACACATCTTTTTATGAAGGTGGTTTTTGCATTGTGTGTTTAGAAGCCACTCTTTTAGAAGTGGCTGGGTTTTTGTGCTCTAACATTTCTGTGTGTCTCTGCCTGGTTGTGGATTGACTGTCTGGATTTGAAAGTGATAGGATCTGGGGAATGTCTTGACCCAGGGGAGGAGGTGAGACAGCAACAGGCTGACCTGCATCTGGAGTGTAGGGGGGAGGAGTAGCCCCTAGAGGTGAAGAGGCCTGGGCTGCAGCCATAAACCAATGGCTCTGTCCCCTGCTGACTGATTGAGGATCCAGACCCCCACTATCAAAGGAATAAGGTGTCACTGGCAGGGAGGCACCCAGAACTGGTTTGAACAGGGGTCAGTGCCCCCCTGAACACAAAGACTTCAAAGACATTTAGGGGTATAACTATGAGAGCTGAAGCCCCTGAACTTTGGAGAAATGGATTGATCAAGATTGAACAAGACTGAAGCTACTTCGTGGTCAAGAGGAACCTTTGCCAAGGAAGTAACAGCTGAAGAGACTGAAGGAAAGGACTGACCCTTGCTGTGTGTTCTTGGGATGGCCTGCAGTTTGCTGCTTTAACCAAGGAGAGGCTAAAGGGACTTTGCTGTGTGCTGTGTCCCCCTGCTTGAAAGGACTTTGCTGTGTGCTGTGTCCGGAAGTAACTCATCCCCAAGGGCCCGAGGTGAGCTGGCTCCCTGTTGCGGAAACTCAGGAACACAAACGTTTCCAGGAGAGTCTCAGCGACGCTGTGTGCGTGTGCTTTTTGCAGCCTGAGACCCTCGTAAGAATTGCCCTGTGATCGTGGGCATCTGGAGTCCAAGCGAGTCTCAGCGACGCTGTGTGCGTGTGCTTTGTGCAGCCTGAGACCTTCGTGAGGATTGCCCTGTTATCGTGCACACCCGGAGTCCAAGTGAGTCTCAGCGACGCTGTGTGCGTGTGCTTTGTGCAGCCTGAGACCTTCGTGAGGATTGCCTTGTTATCGTGCACCCGGAGTTCAAGTGAGTCTCAGCGACGCTGTGTGCATGTGCTTCGTGCAGCCTGAGACCTTCGTGAGGAGTGCCCTGTGATCGTGCTCAAGAAGCTCAAGTGAGTCTCAGTGACGCTGTGTGCGTGTGCCCTGTTGCAGCCTGAGATCTTCGTAGCATCAGCGGCCCAAGCCCGCCGTTGCCAGAGCGGGACCTCGAACCAACCTCGTCGAGGGAGGGCCCGAGTCCCACTGCCTGGAATTCACAAAGATTGCATCGGAGGCCCAAGTCGCGGGAAGAGGAGAGGAGAGCGAGGTCGCACCCCCCAGAAAACGTGTGTCGACGCCTGGGGCGGGTTGCGGGCTCGGAGGGAGACGCTCTCGGCCTCTCCCATTCCTGGAGTGCGAGCCTCTGCTTCGGCTCGTATCACGGCCCGTACTTGCCAACGGAGTGGCAGTACCGGGGCCGGAGTGCGGAGCTGCACTTTTTGTTTACACCATACCCGTGTGGGGGCAACTGTTGACAGAGGCTGACTGCGAGTCAGTACGAGTGGCGGAGAGACCGCCTGAGGCACCGTGATCGGTGCTGGAGTGTATTACGCATTGCATTGTTTCTGCATAACGAACTACCTGATTAGTGTATTACGCATTGCATTGTTTCTGCATAACGAACTACCTGATTAGTGTATTACGCATTGCATTGGTTCTGCATAACGTACTACCTGATTGTCGTATTACGCATTGCATTATTTCTGCATAACGAACTACCTGATTGTCGTATTACGCATTGCATTGTTTCTGCATAACAAACTACCTGATTAGTGTATTACGCATTGCATTATTTCTGCATAACGAAATACCTGATTGTTGCGTTACGCATTGCATTATTTTTACATTGCAAAGTGCCTGATGCTAGCATTACGAACTGCATTATTTCTACATTGCAAAGTGCCTGATTCGAGCATTACGAACTACATTATTTCTACATTGCAAAGTGCCTGATTCTAGCATTACGAACTGCATAGCATTGCATTAGGACTGCAGTGGAACGTTTAGAAGTGCTCATTAATATCGCCAGAACTTACAAGGGCTGGCTGGCCTAACAACCGGCCAGGAAGAATACTACAAATACACATATGTTGGATTTATATTGTGTGGTCTTATCGTATATCTTTTTATATAAATTTATACTCGTTTTTATGAAACTCGTGTGGAGTCCATTTGTGGTGTCATCATTGGGTTGCTGTGAGCGTGGTTGCAAATACTTTACACATTTGCCTTGAAGATAAGCCTGGCTGCTCGTGCCAAGCTACCAAGGGGGTGAGCGGGGGCTATCTGAGAAGGTGTCCTTCCTTTCCCTGACGTGAGAGCGAGGGTCCTTATTTGGCCTAAGGTACCTACCTCAGCCAACCAGGGATCCCGGGTCTAACAATGCCCCATTTATTTTTGTGCCTGTACTGTCCATATTATGCCCTTAATAGTTCTGATCAATCAGGATTCTTATAAAGCACGACTACTCACCTGCAAGGGTCTCAAGACGCTGAATGGGGAGGGGGTGGATCTGTGGTTCAGTCAAACAGCCCAGGTCTTGAGGTCTTTCCTGAATTGCGGCAGCAATGTTGATTGCCTGAGGTGCAGAGGTAGGGAGTTCCAGGTCTTCACAGCGAGGTAGGAGAAGGATCTTCCTCCAGCTGTTGGCGTGCAGATCCGTGGGATGATGGCCAGGGCCAGTTAAGCAGAGTGGAGATGTCTGGTGGGAGTGTAGAAGGAGAGGCGGTGGTTGAGGAATGCAGGTCCGGCATAGTGGAGCGCTTTGTAGGCGTGACGAGCTTGAAGGTAATTTTTTTGTTGATAGGTAGTCAGTGAAGGTCTCTCAGGTGGCCGGTGATGTGGCTGCGGCATGGGATGTTCAGGATGAGCCTGGCGGAGGCATTCTGGATGTTCTGCAGTTTCTTATGGAGTTTCTGGGTGGTGCCGGCATAGAGTGCGTTGCCGTAATCGAGTCTGCTGCTGGCGAGAGCATGGGTGACTGTTTTCCTGGACTCGGTGGGGATCCACTTGAAGATCTTACGAAGCAAGCGGAGCGTGTGGAAGCAGGAGGATGAAATGGCGATGATTTGGCCGTTCATTGAGAGCGAGGAGTCCAGGATGATGGCAACGTTTTGTGCGTTGTTCGTGGGTATGGGGGGGTTTCTGAGCGCTGTGGGCCACCAGGAGGCATCCCAGGCAGAGGGGGTGGAGCCCAGGATGAGTACTTCGGTCTTGTCTGAGTTAAGCTTGAGGCAGCTCTCCTTCATCCAGGTGGCAACTGCCTTCACCCCATTGTGGAAGTTGCTCTTGGCGGCTGTGGGTTCGTCCGTGAGGGAGAGAATCAGCTGGGTGTCATTGGCATAGGAGACGATGTTGAGTCTGTGGCTTCTGACGATGGCTGCAAGCAGGTCCATGTAGATGTTGAAGAGGGTGGGGCTCAGGGAGCAATACACAGTTGATGTCTGTGGGTTCTGAGTTGAATGGTGGAAGTCTGACTCTCTGTGTTCGGCCGGTGAGGAAGGAGCGGATCCATTCTAGGGCTTTGTCACGGATGCCGGCGTCGTGGAGTCTTGTGCAAAGGGTGTGGTGGGAGACGAGTCGAAGGCAGCAGAGAGGTCCAGGAGTATGAGGGCAGCAGTTGAGCTTCGGTCGAGGAGGGTGCGGATGTCGTCTGTAGCGGTGAGGAGAGTGGTCTCGGTGCTGTGGTTGCTTCTGAAGCCCGATTGGGAGAAGTCCAGGATGTTGTTCATTTTGATGAACTCAGAGAGTTGGGCCTTGATGGCTTTCTCAAAGATTTTGGCTGGGAAGGGAAGAAGAGAGATTGGTCTGTAGTTCTTGAGGTTCGTCAGGTCGGCAGAGGGTTTCTTAAGCATGGGGTTGATCTCTGCGTGTTTCCAGTCTTCCAGGAAGGTGGCGGACTCGATGGAGCAGTTGATGGTGCGGCAGAGTTTGGGTGCGATGGAGGTGCCGGCTCTGATGAAGATGTGGTGAGGGCAGAGATACAAGGGGGCTCCGGAGTGGATGCTCTTCATGATCCTGAGGGTGTCGTCAGAGGTGAGGGTGGTCCAGTTGGGCAAGGTCTGCTGGGGTCTGGAGCCATTGGGGGCGGTGGTTGTTGGTGGGGTGGGTCTTGGGTTGCTAAGCTGTTGTAGATCTCCTTGATCTTGCGGTGGAAGAAGGTGGTGAGGTTGTCACAGAGGTCATGAGAGGGGGAAATGTCTGCTGTCTCTGAGCTGGGTTTGGCTAATTATTTGACCACGGCAAAGAGTTCTTTGCTGTTGTGTGCGTTGGCACATTCCTTTATGGCTGCTTGCTTTGTTGTTCTGATGAGGTGGTGGTGTGCGGTATCCGCTGTTTTGAAGGCTGCATGGTCTGCCATGATCTTGCTGCTCCTCCATCTTTTCTCGAGCCGTCTGCAGGTGCGCCTGGACTCTTAGAGGGTAGGGGAGAACCAGCTGGCTTTCTTGGAGAGGTGCTTGACTGAGGCTTTCCTGAGGGTAGCAAGTGTGTTGGCGCAGTCGGATATCCAGCAGTGGAGGTTGCGTGCTGAGGTGATAGTGTCCGTTGATGTTGGTGGTGGGGTTTTGATGAGGGAGGTGGTGAGCTGGTCTTCGGTGGCCTTGTTCCAGCTTATGCGAGGATCGCGGTGGGCATTGTGGCGTACAGTGGGCTTGGTGAAGGAGAAGTGGGTGCAGTGGTGGTCGGTCCAGTGTGGCTCGGAGGTGTAGCTGACGGAGAGGTTGTTGATTACGGAGAATATGGGGTCGAGCATGTGTCCTGCTGAGTGGGTTGGCGTTGTGACCAGTTGTTTGAGTCCAATGGTGGTGAGGTTCTCCAGTAGGGATGAGGTGTTGTGGTCGTCGAGGTTGTCCAGGTGGAAATTGAGGTTGCAGAGGAGGATCCAGGACGTTGAGGCGAGAGCGTGGTGAGCGATGAAGTCAGCTATGGCTTTGCTGAAGGGGGGGTGAGGTCTGGGAGGTCTGTAGACGAGGGTGCCGTGGAGGGTGGCATGAGGGTTGTTCTGGATCTTGAAGTGGAGGTGCTCTGTCTGGTCATTGGTCCTCGGAGCTGGTTGTGAGGCAGAGTGTGTTTTTGTGTATGATGGCGATACTTCCTCCCGGAAGGTTGACTCAGTCCTTGTGGAGGATTTTGTAGCCATCGGGGATGGCAGTTGCGATGTCCGGGCTGAGGTGGGGTTCATCCAGGTCTCTGTAAAGGAGGCAACATCGTGGGAGATGGAGTCGAGCAGGTCCCAGATCTCCACGGCATGGCTTTTGAGGGAGCTGGTGTTGAGTAGACTGCATCTGAGGTGGTTGGGTTTGGTTCTTGAAGGTCGTGCGGTTGGTGGGTCTGGTGTGCAGAGGCAGGCGAGGGTGCAGTTGCAGTTGTGGCTGATGAACGGGCCTTGGGTATTCTTCAGTGACGTAAGGTGGCAGGCGGTGGAATGTCTGGTGTTGAGGGCATGAAGGGTGCTGGAGTCGTAGCGGTCGGTGGTCTGAGGACCAGGGTCCGTGGTGCCGGGCACAGTACAGGCAAGGACAGGCACAGACGGGCTTGCCTTTGGCGTGCTGCACGCGACCGCTGCGGGGCCATGCAGCGGCTACCATTACGTAGTGTTTAGGAAGGTCTGGACAGCTGGGAGACGGGAAGTGGGAAAACATCGCTAGAGAGGGGCGGGGCTGCAGCAGACGAGCAGCGGCAAGGGCACAGAAAGGGAAAAAAGGCAAAAAAAGAGGAGTAATAAGAGCAAGTGAAAAAAGCAATAATAGATGAAGAAAGCAATAAATAGACCAAAATGATGGTGAAAAAAAGAGCAGAGGAGCAAAAAGGAAGAAAGCCGAAAATAGAGGGAAGAGAGCAGCAGCAGAGCAGAGATGCTCTCCACTGGACCACTAGGGCTGAGGCGCAGGTGGGTGCCTGCTGGTGGAAGAGGGCCTCGAACTTAGGACCTGAAAGGATCAGGGGCAACAGCTTCCAGGCAGAGCTGTGCGGCAAGGGAGATTGAGAGTGGAATTTCAGTGAGATATGGCCTATTGCAGTGGTTCTTAATGTGACACCTGGGGACCCATGGGGTCTGAGACACCCACTCCTGGGGTCCGAGACTGTTTAAAACATTAAATAATATAAACTGTTTAATAAAGTATATGTGCATAAAAATAAGCAAAAACTAATTTGGTATCCTTCACTTGATCTGTGGGAGCAGCAGCGAACAGTAGTATGGACAATTGGTGACCTCAATAAAAGCTCTAATATGCACCAACAAAAAAGCATACATTAAGAAAAAAAAAGACAAAGCAACAAGTTAGAGCTTATCATATCGATTTGTGTTTTAGAAACAAATCTAAATTTTGAAACACTAGATTTCCCATTAAAATTAGAATTTCGATTTTGCATATCCTATGTCTGTGTTTTTAACAAAATATTCCACAATTTATGTATTTGTTTAAATTATACTGGTCTCTGTAGTTTTGTGCTTTGTGTTGAGGTTCAATTCATAGAAAGTGTTTAGGTTGGGGTCCTTGTTGTCTAGTAGTAATTTATTGGGGGTCCCCAGAAGTCAAAAGGTTAAGAACGGCTGGCCTAGTGCACCAGAGAGAAAAAAAGAGAGCTCTTATGCCTGAACGTTAGAGACAAAGAAGAAGGGTGCCTGGAGTCTCAATCTTCCTATCATCCTCACTCTGGATCCTAGTGCCCCAGCATACAGTTTCCTTGCTCCTCTGCCCTTCTCTCTCTGTTACTTCTCAGGAAATATGCTGGTCTAGGGAGAGCATCATGCATGCCAAATATTCTTAGCCAGGAGAAGCAGCTTCTACCCTAGGCTTGCCCATGGTCACTGTTATCTAATCCTGATCTCAAGGGCCTTGAAAGCTTCTGCTGCGAGAGAAAGCAAACCAAGCTCCAATGAAAGATGTTTACTTTGTGTAATTTCCACTCTTTGTCATTCCCAGAGCTCCACAGCAGGACATAGGGACTGATGAGGACCTAAGCGGGTGGGGGAAGGTGCAAGGGATCAACCCTGTGCTGTCATTGGCAGTCACAAGGTGCTTGATATCTCTTCCACTGTCATTAGTATTCAAAGAGTGCTTGATATAATTTCCACTACCCCTAGCCTTCCCCATGGCATTATGAATTTATGTCCATCCAGAGCTCCCAGCCGGGACGGACATATGATGGAATGAGGAGAGAACATAGGCTGGCAGGGGACTACTGGGCACACATGCCTTTGTTTCTTGGAAGTCAATAGGACATATGGATGCAGATGTTTTTGGGTTCTGATCGAAAGTGCCTACAGGCTACAGCATGGTGAAGTGCAGGCTCAATATATCCATAGAATTGTGCATTTTAGATGTGTTCAGTTGTTAACACTTTAAAAGAGCTTCTCCTCTTGGGTATGTCCTTTTGAGGCCGTTAGGAAATGTCATTTCAAGTGAGGCCCAGCATGGGTTTAAAAACGTTTGTGAGGAATCTCCAGTACAGAGGTCAATTTTACCAAGCATTTGAGAGAAGCTGTTTGGATTTGATGAGTTGTTTTGTGCTGGGAGTGTGGTCGGTCGGCTACTTGACCTACCGTAGTCATTGCTTTTGACAGCTATTTTATAAACATATTTGTTTATTCATTAATCCTTGCTTTGCTATGAAGGTTGCAGGATGATAAATTGTGTGACATAGAGAGGAATTGTTGTCCAGTCTTCTTCCCAAGTCACTCATCTTTTTAACCCATTCTAATGTTACCCGTTTCTTTTGCTTTTACTGCTGCCAGGATGTGGGGGCCAAGACCAGTCTTCAGTTTCCAGAGCTCTACCGGACTGGCCAGACATACTCCCTCTTCAACCTCTCGCTCTTCTTACGGACCATTGTTTACGGAACCTATACCTCCTTGGTGTCCTTTTTCGTGGCTGTGGGAGCATTCTGGGACACAGCAGGACCAGAGGGGATTTGTGATTTCAAAGTCTTCAGTGTGACCATCGGCACAGTGGTGGTAATTGCAGCTACTATTGAGGTGAGCGCATTTCTGAGTCATGGAAATGAGATATTCTTCTAAATAGATTTTTTCAAACATTTTTTTACAGTAGCATCAGCTACTATTCCAGTGACACTCTATCAAGGATGTACATGTGTGTGAGTGTGTTGTGTAACAAAATATATGTATATTGTTAAGCTAAATATATATATTCAGCATTTTCAGCGTGGGGCCCTCGGCGTGAAAAGTGTTCGTGCCGATATGAGGGTACAGCGGGGCAGGAGTTGATTTAACCAGTTTCCCAGGTCTGGAGGCCCACTGGGATGTGATTTGGTTTTGAACTGTTGCAGTTACAACGGCACCCACTTGGGAAATACTTGGCTCGGTTATCAAAGGACTACAGGTACCAGCACGCCGTTATCAACGCCCACAAGCAGGCAATTAAGTGAGTGCGTGCGATATGAAGTACCTGGGGAGAGCCGCGGCTGTTGACTGCAACTTCCTCTGATGAAGGAGCCGCAAGGCTCTGAAACGCGTAAGGACTGTATACTTACTTTGGACTGGGCACGCTGGATTCCAATAAACATATGGTTTTTTACCATCCTGCTGTGTGCCTCTACTCGCCGCAGGGCAACTTGTTTGGATTTATTGTGGCAGCCCGGCCGCAGAGAATTGACGACACCACAGCATTTTCAGCGTGGGGCCCTCGGCGTGAAAAGTGTTTGTGTCGATATGAGGGTACAGCGGGCAGGAGTTGATTTAACCAGTTTCCCCGGTCTGGAGGCCCACTGGGTGTGATTTGGTTTTGAACTGTTGCAGTTACAATGGCACCCACTTGGGAAATACTTTTTATTTTTTTATTTATTGATTTTAGTGCATAATTACAACTCGGAATACACAAGCAAATAGTCAAGTCAATGAAATCAGAAAGATAATTTCGCAATAATTCCCTCCCATACCCCCCCTCTCCCTCCCTCCCAGGCAGATCCTTATCAGAATTCCAAAACACTTCGCCTATTGCAAAAAATCAACGTATGCATGGTGTGTGGTGACAGTGATAAAAACTCTCCTACACAGTCCACATCTATGGCCAGCAAACTTGAACACACCTTTAGTAATGTCCCATAGGGAGACAGCGTTTGCCATGCCTGCCAACAGGTCCTTCTCCTAGGGGCATCCATCATTCATACCAGGTCAGGGTGGGACATCAAATATATTGTAAGGGGAGCCCAAAAGTCCTTGGGGCGGGAAGACTCAGGTAGTTCTTCTCCATATATCCGAAGCTGATCCCTACAGTATAGTAAGTCCTTAAGCCATTTGTTAACAGTGGGTACTACCTTGGCTCCCCAGCATTGCGCTACCGCCCTTTTTGCGAAAAGGGTCGAGAGTGCCACTAGGCGCCTGTTGCACTGCTTGAGAGGTTTGACGTGGCTTAGCAAGCACATCTCAGGGGTACAGCACACAGGTTCTGACACAACCGCCGTAAGCATGGTCGTCACCGCAGTCCAGAACGCAAGCACACCAGGACACATCCAAGCCACATGGAGAAAATCCGCATCCGGGGCTCCACATCTCACACAGTTAGTAGCCTCTCTCAGACCATATTTATGCAGTTGTAGGGGAGAGTAATATACCTGATGTAGGAATTTAAAATGAATAATTCTGAGGTTACAATTAGCTGTGAGACGTCCCGTGAGCTGACAACACTCCCTCCAAGTCTCCGGTGTAATAGGGGTGCCCAACATCGTTCCCCACCGTACACACGAGGGGGAGTCTTCTTGCTCCCGCTCCCGCAGCGAGGCGTTATACAGCCTAGTAATGAGACCCCTTCGGGACGCACCTGAGAGCATCACCTGCAGCGCCCGCAGAGTGGTAGGTTCGGTTGGATAATTTGGATATGCCGCACGGACAGCCTGCCGGACCCGAACATAGGTAAAATTAAACATAAAAGGTCGATTTACGCCACCCTGCGCCGCCCGCAAGTCTTTAAATTGACCGCCCACATACAAGTCGCCCAGTGTGGTGATGCCTGCAGCCGTGAGCTCCTTCCTGGCCGTCGTCTCTCGTGCCGCAGAGATATCTGGATGTGAGACTAATGGTACGGATGGAGCGTATAGATAAGAAAGTTGAGCCCGTAGTGCAAGCATTCGCCACGCCCACGCCCGTGCACTGCGTGGGGTTGATCTCATTTCGTGGGCCTCCTGTTCCCCCGAAGCGCAACTGCCTGTACTGGAAGAGGAAAAACAGCATCCGACTCAATCGCCACATGGGGCTGAAAGCGCTGGGGAAATGCCAGTAATGTGCGAGTTGCGCCTGCGCACATAGATAGTAAAGACGAAAGTCTGGGGCCTCGAAACCACCGCGGTCAAATGGTAGCACCAGCAAATCCCATCGGCACCGGGGTTTCTTACCACCCCACACAAACGTTAAGAGCGCAGACTGCAACGTGCGGAACAGTGCCATATTCAATTTGATAGGGATGTTAACGAAAAAATACAACAGCTTGGGTAAAAAGACCATCTTCACAACGGCAATTCTATCCGCTAATGAGAGAGGTAAGTGTGCCCACCGCACGGCTTGTTCAGATATACGTGAAACCGTGCGACCATAGTTCTCGGAGACAACGACAGCCGGGTCCCTGTGCACCCAAACTCCAAGATATTTGACCGGGTCAGATGTCCAGGCCAATGGGAAGTCCACCTCGACTTCAGTTGTTCGCGCAGTTAATGGAAACACTACGGATTTGGACCAGTTAATCCCCAGGCCCGAGAATCTTTCAAATTTTACGTATTCTCGCAGCAGCGCAGATAGGTACGTAGCAGGTTCGCGGACATACAGCAGCATGTCATCTGCGTAAAGTGAGACAATTAAGGGTCGCAGCCTGAACCTCAGAGCCGCCGCAGCATGTTTCTGACGCAGCATGCAGGCGAGGGCTCCAGCGCCAAAGAGAAAAGCATAGGAGACAGAGGGCATCCCTGCCTTGTACCCCGTTCAATGCAAAACAATGAGGACACCCATCCATTAACCCGAACGCGAGCCACCGGTCCGCTGTAAAGCACCCTAAGCCACTGCAGAAAGAAAGGTGGGAAGCCCATGCGGCCCAGCACGGCAAACATAAAGGGCCACTGCAAGAGTCAAAGGCCTTAGCCGCGTCGAGTAACACGGCCACCGCCTGGAAATCAGGTTCAAAGTAGTGTAGCGTGGCGAAGAGCGTACGCAAGTTGTGTGTCGTAGAGCGCTCCGTGACGAAGCCGGACTGATCAGGCAACACCAGTAGAGGAACCAACGGCTGCAGCCTGGTGGCGATCCTTTTGGCGAGAATCTTTGCGTCGATATTGATGATGGACAAAGGTCGGTAGGAGCCGCATTGATTTGGGGGCTTATCTGGTTTCAATAGGGTGACAAGGAGGGCCTCCCGGAGGAGTGCGGCAGTGTCCCACTGTCATAAGCCTCTGCATACACAGCTAGGAGCCGAGGGGCCAAGTCCGCTGCATAGGTTTTGTAAAATTCGCCAGGTAGCCCGTCAGGTCCTGCAGCTTTACAGGTTGGTAAAGACGTGATAGCCTCCCTGACATCTTCCACTCCGAATGGTTGTACGAGGTGTTCTCGATGTGCTGGAGATAACCATCCTAACGCTATTTCATCGAGATAAGCATCTATCTCCACCGCCGATGGAGACTCTCTGGTGGCATAAAGACTTATATAGAATCGCAAAACCGTATCGCAGAGGTCCACAGTTGAATGACGGGCGATCCCATTTTCATCTAACAGCTCCGCAATGTCATCTTGACGGCGCGGTTCCGAAATTTTTTGTGCGAGCGGCCCGGTCTGCCCCCCTCCCCGTAGTAGCGCGCTATCCGACGTCTGGAGCAATGTGATAGCTCCCGATCCACCGCATCATTGTGTTCCAAGATAAGCTCCCTCATGGCCGCAAGTTTAGCTGAGGATGGGTCAGACTCGAATTCTCGCTCCCGCTGGGATATGTCAGATGTCAATTTCCGTATTCTACGGCGAATATCTCGCAGGATACCAGACTGGGCCCCAATACAGGTTCCCCTTATGGTAACCTTAAACGCTTCCCAGAGCGTGCCCGCGCTGTCTACAGATCCTTCATTTTCCCGAAAATAATTCCTGACTGCCTCAGCCACGGTCTGGTGGAAAACCGGGTCTTTGAGCTCTGAAGGTTGAAGCCTCCACGCAAAGGGCGGTCTCTGGTAGGTCGGGAGCTGCAGCTCCAGAAGTACAGGGGAATGGTCCGACAGAGTACGTGCCCCATGCGACACTGCCGTAGTCCAATTACAGACCTGCGCCGAGACTAGCCAAAAATCAATGCGGGACCAGGAACCATGGGCCGCCGAAGCGAAAGTGCTCTCCCGGGCATCTGGATTCCGGGTGCGCCAGACATCATTTAGTTGACCAGTATCCATCAGACCTAGCAGCATGTCTGTCGCAAGTTTAGGCCGCAACATACCACTACTTACCCTATCCATGGCTGCATCCAAGCACAAATTAAAATCTCCCCCACACTATGGCGGCTGGAGGGAACCTCGATATTCTCCGCCACACATCAGAATAAAATGAGGGGTCATCTACATTCGGACCATAGACATTAACTATCAGCACACTTTCACCCCCAAGCATCCATGCACCATCGCCACTCGCCCGCAGTCATCTGTCTCTGATTTAACCACAGTGAAAGGCACACCTCTCTTTACCAGGATAAGCACGCCCCTAGAGTAACTAGAGAAGGACGAGGCAACCTTTACGCACGACCAGCGTGCGCCTATCTTACCAGCTGACTCCCGGGTTAGATGTGTCTCCTGTAGTAGGGCAATATGAACACCCACCCGATCTAAATAGGCAATCACTGATCTAATCTTTTTAGGCGTGTTCAAGCCTCGAACATTCCAAGTCAGGAATTTAAATGGAGAAGTCATTGTAGCCGGCCGGCCATAGTGGGACATTAGAAACATAAGAATGGACAATCTTCTTCAAGGATAACCAGGAATCCGTGCCTACCCACACAGTGATAATTCGAACAATAAACCCCCACGTTCTGCCTGCCCAGCCCAGGACCCTTCCTCCCCCCACCCACGTTAGCTTCCCCAACACGCCAAAGCCATCCCATAGCTCAACCCTTCCCCCCTCCCCTATCCCAATAAACAAAGCGCAACTTTGGGGTATACCCATTTACGGGGGGCACTGAGTGCTACTAACCTCCCACAGAAAAGGAGGTGGCCGAGTAGGTCTACGAATTGCCAATACAGGGGAATCGCCCATGTTTACAGTCACAGATGTGTACTAGTGCCATGACCCCGACTCCAGCGCTCACCCCACACGGACAAACATCCAGCAGGTCCCCACTAGCTGCTGCCAAGCAGCGCCAATACCCAGTGCCGGAAAACTCAAGACATCACGAGAATCTAAATATAGGAAGAATTATAAGGCAGCAGCTCAGGGGAGGAAGCAAGTTAAAGACAATAACCCAGCCAGCACTGAGGTCCAGTAACACATGTTGTATAGCGTCCACATGTTCCAATAGAGTTAGGCGCCCATCGTATACCAGCCAATATAAGAAACTTAATGTGCGTGCCAGTTCAAGCAAGTGTTCCCATCACTTTATTTCTATTCGTCCTCGGGTGCTGTACCAGACTCTCGTCGCTGTCGCTTCAGATGTTTAGCATGTTCCATCGCGGCCTTAGGAGAAGCAAAGATCTTGGAGTCACCCTCCCCGCCAATGCGAAGACGAGCTGGATACAGCATGGCGTATGGGACCCCATTGGCCTGTAGGAGCTTTTTCACGGAGCCAAATTCACGGCGGGCAGCCTGCACTGCCACCGTAAAATCGGGAAAAAAGGAGAGAGCGTTGCCCTGATGCACTATCGGACCCTTCTCCCTGGCGAGCCGTAAGATTGTGTCCCGGTCCCTGTAATTAAGGATCCTGGCAATTATAGGGCGGGGAGGAGCCCCCGGGGCCGGACGGGCAGCCAGTGAGCGGTGGGCTCGCTCCACAATGAACATTCTGGAGAGATGTTCAGGCCCGAAGATCTCCGAAACCAGGCCTTCAATATACGTCTCCATTTTCCCCACATTTGTGGACTCCGGTAGGCCTGTGATGCGGATGTTGCTGCGCCTCGATCTCGCCTCTAACTCCTCATTCTTGGCTTGAATCACGGCCAGTATTTTTCCATATTCAGCGCTTTTTCTGCCACAGTGCTCAAACCATCCTCGGTGTCAGACACCCTCTGCTCCACCTCCCCATGCGTGCATTCTGTTTCTCCAGCTGGGAGGACACATGATCGAGGCGGTTGTTGACCGAGGCCATCGTGCCTTCTACGGCCTGCAGAGAGCGCTGCATGGCTAGCAGCGTGCTTTCTAGTGTGGTAGGGCCGTCCGCCTGCGCATCCGCCTCCGAGTCAGAGGCCACCTTTTGTGCAGTTTTCGCGGGCTTGCGCAGGTCGAAAGTCAAGCGTGGCTGGGACTTGTCCGTCTTCCCCATTTTACACCTGCACCCCCCTCACTGAGGGGATCCGCGCCTATGTAGCCCCAGTAGCTTTTTCAGCCCAGTGCGCAGATCGCAGTTCAGTTGTATTTCCCAATGGTGTGCCCTGTAAATGCGCCTCCTGGCACCCAGAGCGAGCAGGCAGCACCACCACAGAGCGCAGACACAGCGGGGGGGGGGTGGAAAGGTTGCAGCGTCACCCACTGGGCCTCAATATGGGACCCCTCCAGTGCAGGCCCACCAAGTGCGTTGAGAGGGGAGTAGCGATGTTGCCCCAAGATCACACCTCAAGCCGGGGGGAGTACTCGCCACAGACTCTCATGAATGCCAGCATCCAGCGCAGCCGAACACCCGTTGGCAGCAGGCAGGCAGCGATCTCCTCCGCGGCCCCTCCGCAGCCGCAACAGCCAAAATCCCCTATGCCCCGCACCAGCCACAGCTTGCAGGCCGCAGCCCAGGCCCGGGTCCGCACCCACCTACGCAGCTGTAGCCCAGGCCCAGCCGCGCACCCTGCTCACCGCAACCGGCGCCGATGGGCATCCGAGTCCACAGGTAGTCGCAGCCAATGTCTGTACTGCCGATTGCGCCCCCGCAGCTGCAGGCCCAGCAGTCGAGTAGTGTTCCGCCGCACCACTGCACAGTTCCCTCACTGGGCCCCCGGCATCACCGGGGGGGGCCGCTGCTGCAGCAGAGTCCAGCGCACAGCGTCGCTATGGACAGGAGGCAGCTGCAGGACGGTCGCACAGCATGCCGGCCCAGGGAGGCCTATTTACGAGCAGCGGACGCCATTTTCTCAGTGGCAGCCTCCTCACTGCCAATCGCCGCCAGCGAGTCCCCAACGACGCCGCCGGCCCAGCAATCCTGCCATATGGTGTCGCTCCGGTTCCGGGAGGCACTCCAGTGGTTTGCGGGCACTTTTACCCCGTATGGCAGCAGATAATGGTTGATGTTGGCTCGGCCGGGCAGAGCCTCACACCAGTGCGGCCATTTTGCCGTGCGCCCCCCCACTTGGGAAATACTTGGCTCGGTTATCAAAGGACTACAGGTACCAGCACGCCGTTATCAATGCCCAGAAGCAGGCAATTAAGTGAGTGCGTACAATATAAAGTACCTGGGGAGAGCCGCGGCTGTTGACTGCAACTTCCTCTGACGAAGGAGCCGCAGGGCTCTGAAACGCATAAGGACTGTATACTTACTTTGGACTGGGCACACTGGTTTCCAATAAACATATGGTTTTTGCCATCCTGCTGTGTGCGTCTTCTCGCCTCAGGGCAACTTGTTTGGATTCATTGCGGCAGCCCGGCCGCAGAGAATTGACGACACCACAGCATTTTCAGCGTGGGGCCTTCGCGTGAAAAGTGTTCGTGCCGATATGAGGGTACAGCGGGGCAGGAGTTGATTTAACCAGTTTCCCCGGTATGGAGGCCCACTGGGTGTGATTTGGTTTTGAACTGTTGCAGTTACAACGGCACCCACTTGGGAAATACTTGGCTCGGTTATCAAAGGACTACAGGTACCAGCACACCGTTATCAAAGCCCACAAGCAGGCAATTAAGTGAGTGCTTGCGATATAAAGTACCTGGGGAGAGCCGCGGCTGTTGACTGCAACTTCCTCTGATGAAGGAGCCGCAGGGCTCTGGAACGCGTAAGGACTGTATACTTACTTTGGACTGGGCACGCTGGTTTCCAATAAACATATGGTTTTTTACCATCCTGCTGTGTGCGTCTTCTCGCCTCAGGGCAACTTGTTTGGATATATATATATATATATATTCACTGAAAAAACCATAGGTTTCAGGGGCGTTATAGTTAGCTGGACATTTCACTCGTACAAAACCATAGAAATTCCACTGTTATAGTTAGTTCAGCTAACTATAACTCACGCCCCGCAATGCACTGCTCATGACGTCACATATTACATCATTCATGGCATGGTCAGTGACATCACTGATGACATCACTGATGACATCTCAAATGACATCACTGATGACATCATCCAGTGACTGTGTGTTTCTGTAATTTTTAAATATGTTTTACATATATTCTTAGGTGTATTGAAGAATGAGTGGGTGTATAAGTGTCTGGATGGGGGATTTTACAGGTGTGTGACTGATTGTATAAGTGAGTGATTAAACGTGTCTTACTGAATGCATGGGTTAGTGACTAAACTGTGTGAATGTGTGTATCAGTCTGTCTGTTGTTGTGTAAGCTGCTACATGGGTTGGTCAGTAGCTACATGAGTGTTTATATGGGTTATTGATTGTTTGCCTGAGTATTTGTATGGGAGACTGAGTGTGTGTGTGGGTCGGTTGGAGGTGTGTGACTCTGTGCATTGATGTGTGAGTGCTTGATTCACTGGGTGTATGGGTTCAAGAGTGCATGTGGAAACAGCTGTATGGGTGGGTGAGTGTGTGTATGGGTGTGTTGGTGAGTGAATGGATGTCTGAGTGGTACATGTGTGAGTAACTACATATGTAAAAGGCAGTATATGTGAGTGATGCTGTATATAAATGAGTATATGTGAGAGTGAGTGATTGTGAGAGTGGCTGTATGGATGAGTGTGTACTTGTATCAGTGATTATATAAGAGAGTAATTATGCGTTAGTATCTGTATGAATTAGTGAGGTGGTGTGTGTATAACTGTATAGGTGAGTAAATGGGAGTGTGATTGATTCTTTGCATGGCTGACTAGGTGTGTGAGTAACTCCATGGATGAGTGGCGGTGTGTGAGTGTCTGAATAGGTGTATGAGTGCATATCATAGTGTTGTATTGATGAGTGACTGCATGTATAAGTGAATGTATGGGTGAATGAGTGGATGTGTGTGTAGACCTAGGAATCAAAGAGTGCGTATGTAGTAACTGGTATTGGTGTCTCGATGGTTTCGAAAATGGTAGTCTGTATTTTACAGTGGGTGTATTAAAGGTTATATTAGACTGTGAGGAGGTGCATCAGATTTTCACATGGATTATGTCATCAGTGATGTCATCAGTGATGTCATTTGAGATGTCATCAGTGATGTCATCAGTGATGTCACTGACCATGCCATGAATGATGTAATATGTGACGTCATGAGTAGTGCATTGCGGGGGCGCGAGTTATAGTTAGCTGAACTAACTATAACAGTGGAATTTCTATGGTTTTGTACGAGTGAAATGTCCAGCTAACTATAACGCCCCTGAAACCTATGGTTTTTTCAGTGAATTTCAAAGGTTTTTTAAATGCTAATTTCTAACTATAACGTCTGTAAAACCTATGGTTTTTTCAGTGAATTTGAAAGGTTTTATAAATGCTAATTTCTAACTACAATGTCCCTGAAACCTATATTGTTTTTAACTAAATTTAAAAAAGACGTGCATACTTTTTGTAGTGAAAAACTAACTGTAACAGTACTCTGTTATAAGTTATAATTTAACAATGTTTAAATCTTAATTAGCACTAATTAACATATAAGTGTGGAAAAAGTGTGACGGAGCAGCTATGATACCCGACTTCGAACAACAGCGTTCACAGTTCGATTCCCGGCTCCAGCGGCACGTTAGCCCACCACTATGTCACTGTGGGCAACACCTTGCTTAATCTTTCCGACGCCCCCGAGCGCCGGCACACCTTTCAGGGGTAGCTGTACGCTTTACAAATGCTCCCATTTTTTTAATTTAAAACCATAGTGATGAGAAATATTATCACGTTTTTTTTTTCTTCTATTCTGATAGATCTTTTTTTTTGTCTTCTATTTAGAATTACGGCAATTACTAAATGTATTTACTCATGAGAATGGAAATGACACGGTTTTCCGGGTAACAGTTTTTAAGCTCTCCAACGTATGTACATATTAAGGACCTTATACGTGTTAGGTTCGAAATCAAAACTTTTTCCGCTTCACATTTTGTAACTTTTCCCAACACGTGCACAAGTTAAACAGTTAAAACGTGAGCAGGTGTCAACTGTAAAACGTGACATCTAAATGGGCGGAGCCGCATCTTCCTTCCATAGACTACTCAATAACCAAAAAGTATATAAACCACACCCGTTGATTGGTTAGTTTCGTTTTTGCAAGTTATTTACGCGTCTCCATTCAGTGATGCAGGTGCTCTTTTCTACAGTCGGATTCTTCTTTTGCGGCCACAAAACATAATCCTGAGTTGTAAGTTGTTTGATTATGGCATACTAGATATTTATAATACGTAGCTATTTGTCAATATTTAAACACTTGTATTTAGAAAAAAGTGTTATTGGTTGTTTTTGCCATTTATATGTAACGTCAGCAGCTTGTTTTCAGAAACAGACAGAATACAGCAAACATTGTTCCTGTTCTGGCTCCTTTGAGCTCATATAGTGTGACTTTGTATATTATAATATTGACACTGTACTTGACCTCAGAAGTGTTGGTGACCCATCGGCGCGAAGACTAAAGATTTATATGTAACGTCAGCAGCTTCTAGTTTGTAGTCTATTTCCCCCTTGAGATCATATAGTGTGAGTATGTATATTATAATAACCACACATTATGATCTCAGAGGAGTTTGTGACCCGTTGGCGCGAAGACTAAAGATTTATATGTAACGTCAGCAGCTTCTGGTTTTTAGTCTATTTCTCCCTTGAGATCATATAGTGTGAGTATGTATATTGTAATATTAACATTTATACTGACCTCAGTGGAGTTTATGACCCGTCGATGCGAAGACTAAAGATTTATATTTAACGTCAGCACCTTCTCGTTCTTACTCTGTTTGTTCCTTGGGATCATATACTGTGAATATGTATATTATAATATTAACAGTCATTGTGATCTCAGAGCACTTTATGACCCGTTGGCGCGAAGCTGAAAGATTTCGAAGTCCCGGAGAAAAGAAGCTCTCAACATACTCATCGCTGGAAAGTATTTCGTTATTGATCTTGTTTTGTATTGATGACTTCATTTTCATTTTCCTTTTTCTGTGCCATCAGTGACACTGTGTATATTGTAAGAGTGTGATATTTCCACACAACAGGAATTGGAGATTTGTCGCCGCCAGGAGTAAACCATCTGAAATACAGTTTACTGACCTTTATAACTTACTTGATCAGATATTTTTACAGTGACAATATTTTTGGAAATTGCAGTTTTAATAAAAATAGTTTCCATAGATACTTTCTTAGTGAATACCTTTGATAAACCCTACATTTCTGAATGTTTTTTTACTATTTCTATTTTTGTCTGTTGCGGTTCCTATTCACCTTCTCCCTATAGAATATATACGACCAGTAGTGTATATTATTATACTACTATCCTATATATTCTTAAAGGAGTACGTGATTTGTTAGCGGAGCAGTGAGCGACCTCTAAGCACTACGACCGAACTTTCCCGAATTCTACAGAATAGAAATTATAAAAAATGATAAAGCGTACATTTCTATGTAATATAAAGTGATTTGTGTTTAACTGTTTTTTACTTGTTATTGTTCTTGTGACCTGAGATGATGTAGTGCGGGAGTGTTTCTTGTAGCACTTCTTTTCTACTTTATCTAAAAGTAACTCATGCCCTCTTATATTATCAAGAATATGGGGCAACACTTTTACAAACTCTAGCAGAAAAAAAGGGAGGGTGTGCCCACGCTTAAGGGATATTTTATGAATTGCGTTTTTATTTGTCACCCCTTTGATATATACAGCTTCAGTTTCCGAAGAAAGTATATTTGTAATTGCTTAATAAAAACTATTTCAAACCTAGACTGAAATTTTTGCTGCGCAACCAGAGCTCCCCGTCAGAAAGTAAACACCACATTATAACTAAACAGTGCTCCTGGGAAGTATCCCACCCGCAAACTTAATAAAAAGAAGACCGCAACACACTTTGTTATTTTCCCGCCGTGATTTGTACACCCCACGCCAATTATATAAATGGCCCTTAAAATATATAAAAAACTATTTTTACCTTCACAATCCCTCTCCACCACCTTGTGACCACTGTACAGAGTTAATAGTGTTCCTACCCTCCCCGCTACTACTTTCTTTTCCCATACTCCATTGAAGTGCGTCACAAAATGGTTCACAACAGTGAACCGTTCCCAGCCAATAATGAGCAAACTTGTACTAGGAACACTTTAGCCAATAAAATGTCCATGGTGTTCCGCAGAGGGAAGGGAATCGCTGCCAACACTTCTACTTTCAATGGTTTACAGCCAATGAACATTAAGCTTGGGAAGGTCCTGCTTGGAACACGTTACCCAATCAGATGTCCCTGATGCTCCGCGGAGGGGGAGGGAATGGCTGGCAACACTTCTACTTTCAATGGTTTACAGCCAATGAACATTAAGCTTGGGAACGTCCTGCTTGGAACACGTCAGCCAATCAGATGTTCCTGCTACTCCGCGGACGGGGAAGAAATGGCTGGCAACACTTGTACTTTCAATGGTTCGCAGCCAATGAACATTAAGCTTGGGAAGGTCCTGCTTGGAACACGTCAGCCAATCAGATGTCCCTGCTACTCCGCGGACGGGGAGGAAATGGCTGGCAACACTTCTACTTTCAATGGTTCGCAGCCAATGAACATTGAGCACGTTGTTGGAACACCTCAGCCAATTAAACGTTAATTTTGTTCCAGACACACGAATAGAACACGCCCTCCCACATAATATAAAATTTCGTCTAAGAAAGTGACACTGTCCGTGATAAAAGTGAACACCGCATTATAAGTAAACATTACTCCACATTATATTAAAGGAAGGCTGCAATACGGCGCATTGTTATTTTCCCGATATGATTTACACAGCCTATTGCCGCAATACCGCACATTCACACTTCCTGTGTGTGCACCCTACACACTGCTTGCCGCAATACGGCACATTATTTTCCCGACGGGATTTCCAGAGCCTATGCAACCTTGCCGCAATCGCGCACCGTTGTTCTGCGGACGTGATTTTCACGGCCTACGCAACATTCAAACTCCCTGCCTTCACCGTACAGACTGCTTAAACTAAGACCACGTGTTCCTACTATACCCTCTTATACAATTTTTCTCTTTTGTTTCGCCCTATGCCTTTCAACTCAGTCACAAAATGGCTGCCAACACTTCCTAGTTTCAACAGTTTGCAACCAATGAGCCGCACGCTCGTGCTCGTAACGCCTCAGCCAATCAGATGTCAGAATTCTCAAATACGATATCTGTAAATTTTGATATTTCTCTAAAACTACTGAACGGACTTACCCCATTTAAACAAAAGCGTGCTTTCTGGACCAAGACCTTTCTTCCTGCCAAATTTGGCGTAATTCCGTTCAGCAGTTTGACCTGTAGCCTTGTCTAAAGTTTCCTATGGAAATTGCATGGAGAAAACACGTTTTGGGACCCCCCTTTTTCTCAGCCCCCCCTTCACAAATCACCCCCAAACTTTCAGGATAGGAGCTCACCTGAAAAGAGTAACTTTTTGGAAAATTTCGTAAAGATTCGGCAAACGACGCCAAAGTTATAAGCACATCAAAAAATGCTTTTCCTATGGAAACGTGGTCCTAACTATAACTACCTACTGGCGACTGCCAGTAGGTAATATATATATTTATTTATTTATTTATTTCCACTGAAAAAACTGAAGGTTGCAGGGATGTTATAGTTAGGCTGGCATTTCACTCGTACAGAACCGGAGAAATTCAGCAGTTATAGTTAGCTAGCTAGCTAGCTAGCTTAGTATATAGTGCACATTTATTTAAGTGCAGCACCTTGCACTAATCCAGGCAACCGTTATGGTAGTTTTAGTGGTCTTAGACAACCATAGAAGGCTCTCTAAGTGGTAGCTGTGGAGAGCAGCCTTCAGGCTTAGCCCAGAATGAGTGTTAAGCAGCTTGTTTTACCAGAACTAATCATATAGTGTATGTTAATCGAATAAGAACCACACAGTGTAGTTATAAAATAGTTATATTTATTAAACACACTCACTAACACATTGGTATATCTCCTACCCCAAGATATCAACACAATACACACAATACTTGAAATGTAAACAGGTAAGTAAGCACAAATACACAGTGGTCTCCAGGGGGAGACCAAACCATATACTAAAGAAGTGGAATGTGAACTGTGACTGAAGTCGGGACTGGGACCCGAAGACTCAGAAGAGCTGGGGACACAAGGAACCACCAAAGGTAAGTACCCAGGAACCCCACGGAGGCTGTGTGCAGAGCGGAAACACACCCAGGTACTCAATGAAAGTCAATGGGACAGTCGTGGTTGCAGTTTTTAAGAAGAAGGACCCTTCCCAGTGAACCCTGAAGAAACCCCGTGGAAGACAGAAGGTTGGAGAGTCACCCCACCCGTGGATACCCCAAGAACCAGGATACCTACACCAGGGAAGCTGGGTGCATAGGTGCGAAGTGACGTCAGAAACCGCTGTAGACCACAATGGAGGGCTTCAGAAAAGATGCTGCTGGCGAAGAAGGTGAAAGAGTCAGGTGGAATCCAAGGACGGAATCTTGAAGAGTGGAACCTGCAAGCAGAGGGGACAGAGTCTATGCCACTCGACTGTGACCAGGAGGCACGGAAGGCCAATAACCACTGATGACAGAAGATGCTGGAGGGATGAGGGTGACCTTGTCACTGCAGCTGTGAGGACCAGGCAACACAGTGGAATACCAGGAGCCATTCACAAGCTTTCCCCCATTGGAAGTCAAGAACCAGGGGGTCGGTGTCCGGAGGCAGCACCCAACAAGCCTTGGCAGCAGGAACAGCCGTGGTAAACAAAAAAGGTGCAGCGTTGGGACCAGCAAGGTCCAAGGGCCTCACCAAGTGCAGGAGAGTCAGAGCAGCCCCTGAGCAAGCAGGGGAGCCCACTGAAGCCAAAGATTACCCTCAAGAGGACCCACAGTCTGAAGGCACAGGAGTCGCAAGAGGACCTCAAGCAGCTCACCAAAGATGCAGGTCCACAGTGCAGAGGATGTAGTGGGGACAAAGATCTTGGCAGGAAAAAATGCTTGAGGCTGGAGCTTCTTGTAGCCCGAAGATCTCTGGAGGACAGGGCCAACAAGCCTTGGCAACGGCAAGTCAACGCTGTGCACAGGGGTTCTGTTACAGCAGTTCCGACAAGGGATACTGGTCTCAAACTTGCTGAGAGGACAGGTCAGGTCTTGAGGGAGCTGTAGAACTACAACCTGTGTTGGTGAGCCTTTCGGAGTCTGTGGGATGTCAGGAGCAGCAGAAGGTCAGCTTTGTTGCAGTGTCTTCAGATACAGGGGAGTGGCTCCTTCACTCCAAGGGAGATTCCTTTGGGTGTCTTTGATACCCACATGCCTGGAGAAGAACTTGGATGAAGCACAGACAACGAAGAAGACTTGCAGAACAGCGAGACCAGGAGCAGCAGGAGTCTTCCTTGGTGCAGTGTCGGTTCCAGGCGAAGCCCAGCGTAGTCCAAGGTGCCCAGACGTTTGAAATTGAAGTGGTTTTGAGTTTGAATCTTGTCCCACGATGAATCTAAAGAGACATCCGCAGGTAAGCCCTTAAGTACCCTAGGGAAAGGGTTGGCACGATTCATGGATCCCTCCCAGAGGAGGGGCTGGACAGAGGGGAGGATGCTCCCATGTCCTTTGTCCAGTTTTGCACCAGAGCGTGTTCCAACGGCTTCCTGAACTGGTTCAAACTGGAGTATGCAAGGAGGGTACCAAATGTGCCCTTTAAAGCAGGCGGGTGGCGCTGGCAAGCGCCCCCACCCCAGCCTAATACACTAAGTCCTGTCTGGTAGGTGGTCACACCTCCCTGTGGCAGGAAACCTATTGTTCTGCCTTCCCCTGCTCAAGCTCAGCTCAGCAGCAAGAGGGCAGAAACGTGTCTGTGGTCAGTAGCAGCACTAGCTTGCTGTTAGACCCTAAAAGGCTGGTCCTGGGAATACAGGGGGGCACCCTAGGGGAGCCCATTAGTACATGGAATCCTACATCTGACACCGGAATCGGTGTTGGGGTAGGATTCCAACTTGTTTGCTACCAAACATGAACGGTTTTGGTGCAGCCAATATATAGTTATTCTCGTATTTAACTTGATTTCCCCTATATGTATTGAATGGCTGACCGCACTTACAAAGCCTGGAGAATTGACTCCAGGGTTTGTAGAGGGGCCCTGCTCATGCAGGGCCCCCCTCATACTTGTAACCAAGCACCCTGCCCTCAGGACTGAAGAGCCTGCCATAGGGGTGACTTATAGGTTTTAAGGGCAGGGCCCTCAAATATAAGGAAACTTATATCTGTTGTAAGTGGTGCTAGCACCAACTTACACAGGCTACAATGGCAGGCCTGTAGTCACAGTTTGAGTGGTCTCTCATGGGTGGTATAATACATGCTTGCAGCCCATGGGAGACCCCTGGTGTACCTATGCCCTGGGTACCTTAGTACAATATACTAGGGACTTACAGGGGTACACACTAGTAGCCAATTGGGAAGGTACTAAAGTACTTACCATTGTCAAATTTAGGGAGGAAGCACAGTGACTGGTGTCCTGATTAACAGGACCCCAGTCAGACTAGTCAGAAAACAGAATAACACCAGCATAAAGTGGGGATAACCATGAAAGCAGATCCTACTTTCCTATAGCTGAGCTAACTATAACTCACGCCCCCCGCAATGCACTGCTTATGCACTCACATATTACATCACTGATGACATGGTCAGTGACATCAATGATGACATCTCAAATGACATCACTGATGATATCATCCAGTCATCATTGTGAGTGTTTTAAAAAAGTGTATGAGTGTTAAATATATATACCAAGGTGTATTAATGAATCCGTGGGTGTTGAGTGCCTGATTGGATGATTCATTGGGTGCATGACTAACTGTATAAGTGAGTAATTTGATGTCTCAGTGAATGTATGGGTGAGTGACTGGTTGTGTGAATGTCTGTATCTGTCTGTCAGTTGGTGTCTAAGTGGTTGTATGGGTGTGTGACTGGGTATGTGAGTTTCTGTATGGGTGAGTGATTGGTTGTCTGAATACCTCTATGGGTGTCTGCATGTCTGTGTGGGTGGGTGCGGGGGGTGGCAGCCTTTATGGAGGAGTGAGTGGGGGAGAGTCAGTGGCTGTATGGGTTAGTGTGTGTGTGTGTGAAGGGCTGTATGGGTGAGTGAGTGAGTGTGTGTATGGCTGTGTTGGTGAGTGAATTCATGTGTCAGTGGTATATGGGTGAGTAACTGGGTATGTAAAAGGCAGTATAGGTGAGTGATGGGGTATGTGACTGACTGTATGGGTGAGTGAGTGAATTTTAGAGTGGCTGTATGGGTGAGTGTGTGCTTGTGTCAGTGACTGTATAGGTGAGTGAGTACACATTAGTATCTGTATGAGTAAGTGAGTGAGTGTGTGTGTAACTGTATGGGTGAGTAAGTGGCTGTGTGATTGACTGTATGGGTGAGTAAGCAGGTGTTTGAGTAACTCTATGGCTGACTGACTCAGTATGTGAGTGGCTGTATGGGAGTATGAGTGGGTATGTCAGTGGCTGTATTAGTGAGTGGGTGTGTGAGTGCCTGTATGGGTGAGTGAGTGGATGTGTTTGTTGATCTATGAATCAGTGAGTAACTGTGTAAGTACTGGTATGGGTGTGTGAATGGGTTTGAGAATGGTAGCATGGAAGTTGGAGTGAGTGTATGAAGGGTTATATGGGGGTGTGAGTGGGTGCGTCAGAGATTCTGTGGATCATGTCATCAGTGATGCAATTTGAGATGTCATCAGTGATCTCATCAGTGATGTCACTGACCATGTCATGAGTGATGTAACATGTGAGGTCATAAGCAGTGCATTGCGGGGGCCTGAGGTATAGTTAGCTCAGCTAACTATAACTGCTCAATTACTCTGGTTTTGTACAAGTGAAATGTCAGCCTCACTATAACATCCCTGTAACCTTAGTTTTTTCCAGTAAATTTCTAAGGATTTTTTATTTCTATTTCCTAACTATAATGTCCACGTAACCTTTCTTTTTTCAGTAAATTTCTAAGATTTTTTAAATTCTAATTCCTAAGTATAACATCCCTGTAACTTTTGTTTTTTTCAGTGAATTTCAGCCACCACCACCACATTCAAAACTTTTAACTGCAAAATGGATTATAACCAACACATTAAACACATTACTATCAAAATGACTCTATAATAGCATGTATAACTCCCTTAATATCTCTATAACACAGTGTATAACTCTTTCAGTGGAATCTATGACTGCATGCATCACTGTATTAGTGAGTCTCTCATTCACTGTATAAGTATTTCAGTGGATCTGTGAGATGGTGTATTAGTTTATCAATGGTTCTGTAATGAACTACATGACTGGCTCAGTGCATCTATGAGTGGGTGCATCAGTGTCTCGATGGGTCTGTGATTGGTTGCATATGTCTGTCGGTCGAACTGTGAGTAGGTGCATGAGTGCCTTTGTGCATTTGAAAGTAAGTATATGACTGTCTGACTGGTTCTGAGAGTGGATACATGAGTGTCTAAGTGGGTGTCTGAGTGGGTGCATGACTGAGTGGGTCTGTGAGTGAGTGCATGAGTCTCTCAGTGGGTCAATGACTGGGAGCATGAGTGTCTGAGTGGTTCTGTGAGTGGGTGCATGGGTCTCTGAGTGGGACTGTGTGTGGGTGTGTAAGTCTCTGAGTGTATCAGTGACTGGGTGCATGACTGAGTGGGTCTGTGAGTGAGTGCATGAGTCTCTCAGTGGGTCAATGACTGGGAGCATGAGTGTCTGAGTGGTTCTGTGAGTGGGTGCATAGGTGTCTGAGTGGGTCTGTGAGTGGGTGTCTGAGTGACTGTGTGGGTGTGTACGTATCTGAGTGGGTGTGTGAGTGGGTATATGACTGTCTGAGTGGCTCTGTGTGTGGGTTTATGAGTGTCTCAATGGGTCTGTGAGTGAGAGCATACGTCTGTGAGTAGGTGAGTGAATGGGTGCATGCATGAGTGTTTGAGTGGGTCTGTGACTTGGAGGGCTAGTGTTTGAGTGGGTCTGTGATTGTTCCAGCGAGTGTCTGGGTGGTTCTGTGAGTGGATGCATGAGTCTTTAAGTGGGTGAGTGAGTGGGTGCGTGTATATCTAAGTGAGTGACTGAGTGCATAAGTCTTTAAGAGGGTCTGTGAGTGACTGCATGGGTGTGTGAATTGGTGAAAGAGTGGATCTATGAGTGGGTGTATGAGTGTCTCAGTGGGTCTGTCAGTGGGTGTGTGAGTGTCTCAGTGGGTCTGTGAGTACATATGTGAGTGTGCGTGGGTCTGTAAGGGGGTGCATGATTCTCTGAGTGCGTCTGTACATGGGTGTGTGACTCTCCGAGTGAGTCTGTGAGTGGGTGCATGAGTGCCCAGGTAGGTCTGTGAGTGGGTGTAAGTGTCTCTAAGTGGGTTTGAGACTGTGCCGATAAGTCTGAGTGTGTCTCTAAGTAGGTGCATGAGACTTTGAGTAGGGCTGTACATGGGTGAGTCACTCCAATTGAGTCTGTAAGTGGGTGCATGAGTACCTGAATGGGTATGTGAGCGGTGCATGAGTATGTGACTGGGTATGTGACTGGATGTATAAGTGTCTGAGTGAGTTTGAGAGTGTGCACATGAGTCTGTGACAGTGACTGGTGAGTGTGTACAAATATATATATATATATATATATTTTTATATTTCCACCAATATTCGCAAAGATGATGCGGTGTTCCCATGATGTCGCCGCGATGGTACACGGGGGCCGTGCTAGCAGTCGCGGCTCATCACGCATATCACGCATGATTAAAAAAATCAATTTTGGACACATAACTTGTGTCACTAACTTCCCCATTTCTCAAACATGGGGTCAGAGTATCTCCACCCTGACTCCTTATGTTAGCTTTGACACAAATTTTCAGCCCCGGGAACAGTTCCCCATCAATAAAATGTCGGCTGCAACTTTCTGTTCAGGTTGCATCCAGCCAATCAAAGCATTCCTGCTGGTGCACGCATTCACGATTTACCGCAGAATCATACGAAATATCCGCAACTATCGCAAAATCGCAGCGAAATATCCACAGCCAGCGATATCGCTACATTGTTCGGCTTTAATTTCACAAAAACTACCAAACGGATTTGCACCCAATAACATAAAGCACAATCTGCATAACAACATCTACCATTCTGCCAAATTTGGTGTAATTCCGTCCAGCATTTCGAGCTGTAGGTTCGACAACGCATTCCTATGGGAATTAACATTACAAATGCACCCTTATTTTGTGCCCCTGTCTCGGGGCCCCACTGCACGGATAACCCCCAAACTTCCCATGACACACAGTACCTACTTTGACACTTTTTTGGGGAAAATTTCATGCAGATTGGTCAAACGCTGCCAAAGTGATAGGCAAGTAAAAAAATGCTTTTCCTATGGAAACTAGGTCCTAACTATAACTACCTACTGGCGACCGCCGGTAGGTAATATATATATAGATATATACTATCTCAAACCCCTATAAACTTTATTTTTCCGAAATCCTGGAGTGCGGTTAAATTCCTTCGCGTGACAACGTGAGGACCTTCTGAAAAATATACATATATATACACATACATACATATATATATATATCGCTGAATTCGTCTTTAAAGTTCCAATTCCAAGGACAGACGAACACGGACCCAAAGTTCCTTGTGCAAAAAAGTTTTATTTGCCCTGCATCTCCACCAACAGACGCGTTTCAGCCCCACCTGGGCCTTGATCACATGATGTATGATATATATATATATATATATATATATTCGTACTACTCGTCTCGTATGCACTCCCATAAGTCAGGAAAAAGACGATGCGGACCTGCTGGTGCTGATATTTTATTTTGCTTTGTGCCCTGCACCAACCGCCATACATATATATATATATATATACACATACATACATACATATATATACTGCATAGGATCTCACAAATTACGTCACTCATGACATGTTAAATGACATAAACCCCCCCTCAGCGCCTTGAGACCCTCACGGGTGAGTAGTGCGCTTATAATTCCCTGATTGATTGATTGATTACATCACTGATATCATCTCGAATTACATCATTGATGACATCACTGATCACTAATAACATCATCAAAGCTACTGCTCCGCAAATAGAAACAGTGTAGTACTGGAGAAAAGTCTCTTTCAGTATGCTAACAGTTTTATATGGTGCATACTTGACCTACCAGTGAAGTTTAAAGTACAAGCAGTACTTCATTAAAGCAAGGTGGAGACTAAGCGCAACTGGTGTGAGCTGAAGTAATACCTTTCAAATAAGTGGTGTCTTAATTATAAGGCCTTTTACTAAATTCATGCAAGAAAAATAAAGCTCCTCTGTACAACACATTATTCTCCAGTCTGAGTCTGTGTACATGCCAGTCGCGGCCAGTGCAGGTAAGCAAGGTGGGGCGGGGCAGGGCGGGGGGAAGTCGAGAGACGACAGAATAGGTTTTATTTATTTATTTAATTTTACCTATTCCGTCATCTGTCGACTTAATCCCCCTCCCACCCCGCACTGCCACCGCCGCCCCCACCGCCCCACCGTGCTTACTTGCGCTGGCCGCTGCTGGTACATGCTGACGTTAAAGAGTTGCCATGTAGTGCTATGGAGAATTTCTATACAAAATGGGAGATTTATAAAGTGCAGATATTTATTTTCAAAAGTCCATTAAAAATTGTGAACCATACATTGTTTTACAATGTAGAATGCATTGGTAGCTCACAGACAGTTCAAATAACAGTATGATTGTAAGCATTCTTAAAATAGTGTACATCATTTTTCTCATTTCAGGAACATTGGTAAGCTATTTTTACATACTATAGGTGGTTGTCCATAGGACTTAATAGTGTATGCTTTATAATTGACTATTATATAGAAGTGAAGTTGTTGGTTTAGTGAATGAATGGATAAATAACTGTATTTGATTATTAAATATATAATCATAAAAGCCAAAGATCCAATAAATACACCAATCTAAATAAAAACATAATTGAGTTCCGAAAACGCACCGCAAATTTTAGGAATGATCCAAAGCCGAGTAACCAGCTCAGTCACAAACTGTATAAGGAGTAATGTTTGGTCTACATCTCCTAAAATTGTATTTTATTATTACTGGTATTAAGAATCTTATAAAATAACTGCCAGTAAAATTTAAAGAAAATGGTAAAATAGCGATTGTACAGACACCTCATTGCAGGGGCATATGCTAATAGACTTGGAAAAGAATTGCCCTAATGGCAAGTACAAAAGAAGATGAACCGTGCAAACTCTGAATCTGATCAAAAGTGATCTTTCCCAGGAATAGGGAGTAGTCAGAAGATAGGATTCTGTTTCATTAGACTTCTGAATGATATTGTATTGCCGTAACTTAGGTTTAGCTGATCAGAAAACTCTATGTTCAACCACTTGTGCCGAAGAAAAGAATTCCTAACCCATACTCTGTCACATTTACTTGTAAAGCGTGGTTTAGTAATAAAAAAACCTGCCCAACTCATGCATTATAGTTTTTATATAATGCAGCCAGAGTATCTTCATGCAATGTCACTTGTTAATCAATCCACTAATGCCCTTTGATTCGAAGTAGCATTGGGAGTGAACCATATGGATATCCGTAGTAAGAGAGCAACAAGTTTTATCACATCATCAATATTGATCAGACCTGGCTTTTCATGACTAAAGTAGTGAGGCAACTCATGGGTATTGAAAGCAAGTGTCAGCAAAATCTATTCTCTAGTTGCAAAGTCATGCTTTTTATATAACCCTAAACCCCAGCTCAATATGTGGTGATAGGAAGACACTGTGGTTTATATATTTCAATTAGTGGGGCAATTGGTTTACAGCCTAATTTAGAGGCTAAATTGAATAATGCACCAATAGACAGACAAAACTTGTTATGCCTGGCTGCAAGCCACGTTAACCAAGTAGACTGTGTATTAAATGCAACTCCTAAATAAGGAAATTGAGAAATGGTATCAGGCACCTTATTATTCATAGAAATGGGACACATCCTTGAGCTATTCAGACCACAGGACATAACGTAAGATGTAGTAAGGTAAGTATCTAGTCCAAGGCTTTTCATAAAGGTAACAAAGCGTTGACAGATTTTAAGGCTGGTAAAGGTGCAGGACAGAATAACAACATTGTCCACATATAAAGGGGCTGACATTGACTTGGTGGCTATCATAGGCATGTCCTGTCCACAGCTAATTAAACTGAAATAAAAGTGTTAATTTAAGAATAAATATTAGGGATCAAGAACACAACCTTGACGCGCTCCTCGCTAAAGTTTGACAGCATTTTTAAGTTCACTTCTGTTCCCAAATCTAACATTACCGATTACGTTAGAGTGTAGGGCAGCTAGAAAGTCAACTATTGGTGGATTGCACCTTATATGAGCCAAAGGCTGCTAAAGTTTTGACCCATTTACTTGATAGAATGTGCTTGACAGATCAATGAAGACCAAGTACAATGCACAACCTTTTGCTATTGTATACTTGCTGATGAAGAGATGGAAGTTCAAGTATTGTTACATTGTACTTAGGCCCTTCACAAAGGATGCTTAGATTCACAAAGGATTATATTTTTCTTAGTCAAGTCCAAGATTCTAAAGTGTAATACTCTGTCCAACCCTTCAACCATAGTATAAATTAAATAAATGGGTTTGTAGCGGGGTACGGGGCGCTCTTGCCTTTTTTAAATCATGGACAATAATAGAGGAAGCCTCGGAATTCAGTAGGACAACATTGCCTGTGATGTTCAACACATTTGTTAACAGGGGGGTCCAAAGATCTACATTGGCCCTTATACGGGTCCATTTGAACCCCATCTGATTCTGGGGCGTTGCCAGAGGGACTTAATGATAAAGCTAGGGCCACCTCCTGGCAGTCAAAGGTTAAGTTCAGTGTATCTTTTCAGGACCTGGTGTCCTGAGTAAACATATGTGTTTCTCAATAAAACTGAAAATCTGAAGGCCAGCTTTCAGCTGAAATGTGGGATCCAAAGAAAAATGCAGGCCCACCATTACTCTTCACCTGATTAACTGCCAAAAAGTTGCTGAATCTTTACAGATACACAGTTTGGAATGTGCTCTCCTCATTGAGGAACATAATATCAAGATGGCATTCATAACCGAGTCCTGGACTGACGATTCCTCTGGCCCTGATATTGTGAAAGCATCTCCCCCAGATTTTCTTTGCCACACCCTTAATAGACCCTTAAAGAAGGGCGGAGGACTCGCAGTCATTTATCACAATAGTCTAAATCCCTCCTTTAGCACAGCCTCCAACTCAGCGTGTGAAGCACTGTCAATTACTGTAAGGATCTCTTCCCATGACACTTTTAAAACCATTCTCATCTACCGTCCACCTGGTCCCAGGGGCATATTTCTGGATTCCATCGACACTCTCCTGGAGGAGGGGCTGTGTGCCTCCTCTTTTACTATGATGGGGGACTTCAATTTTTATTTGGAGGATCCTTTGGACCCGGATAATATGAGGTTGAAGGAGATTATGAATGGAGGGGGCCTAGAGCAGAGGGTAACCAGTCCTACGCATGCAGCCGGACATACCTTAGATGGAATTTTTTCCAACCATTCTAGTCTTTCCATTATTGAGGTATTACCACTTACTTGGACGGATCATGCTGCGATTATTTTTACGTTATTAAAGACTCCTCACTCTCAACATAAACCAAAACCTAAAGACAAGATAGCCATACGGTCTTGGAAAAACGTAGATAGCCTTGAACTAGAGAAGATCTTAGTTGAAACCGCCCCGATTCTCCCAGTTGAAGTGGAGGAGGCTACGGCTGCTTATTCGGGATGGATTGAGGCTGCATGTAACACCTTAGCACCGGTTAAACTACACATTCCTAAGCGAACCCGTCCCTCCGCCCCCTGGTTTTCGGACAATCTACAAAAACACAAAACGGACTGCAAAAGGCTCGAACGGGCATGGAGAAAGGGTACAATATCAACAACAAGGAGGCTTATAGAGCAAGCCTCGCAAACTATAAAACATTACTTATGGAAACAAAAAAACTATACTTTGCGAAGCAGATCAATGAGGCCAAATTCTCATCAAGAGAATTGTTCAAAACTATTACTAAATTGACGAATCCGGATAGACCCCTAACACCTAGCAGTTCTGTCCTTTGTGAATCACTAGCTCTCTTCTTTAGAAATAAGGTGGAAGCCATCTTTTCCTTCTTTTCGCAACAGCAAAGAGGGGAGGTGGAGGTCTTAGTTAGGCCAGGGCCAATTGTCATAAATTCTGTACCTCTGTTAGAGGGCTTCACACCGCTCGAGAGCCAAGATTTAGTTAATCTTCTAAAGGCATCTCGATCCGGATCGCCCGTGGGCCCGTGTCCAGTGTCAGTGATTAAAAGTGTCCCTGAGGCCATTGCCCCCATCCTTACTCCTTTGTTTAATACCATCCTTAACGCTGGCCAGTTTCCTAGGTCCTGGAAGTCAGCCTCAATACTTCCGCTTATAAAAAAAACGAAATTGGACCCTTTGGATCCCAACAGCTATAGACCTATCTCGCGCCTCCCATTACCAGCTAAAATGATCGAGAGGGTTAAGAATGTACAACTCAGCACGTTTATTCAGCTCAATAATGTGCTAGATCCCACACAATTCGGCTTTCGTGCTGAACACAGCACAGAGCTTGCCTTGATCAAAGCTAAGGAGGAGGTGCGAGAGGCAATGGACCAAGGTGGCACAGCAATTCTGATTATGCTAGATTTGTCAGCAGCCTTCGATACGGTCCACCATGAAGTTATGATGGACCGGTTATTGGCTGCAGGGGTGCAGGGTAAAGCCTGGACCCTCCTGAAATCTTTTCTGGCTAACAGAATTCAGACTGTGGACTTGGGTAGACATAGGTCTAAGCCGTTTTCTTTTCCTTGTGGGGTTCCGCAGGGCTCCTCGCTCAGTCCCACGCTTTTTAATATCTACGTGGGCCCGCTGGCAGCACTAATAAGATCTTATGGGCTCTAGCTTACATCTTATGCGGACGATACACAAATTGTGTTGTCCTTACAGCGAGGCAAGGAACTGGAAACTGGCCTAAAATGCCGCGAATGCATGAAAGCTATTGCCGGCTGGATGTCCTCAAATTGCCTAAAACTTAATGCAGGCAAGACGGAGGTCATCATTTTCGGCAATAACCCCAACATCTGGACACCTGATTGGTGGCCTGAAGAAATGGGAATCCCCCCGGCCCCCACTAGGAAAGCTAAGAACTTAGGGGTGATTATGGACAATAAACTAACTTTTGGAGACCAGGTTAGTGGAGTTGTCTCAATAAGCTTCTATCTCCTCAGAGTTTTGAGGAAAATAAAATTCTTTTTACTGGAGGAAAGCTTTAGGACGGCAGTCACAGCGCTCATCTTGTCCCGGCTGGACTATTGTAATAGTCTGTATGCGAACATTCATAAGAAACATCTAAATAGACTCCAGTTGGTGCAAAATGCGGCAGCCAGGCTGATTACTAGCACGCCCAGATTTGTCTCTGTTAGGAAGAAACTCAAGCAGCTTCACTGGCTACCAGTGAAACAGCGTGCTCAATTCAAAGTACTTTGCACGGTGTTTAAATCACTGACAGGCAGGGGCCCTGACTATTTGAGGAAACGTTTTCAATGGTATGTCCCCGGGAGAACATTGCGATCCGCAGAGGCAAAACAAGTAGTTCTCCCTCAAGTTAAAAAAGCCACCTGGGGCGGCAGAAGTTTCATTGTTGGTGCTGCTAAAGCATGGAACAATCTGCCCTCACATCTCAGGAATAACACTGAGCTCCTCTCCTTTAGGAGGGGGCTCAAAACTTGGTTGTTTTCCCAATAGCCTTTTGAGCTATAGCTTTTTTAGTATCCAGTTAGGCATCGGCTAGCGCCAGGACACCTTTGGGTAGAAGTGCACTTTAAAAGCTTATTAACATTAACATTATCATTAACATAACATTAACATATTAACATTAACCATTAAATTGCCCCAAACAATTATTTTAATTTCGGCTTTCCTGTGTTTAAGGGCAGCTTTATATTGTGCTCTATACTGAGCACTTTCCACCCTGTTTCTAGGCTTTTAGAAAGAGCAGCACAAAGTAGACTGTTAGTGAGAGAGCATGAGGAGTCAAACCATTTAGGAGAAGTGTCGGCCAAGCCATAAATTAGTCTAGTAAGAGAGTTCTTAATCAAGTGATTCATCTCTATAAAGCTTTTGACAATAGCTTTGTGACTAGCCTCTATACAAAGACATGTATGGGAGCAGTCTAGATGTTGTCTCACAAAACTATTTAAGAAAGCATTAGGGTCTGTGAGCTTCCATACAAGTTGAAGACCGTTGTTTTTTACAGCTAGGCAAAAATTACCATTAGAGGTATGGTGGTGATAGGTAACCAGCAACTCAAAGGTAGCTGTTAGAGGGTTGTGGTTGCCATACGTTTTATCAATTACCTCTCCTCCATTAAAATAATTGATCAGGCTTCCAGAGATAAATAAGTTATCGATGGTAAAGCTACATCCACGACAAAAAAAGTTTGGAATGGGACTAGGATCAGGGATAGCAGTTTCCAGACCATTAATAATATCCTGCTCAGTGAAATAGTTGTATAACAGAGCGCCCCAGGCGCATGTTGAGTACACACATTATTTGTCAAACAGCACATTACATTTACATTACAATATTAAAAGAAAAATATTTCACATGCAATTTGGAGTTAAAATCACCACAAAGAATCAAATTAATTACATTCTGTGAGGACTTTGCTTTCATGCTGATAGTGTCAATGAAACAGAATAAGTTAATAAAATTGTAATTTCCCTCTTAAGAAAAATCGACATTATAGAAATTAACAAAGCAAATTTAAAATGTTTCCAAGTTTCAAAGCTTGGTTGTATCCACCTATGATCTAGAGCAATCTGAGTACTATGACTGCACAAAGACAGCTTCAACCAAGTGGAAAGACCTCCCTCTTGTCTCCACCAGATGCAGGCTTCAAAAAGCAGAAATAGCCATCAAAGTGTACATCAGTGGTGGCTCACGTTTCGTGAAATTGTATAATGTCAACACAGTAAACAAATGAGCACCAGTCTGTCAAATTAATCTTTGAACTGATACAGGCAATATTCCAGCTGGCCGCCTTCATGTTGTTATTGTGGACTCTACATACAAAATCAATAACAATGAACGAGCTAACTGATTTGTGGAGTGTAATAGTTAGGTTAGAATATGGCTGTTTACAACGCATGCGAATACATCGCATGCCATTACAACGCGGCCGTTACAACAACCACGTTGTTAAAACACATACCATTACATCGCAGGTCATTACAACGACTTGCTGTAGGGGGTGCACTGGACTTAGGAATAGTATTATTTACTATTCCTACTCCAGTTTGCGCAACAGCAGGGAAGGTGTTGGATTTTATATCCAATACCAGTGCCCCTCCTACAGCAAGTCGTTGAAACGACTTGCAATGTAATGGTTTGCATGGTAGCAACGCGGTCATTGTAACGACCGCGTTGTAATGGTACCGCGTTGTGGAGACAGTGTTGTAAACGCTGTTTACCGTTAGGTTAGTCTGTCAGACCACCTGTTCAAAGTCCTCCAGGGCATGATATCTATTAAGCAGTGGGATACCAAGTGCCAAAGCTAATGAAGAAGAGGGAACAGCAGATTATGCAGTAGTCATGCTCGATGGCAGGGGTGGTCTGTAGAAAACCCAAAAAGTAAAACCTTAATTATGCTGTTTCCTAGTAACTGATTCTGAGCCCAAAGTAACAAATTCCTAACATACATCAGGGACATAAAGTTCACAACTATAATATTGTCTCATTAAAGTATTACTAATATGTTTAGAAGTGCCCTTGCTGTCCTAGAAGTGACAGTACTCATTGAATGTATTGAATGTGTTATAAACAACCTAGTGTGCTCTAAAGGCTGGGGAAGGGGTATGCTCAGCTTGATTCACTGCTGAGCTCCAGGAGATAAGCAGCGGTGAGTCCAGAGGCCTTGTGAACGTCCTCATGAAGGCTCCTAGGGTATGTTTGCTCTCTTCTGGTAATGTGATCCAGGAAAATGGCTTAATGATTTGTGACTGCCTCTGACATCTGCAGACACCTGCAGGTGAAATGTTCTAACAAAGGCTAAAACTAAATCATCTTTCTGAGGAAGGAATATCTAGTGCTTTTCAATTGGGTATAAGTGACCCTTCTATAGACAATGCTTACGAAAATGCTAAGTGAAGCACTATATGAAAGCACTTGGCCATTCTCTGTACATACACACTAAAGATAAACAGGTAAGTGTAACAAGTGTAGTCCTGGTTGCAGAGCTGCATCACAAAGGATGAAAGTATACCACTTGCACACCCCAAGGAAGTGCAGCGAGTGAGGCACATGACCCCGCTCCTCTTTCTCTTATCTCCCACTCTCCTCTTTTGTTCACGTGCACTTACAGAATTCTCTCCTTCTCACTTTCTCACACACCTTTTATCTCACTAGTTCTCATCCCTTTTGTTCTCATTTTCACCATATCCAAGCTCTCGATCTCTCTTCCACTCACAGTACTCCCTCTATAACTTTCTCTCACCCATTCCTTTACCCAATATGCATTCTTGCCAGCCAGCACTTTCTTTCCTAATCTTGGCTCTTTGAGTCTTTCTGTGCTCTTTCTATAGCCCTGTCTCTGCCTTTTCCTCACTCATATCCCACACCTCACCTGCTCTCTCTCTTCTCCTTCAGCATTTTCTCTACTCTTTCTCTGCCCCATTACTCGTTACTTTTGTATCTCCCTCCTTGCCTCCTCCTCAGGTAACCTCAGGGCTCTCATGAACAGCATCGCTGCAGGGCATGTGCAGAAAGCCTGTCATTGGAGGGACAAGGGCAGGGCAATGCTGGTGTCCTGCAAGGAGGTAAGGGTGTGAAAAGACCCACTACTCCTGGGTTCCAGCAAGGCTTCTCAGGACCCCACCCTACGCTTATTATGTGCCGGCTGGTCAATGGAGGGGTCAGATGAAAGACACTGTTGGCCTCATACATTGAGGAGAGGTGTAGAATTGGCTTTTCACAGCTGGGCTCCAGCTATGCTGCTCCTAAACACTCCGCTCAATCTGCTCACATAATTGTGTGTCCATAGCTGGCCCAAGTGAGCCCCACACACTAATAATGAGCCAGTCCAGCAGGAGACTGGTGAGGATGCTGACAGACCCTGCTAGGAGGTGAGGGGACAAAATTCTGTCTGTCCCTTCTGCAGTCTTACAGAGTGCGCACTTAGGCCCCAGAGAGCCACTGGCGAGGCCAGACATACAACTCATCTTGAAACCACTAAATATGGGTACACCTGGATGAAAAAAAACAGCCTGCAACTGGACCTCAGGCCCGGCTCATCACCTGTTGCCCGAATGCCCAGATTACCAATCTTACCCTGGTGGTGGTCTGCAGCTTCCTCTGCTTATTTAACACTTGAACATACTTGTAACACTGCCAATGTAACTCGACTGTGACATGTAGCTCACTCTCCATTTATGGTACAGGGACATACATGACACAATGCCTGTGCAACTCAGTGGTGACCTTCAGTTTCCTTAACGTTTTTTTATACTAAGATGTACATGCGACTATGCAAATGCAAATGACTGTTGACCTGCAGCTTCCTCTGAATTTCTAATTCTGCGACTTATGCTGCCAATGTAACTCTGCAGTGACCTGCAGTTACCTCTTCTTGTTTACCACATGTACCTCTGCGATGGCTCCCACTGTGTTAGACCTGACATCCTTGATGTGGTCTTACCCCCAAACTGTTTGCCTTCACTCCTCCTGTGATGCTGAATTCATTTTTGTTGGCATTAGGACTGTCACTTTACCACTGCTAACCAGTGCTAAAGTGCTTGTGCTCTCTCTCTGTAAAACATGGTAAAATTGCTATACACCTAATTGCCACAGTCTCTAGTAAAAGATACTACATGTATCCAGGGTCTGTAAATGTAATGCTACTAGTGGACCTGAAGCCTCATTGAGCTACTCCCTAAAGCAGCCTTTTAAAACATATCTCAAGGCTACCACTGCAGCATGTAGTGCAGTATAAACTATCATTTCGACCTGGCAAAATGAACCTTTTGCCAGGCTTAAAACTTCCTTGTTAATACTTATAAGTCACCCCCAAGGTAGGCCCTAAGGGCCCATAGGGCAGGGTGCATTGAATTTAAAAAGTATTACATGTCCTGGTAGTGAAAAACTCCTAAAGTTGTTTTTCACTGCTGTAAGGCCCATCTCCCCCTTTGACTAACACTGAGTTACCTTATTGATTTTATTAAGTGATAACGCTTGACTGGGAGCAAATAGAGATATGGTGGTTACACTCAAATAAATTGTAAGGTAATGTCTTCTCTTTAATGGCAAAGTCAGATTTTAAGTCCCAATTCTGAAATTGACACTTTAAAAAAGTTAAAAGAACAGTTGATGGACGGAATACTGAACAAATCCATCGTTTTTTTGCTTGCCATGCTATTCCAGTTTGGACCCAGCCATATGCAAATCTGTCATGACTCTGCTCCCCATAGGAACAGTCCAGCCCGAACTGTCAGGCCAGGTCCTCCCTCCTGGACCTGAAACAAGCATCCTGGGACTGGTTTTGGGGTATCACCCCCTCATCAGCCAGGCTAGCTTGAATCCAGTGGGACACTGCAAAAGCAACTGAGCGGGATTTGCAGAAATCTCTGCTTTTCTAATACTGTCACATAAATACAGCTCTGTTAGTGCACTTCAGTAGTGACCTGCAGCTCTCTCTGCTTTGTGAATACTGGGACATACATCCATTCCACACTATCTGTGCACCGCAACTGACCCGCATCTTCCTCTTCTTTTCTAACACAGGAGCATATGTGCCACAGTGCCAGTCCAGCTTAGGGAATCTACAGGTGCCCCTGCATTTGTAAAAGTGGGCCTCACAGGCTACACTACCAATGTAATTCATTGGTGACCTGCATCTTCCTCTGCTCATTTAACAGTGGGGCATACATGTAACACTCTGATGTGACATGCCGCTTCCTCTGAATTTTTAATTCTGGAATATACATGTCCAGAGCCCTAGAGCTTTGTCACCTGTTCCAGTACTGTAATCCAAATGGAGTTATAGCAGTGCACCTTAGCGTAGATTGCCAGCTCTACCCAACTCTTTGTTGTTCAATTATTCGAACCCATTTGTTCCTCGGCCAGTGAAACCCATCTTTAACCTGCAAACAGCTGTGCAACTGCATCTCTTTACAGCGCTTCATTTGTAAAACTATAAGTGTCAGGGCCCAGTGCATCGCTTAGGAGGCCACTGCAGCTTGTACCGCCTACTGCCTCTGCCAGAGGTGCAAAATGCTAGTACCAATGGCCTGGATGTGCTACTATTATTATGTTTTAGTGTGTATTAATTTGCTAAATTAATGCATTCTGCTGGAAAAGGGAAGACTGTGCCACAATGTGGTGGACTGTAATATAAAAGTAACCGTGTTATGAATTAAATGCAGGTGCCAAGCACCAGCAAGCACCGGCATAAATTAAGCACTGCCTCACTACTGGCTTTCATGTTCCTCTTCTAATTTTGCATTGAGACTGTTATTTAACTCTACCTAACTGTACCTGCCAACCGCTTTTTCAGTCATGACCATTCTCTATTGTTCGCAGAAAGGAGCATCAACCCAGCCTTTACTTTTAAATGGTAGAAAGAACAGTAAAATATGTGTAGGCGTTCACTATATTTAAATAGTACTAATCACTTCTTGCTCCCCAGATCTCCATGAACATCTCCCACTGGAATGTCTTTTTGGCTCTGGCTGTCTTCGTCTCTGTTGTGTTCTATTTTCTGTTTTCATATCTGGTTCAACTTCCTACATCGAGTCGGGATAAGCTCACATTTGAAGGTAAGAACTACATAAATTCAATAGAACCAAATAATTGGCACAGCTGAAAGGCAAATGGGGTTGGTGTAGAGTCAGTCGCAGAGTAAGGGCTCTGCCTGACACTCTCTTCCACATACCTGTCACATACCTCATTTTTGTACAGCCCAGCCTCAGTTTGGGTGGAGGAGGGAAATTATGGGCTGGGTGACATGAACAGTACATGTTTTGGCCAATCTAATTGTACTTTGTCATCATTCCAAGTAGACTTTGGCATCATCCTGTGGCCACTGTGTCCCTGACGTTCTGCTGTGTGTTTTTTCCCTAGGTCTCAACATCAACATCAATGCCTTTGCAAAGCCATACATCTGGCTGGTCATTTTACTGGCCACCGTTATTTGCGTGCTTCCATCACTTTTTGCACGTTCTGTGTCGACAATAGTCAACCGCCGAAAGGTACGTTTTTCCAAAGGTCATGCTTTTTCATAGTTTAGTAAAGCCTAACTCTTAAACCACTGCTTTTAATGCAAATTACGAACAGATTAGAAGCCCGTGCACCCATCATCCAGGGGCATAGCCATCATTGGTGCAGCAGGTGCAGTGCACTGGAGAGCAGAGATCTGGGATGCGCATTTACCCCTGATAATTACTGTAGTTTACTACCCTAACAACAATTTAAGGGACCATGTTCCTTGCTTGCACCATGACCCGCTGCATCCTTGCTAGGATACTGACAGCACCTTAAAGAGGTCCATTTGAAGCAGACCTTAGAATGTAGTGTTGATCAACAATGACAGTTTTTTGTTTCTTTTTGCCACTGTGTTATGGTCCCTAGTGCAAGCAAGGAAATGTGCCACCCAACTGATGTTTGACTTAATGATAAAATACTGCAATAATCGGGTTTCAGTGGGCCCCTCAGGCTTCTGGACCCTGGTGCCACTGCGCCTGCTGCACCCATTGAAGCTACTCCCCTGGCTATAAGATGCCTATTTATACCATCACATCTCAGTTTAGAAAATACAGAGAAAACGGTGGGAAACGTGCACATCTATCATAACAGCAATAGGCACTGTCCATCAATGCATATAAAGGCTAACCTCCTGTATTTATCCACCCACCTCTACCACCACTATCCCGGACAAGCTTAACATCATGTTCCTCAAAAACCCCGCAAACCTGTCTATACCCCATCTTCATGAGAAACATATTTTCTTTCTCAACTGTCCATGTAAGTTGCTTCCTGCATTCCACAGTGCTTGTTGCTCTACCATTCTTCTATTGTTTCAAAAATACAAACCATGCCAGATATATATTACTCAGTGGCGGTCACAACTGGGTAGTTATAGTTAGGTCAGCTGTTCCATAGGAAAATTGTTTTTTGTGTTGCTAATAACTTTGGCCCTGTTTGATGAATCGCCATAAAACTTTCCAATTAGGTGTTACTTTTTGGCTAGTTTTTGCACGAAATGTTTTCGGCGTGATCCGTCAAGGGGGGGCTGAGAAGAAAAGGGGAGATCCCAAAACGCATAATCCCCATGTATTTTCAAAAGACTTCTACAGCAAAAACTGCTGAACGATATTACACAAAATTTGGCAGGGAGCTAGATCATGGTACGCAGATTGTGCTTATTGTGATTTGGTGTAAATCCGTTCAGTGGTTTTCGAGAAATTAAGTGTAAAATAATATAGATATCTGGACGGTTGGGTCTGCGAGAGTTTCGAAAGGCTGTGTTCTGACTGGCCAAGGGAACTTTACTTCCCTTGGGCCATCTGCTCCCACGGGAGTCAGACACCCGTGGGAACAAGAGTTCTGAGTGGCTGCCAGCAACATGAGAAAAATGGACTCGGAGACTTAATCACCCATCCTGCAAATGTAAGAAAAAATATTATAAAGGAGCAGGGTAGGGAAACCCTGACCCCGTAGGCCCTATGGAGAGAACCCAGACCCCCCCCCCCTTCCCCGGGGCCAAAAAACAAAATCAGAAAAAATTGCCATGATCCCAAAGGACTCATGCAGGATCGGAAAAAGCAAAAAAACAAAATGACAGCCGGGCCGCATTGTTCAATTATAGGCTCTGGAGAGCCCACTCCTGGGGCCGTATTCAATAATGGAGGGGGAGCCATCCCAAGCCATTATAGGCGCCGGGGAACCCACCCCTGGGGCTGAAATATGCATAAAAGTGGAGGGGGCCCCTACTCCTCGAGTTTACAGAGGCCCCAGAAACACCTTCCCCGGGACGATTTCATGAATAAAGAGGCGGGGTGTTGAGGCCCCCCTCGCTGAGCCATTAATGGCTCCAGGTAGCCCATCCCCGTGTTTAGAGAAGGGGAGGGGGTCCTCACAGCCTCCATCTCTGAGTCTTCAAAGGCCCCAGGGAACCCACCCCTGGGGCTGATTTCTTTAATTAAGGGAGGGGGCCACATGGCCCCCCTTCCTGAGCCTTCTATGGCTCCACATGCTGTGTCCTGGGGAGCCCACCCTAGGGACACAGCGATTTCCCTGCCTGCACCGGTGTGGGCTGGGAAACCTGTGTTTGCTCCTGCTGGGCAGGAGCATTTTTGAATCTCCTGCCGGATGGGAGCAAACACAAAGTCTGCTCCCAATGGGCGGAAGCTTTGAAAACAAATGAAATCACTGATTACATCATCCAAGCTTCTTTTGTTCACATTGCTCTATATGGTTACAGCACTAGAGCTATGAAAGTATGTGCAAAATAGCTTTGAATAATATGAAGCATCATTACTGCTATCATACATACAACCTGCAAGCTTGTGTTATGTGAAACATTGACCCTATACCATACACTTCATGGGTAGCCAGGTTCATGTTGACTATGAACCCTAGATGAAAGGGTAACCTATTCTGCACATGGTTTTCAATCTGTATACAACTATTAAGGGAAAACCAAGTTCCTTCAGATACTCAAACCCTGTTACATAACTAATGCCCTAATATAGACAGTCTTTACATGTATCAAACCCACGACAGTCAATGAACCTACATTGAGAAATATAGTGTATATGAGTAGAAAAGTGGGTACTGTTAACACTGTTTACTCTATGGAGTGAGTTTTCTCAGTAACAACACTGTTTAGAGACAGTGAAACTCTCATAAGAAATACACCGAAGAGTATTAAAAAATGTCTACTAAGAACAGTGTACACTCAATGCAAAACTTGTCCAAACCATGACTATTCACTTAAAATAACCAAGGTCTGAAGGTGCTAAAGATCATACTACCTGCAACTACCTGTGGTGAAAACTGTACAGATAACCCATCTTCTGAAGCAAAACAAGCACATGTACATAGGTTAGTACCTGATGCACACAGTCTTCTATGTTACTGTCATGCTAAGACGATTCTGTCTAATAACTCAAAGCTGCTTAAAATACTCAATATATTTTTTGTACAGTCTTTGCCTTCATGGAAACTTTTTAGTCTTCAATACAAAGATTTATAACTTGTTCAATACCTCTACAATCCTAAGATGCATTAGCAGAACATGCATTTTGTAAACACATTTTTTTTTGGTTTAAATTACTTTATTCAAATTTTTTTTTTTTTAAACAAAGAACATTTCACATGCAAGTACAGTTGTCTGACGCAATCTGAATTACATTACCGCATCAATAGCAGGTCAGCGTGTGAGTAGCGCACATCCATAATAGCAACGTGTCTCGAGTTGGTGAGGTGGTGATGTCACAGCAAATGCTTACTGGCTCTGTGTGCACGGTGACCAAGCGAGATTGCATCCAATGGTGGTCTCGGTACAGAGTTACTGTGCCTATGGGGAGGGGGGACACTAATGGGGGGTAAACTGTGTGACCTTGCCCAGCTGTATACCCTGGTGATTCAATCCCTGGTTTCTGCCCATTACCACAATACTGCCGGCAGGCGTCTTACCTGTGTGGGGAGGTACACGGGATGCTAAGCGAGGGGGAACCGAGTGTTGAGGGCACAAGTTTGCATGTTGGGTGTGGCAACTGGTTGTTACATCTATGGAGTTCCATCCCCAGCTGTCTCAGGTGTCCTGTTAGCCTCCAAGCATGAGAATAGGGGCCCTTGTCGGGGTTTCTGAAGATCTAGAAGCATGACATCCCAAGCAGACGCCAGAGGAGTATTACATAACTCCAGGGCATCCTCCCGCCTCAGCGCCACACTCTCCGCCTGCGCCCAGTTTGCGAAGGAGCGACGACATGCTTCCCATGACGGGGGCTCAGGACTTTTCCATCGTTTGGTAATCAGACGCTTAGCAGTGATCAGGCCTAGTTATATGAACCATGATGTCGCCTCATGATTTTGGATCTGCGGAATAGACCAAGTATGTTTTTTTTCCATGTGTTTCCCACTGTGCGCTCAGTGCAGTCTGAGAGGTGAGTGGTGATCGCCAGCCAGTAGCCGGTTAGGGCAGTGCAGCCCCATAGCATGTGGATAAGGTCTGCATTCACCAACTGGCAGTGAGAGTACTGCGCATCAATACGGTGAAAATATCTGTTTATTTTCTCTGGTGCAAGATATGCCCTATGTATTATGTAGAGCTGTATGAGGCGGGACCTGGTGTTTCTGGGTATAAATACAGGCCCCATCAAGATGCCCTCCCAGTCTTTGTCAGTGCTAAGGCGGTGCAGGTCAGCATCCTAGCGGTCTCTGAGTGAAGTCAGTCGGTATGCCGCATGCATGCGCAAAGAATCAGCAAACTATTTGACGAGATACCTCCCTGTGCCTATAGTGTGAATGTATTGGATAGTGTGATGCAGTCTGTAAAAACGTATACCCATTTGCTGGGCACAGGCTGTACAAAATTAGGTTGAAATTAATATGGTAGTTACCTGCCACTATGTAAACTATAAAAAAAATTAACACACCCGTTGGATGATGCCATCAGTGATGTCATCAATGGTGTCATTCGAGATGTCATCAGTGATGTCATAAATGATGTCATAAAACATATCATTAGTGATGTAATATGTGAGGTCATAAGCAGTGCATGGCGGGGTGCAAGTTATAGTTAGCTTTGCTAACTACAACAGGTAAATTTCTGTGTTTTTTTAATTCAAAACGTTGATGTCACTGACATATTCACCTACCTATAAGGTTACATTAAAGTTTGTTTTTTTCAGTGAATATAGATATAACCCAGTGGTGGTCGCCACTTCGTAGTTATAGTTAGGATCGTGTTTCCATAGTAAATGCCTTTTTGTGTTGTCATTTAATGAATCTTCACAAAACTTTCTTAAAAAGTGCTACTTTTTGTCTAGTTTGTGCATGGAAAGTATCGGAGTGATCCGTCAAGTGGGGGCTGGGAAAAAAAGGGGGGGTTCCTAAAACGTGTTTTCCCCATCCATTTTTCCATAGGAACTTTAGACTCAGCTACAACTCAAACGGCTGAATGGATTTACACCAAATTTGGCAGAAAGCTAGACCTTGGTCCAGAACGCATGTTTTTTGTGATGTGGTGTGAATCTGTTGGATAGTTTGTGAGCAATTAAGGCTAAAAAATGTTGCATATATTACGCCACAGAGGATCCGAGGGCCCACAGATCTCATGGTGGGATCTGCTTAGCTGCCACCACATCAAACGGATGTGTCAGCAACGATCTTAAGACTTGGAACTCAGTCCTGAGTCCTAAGAAAATGGTTAAATAAACATAAGGGAACAGGGTAAGGACACCCTGACCCACTAGGCTTGGTGGTGGGGTCCCAGAGGAACCCGCACGGAGCCAAAAATGTTTTTTTGCTTTGAATTTGTATAGGATCTGCAAATATGTGAAAATTGTTTTTTCAAAAAGGTTAGGGGTGTGGCAGTTAACATATTTAGGGAAGGGGGCACATGTCCCCCCTCCCGATCATCTTGGAGGCCTCGGGGACCCCATCCCACGAGAGGGAATTGCAGTGGCCCTCCACAAGCCTTAAAAGGCCCTTGGGACCCCATCCCCTGGGGCCGTAGAGAATATAAAGCGGATTGGGACGTGCTATATAACAAAGTGAATAATAAGTAAGTGGCAGGTGCTGCTCATTTTTTATTCACTGCTCAAGCATGGAGCGCCCCATAATGCCCTTTGAGGGCTTTTTTGTTTAGCCATTTTGTAAGCTTGGTGGTGCCCCTAGAATGAGGGGGGGCACCACCAAGCATTTTTTTAATGTTAATAGGGGGCCACAGAAAGTTAAGTAGCCCCCCAGCAACATTGAAAAAAAATAAACGGTAAGTCTCCTCAGTCATTAAAACCATGATCACAGGAGAACTTCCCATATTTTTTAAAGCACTCCTAGATGAAACCCTATGCATGCTCTTCAGCTGGATTGCAAGGCTCTCGTGTGGTTGTGTCTATGACTACATCTTGTGTGTCAAAAAATGTTAAAAGAAAGATTCAAAGTCATGTGGCTTTTACTTTTTTTTTAAACAATAGGTCCAGGTTTTTCTTCTATCATTTTTCAACCCACAAATTGCAGTAATAAAAATTATGTTAAAAGAAAGATTCACAGACATATATATTTTGTTATTATAAGTTTAGCAAACAATATTATAATAATCACTATTATTAAACATTGCATTGTGTGAATTACTGAAATGTACACTTTATTAAAAAATATTAGAGATTTTTGAGAATGATGACAATAGGGTCACTTGGTATATTTGGGAGATGTGACTCTTTTGCAAAGTCAGTAAGTCTACCTGAGTGCAGCTAGGATCTGCAAGACCAACCGCAGACTGCGTGTGCCAGAAATCCGTGTATGGCATGAGGTTGGCTGCTTGCAAGTGATGGAACGCAGGACCTGGCCACAGGGCCTAGCCTTTGGCCATGCGCAGAGTGGGGTTGGCATCTGGTGGGGGGAGTTGGACGCCAGGCCTGGCCACAGGCCAAAAGCGGTGCGTGGCATGGTTGGCTTTGTGTATGGTAATACAATCTTAATTTATGTTTAAAAAAACTAGAAATTCACTGAAAAAACAAAGGTTAAACTGATGTTATAATTAGGTGAAAATGTCAGTTAAAACATCATTTTAAACTTACAAAACCACTGAAATTCAGCAGTTATAGTTATCTCAAGTGACTAACTCGAGCCCTAAAGTAACTATAACTTGTGTCCTCACCATACACTGCTAATCACCCCGCTTTTGCATGACTCATGACATGATCTATGACTTCAGAGATAATGTCACTGCAACATCTGCAATAAAATTATGGATGAGAAAACAGTGCATGGCGGGGCATGAGCTATAGTAACCTTACGGCCTCCCTGTAGGGAGATGGACCACGTCAACAGTTTGGGATTCTCACCTCTCATTTGCATGAGCCATCTCAGAGGTCTATGGTCTCTCTAAACTCAGAAGTGTGTCCCAAATAGGTATGGTCTCAGCTTCTTCATTGCCCAGACCACAGCAAATGCCTCCCTCTCAATAGCATCCCACCTCTGTTTTCTTGGGAAGTAACTTTCTACTAATGAAGGCTACAGGTTAATGCAGGCCCTTCTCATTCAACTGTGATAATACAGCCCCTATCCCATGCTCTGAAATGCCAGTTTGTACTATGAACTCTATGGAGACGTCAGAGGCCTTGAGTCCAGGTGCTGTACACATGGCCTCCTTCAGTGTGTCGAACGATTGACGTCAGGACTCTGTCCAGCTCACCTTCTTGGGCTGCTTTTTAGAAGTCAGCTCAGTGATATGGGCAACAATGGTGCCATAGACCTTAACAAACCTCCTGTAATATCCAGTGAGGCCTAGAAAAGCACTCACTTTTGTCTGAGTTTTGTGGGGTTCCCAGGACAGGATGGTCTCAATTGGCCTAGAGGGGCTGCACCTTGCTCTCACCCACCAGGTGTCTCAGATACACCACAGTTCCCTGTCCTATCTGGCACTTGCTGGCCTTGATAGGTCTGCCTGTTGCAAGGCCTGAAGTTCCTCCTGGAGGTGATACAGGTGTTCCTCCCAGCTGGAGCTGTAGACGGCTATATCATCCAGGTAGGTGGTACAAAAGGCGTCCTAACCAGACCTTTGAAAGGTGACAGGGGAATTCTTCAATCCAAATGGAATCACCCTAAATTTATAGCAGCTTCCTGGGGTCGAGAATACTGACCTCTCTTTTGACCCCTATGTCAGTGCAATCTGTCAGTGCCCTGATGTGAGATCAAAGGTACTGAGGAACTTGGCAGCACGCAGTCTGTCTATGAGCTCCTCAGCTCTAGGGGTGGAGTAAGCAACAGTCTTTGTGACTGAGTTGAGACCCTTATAGTCCACAGAGATCCTGAGTTCTGGGGCAGCGCCTGGTGGGGCGGCTTTGGGTACCTGCACTATTGCCCTGGTCTAGGAACTTTGGGAGGGCTCAATCACCCTTAAGCCAGCATTTTGGAGACTTCCTCCTTAATGTGTGCCCTCACCTTATCTGACAAACTGTAAATTTGATTCTTCACAGGCGTACTGTCTCTAGTGTCTGTGTCATGGGTATACAAGTGTGTGAGCCCAAGGCTGAGGGAAAACAGAGAGGCAAATTGCTTCAACATCTGTTGACAGTCCTCTGCTCTTATGGGGTTATGGTAAGGGTGAGGTTGACACCGTCCAATGACCTATCATTCTCCTTACAGGATAGGAGGTCAGGAAAAGGCTTACTCTCCTCTTCTGCCTCCTTATCTGTCACCAGAAGCACGGTGGCTTCAGACCTCTCATAGTGGGGTTTGAGGTAAATGATATGTAGAATCCTCAAGGGGCTTCTGTGAGTCTTGAGGTCCACCAAGTAGGTGATCCCCCCTTCCTTTCCTTCACCTCATAGAGCAATGTCCAATGGTCTTGAAGGGCCCTGGACTCCACAGGCTCCATCACCCACCCTTTCCGGCCAGGTTGAAACTCAACCAGAGTAGCCTTCTGGCTATCCCAAAGCTTCATGACCTACTGGCTGGCTTCTAGGTTCTCTGAAGCCATTTTCCAGAATTTCTATGTCTGGTTTCTGAGGGCCAGTATGGAGCTGACTATATGCTGCTGGGGGGGGGGGGAGTTTAGGACCTTGCTCCCACCCATCCTTTACCAGACTGAAAAAGCCCCTAACAGAGGGGAACTTAGAGGAGCTCAAAGGGGCTAAGCCCCACTCCCTTCTGTGGTGCCTCCCTGTATGCAAAGCTCAGGCATGGCAAGAGGATGCCCACTTCTGCCTTAAGAAGGCCCAGAATCATCACCCTTGAGGGTCTTATTGAACCTTTCAACAATCCCATTGGTTTGAGGTGATAGGGTGTGGAGAACTTGTTGGTTACTCCACACTCATCCTACATGAACTTCATGTAGGCAGACATGAAGTTGGTGCCCCTGTCAGAAACCACTTCCTTGGGGAAGATCACTAGCGTAAAAATCCCCATCAAGGCGCTAGCCACGGCAGGAGCAGTCACAGATGTCAGAGGTATGGCTTTTGGGTATCTGGTGGAATGGACCACCAAAATCAGGATAAACCTGTTGCCTAAAGCAGTTTTGGGGTCCAAAGACCCAACAATGTTTATGCCCACCCTTTCAAAGGATTGCCAATGTCAGGTGAGGGAACCAGGGTCACCTTGAGCTTTTTTCCTGTTTTCCCACTGGCCTGGCAGGTGGGACATGACCAACAGGATGCATCTGGAGTTGTCTTCATCCGGGGCCCATAGAAGTAGGTGACACGCCTGGCAAAGGTCTTGTCCTATCCTAGATGTCCTGCCAAGGGTATGCGGTGAGCCAGCCCCAGTAGGAAGCCTCTGTGGCACTGGGGGACCACCAACATTCCTTTTTCGTGTGACCCCTTCAGCTCCTTGTTTTCTACATCTTGTTGTCTTTATTCTCTTCCCTTCCTTCTCTTCTTTTCAGTACTTATTGAGACAATGAAAAAAAGCCTTCCAATCACTGCCATGACATACTCTGTTGGTTGATAACTCCCATTTGGCATTACTTCCAAAGCTCAATGGAACGTAAATTGTGGTTTTGTTTTCACATGGTTAGGTGTTTCGCTCTGGTTTCCTGAATCAGACATGACCAGAAGAATGCTGAGTTAGAATATCTCGGTGCCTAGTGAAGGGATGGCAATTGATAGTGAACTAATAGTGAACAGATAAACACTGTTGAGGCCTCAGAGTTGACAATCATCGAATTCCTCATTTGAAGGGGGACAACAGATTGCGGAGGTACAGCTTTATTAAGCTGGAGACTTCCGTCCAGGAGAAAAGGTTTAACATTTTCTGTATTGGACGCCTTATGATTTCTCATTTTTGTCACCACCTCAAGAGTGTAACAAATTGCATTTGCAATACTGAGTCAGTTGAGTTCAAGAGCAACAAGGAATATCAACTACCATTTGTTGGGAGGCAAGTGTGCAGATTTTCTTAAATCATATTTTTCTATCAGAATGTTACATCGATATCCTTTAACTTTTTTCTCCCGGTTCTAACATGAATACTATTCTTAATAGGAAGATGAACCGCAGAAGGAAGTTGCCATGGAGGACAAAACAGTGAAAATGGAGTCTTACTATAAGAGGAATGACTGGCTCCGCAGATCCAGCAGTGCTTTCTCCCACAAGGAAGGCTACGCTGACCTTATAACCCAAGGCATAAGCTTACGCAACAGAGGACAGAAGCCCAGCAACACGAAAAATAAAGCACCAAATCAGCAAGAGATGACCTCACAAATCTAGAGAACCAGTGTGGTGGTAAAAATAGACTGGCCCGTGGCTTTTCAGATTAGATTAGATTGTTTTACTGAGTGTCACCACTGCTTTAAATTAATCTGCTGCTTCTTGTTTTTTATGAATCATTTAGTGTTTATTGACAGTTTAGCTGCACGCCTCTGCTGCCCTGATGGAACAGAGAACATACAGCCTTCAAAAGTCAAAATAACCCCATATGTGTACATAAACGTTTTAGTACCAAGTACTCAGTACTACAACTTCTTAGGAAATTATAATAATCTTCATAACTTTTAAAACCCAATAAAATGGAATTCATTTATATGACCAGAACTGTTTGTAAAAATACCACGAATTGTTGTATAAATGTTTTGCCTACATGCATCATAATGTAGAAAGTTAATTGTCAAGATTTATCCATCTTTTGGTGAACAATGAGGTACCTCCACTTTCTTCTGGAGAAATACCTTCATGTGTACGACGTGAAAATTGTGTTATATTATGATTTCAGCCTCACAGCTCTGCCAGGGATTTGTTAAATACAACCAGGGGTGTGTTTGATTATGTTTAGCTTTGATTTCTTATCCAATTTCCCTGTTGCAATTTCTGCTGGTATGGCGTAACTAATAAAAATGATTTAGTTTCCTAGGTCCTTAATCACAGGTTCTGAAGTGCAATAATACTCTTGGAAGAGGGAACATTTCCATTGTCTCACAGTTAACGAGAGGAACATGTTTCTGGGGATCTACATTTTGAACCTCGCTGAGGTTGATGTTGGATGTCTGTCACTGCAGCCCATTCAGCCAAGAAACCAGGGCTCAGCCAGTTCCCCCATACAACATGTGCGGCCCTGCATCCCTGGCCTGCTCACATACAAACTATCAGTAGACTCCAAGACGTTTCCTTTTTTCTTCTACTTACCACGGAGGGACTAGATAGAACTCATTATCCACATCATCCATGGGGGGAAATGCCAACCTCCTGGCTAGTGATCACCAGAGACTGCCCACATGTTGCTTTCACACAGGGTATTATTTGAAGGGCCACTATTGTTTCAGAGCATTGTGCTGCACTTCCTACAAGAATTATGTTTTTGCCTACAGCTTCAATCCAGGTTGCAGCCTTTCTTAACCCGTTTGTGGTTGCTGGTGTTCTCATCTTTTCCATCACTGGTACCACAGCACACAGGCTGAGACCTATCACCAGCCTGGAGCCCAGTCTTCCTCATCATCAACATTAACGACTGTGCGCTCTTCTTTTTCGTCCTCTTGCCTTGGCAGGGTCCTCAAGCCCTAGACTGTTCCTCCATTTCCAGATAACATTAGCAATTTCAAAACTCAGGTCACCCCTTTACCTTACTCAGTCAATCATCCACTAAAGCAGGAAAATATGAACTACTGTTATGCACCCACTGTCCTGCTTGTATATTAGTGTGGCTTTTTTCTTACTTTATAGCGAGGACTCTCCTGCACATGTGTAAGAACAGAACAGGGTTGCTGACGAATTATTAGAAACCAACATCACTTATCATATTGGGCACAGAGACGATATTTATATGTAATCCAGGGGCGGGGCTGAATCCTGTTATTGCAGGATTACTGCTGCCCCTTTCAGTGCGCATGTCGGGTTGGCCAGCTGGCTACCTACGGTCAGCCCGACATGCGCACTTTAGATTCAGCAATCCCCCAGCTGTGAAACAGCCGGGGGATTGTTGGCACAGGCCCCCAGCCTCAAAGTGAGCGCAGGGTTAGCCTGCTCCCACCAATCCTGGAGCTGCTATTACGCTGAGAGCAACTTCAGGATTGGTTGGATTTGCGTTCCACTGAGCAGGAAGGAAGTCCTTACATTCCTGCTCATGGAAGGCCAGGGAGAAGGGCAGTGTTTATGGTGAGTTTGGCACCATCACGCCCCACCATATTTTCTAACGGGCAGCCGCTACTGGTGTCAAGTATTTTGCAGCACTTCTGGGAAAAGATCTGAACAATTGGGTTAAATCACTAAAGATCGTTCCAATAAATCAAACATGCTTTAGCCAAGATACAGTCACCACTACAAATCTGCTCGTGCTATCACGGGTTATTGACAAAACCTTGCCAACAAATACCGCCGTATATCTATGCTTTGTGGACTTTAAATCCCCATTTGATCAACTTCCTAGGAACAGGCTATGGGAGAAATTGAACAAATGGGGTATTCCAGCAAGTCTACTTAAAGCCATACAACTCCTATATCATAACACATGGATGAGAGTGACGGTCGCCGATGGACAGTGGGTTTCACATAAAATTCCAACATCTATAGGGTTAAAACAGGGTTGGGTGGTTGCTCCTCTATTATTCAACCTAATTATTGCCAACCTTTCCAGTAACCTTCAGTCCTCAAACTCACAATCCCCTAAGCTGGGTGACGAACTAATTTCCAATATGCTGTACACTGATGATGTTCTTATCAGCTAGACACCTCCAAGGACTCCCTAATAAGCTATAAGTTTACACAGTCTCCAATAAGCTAGAAGTCAATATAAACAAAACCAAAACAATGGTCATAAACAAAAATAAATAAAAAGACGGAGGCATGATATTTAGACAACTGTCAGATCGAGGAGGTCCGGGAATATAAGTATTTGTGATTAATTATCAATTGTAGAGGATCATCCCTTGCCAGAAGCAGCAAATCCATGCAAAGGCACGTGCTTTACTATCAGCTTTTGTTACTTTATACAAAACGCTCTGGGTCCACTACTTTAGCCAATGCTGAAATAATCATTACCATATTGTTACCTACTAGAGTTACAGTTGTAAAGCCCTGTGAGGGAGAGAATCAATCATGCTGGATAAAACTGTCACAAGAACATGCAAACAACTATTCCCATTAATCAATATCTGAATCTCCAGCTCAGGTGCGATTGGAGTTTGGTATTGTTAAACAGGTCATTGAATTATTCCCTAAATCCTCTGTTTTAGGCCGAAATGTCAAATAGTGATGCTAAATTCCCTGCCCGTTTTCATATATTGAAAACACCCTTGTTAACCTTAAAGCATGAGAACTTTGGCACGCTCCTGTCACTTCACAAGTTATTAAGAAATATATGAACAAGAGCATGAGAATACTGCTGCACAATAAGGATCAAATGAATTTAACTAACGATCTCACATTTGGATGGTAACAAACAGATTTACATCATTGCATGGCCAAGCATATTTTTGAACTGTCAAGTCTCAATAAACATACATTCATATCCTTAAGGTTAGGTTACGTGTCAGCCCTTGATCAAGCTTTAAGGTGGGCTAAGGAGAGGGGCAATACATTGTGCACACTGTAAAAAAGAAAATGAATCACTAATTCATTCAGTCTGCATTTGGCTGGCCCTCCATACAGAAAGAAATAACCTGCTAATGCAATTGTTTAATATAAGGCGCATACGAACGTGCTGCAAGCTACCATTCGGCCATTAAACTTGGCTGACCCTATACTAAACATGTGTTTTGTGAAATTTCTAATGTTGGCAGAAAAGAAACTAAATGCTTGAACACCTGATTGTACCTGTGAATGTGAGTTATTTGGAACTACGTAATTTTAGCTTTGTCATACTCTTTTAAGGTGCTCTGATTTTTATTAATTTTAAAACAACTTATTATGCAGTGTTGTATAGCAATTGTTAACATTTTGTATCTGATCATGCAAATGTTTTAAGTAATTAAGCATGAATAAAGGAATTTGATAAACGTTTGGGCCAATGCACATAATTTTCACATTTTGTCAATTACAGAAGGAATCCAGACTACAACTTCTCTAAAAAGCCTTTGCTTTTGGACAAAGCTTCCTTCTTTACAGTATCATTCTCTCCCCTGATGGCTAACTGTCTGACCAACACCCCCTCTATGGACAGTGTGGACAGTACACTAACATTCAGTTACGCAAACTCATCAACCAACCATGCACAGCCACACCACCTCTCACCTAACGAACGTTGCATGATGCAGACCGCAGGTTATACAACACAATTTATGGTGGTCACTTCAAATTAATACCTGAGCCTTACCTGTTTGAGCCATATTCATATCACCATTCAGTTTTACATTGACTAGAAAGTGGGCTAACATTGCTATCAACTATTAACACTTTAATCGCAACTATTCAGATAGGTAAGGCATCCTAATGAACCTTCACATTTTGATGGGAATAGACTGAGCTTATTACTAGTAGGGGAATTCACTGTTGAGACGCTTTTTCATGCAGCATATAGGCAAAGAGACTGGGGTAAGAGGTATTACTTCCTGATGTTAAATATGCGGTGATAGGACCTGCATCGACCAGGAGGAATACATTGGACTTTGTCTGAGACTTTGCCACTTCAGGCATTAATATGTTTCCACTTAGTTGACTGGTTATTTTTTGTAATCTACTTGTCTGGATATTTTTTAGACTTAAACTGGAGTAGAAATGTTCCCATGTTCAAAAGTGAGAGGGAAATACACTCTGTGAATATTATCTATGAATCCCCTGAGACACAATGTCGCGCTAAAAAATATCGTTGACAAAAATATTGTGTCAAAAATATTGTTTACCACAATATCATGCTCCTATACTTAGAAAAAAATATCGTTGACACTAATATTGTCCAAAAATATTGATTTATTTTAATATGAATAGAGTTTGAAGCAGTACATGTTAAATATTCTCATATATAAATGTATTATATAATGTAAATCAAATGCATTCTACTAATATATAATACTGTATGTAAGTATAAACATATATAAACAAACATATATTTATATCTATTCACTGAAAAAACCATAGGTTTCAGGCACGTTATAGTTAGAAATTAGCATTTAAAAAACCTTAGAAATTCACTGAAAAAACCATAGGTTTTAGGGACAGTTATAGTTAGTTGGACATTTCACTCGTACAAAACCATAGAAATTCCCACGTTATAGTTAGTTCAGCTAACTATAACTCGCGCCCCCGCAATGCACTGCTGATGACGTCACATATTACATCACTCATGACATGGTCAGTGACATCACTGATGACATCACTGATGACATCTCAAATGACATCACTGATGATATCACTGATGACATCATCCAGTGACTGTGTGTTTCTGTAAAGTTTAAATATGTTTAATATATATAGGGAAAGGCGTATTGAAGAATGAGTGGGTGTATAAGTGTCTGAATGGATGATTTAGTAGGTGCGTGACTGACTCTATAAGTGAGTGATTAAACGTATCTTACTGAATGCATGGGTTAGTGACTAAACTGTGTGAATGTCTGTATCCGTCTGTCTGTTGGTGTGTAAGCGGCTGCATGGGTTTGCGAATAGCTACATGAGTGTCTACATGGGTTATTGATTGGTTGTCTGAGTATCTGTATGGGTGCCTGAGTGTTTGTGTGGGTGGGGTGTGTGTGACTCTGTGCATAGATGTGTGAGTGGGTGATTCACTGGGTGCATGGTTTGAAGAGTGCATCTGTGATGGACTGTATGGGTGGGTGAGTGTGCGTATGGGTGTGTTAGTGAGTGAATGGATGTCTCTGTGGTACATGTGTGAGTAACTACATATGTGAAAGGCAGTATATATGTGTGTTGGAGTATATAAATGGCTATAAGTGAGAGTGTGTGATTGTGAGAGTGGCTGTATGGATGAGTGTGTACTTGTATCAGTGATTGTATAAGAGCGTAAGAATGTGCTAGTATTTGTATGAGTAAGTGAGCTGGTGTGTGTATAACTGTATAGGTGAGTAAATGGCAGTGTGATTAATTATTTGCATGACTGACTAGGTGTGTGAGTACCCCTATGGATGAGTGGCGGTGTGTGAGTGTCTATATAGGTGTATGAGTGCATATGAAAGTCCTGTACTGAGTGACCGTAAGTATGAGTGACTGTACGGGTGAGTGAGTGGATGTGTGTGTAGACCTAAGAATCAGTGAGTGTGTATGTAGTTATTGGTGTTGGAGTGTCTATGGTTTTGAGAATGGCAGTCTGTAATTTATAGTGGGTGTATCAAAAGTTATATTAGGGTGTGAGAAGATGCATCAAATTATCACATGGATGATGTCATCAGTGATGTCATCAGTGATGTCATCAGTGATGTCATTAGTGATGTCATCAGTGATGTCACTGACCATGTCATGAGTGATGTAATATGTGACGTCATCAGCAGTGCATTGCGGGCGCGAGTTATAGTTAGCTGAACTAACTATAACGGGGAATTTCTATGGTTTTGTACGAGTGAAATGTCCAACTAACTATAACTGTCCCTAAAACCTATGGTTTTTTCAGTGAATTTCTAAGGTTTTTTAAATGCTAATTTCTAACTATAACGTGCCTGAAACCTATGGTTTTTTCAGTGAATTTCAAAGGTTTTTTAAATGCTAATTTCTAACTATAACGTGTCTGAAACCTATGGTTTTTTCAGTGAATTTCAAAGGTTTTTTAAATGCTAATTTCTAACTATAACGTGCCTGAAACCTATGGTTTTTTAAGTGAATTTCAAAGGTTTTTTAAATGCTAGTTTCTAACTATGCCTACAGAGGTAGGACATGTGAAAAAAGAAGAAAAAACGCACAGAAAGAAGCAAAAGAAATGCAGAAAGAAGCAACAGAAGTCCACAAAGACGAAGAAAAGAGCGGGAAGAAGCAAGACATGTGCAGAAAGAACCAACAGAGGAGCAGAAAGAGGCCTTGTTGCAAAATCATCCTGTGCCCACAACTTTTTCAGACGGGTACTGGTGGTAACTGACTCGGACTAACCAGGCCTAGAGCCAGTGCTATGCTAAAAGACACTTAGAATACAGTGAAAACACCTACATACACTAGGGAACACTATGCGTTGGGGTACCCCTGTGATTAGCATGACCTCCTCTGTAAGGCCCTAGTACATAATAGGGCAGGGGGATTAAAACTTCCTCTTAAAACGCGCCCCGGGGCAGGTTTGCACAGTGGTGAAGGGAGGGGGGGCCTGAGGTGACATGTGTGCAAACAAGCCCTGTGGCCGTTTTAAGTTGGGAGATTAAGTCCCCTTGAATCCTGAGGGTCCCTGGGGTCCAACTAGCCCACTAGGTACCTCCAGTAAGCGCCACAGAGCTCCGTTGCACAGAGGTGTAAAAGGGGCGTGGCCTGGACCACCTCTCTGCAACGCAGCCCTGTGGCGCGCACTGGAGGTACCTGGTGGGCTAGTTGGCCCCCAGGGTCCCTCAGGATTCAAGGGGAATTAATTCCCCAACTTAAAACGCGCCACAGGGCGTGTTTGCACACATGTCACCTGAGGCCCCTCCCTTCACCACTGTGCAAACGCGCCCTGTGGCGCGTTTTAAGTTGGGGTATTAGGTCACCTTGAATCCTGAGGGTCCCTGGGGCCCAACTAGCCCACCAGGTACTTCCAGTATGCGCCACAGGCCTGCGTTGCAGAGAGGTGGTCCAAGGCCACGCCCCTTTTTACACCTCTCTGCAACGCAGCTCTGTGGCACTTACTGGAGGTACCTGGTGGGCTAGTTGGACCCCAGGGACCCTCAGGATTCAAGGGGACTTAATCCCCCAACTTAAAACACGCCACAGGGCATGTTTGCACAGATGTCACCTCAGGCCCCGCCCCTCCCTTCACCACTGTGCAAACACGCCCGTGGCACGTTTTAAGTTGAGGGATTAACTCCCTTGAATCCTGAGGCTCCCTGGGGTGCAACTAGCCGACCAGCTACCTCCATTAAGCGCCACAGAGCTGCGTTGCAGAGAGGTGTAAAAAGGGGCGTGGCCTCAGAACACCTCTCTGCAACGCAGCCCCCTGGCGCATACTGGAGGTTCCTGGTGGGCTAGTTGGCCCGCAGGGACCCCCAGTATTCAAGGGGAATTCGTTCCCCATCTGCAAACGCGCCAGGGGGTGCGTTTGCAGAGTGCTGCAAGAAGGGGGCGTGGCCTCCGGCGCGATGCCGGTCTTTTCTTTTTTCTTTTTTTTTTAAGAAGGGGGGCTGTGTGGCCCCCCTTCTTTTTCTAATTTTTTGGCCCTGGGGACCCCATTTCCTAGGGCCTGCCCCCTATATATATTTTTTTTAATAAAAAAAACTTTGGAAGGGGGCCGCGTGGCCCCCCTCCCGAGGCCTTAATCGGCCCCGGGGACCCCATCCATTTTTATTGTTTTGGAGGGGGGCTGCGTTGCCCCCCTCCTCAGGCCACTTATGGCCCTGGGGACCCCATCCCCCGGGGCTGGCCTTTGTTTGTTTTTTTTTAATTTTTTTTTAATTTTGGGGAAGGGGGCCGCGTGGCCCTCCTCCCGGGCCACTTCTAGCCCCGGGTACCCCATCCCCCGGGCTGGCCCTCTCTCGTTGGGGACCGTGGGGGTCCCCAATCCCCCACGGTCCCGCCGGCTCCCCGCGTCCCTCGGGAGCCGGCATTGCTTTTCCACATGGGGAGCTGCTAAGATGCAGCTCCCCGTGTGGAAAAGCAATTTGCTCTGAATTTTGGAAGAGAGAGCAGGTTTCCTGCTCTCTCTTCCCAAATTCAAAGCAAGTTTGCTATGACAGGACGGGAGCCGCGAGGCTCCCGCCCTGCCATAGCAAATTACAGTGTCCCGGGGATGAGCACCCGGGACACTGCAGGAGCCGGCCCTGGGGGGTGGTGGGAGCCCGCGCTTCGTTTTTTTTTTTCACTGCGGGATCCGCGCACCCTGCACGCATCCCACCGATTTAAAAAAATAAAATAAACATTTTTTGTGGGACCCCCTGAGCAGGCCTAGGGGGTCAGGGTGTTTCTACCCTGCCCCCTTTTTGCGTTTTGCGCACTTGTTTCTGTGCCTCAGTTCTACCGAGGAACAAGATGGCTGCCAACACTTCCTGGTTTGGAGTGTTGACAGCCAATTAGCATACAGCTCGTGATCGGGAGGGTGCGCTCAGGGTGCGCGGATCCACCACGGCCATAGATATATATGTGATTTTCCTTTTGATTTTCTCAGGAACTACTGAACGGATTTACACCATTTAACCAAAAGGCACGACTCTGAACCAAGGGCTACCTTTTTGCCAAATTTGGTGTAATTCCGTTCAGCAGTTCGGGCTTTAGCTGCGACTAAAGGTTCCTATGGAAAATTGCATGGGGAAAACACGTTTTGGGACCCCCCTTTTTTCTCGGCCCCCGCTTGACGAATCACCCCGAAACTTTCAAGATAGGAGCGGACCGGAGCGGGCCATAAGTTTTGAAAATTTCGCGAAGATTCGTCAACCGGCGCCAAAGTTATTGGGAATAGAATGTTGCGGATTTCCTATGGAAAATAGGTCCTAACTATAACTATCTACTGGCGACCGCCAGTAGATTATATATATATATATATATATATATATATATATATATATATATATGTATGTATATATATATAATACATACGCAATAAAACCATAAAAAATATAAACAATTCAATTAGAAAAAATGCAATTATTGTAGACAATAATTAAAATATTAAAACACATTTACTAAAAATACTATTCCTACTCTAGTTTATGCAACAGTAGAGAAAAGTGTTGGACTTCAGAGGGGTGAAATTTACTATTCCTACTCCAGTCACCCCAATAGTAGGGAAAGTGTTAGACTTCGGAGAAGTTGATCAATCAATCAATCAGGGGTTTGTTAAGCGCGACTACTCACCCGTAAGGGTCTCAAGGCGCTGGGGGTAGGGGGGGCGGGATCCATTCCATCAAGGAGGGGGTCTGTCGAAGAGCCAGGTTTTGAGGTTTCTTGCGAAGATGGGGAGCGATGTTGTCTGTCTGAGGTGGAGCGGAAGGGCATTCCAGGCTTTGGCCGTGAGGAAGGAGAAGGAGCGGCCTCCTGATCTGATCTTTCTGGTGCGGGGGACCACGGCGTCGGAGAGCTGGGCTGATCGTAGGGTCCTTTGGGGTGCGTGGAATTTGAGTTGGCTGTTCAGGTATGCTGGTCCGGTGCCGTGGAGGGCCTTGTGTGCGTGGGTGAGTATCTTGAAGGTGATTCTCGCCTCGACGGGGAGCCAGTGGAGTGTGCGCAGGTGTTGGGAGATGTGGCAGTGTTTTGGCAGGTTGAGGACCAGTCTTGCGGCGGCGTTCTGGATGTTCTGTAGCTTGCGGGTGAGGTTTTTGTTTATTCCGGCGTAGAGTGCGTTGCCGTAGTCGAGTCTGCTGGTGACCAGGGCGTGAGTGACGGTCTTTCTGTGTTTGAGGGGGATCCATTTGAAGGTCTTGCGTAGGAGGCGGAGGGTGTGAAAGCAGGAAGACGAGACGGAGTTAGATTTAGTATTCCTACTCCAGCGAATGCAGAAGTAGGGGAAGTGTTGGAATTCAAAGGGGGGAAATTTACTATTCCCTGCAGTCTAAACAATAGTAGCGAGAGTGTTGGATTTCAGAGGGGTAAAACTTACTATTCCCACTCCAACTGCGCAATAGATGGTAAACGTTGGATTTCAGAGGGGTTACATTTACTCTTACCACTACAAACAGTGCAATGGTAGGGAAAGTGTTGAATTTTGGAGAGGGAAAATTTGCTATTCACAATCCAAACAGCGCAACAGTAAGGAAACTGTTGGACTTCAGAGGGGTAACATTTACTATTCCCACTTCAAACAGCGTAACAGTAGGAAAAGTGTTGGACTTCGGAGGGGTGAAATATACTATTACCACTCCAGTCTGTGCAACAGTGGGGAAGGCGTTAATTTTACTATTCCTACCGTCGTCTAAGCAAGTTTAGGGAAACTTCTCACTCCAAACACATTGCATATATGAGTAACCCAATGAATGTAGAAAAAGAATTCAACTCTTAATATACAAATTATTAATTAACATGCAATATATATGTATTAAAAAACTAAAAACAATTAATCCATTTACATAACTACTATTCAATAAGTATCAATTAATAAATAATTGTTATTCAATTATTTATTATTTACCTTTGCCCTGTACCCCTACAAACCTAGCAGCCCACACCTAAACTAGAACTACAAAAATAAGTATTCTATAATGTACATATTTAAAATTCAATTAAATAATTAATGTACAAATAATAATAATTAGATACTTGATTATTACTTAATCAACTTCTCACCCAAAACCCCTACAAACCCAGCATCGCACAGCTAAAAATTCAATTAAATAATGAATTTGCACGTAATAATTAATAGTTAATTATTACTTAACTCTCCACTGTATACCCCTGCAAACCTAGCATCTCGCAACTAAAATAAAAGTAAAATAAATAGGTATTCTATAAATTACATAATTAAAAATCGATCAAATAATGATTGAACAATTAATATGTAATTGTTAATTATTACTTTATTAACTTCCCATCCCATCCTAGATCCCTACAAACCTAGCATCCTGCAACTAAAATTTAAGTAAAATAAATAAGTTCCATAAATTACATAATTAAAAATCAAATAAATAATTATCAATTAAAAATTAATTCTTAATTAACTATTGCTTAATTAACTTCCTTCCTGATACCTCTACAAACCTATCTGATAGAGATTTCTGGCCTCATATTCCTTACCTTTGAATTTCCCAGGCATCAGACTGGAGCCGTAAGATTTTTGTGAGCAATACCCCCTGCGAGCTGGTAGGTGGAGTCGATCGGCTCTGCGTGCGTCGTCGGAGTAGTCCGCGCCAGAAGTGACATTGTGGTAATTATATAGGTGCCACACAGGCGTGCTGACGTTAGTTCTTTTTTTTCCTCACCAACCTGCCCTGATCCGGAGAAGAGCTACCTCTGAGTCACTATTTAACTGGATTTTGTTTTACATTTTGTCGAGAGTTTTTGAGGTTTTCCTCCTGGTGTGTTAGGAGTATGTCATCTATAAAGCCAGGATTCCAGCCCTGTGGAGCCTGTCATTGGTCGATGTCGGTGATGGACCCACTCCTTGTCTGCCTGTGGAGTTTGGAGCATGACCATGACCCGAAATCGTGCTCTGATTGCTGCTTCATGAATCCAAAAGCTTTTAGGGAGTGGTCCCTAAAGCTCATGGTGGCCCAGCAGGCAACTCCACGCAAATCGAGGTCCCATTCGAGAGGAAGGTCCCAGGACCGCTCGCAGAGCCCAAAGTCATCATCATCCGACTCCAAGGCCTCGGGAGACTCGGGTAAGTCAAGGCACAAGAAAAAGAGGAAGAAGTCGAAGCAGTCTTCGACTACTCCTCCTCTGTCAGCTGGCATGACAAGGGAGCGCCTGCATTCAAGGCCTGGTTCTTAGCAGCCTGCGCTTGGGCCAACTGCACCCGTCCCTGACTTTCTGGGAGCCGGAGCGACCCCCCCCCCCAAGCTAACGAATTCTGCGAGGCCGTGCGCCTAATCTTTGTGTGGCCCAATCCCTCTGGCACAGCTTCAGGCTCTGTGGGTTCAGAGGCGGCTCCATCTGGTTCCACGCAGGTGGCTCAGCCCCGGCTCCAGTTGGCCCCCAGGGATCCATTCCTGGATCCGGACCTGATAGCGATCCTCCTGGTGCCGTCCAGCCTACTGACACTGCCAGTCCCATTGTGACCCCCGACAAGGAGCCGGATTGGCATCTCTGGACTCCAACGCAGACAGGAGCCTTGCCTCCTAGATCAGAGCCTGAGCCGTATTCCTTTGGGCTAGGCCTCGGGGAAGAATGGGCGGTGTCTTGATGGACCCTACAGAATATTAGACCTAAGAAGAAGACCCAAATATGGACTGGTCGGAGTAGCTGAGTGAATCCAGTAGACTGGATGCTTCCCCAGATACTGGTATGCTTTCTCCCCCTACAGTGGCTATGGAGGAGGGAGCCTCATATGCAATGGTGGTGGTTAGGGCAGCTGAGGTCCTTGACCTTCAGTTGTCCTCAGTGGCAGTCAAGACTAACATCTTGACAGAGGTGTTACAACCAGGAGTTTCCTCATATGAACCCCTACTCCCATTCATTGACGCCCTTACTGATTTGGTCCAAACCCTACACAGGGTCTCCTGTGAATAGGATGATATTTTTCCACCACCACCCTGCCCCAGAGGACCCAAACTTCCTCACCCAACAGCCTACCCCGGAAAGCTTGGTGGTCCAAGCATCGATGTCCCAAGGCGCGTTCCCTACCACTCCCCCCGCCATGTAATCCAAAAGGCTGGACTCCTTGGGGAAGAAGCTGTTTTCTTCCACCAGCCTAGCATTGCAGTCAGTGAACACAGCATTCTGTGGGACATGGTTATGCAAGTGTTGTCACAGGTAACGGAGGAAGCCCAGGCCTTGCTCTCTCAGACTGTTGCCGATGGGAAAGCTGCAGCAAAGTTCACAATATGATGTGGACTCAACACAATCGGCTCACTGAGCAGAGCGGTTTCATTGACGTGGCCCTGAGGCACCAGGCCTGGTTGAGGATGACTGGCTTTTTGGAGGTATTTAGGCTTCCTTTATGGACATGCCCGTCAATGGCGCCCGTCTCTTCGGAGACAAGGCAGATTTGGCGCTTGGCTGCTTTAAGGATTCTCGAGCTACGGCCAAGTCCTTGGGCCTCTCTGTTGCCCCACAGCACTCCCAATCTGCCTTTCGCTCCTTTCATGGCTACAGAAGGGGCTTCCAGCTGCCCCAATTCCCTCTCAGCCACCAGGCCGCGCATGCTTTCCAGCCTCTGTGTGGCCAAGGGCATGCTAAACATAGACCTCATGGGGCAGGTAGCCAGCAATCTGGTCAGTCTACCATCCCCCGGCAGCTGCAGCCTCCAAACCTTCCTAATCTGCCCCTCTAGCACCATGAGCATCCAGTTGCCAGAATGATTCACCATCACCTGCCCCACTGACAGTCCATAACATCAAACAGGTGGGTTTTGCAGATTGTCCGAAGGGGCTACTCCCTCCCCTTTGAGACTACCCCTACCTCCAAGCCACCATATCACTACCGGTTGACGATTATCTGTCCCTTCTCCTTGAAGAAGTCTTGGCTCTCTTGGCCAAGCAAACTATAGAGAGGGTTCCGGTGCCAGATGTAGGCTGTGGTAGCTATTCCCACTATTTTCTGGTCCCCAAAAAGGACAAAGGCGTTCATCCTATTCTAGATCTCCAAGCCCCCAACTTCTTCCTCAAGAAGGAGAAAGTCAAAATGCTCATGTTGGCTTAGGTCTTGTCTGCCCTGGACCCAGGAGACTGGATGGTGGTGTTGGACTTGCAGGACCCCTATTTTCACTTTCCCATCCTGCCTGCCCATCTGAGATATCTGCAGTTTATGGTAGGCCACAAGCATTTTCAGTTCACTGTGCTCCCTTTGGGCCTTACAAGCGGCCCTGGGGTGTCCACCAAAGGTGATGGCGGTGGTTGCAACTCATCTGTGAAGATCATGGGTGCGAGTCTTCCCCTATCTCGATGACTGGCTGATGAAGGCGGGCTCGCCCCAGGCTGTCGTCTCCCACGTTCAGACTACAGCAAACTTCCTGCACTCACCGGTGTTCACTGTCAACATGCCAACATCACACCTGACTCCCTCTCAGATGCTCCCTTTCATCGGAGCTGTTCTGGACACAGTGAAGTTTTGGGCTTCTCCTGCTGAGCAACAAGTCTAGGATATTCAAGCTATGATACTGATGTTTCAGCCTCTGTCCTGGGTTTTGGTGAGACTGACTCCGAGGCTGCTGGGCCTCATGGCCTCCTGCATCCTATTGGTGACACATACCCAATGGCATATGTCAGCTCTGCAGGGTAACCTGAAATTCCAGTGGGTGCAGCATCTCTTGGATATGGTCCAGATCTCAGAGAGAACTGCAAAAGATCTGCAGTGGCAGCTAACGAACCACTATTGGGTCAGAGGCAGACCCCTCTCCCTTCACCAACCAGATATGACAGTAGTGACAGATGCATCACTCTTGGAATAAGGCAGCCATCTGGGAGAGGTGGAGATCAGAGAACTCCAGGATAATCCGGGTCCACATCAACATACTGGAGCTCCGAGCGATCAGACTGGAAGGCTAGTGCAGGTGTTCATGGACAACACCAATGCCATGTGGTACTGCAACAAACAGGGCAGGGTGGGGTCGTGGACCTTTTGTCAAGAGGCTCTTGTGCCTCTGAACATGGCTGGAACAGCAGAGCATATCCATGGTTTTTTAACACCTGACGGGCTCTCTGAACGCCAGGGCAGTTAAACTCAGCCGTCGATGCCTAGCGGATCACAAATGGCACCTCCACCCAGAGGTGGTGCAAAGTCTCTTTCAGCAGTGGGAAGGCCCTTGGATAGATCTGTTCGCCTCTGCCGTGAACACGCACTGTCAGCAGTTTTGCATGCTGGAGTTTTCAAGACAGCGCTCGCTTTGAGAAGCTTTCCATCTAGAGTGGAGCTCAGGCCTCCTGTACGCCTTTCTGCCCATTGCATTACTGACCAGAGTTCTCAAGAAGAACAGGAACGACCGGGCCCGAGTCATCCTTGTGGCTCTGGCCTGGACATGGATAGTCTGGTATCGTGAGCTACTGAGAATCGCCATCGATCCTCCTGTCAGGCTGCTCTTTCGGGAGGATCTTCTGTCGCAGCAGCAGGGGAGGATTCTCCACGCGAATCTGTCCATTCTCCACCTTCTTGCGTGGAGATTGAGCGGTGGCAGTTGCCAGCTTCTGACCTTCCTCCCGAAGTCTGTCACATAATTCTGGCAGTCAATGAAATTATACATTCTTAATCCACTGGGTATCAAATATACCTCCTGGGTGTGGCTATGCTAGCATTATTTAGTCAAACCTCCCATGTATGTACAATTATTTAAAAAAAGAAGAAAAAAACCTTCAACCACAAAAGCATCCCAATTATCCTAGAAATTGAGGATGATACTTGTACAGTAATCATAAAATTTGTGAAAAATGTGAGGTGGGTCAGAAGGCGTCTCATTTAAGCAACGTCCACAGAGCTGCTGGTAGGTACTCACCAGTTTGCTCACTTTGTCATCACCGGCACTTTCATGACAAGAAACAAATAAATGTGGCCTAACTCAAAATAATGTGAAGATTTAACCCATAGATGAGAAAGGTGTAACAAATAATGGTGTAAACTATCTACCCTCTCAACCCCGTAACGTGTAACAAAGAGTCAACTGCATTCCCCATCAAAATAGGTTGTGAACACCTATCCTATGTATTAAATATTTTTGCCTAGTGTTCACACCCAATTAAAAAAAGGCGGCATGTTTAGACCATTTTAACCTGAACGGCCAACATGTTTCATTGCCCTAGAATTTTGCGGCAATGTCATCAGGGCACGGGGACACATCTCCACCTCAATAATGCTGGACCTGTAGTGGTTGATAAAAAGAGAAGGAGAGGTAATGCCAAAGACAAACATTTACAAAAGAAAACATATTATGGGGTCTTATGGGGCCCCCACGTGTTGACAACACTCGCAATTAGTGTCATATTAAAAAATTATAAGCCATAGTTACCAGGTGGCTGCCAGGTGGACGCCTACCAGCAACTCACCAGGGAGGGCCTTGCCCTTACACAACTTCAAGCGGCAGGAAACGCCTACACCTGTGAGTGAATGTGGTCATATCAATGTAAGCCATGTTGGTCGGGCAGAAATATAAAATATGGGGATCAAACATCCATCAACCTCCCCATTGAAAAGTCATATGCATCCATCTTTTAAGCCACTCCAGTCATGTTACCCAGAGATATATACGATCTGGTAAGATCAAAGGCTCTTCTAAAACTTTGCCGAGATCATTTTTTTGAAAAAATACACACACCCGCACACTCATTCATTTGTAATAACTCACCGTCGGGACTGGGCGTTCGCGTTTCACTACTCGAGTTGTTGGTATTCATTAAAATGCAACTCAAGTATCCTTCAGCGTCGCCCGACCCAGAAGCAGATCCGGGACTGCGTCCATTCGAACCGGAAAGGTTCCTGGCGGACGCTTGCTCAGGACATATCCGGCAATACCTACGGATCGGAAAGACGCCATCTTGGAGTGGTAAGAATATGCAAAAGGAGAATACCACTCGCACAGCCATATTGCTAAGGGAGGCAAGGCTGTACTAGAAATAAGCCAACAGTGTCTTTATTACTGTGTTGCCCCACTCCGCGCTGCTCAAAGCAGGCAAGATTTTTTTTTTTTCTGGTGGTGAAACGAACAGAATGCCATGTTAGAGTAGTGACCAATACCACTAGAGGAACATATATGTAGGGCATGCACAGGAATGCCAGATGTCAACTGAGGGGGCACTCAATGCGTTTGCAACATTTCTTGGGTGCTTCTCCTCTATGTGCATGCGTTTAAATACAATGTGGGTTTTTTCAGCTGAACTCGAAAATGTCATTTAAGCGTGGTACCTAGTCCTATTTATACAGCACCGATTTTTACATACCAGTGTACCTGCGACTAGCATCTCCGTAATTATCTTATATTGAATCCCCAGGGAGCAGATCGAGTGTTGCAGAAGAAAGCTCTAAATTTGTATCACTGGATGAAAACTCAATGAGTAGTAAACCTGGGGCTATATGATAGTGAGTAGCATCACCTGCTCATCTTGTGCCACTCAATAGAGCCATTCAAACCATTCTGATCTGCCTTCTCAGAGAAAATCCAGCGGGCCTCTTTCTGGATGAGTAGATTTTCAAAGACGTGTTTCTCCAGTCACTTTTTCCAACACTGTCCAAGTTAGATCCCTGCAGTTATGGCCCATTCTTGGAAGTGGCGTTCAAGACGCGTAGTTAACTTTCCCGCCTTTAGAGTACTAATGTGCTCCTGGACCCTCACTTTGATCTTTCTGGACGTAAGGCCAATGTAGTGCAGGCCACATCCACATGTCAATCGATAAATGACGTTTGTGGTGTTGCAACTGCTAAATTTCATCTGGAACCATGTTCTTCCGTCCGCAAGTGTGATACTCTTAGATGCCTGTGTCAGACTACACACCGTGCAGCTACCGCAAGGGAAATGTCCTGATGGTATCCCCGTGCACTTTTTAAACGATCTCGGCAAAGTTTTAGAAGAGTCTTTGATCTTACCAGATCGTATATATCTCTGGGTAACATGACTGGAGTGGCTTAAAAGATGGATGCATATGACTTTTCAATGGGGAGGTTGATCTATGTTTGATCCCCATATTTTATATTTCTGCCCGACCAACAAGGCTTACATTGATATATCCACATTCACCCACAGGTGTAGGTGTTTCCTGCCGCTTGTAGTTGCGTGAGGGCAAGGCCCTCACTGGTGAGTTGCTGGTAGGCGTCCACCTGGCAGCCACCCAGTAACTATGGCTTATCATTTTTTAATATGACACTAATTGCGAGTGTTGTCAACACGTGGGGGCCCCATAAGACCCCATAATATGTTTTCTTTTGTAAACGTTTGTCTTTAGCATTACCTCTCCTTCTCTTTTTATCAACCACTGCAGGTCCAGCATTATTGAGGTGGAGATGTGCCCCGTGCCCTGATGAAATTGCCTCAAAATTCTAGGAGAATGAAGCAAGTCGGCCGTTCAGGTTAAAATGGTCTAAACATGCCGCCTTTTTTTAATTGGGTGTGAACACTAGGCAAAAATATTAAATACATAGGATAGGTGTTCACATGGGGAGTGCAGTTGACTCTTTGTTACACGTTACGGGGTTGAGATGGTAGATAGTTTACACCATTATTTGTTACACCTTTCTCATCTATGGGTTAAATCTTCATATTATTTTGAGTTAGGTCACATTTATTTGTTTCTTGTCATGAAAGTGCTGATGATGCTAAAGTGAGCAAACTGGTGAGTACCTACCAGCAGCTCTGTGGATGTTGCTTACGTGAGGCACTTCTGACCCACCTCACATTTTTCACATCTTTTATGATTACTGTACCAGTATCATCCTCAATTTCTAGTATAATTGGGATGCTTTTGTGGTTGAAGGGTTTTTTTATTTTACTTTTTTGAAATAATTGTACATACATGGGAGGTATGACTAAATAATATTAGCATAGCCGCACCCAGGAGGTATATTTGATACCCAGTGGATTAAGAATGTATAATTTCATTGACTGCCAGAATTATGTGACAGACTTCGGGAGGAAGGTCAGAAGTTGTCAACTGCCACCGCTCAATCTCCACGCAAGAAGGTGGAGAGTGGACAGGTTCGCATAGAGAATCCTTCCCTGCTGCTGCGACAGAAGATCCTCCCGAAGGGGCAGCCTGACAGGAGGATTGATGGCCATTCTCAGTAGCTCAGGATACCAGACTCTCCATGTCCAGTCCAGAGCCACAAGGATGACTTGGGCCTGGTCGTTCCTGTTCTTTTTGAGAACTCTGGTCAGGAATGCAATGGGCAGAAAGGCGGACAGGAGGCCTGCGCTCCATTCTAGATGAAAAGCTTCTCAAAGCGAGCGCTGTCTTGGAAACTCCAGCATGCAAAACTGCTGTCGGTGCGCATTCACGGCAGAGGCGAACAGATCTAACCAAGGGCCTTCCCACTGCTGAAAGAGACTCTGCCCCATCTCCTGGTGGAGGTGCCATTTGTGATCCGCTAGGCATCGATGGCTGAGTTTAACTGCCCAGGCGTCAGAGAGCCCGTCAGGTGTGAAAAAACCATGGATATGCTCTGCTGTTCCAGCCATATCCAGAGGCACAAGAGCCTCTTGACAAAAGGTCCACGACCCCACCCTGCCCTGTTTGTTGCAGTACCACATGGCATTGGTGTTGTTCGTGAACACCTGCACTAGCCTTCCAGTCGGATCGCTCGGAGCTCCAGTATGTTGATGTGGACCCGGATTACGCTGGAACTAGAGTCCTCTGATCTCCACCTTTCCCAGATGGCCGCCTTATTCCAGGAGTGATGCATCTGTCACTACTGTCAAATCTGGTTGGTGAAGGGAGAGGGGTCTGCCTCTGACCCAATCATAGTTCGTTAGCCGCCACTGCAGATCTTTTGCAGTTCTCTCTGAGATCTGGACCATGTCCAATAGATGCTGCACCCACTGTAATTTCAGGTTACCCTGCAGAGCTGGCATATGCCATCGGGTATGTGTCACCAATAGGATGCAGAAGGCCATGAAGGTTTTTTTTTTATTATTTTTAAATAGTTGTACACACATGGGAGGTATGACTAAATAATATTAGCATAGCCGCACCCAGGAGGTATATTTGATACCCAGTGGATTAAGAATGTATAATTTCATTGTGTGTCAGTTGCAACCAGGCCTTTTTTGTTTTGTAACTTTGTGAGTGGAGGGCGGCCTGGTTACATATCCCTCTGATGCTCCTTGTTTAAGAGTTACATAATTCTGGCAGCCAGGTGTCTCTCCACCAAGACGGTATACGCTTGCCGTTGGAAAGAATTTGTGCCATTGTATGCAGAAAAACATATTGATCAACTTTCTGCCCCGCTTTCTGAAGTCTTGCTCTTTATTATTTCCCTTGCCCAGCAGGGCACTCTCAAAGGCTATCAGTCTGCTCTTTCTGCCTTTTTGCAGCTGCCTGACCAACCCTCCTTGTTCCAGTCCCCTACTGTACATAAGTTTCTTAAGGGTTTTGTTCACCTTTTTCCTCTTTCACCATTTATCATGCCTCAGTGGGGCCTTAATCTGGTCTTAACATTCTTAATGTGTGCTCCTTTTGAGCCTTTCCACAATTGTCTCCTTATGCTTCTGACATTGAACACAGCCTTCTTTGTCGCAATTACATCTGCCTGCAGAGTGAGTGAGCTGCAGGCCTTATCATCTAAGCCACCTTACTTCTCTGTCTATCCTGACAAACTGGTGCTTCGCACAAGGGCCTCCTTTCTCCCGAAAGTGGTCACCCCATTTCATGTAGGCCAATCTATCACCCTGCCTACCTTTTACACTCCTCCACATACCTCTAGAGAAGAGGAGCGACTCCAACCTAAAAAGAGCGTTGTTGTTCTACCTTGACTGCACACAAGAGTTCCGGGTTGGACAACCAACTCTTCGTGAGGTACGCTGGTGCAAAGAAAGTTCGAGCGGTGCAGAAGGAGACCATCTACAGATGAGTCGTGCTCTACATCAAAATTTGCTATGCACTGGCAAAGAAGCAACCTCCTGAAGGCTTGTGGGCTCATTCTACCAGAGCTAAAGCTGTGACCACTGTGGTAGCACGCTGAGTTCCGGTCCTGGACATCTGCCAGGCAGCAACATGGGTATCTCTGTGTATGTTTACCAAACGCTACAGTCTGGACAGTCTGGACCGTAGAGATGGGCACTTTGTTCGGTCAGTCCTTCAGGACTTCCTTGTTTGAAATTGGTCTGCAGACCGAGCTCCGCAAAGGTATTGCTTGGATATCTATTCAAAGGTAAGGAATCTGCAGCTAGAAGTTTCCTTCAAATGAACAAGTTACTTACCTTTGGTAATGCCTTATCTGATAGAGACTATATCTAGCCACAGATACCTTACTGGCCCACCCATCCTCCCCGCTCTGCAAACCGATTTCTAGGGAGAGGGCTGCACCCTTTCAGGGCCCTATTTGTACACACCAGTGGTCAGTGATCTTCATTGCTCCGCACTTCTAGTTTGAAAAGTTGTGAAAAGTACCGGATGTCAACACGCCTGGGTGGCACCTATATAAGTAATGCAACGTCATTTCCAGTGCCAATGACGCATGCAGTGCTGATTACCGCCACCTACCAGCGCATAGGGGTACTGCTCATGAAAAATCTTCCAGATCCAGTCTGATGCTTGGGAAATTTCAAAGATAAGGGATCCTCTTCAAGATATAGGGCCTGATTATGAGTTAGGCGGTCTCACCACCGTACCTCCACAGCACCGGTCTCCCGCCCGCCGTATTACGATGCATGCAGCCTGAATCGCCGACCGAGTCGACGGAATGGTTCCCTCCTGCGGCGCAGAGGACTGTAATGTTGGCGATGCTTTCTCCATCGCTGTCAGGGCCATGGCTTCCCACCGAGCCTATTACAAAAACACAGTTGTACTATCAGTTCCCTTGTGGCCGTTCCCCGACAGCGGTAGGCCGACATGGTATGCTCTCAGGAAGCTGCAGCACAGCAAGACAGAGACCAAACTATTTTGGTGAGATAAGGCAGACTATTTTTTAGCCATCCTTTTAAGCACTCTCCAATCACTTTTCTTGCACATTTTACTCACATCCTTTTGTTTTATGTTTTTTTACATTGTCACTCACTTTAATTTATAATTATATTACGCAAAAAAAAACATGTTTTTCAGAGGCTGAGTTGCCAGTCATGGTGGATGAAATCATAAGAGTAGAGCCACTATTGTTTGAAGCCCAAGTCCAACATACTCCTCTCAGTAGAAAAATAAAATGTGGTCCCGGATAATTGACAGAGTGAATGTTTTTTTGGTGTTTTTTTGTCCTCATTTGCCTCAAACCCCATTGAACGCACAAGCTACCGGTACCATAACTCCTCAAACTGAGGGAAATAGGCGTTACATCAAGTTCTCAAGGTGCCTACCGCCTATACGGTACCTTAGCAGACATGGTCGTTACTTTCCCCAACCAAGGGGAGAGGTTTCTCTCCAACTAGGCCACAAGACCCTGATAGATATCTTTCGTTGGCAGAAGGATGGGGGTGCCCAACGTTGTCCAAAGAGTTTCAAAAAGGCATAATCATAGGACCCGTTGTTAAGACAAGAAATAGCTCGAAAATTAAAACAAGGGTGTACCTCCCTATATTCATGTCCTAACCCAATTCAACAACAGATCCCAAAATGCTGTCCTTTTTCTGCTGCAGGTTCTTGACAGATCTATCTTAGAAGTCTCAAACATCGATGCCAACCACTCTGAATGTATAGGAGGGGCAGGATCAATCCAGTGTTTACAAATTTGTCTCCTGGCTAACAAAATAGCGTACAAAACAAAAGAGCTAGCTAGACCAGTAACTTGATTTGTAAGGCCAAAAATTATCAAGGCCAAGTCCATTTGAATTGGGGCTTTTAAAATACTTTCCAGTGACTTCTGAACTTCATCCCAATACAAAGCAATAGCAGGGCAGTCTTTGAACATATGAATGTCGGAGGCTTCGGCAAGACCACACTTTTTACAATATACTTGCGTCCCCCTTGAGAACTTAGACAGCCTCAGAGGGGAAAGATAGGCCCTGTGTACGGTGAATATATGATTTCTTTTCAACCATGCAGGTTTCACGATGTCAAAAAGAGTCTTAAATGAGTTCTGCCACAGTTGCTTGCACTGTACATTTGGAAGATGTTCACTCCATACTTCATCTGCGAGTTTGAATTCGCCATCCACGGCCTCTTCAATTGCCCAGTACCAGTAGGAGATCTCTCTCCTTCCCACTGGCCTGGCTACTAGCTGTTGTTCTAGACTATTGCCCCCCGCTATAGGTTTCTTCTGGTTGTTCTGGGTTTTAACCCAGCTCTGAAGTTGGATGTACTTGAACCTTGAGAGGCCAACTCCCACTTTCTCTCTTAGTTGTTCCCATGAAAAGAGAGTGCCCTCATAAGCCAAGTCCCCCCAAACCTTCAAGCCTGCTTCTCTAAGTGGTAGAGCTAGCCTATCCTGCAGACATACAGGCGAGCCTGGTGAGTCCCAGAGTGGTGCTAGATTTGAAAAATAATTAAGGCCTACCAGGTGTTTTACTCTAGCCCATGCTCTTACCATTGATTGGAGGACTTTGAGTTTAACCTTTTTGAAAAAGGTTGGATTCCCAAACTTGAACATAAAGCCCTCAATGGGTAAACTGGCCCCTCTTAACATGGCCAAAACAATACTTCCTGCCCCGGTATTTACTGGCATTTTTAACAACATTCGCGAGTGTGAAAACAAAAAGGCCCAAGCATAATACTGTATATCAGGTAGCGCAAGACCCCCCTTCTCTCTCCTACGCCTTAACTTTTTCCAGGCTATTCTGGTGGCTTTATAGGCCCAGACGAAAGAATTTACCGCCTGCTGTATTTTATCGATGGCTAATTTATCAAAGTGTAGGGGGATTGAATTAAAGAGAAAGGTTATTTTGGGTAATATCACCATCTTAACTAAATTCACCCTCCCCAGTATGGTTAAAGGGAGGGAGCCCAAGATTTCATCTGCTTTTGACATTCCCTTGAGACTTGTGCTAAGTTAACATCTGCTATCTTAGCTATATCTTGGATAATTCTTACTCCCAAGTACCGCATGCTGGGACTGGTCTGCTGTTGGCATGTCTCAACATTCCACGTCATAATATCAGTTTTCGCGGCATTCACCTCATACCCTGAGACCTGCCCAAATTCCTGTGCCAGTCTAATTACTGCCGGGAAAGTTGTTTCTAAATCTGCCGAAAAGACCAAAATGTCATCTGCATATAGGGCCACCTTTCTCTCCCACTCTCCAAATCTAAAAGGAACAATGCTAGAATCTTCTCTAAGCCTCTGAGCAAAGGGTTCTATATACATATCAAAAAGGAGAGGGGAGAGAGGGCAGCCCTGCCTAGTACCCCTAGTGATCTTAAAGGGTTTAGTCAATTTCCCATTGACCGACAATCTAGCAGATGGATCTTGATATAGCATCTGAATAGTACGACAGAACTTTCTGCCACAATTGAATTTTTCCAAGACTTCCAACAGGTAAGCCCAATTGACCCTGTCGAAAGCCTTGGTGGCATCTAGTGTCAGGGCTGCCAAAGGGAGTGAGTAAGTGGAGGCAATATCTATTGCTCCAATAAGATCGTACGTGAGGTCTGATAGTTGTCTTCCTTTGACAAACCCTTTTGATCTGGGTGGAGGATATCCTCGACCACCAACCCCAACCTTGCTGCCAGAATTGAGGTGAAGATTTTGTAATCTGCATTTAAGAGCGAAATAGGCCGGTATGATCCACAGCTCGCTGGGTTTTTACCAGGTTTCAAGATCAAAATCACTGTAGCGTCATTCCAAGACTTAGGGGGCCTTATGCCCTCTGCTAATATCATGTTAAATAGCTGTGTCAATACCGGTACTATCGTCTCGCCCAAGGATCTATATAGCTCGATAGGTAGCCCATCGGGCCCCGCAGCTTTGCCTCGCTTACCGGCAGCTAGAGCCTTTTTCACTTCTTCTTGAGTGATATCTTGTTCTAAATCCTCTTGTTGTTTAAGACTCATAGGTGTCAAAGTGGTTTTATCCAACCAGTTCTTGGTTTTAGATCTATTCTCCACCCGATCTTCCTGATAGATGTCCTGAAAATATTCAAAGAAGGCCTCGCCAATTTCTTCATCAGAAGAAAGAGCTAATCCCCCATCCCCTGCCATAATTTCCTTAATCTGGTTTCGAAGTCTGTCTGTTTTGGCCTTCCATGCCAATAATTTCCCAGCTCCTTTTCCATATTCAAAATGGGCGATTTTACTTGCCTCCCATCTGCGCAGCAACCTTGTTTGAAGGATATTCTCTAACTGTTCTTTTAATCGCTTGAGTTTACCCAGGTCTGCTTGCTGATTGCCCGAAACTGCCTGCCTATCTAGTATTGCCTCCTCTGCCAGCATTTCCGCTTCCAGAGACGCAATCTCCTCCCTATACTTTTTATTCTTATAGATCACCCTGCTAGTAATAGTGCCCCTTAGGAAAGCCTTAAGGGAATCCCAGACCGTGGTGATATCTGCTGTGCCCAAATTAATCCTCAGAAAGAATTCTGTCTCACAAGATAAAAAAGCCATTTCTTCATCTTCGAGGAGCAACGTTCGGTCGAAAGACCAAATTCCGGTCTCCCGAACCTGAGCCCAATTAAGATCTAATAATATTCCTGAGTGGTCGGACAGATGGGACGTCAGGTAGACTATATCTTTAACCTTGCCCCTTAGGTTATTACCAACCAAGATATAGTCAATTCTTGATTTGTGTTTGTACTTCAAGTTTCTATATGAAACTCCCAGTTGCTGACCTGATCTTTCCCTCCATATGTCGCATAGACCACATTGGGCCATCATGTTCTGAAGATACGCCCTAGATCTTGAAGGGACAGCGGCCCTGCTGCTCGCAGATTTATCAAGTTTGGGGTTAAGAACGATGTTTAAGTCTCCGGCCATAATGACCGGGTCTGGGTAATCTAGCAAGTGTGAAAAAATTTTTTGAGGAAAGAAAGGTCATCTTGATTCGGGCCATAATAGCCAATAAGAGTGAGAAGACTGCCCATTAGAATAGCCTTCAGTATTACCCATCTGCCACATGGGTCTGCTATATGTTGTAAAATCTGGGCATTAGCTTGTTTTTTAAAAAGAATTAAGACCCCTCTAATATTGGCGGTTTGATTAGTGCAGACAAAAGAGTCAACCCATTTCTGCTTTTTCAAAATTTCTTTGATCTCTTCCTTAAGTAGGTGTGTCTCCTGGATGACAATGACCTGAGCTGGAGAGTCTCTTAAATATTGTAAAATTCTAGCTCTTCTAGACCTCACGCGCAGTCCATTGACATTCCAAGACAGTATCTGGAGCGATTTCATGGTGGCTTATAACTAGAGCTCTGGGCCCATTCTAGGACTGGAAAAAAGAGATGCCTATCTCCTTGAAACCCCGCTGCAGCTACCCGGGCTAAATTAAATGCAGTTGCGACAAATGAGGAATGTTTGCGATTTTTTACCCCGTGCTCTCCCACCCCCACCCACTCCTCTCCCCCTTGGAGAACCCTTCCCCCATGTTACTGGACCGGTGTTGTCCAGATGTTACACCCCGGAGCTACCCTGCCCATCCCATCCCAATCATGTGTGATTATCCCCCTACCAAGAAAAAAATACCAAAGAGTGCAAAAGAATAAATAATTTCGCTAGAGAGAAGAAAGCCCTAGTGAATAAGTGAGCCGATCAAATTTCAAGTCATCCTCTCTTCATCCTCTCTTCATCCTTTCTTGTGACACAATTCGATGTATACCAGATCAAGTGTAAAGAGAAAGGAAACTAATAAAGTTAGAGATAAAACAAAAGGGGAGACTGGCCCCTAGCTCACTCTAGAGTTGAATCCAAAAAATAAGAAAACTATTTTCAAGGGACCTTCTTCCCAATAGTATTAAGCAACTCATATGCCTCCTGAACGGATCTTATGTTATGCATTTTATTGTTATACATAACTTTCAGAAAGGCAGGAAATTTCAACTGTACCACTGCACCAACTTTCTTAAAGTCTTCCATCCGCCTACCAAGTTCCTATTGCCTTTCGAGGGTCACCCGGGTCAAATCTGAGCGTATATCGAAGGAGAAATCTCTAACCCTTAATGTTTTTACTTTTAAGGCCAAATTAAGGATTTTCTCCTTCAATGAATACGTGAGGAAGTTAACCAGAATCTTTCTGGGCTTTGTTCGCTTTGGGTCTCTATGAAACGGGTCTCTATGAGCTCTCTGTATGTCGTTTCTTAGGACCTCATCTGACTCGTCAAGCTGCAGAGCCTCTTTAAGCAGTGAGATAATGTAGACTTTAAGATCAGACCCTTCGCTCCCTTCAGGAATATTCAGAAATCGGAGGTTATTTCTACGGGAGTTATTCTCCAAAGTTTCTATTCTGTCGCGAAGAACGGCTTCTTCCCTTTTAAGTGTGTGGATCTCAGCCTCTGCCACCCCAAGATTATTTTTAAGTTCTTCAACTGATTTCTCCAGGGTTTCCGTCCTAGAATTTAGGAAGTCCACCTTCCTCTCTAGAGACTCACAACACTACCTGATCTCGCCTTGATTAGTTGCCGAAATAGCGAATCCTTTCTTAATATCCTCTGTTAGTGTGGCAAAAAGAGTTTCCATTGAGATGGCTAGGGGCCCCCCTATATCTTGGAAGTTGAGACCTTTATCCACGCCACCTTTATTTGGCACTGTTTCAGGTGTCTTAGCTATCTCAAGTATCTTGTGACTACCATCAGTGATTCAGCTTGGGTGGGTAAGGATCTATCTGACTCCATGTTGACAGTAATTAAACTGGCCGGAGCACACCCAATGGTCTCCTCCGTGGTCTCCCCTCTATGGGTCTTCCCCCTCTTTGTAATATCAAGAACTTCGGGTTGTACTCTAAAGAAAGACCGTAAGGAGGGTGTAACCCTCATTTTGCTTTCTAGAGGGTTACTTTTTTTTTCTCCCCGATTTTATACTCCTGCCTTTAACCTGGTAGGTTTGAAACGCTGTGCTAGTTGTGGAAATTAAATCATTAGTTGAGCTTTCACAACCTTGGATTTTGTTTAATTCATCAACTAGTTGGTTATTCACCTTTCCCTTGTCTTTTGTCCTTGCTAATCCTAGGGTGGCCCCTTGCTTCTTTTTTTTCTTGCTTCCCTCCCACTGGGGCCACAAGATCATCCAAGCTCCCTCTCACCTGCGACGACGTGCAAACCTGCAGAACTTGAGATCCCTCAGACTTATGCGACTCCAGCTGTTGTTCCATCACCGCCTCTAGAAACGACCCCCCTGCTGCGATACACGCAGGAGGGGCCGAAACGGCAGGAAAAACACAATCGCTGGATGCCGGAATGGATTCCTCCGCCCGCCGGCTTCTCACGTCGAAAAACTGGCTGATGCTGACTCTGCCCCCGCCGCCTCCATTGACCCGGAGGTGCCCGCGAGCCGCCGCTCTGCGGCTCCTCCTAAGCTCCAGGGCTGCCTCGCACCAGTGCGCCGGGCAGCAAGAACGGAGCACACCAACAGGGGCCACGCACATCCCCGGGAAATCCCCAACAAGATCAGCAAACTCAGCAAACTCCTCGGCGATTCATTGAGTGAAAAAACTCAGGTAGGGCGGCAAAAAAATGCTGCGGGACAGAAGAGCAGCGCTCCTGGGTGTACGCGGCTGTTCACGTAGCAGACGCCATGTTCTCCAAACGACCCTTATTGATGATCGCCAAAGGCATTTTTTGTGATGCCTACAGAGTGAATGTTGTAGGAACCACCCTGCGCACAAAGGAGGAAATTAGGAAGAGGTGGAATGACCTGAGGGGAAAGGTACGTTCCCTGGCCTCCAAGCAACACCTGGAGGCCAAGAAGACTGGTGGTGGTCCTCCCAGCACCCCATTTCAACTGTTTCCCTGGGAGGAGAAGGTCTTGGCCATCCTGCATTCTGAGGGCTTGACATGAATAGCTAGTAGAGTGGAGTCTGGTTAGATACACCTCCCTAACAGTCACAACCCTTCAATGTCCTGTTTGCTCTCATCTCAGCTTTTGCTGTTGTTTGTCTATTTACTTTCATAACATGCAATACTCAAAGTATCAGAGATGTCTGATTGTCAGTGTTAATGTATATTGTTGAATATAAGATCACATGTATCAGTATCCATCACATGCCACATGTTGCAATGGTGTCTGTAAGTGTATTGCTATGAAAATAACATTCAAGGACCCATGATATGTGTGAATATGTAAATGTATGGTCCATACCACCTGCAGTTTCACAACAGGTATGTTACACAAACCATTTTGAAAGTGATGGCAAGTACAGATTGGATTGGCTATATCTACCATGAGGCCCTGTTTCTGCAACCCCGAACAAGATGAAATTGGGATTTTCCCCATTCACACTTGTCTGACAGATTACAACTGATGTTAAATTCTCATGGACTGAGCAATCTATATAAAATGCTCTACTCACAGACATGTCTGTCTACTTAGCTTTATGTTGTCCAGGTCTCCTCAACTAAAACTATTAATAAAATGATACCAAGTGTGTAGCTCAAATATTTGTGAAACATGAAGGTAACTCAGCTGAGTAGAAGTGGCAGGTGAACCACTGACTCTGCATTGCTCACATGATGTCATCTATCGGAATTCTCCTGTCGAATCCTCGGGATCGATTCGTGGCTCAAGTGGGTCCACCCCTTGATAGCCTCAATTCTGAATGCTATAACAGCTCAGAAGATTAAGGTGATCAAGTGAGGGAAGGAAAGGATGGGGACAGCAGGGAAGGAGACCTGAAACGAGAAACAACACTTTGAACATAGGATATTAATCACCACATATGGTAACAGAATCTCTTTTCTCTTATTACCTGTAAAGAAAAGAATTAACAGTTCTGTACAAGAGTACACAAGGAATGTCGTATTACCCTTTTTTTTTGTTTTGTTTTGCCAAAGGTAGCTGAAAGAAAGAACTAACCAGTGAATACCAGCACATATCTGTGTGATACCTGCATCAGTGTTTGTAACTCCATCAAGGACACACACACACACAATACCCACTAACAAATAATGAGACCAAGCGTCACAGGGGTTGAATCCTAGTAAGATCTCATGACCCCCTGTTAGGAAACAGAAAAGAACAATTTATACACCAAGTGCTGAGAGGGAAAAGGAATCCTAGACTGTACTCTTGTATTTGCAATGACCGATAATGAATCTTATCAGGTCAATTAATTCAATATAGCATCAACATAAATTGTTTCCTCTTCAAGGGTTAATTTGCCAACAGTGAGTGTTTATAGTAGGATGCAATTCCGTAAAAATGTTTTGTGGTTCAAGGCAGCAAGATTCTCCGGTGAAATAAGTGCCCAACAATAGTTCTGCTACTCAACACAAGGAGTATAGCCCAAAGTAACCTTGCAGGGTAAACACGGTAATCCACACAAGCACCTTTCCGCCACCTTACCGCACCAAAAGACGCTGTTCCTTCACAGCGTGTAGAGACGATGCTGAAGCAAAAATAATCTGCATCGTTTTCAACCCGGAAGCCTCTTTTGAGCTCTTCCGGATTGACGTCATCACGCACGTTCCGTCTATCGGAGTGCGGGAAGAGCGCAGGAGCCGTTCGCTGTTTGAACACGGCGCCACACTGCACGGAGCCGCTCCCCATGTTGCAGGTAAGAGCGGAGGGTAGCCCGAGCCACGCATATGGCAGCGTTGCGCTCGGCACCCCCCGCAGCACCCAAGGGAACCGTAACACATGATGACTAATGCTAAATATACAACCAAGTTGTGTGAAGGCCTGTACACAACTATGCCTTGGAATGGCACAATACACGTTACCTCTCCACTGTTTTAGCTTCAATGTTTGTGACCTCCTTAATTCTACAACATGTATTTAATGCCTCCAAATGTCTTGCTAACAAGTTCAATACCACTAAAATATACCACAATAGTAATCTTTACCTATTGTGTTTTTCCTAGGTTTCTACACACTGTGTCACTAAACATTTGGATGTAGATACCACACTTCCACTAATAACAATGTTCTCAATTTCACAACAGTTCGATCTGGCATAGCATCTGGGCAGAGCTTGTTCAGCAATGAGACTCCCACTCCATCCCTGGATGAAGCCCTCATTGATGACAACACTCCTGGAGATGTGGACGTGGAGGACGTTTCTGGTCCTTCTGGTCAGCCTGGGCAGATGGCAACAGTGAGTCTCACTGTGCCCACAGCAACACCTACCACCCCAGCTGCAACACCTCAGCCAACACCTGTCCCCCCAAACTATGTACCTAGCACAGTTACTGCCATCATGGGCTCCCAGTCCTGGATCCTGGATCAAGCGCCAGCACAGCTAAAGAGGATCCAGGACCCAGTCGGAGAGGGCACCCTGGGTCAAGGGCACAGGCTTGTGGGGGTAGGGGTTGTGGGAGGGGTTCTGTGAACATGTTTCATGAGGTCACTGGGGCCACTCACACCCAGGCCAACATCAACCAAGTCTTGGGAGTCTATCATCAGTCCCAAGACGTGATGGGTCAGGTATTGACGGAAATCCAGGAGATGAAGCAGCTGCAGAGGGACATACACCAGGAGCTGGCCACCCACAAAACCAACATGGGCTCTATAATTGGGGTGCTGCAGGTCATCAACACAACCCTGTGCAGGTCTTTTCCACAACCATCTACGTCTTCCAGTGGTAGAACTACATCCGTCCCATTCACATCATCGGCAGCCACAGGAAGCGAGGCCTGCCAGTGGAAGACAGCCTGCAGACAATCCTGTCCCTGCAGCAGCGGATCCCCCCCGCGTTGTTGGAGCACATGATGGCACACATATTTTATTAGGACCACCACACGACAAGGAAAAATCCAATGGATTCCTCATAACTTCCATCCTATTGATATGCATGCTGTCTTGGTACATTCCCAGGAACAACCCACGTCCTCTTCTTACTTTCAAACAGAATCATATACCCGCTAATGTCACAACTCTGAAATGTTCAAATGAAGATGACATGGTGAAGGTACCTAAAACAGACCAAAACAAAGAGATTAGCTAGGAAACCATACATATAACACAATTCACATAGTCAACTTCTGGAGAACACAGTCCATGACAAAATATCAAAGCTGAACAAAGCAACACTAACAAAATGACCATGTGTGAAAACCTTTCTCCACAAAAACCTTTCACCAAGATTTTCCAGAGCTTTACCTTCCTAATATTTTCCCTTAACATACTCCTCACATCATCACAACAAGAGTTGCTGTGACAGTCAAAGTCATGACATTTGATAACATACTTACACTTATGAGAAGAAGTTGTCGATAAAATATTGACGCGAGTCAGCTCTTTCCTCTTCACCACTATCATCATCATTTGGCATTTCAGAATCTTCACCCGTGGCACTTAATGGTCTCCATCCTCTGCGATATAAGGGATGTTCCGTCGCCGGGTGATGTTGTGGACCACAGTGATTTGAGACACCTTCCCAGCTGAGTAGAGGAGGGCTCCCCCAGTCTTGTCTCTACATCTGAATCTGGCTTTCAAGAGCCCAAAAGTCCGCTCCACTGGCTGCTGTGTTCTTCCATGGGCCTCATTGAAGCGGACTTACCCTGGGGTTGTAGGATTCCTCAGCGATGCCAACACCTTGGGATACGCAGTCTCCTAGATGAAAAACAGACATATGTGCAACAATAAGTTACACACTGTCTGATCATACTACCTGATATCACACACACAAAGTTAGGAAAAATCAAACTTACCAACAAGCCAGGCCCTCTCCGGTAGTAGTTGTGACATCAGCTGGGGTATGGTGCTGTTCCGCAGTATGAAGGAATCATGGGCTGATCCTGGGAACAGGGCACAGACGTTTGAGATGTTCATATCTGGTAAGCAGACAACTTGCACGTTGATAGAATGGAAGTGCTCCCTGTTACAGTGAACTTGTTTCCTGGCTTGCCGTGGTACTAAGGCAATATGGGTGCCATCAATGGCTCCAACCACATGTGGGAGGCGACCAAATCCATAGAAGTCAACCTTCACATTAGCTAATTCCTCATGTCTGGGGAATTGGATGTAGCTGTCAATATGTCTCATCATTGCTGAAAGCACGTCTTGTAGTACACCACTGAACATTGTTTGTGACATACCACCAGTTATAGCCACAGTGTATTGAAAGGAACCTGTGGCCAGAAAATGCAATACTGCCATAAGTTTTACAATAGGTGGGATACATGTGAGATTAGTGTTTTGAGAAAGGAGATCAGGCTCCAACTGATGACGTAAATCCTGTATTGTTTGCCTAGTTAAATGAAACTTCTTGATGACATCCCTTTCTTCCATGGTCTGAAGGTTTGGGAATGGCCGGTACACTGGAGGCTGTCATCTCCTCCCTCTCCCAGGGTACCTATGTGTGGAGTGGAAACAATTTCTAACATTGGTCACAGTGTCCAGAGTAACATATATATATACATATATATTCACAGAAAAAACCACAGATTTCAGGGACGTTATAGTTAGGCTGACATTTCACTCGTACAAAACCAGAGAAATTCAGCCATTATAGTTAGCTGAGCTAACTATAACTCGCGCCCCGCAATGCACTGCTGATGACATCACATATTACATCACTCATGACATGGTCAGTGACATCACTGATGACATCACTGATGACGTCTCAAATTCCATCACTGATGACATCATCCAGTGACTGAGTGTTTCTAAAAAGTTTAAGAATGTTAAATATACATACGCCAAGGTGTATTGAAGAATGAGTGGGTGTATGAGTGTCTGAATGGATGATTTAGTGGGTGCGTGACTGACTGTATAAGTGAATGATTAAACGTGTCTTAGGGAATGCATGGGTGAATGACTAATCTGTGTGAATGTCTGTATCAATCTGTCAGTTGGTATGTAAGTGGCTGAATGGGTTCGTGAGTAGCTACATGAGTGTCTATATGGGTTAATGATTGGTTGTCTGAGTACCTGTATGGGTGCCTGAGTGTCTGTGTGGGTGGGTGGGGGGGTGTGACTCCCTGCATGGATGTGTGAGTGGGTGATTCACTGGGTTTATGGGTTCATGAGTACATCTGCAAGGGGCTGTATGGGTGAGTGAGTGTGCGTAGGGCTGTGTTGGTGAGTGAATGGATGTCTCAGTGGTATATTTGTGAGTAATTAAATATGTGAAAGGCAGTATATGTGAGTGTTGAAGTGACTATATGTGAGAGTGAGTGATTGTAAGAGTGGCAGTATGGATGAGTGTGTGCTTGTGTCAGTGATTGTAGAAGAGATTTAATATGTGTTAGTATCTGTATGAATAAGTGAGGTGGTGTGTGTATAACTGTATAGGTGAGTAAATGGCAGCGTTATTGATTCTTTTGGTGACTGACTAGGTGTGTGAGTAACTCTATGGGTGAGTGGCAGTGTGTGAGTGTCTGTATGGGTGTATGAGTGCATATATCAGTGGCTGTATTGATGAGTGGCTGCGTGTATGAGTGACTGTATGGGTTAGTGAGTGGATGTGCATGTAAACCTATGAATCAGTGAGTGGGTATGTACTAACTGGTATTGGTGTGTCTATGGTTTCGAGAATGGTAGTATGTATTTTAGACTGGGTGTATGAAAGGTTATATTAGGGTGTGAGGAGGAGCCTCAGATATTAAGTGGATGATGTCATCAGTGAGGTCATTTGAGATGTCATCAGTGATGTCACTGACCTATCATGAGTGATGTAATATGTGACATCATCAGCAGTGCATTGCGGGGCGCGAGTTATAGTTAGCTCAGCTAACTATAACGACTGAATTTCTCTGGTTTTGTACAAGTGAAATGTCAGCCTAACTATAACGTCCCTGAAACCAGTGTTTTTTTCAGTGAATTTCTAAGGTTTTTAAATGCTAATTCCTAACTATAACGTCCCTAAAACTGTGTTTTTGTAGTGAATTTCTAAGGTTTTTAAATGCTAATTTCTAACTATAAAGTCCCTGAAACCTGTGGTTTTTTCAGTGAATTTCTAAGGTTTTTAAATGCTAATTTCTAACTATGCCTACATAGGTAGAACATGTACAGAAAGAGGAAGAAAGGCACAGAAAGAAGCAAGAGAAATGCAGAAAGAGGGACAAGAGGTGCAGAAAGAGGAAGAAAGGTGCAGAAAGAAGCAAGAAAAAATGCATAAAGAGGCAACGGAAGTCCTGAAAGTGGAAGAAAGGTGGAGAAAAAAGCAAGAGAAGTGCAGAGAGAAGCAACAGAGGTGCAGAAAGAGGCCTACTTCGACTGTACCTTAACACAGACTCATACAAAGTAGCCTAATCACTAATCCTTCACCTCACTTTTGTTTTGAAGGTTCACTATTCATCGATTGCTCAGAATGTTAGGCCTACCAAATGTAAGACACAGCAATCCTAACCATATCACATTTGTAAGTCTGACCAAGTTTGTGAAGGTATGCATGTGTGTGTCTGTGCTTTTACCTAGTGACATGTTACATAAAAATAAACATAGAAATGCTTGAATACCTGTGTTTCAAACAGCATACTCTGTAAATATGTGTACAAAGAGGTGTATGTATTTCTTTCTGCTCATAATACAGGGCACATGGGCATTCGATTTTATATTTGAGGGGCTCTATAACACCTATATTCAAAAGACATGTCTGCCTGTGCAACCGAATGACAGAGCAGAACTAAGAAGATTTGGCCACCTATAAGAGAAGCTACCCGCTTTTTAAGCTACCATTTTCAGATGCATAACACATATGAGAATACATGTACAAGTAGACATATACCTCAGTCACGAGAACACGCAGGCCTTTAAACTTGACAGCTTGCACTTCCCATTTGAATTTAGAAACAGGCGAGAGAAGTACAGAAAGAAGCTAGAGAATTGCAGACAAACAAAAACAAGAGAGGTGCAGAGAGTGTAAGACATGTGCAGAAAGAGGCAAGAGAAGTGCAGAAAGAGGCAAAAGAACTGCAGAAAGAGGCAAGAGAGTTGCAGAAACAGGCAAAGGAGGTGCTTCAAGAGGGAACAGGGGTGCAGACAGAGGCAAGAGAGGTGCAGAAAGAGTGGTACAGAAAGAGGCAAGAGGGGTGCAGAAATTTGCAGGAGAGGTACAGAGAGAAGCAAGAGCAGTGCAGAAAGAACCAACAGAGGTGCAGAAAGAGGCAAGAGGGGTGCAGAAAGAGGCAAGAGAAATGCAGAAAGAAGCAAAAAAGGTGCAGGAAGAGGCAAGAGGGGTGCGGAAGAGGGAAGAGGGATGCAGAAAGGCAAGAGGAGTGCAGATATTTGCAAGAGAGGTGCAGAAAGAAGCAAGAGAGGTGCAGAAAGAAGCAAGAGAGGTGCAGAAAGAAGCAAGAGAAGTGCAGAAAGAAGCAAAAGAGGTGCAGAAAGAGGCAAGAGAACTGCAGAAAGAGGCAAGAGAGGTGCAGGAAAATGGAAGAAGGGTGCAGAAAGAGGCAAGAGGGGTGCAGAAAGAAGCAAGAGAGGTGCAGGAAGAAGCAACAGGGGTGCAGCAAGAGGCAAGAGGGGTGCAGAAAGAGTAAAGAGAGGTGCAGAAAGAGGGAAGGCGAGTGCAGAAAGAGGCAACAGGGGTGCAGAAAGAAGCAAGTGAGGTGCTGAAAGAAGCAAGAGAAGTGCAGAAAAAAGCATCAGAGGTACAGAAAGGGGCAAGAGAAGTACAGAAAGAGGCAAGAGAGGTGCAGAAAGAGGCAAGAGAGGTATAGAACGAGGGAAGAGGGGTACAGAAAGAGGCAGGAGAGGTGCAGAAAAAGGCAAGAGAGGTGCAGAAACAGGCAGGAGAGGTGCAGAAACAGGCAGGAGAGGTGCAGAAAGAGGGAACAGGGGTGCAGAAAGAGGGAAGAGAGGTGCAGAAAGAGGGAAGAAGGTTGCAGAAAGAGGCAAGAGAGGTACAGAAAGAAGCAAGCAAGGTGCAGAAACAGGCAACAGAGGTGCAGAAACAGGCAAGAGAGGTGCTGAAACAGGCAAGAGAAGTGCAGAAAGCAAGAGAAGTGCTGAAAGAAGCAACAGAGGTATAGAAAGACGAAAGAGAAGTGATGAAAGACAAGAGAGTTGCAGAATGAATCAAGAGACGTGCAGAAAAAAGCAAAAGAGGTGCAGAAAGAGGCAATTGAGGTACAGAAAGAGGCAAGAGAGGTGCATAAAGAGGCAAGAGAGGTGCAGAAAGAAGCAATATGGGTGCAGAAAGAGGCTAGAGGGGTGCAGGAAGAGGCAAGAGAAGTGAAGAAAGAGGGGTACAGAAAGAGGCAAGAGGGGTGCAGAAATTTGCAGGAGAGGTACAGAAAGAAGCAAGAGCAGTGCAGAAAGAACCAACAGAGGTGCAGAAAGAGGCAAGAGAGGTGCAGAAAGAGGCAAGAGATGTGCTGAAAGAAGCAAAAAAGGTGCAGAAAGAGGCAAGAGCGGTGTGGAAACAGGCAAGAGAGGTACAGAAAGAAGCAATAGGGGTGCAGAAAGAGGCTAGAGTTGTGCAGGAAGAGGCAAGAGAGGTGCAGAAAGAGGGGTACAAAAAGAGGCAAGAGGGGTGTAGAAATTTGCAGGAGAGGTACAGAAAGAAGCAAGAGCAGTGCAGAAAGAACCAACAGAGGTGCAGAAAGAGGCAAGAGGGGTGCGGAAAGAGGGAAGAGGGATGCAGAAAGAGGCAAGAGGAGTGCAGAAACATGCGAGAGGTGCAGAAAGAAGCAAGAGAGGTGCAGAAAGAAGCAAGAGAAGTGCAGAAAGATGCAAAAGAGGTGCAGAAAGAGGCAAGAGAGGTGCAGAAAGAAGCAAGAGAGGTGCAGAAAGAGGCAAGAGGTGCAGCAAGAGGGAAGAGGGTGCAGAAAGAGGCAAGAAAAGTGCAGAAAGAATCAACAGAGGTGCAGAAAGAAGCAAGAGAGGTGCAGAAAGAAGGGAGATGCAGAAAGCGGAAGAGATGTGCAGAAAGAGGCAAGAGAAGTGCAGAAAAAGGAAGAAAGGTGCCGAAAGAAGCAAGAGAAATACAGAAAGAGGTAAGAGAGGCACAGAAAGAAGCAAGAGTGGTTTGCACACCATTGGTACCAATTTAACACCCACATTTAGCAATAAGTAACAGGTGACCATTCTATGTTTGCAAAGGACCTTCCACCACGCTGTAACATTTGTCGCTGCATTTTTGGTAACGTTTGTGCCGTTTGAGCTAGAAACAAGGTTTTTTTGTTCAAATCTGCAGATTATGCAGCAGATGATGGATTATGTGGTAAATGCAGAAAATGTGTAATTGTGCAAAAGTCAATGCAGCCAAACAGACGCATAATTCCAGTAGCCCTGCTCATACCTCTGACTAGGTCCAGAAGTACTCCTCAGTGGTTTCTTCAATTTTTTTGTCTCATTGAGTTTATAGTTTAGCTTCTAAGGAAACGAGGAAGACTAAACCTGAGGGTACCACTCCACAACACAAACTACCATACTACATAATTACTCTCCATAACACATAATCCCACTCTACATAATTCCCATACACTAAATACCACATACTTTCTATCCACATAATTTCACTGCACAACATACCACATAATTCCACTACACACAACGTACATCCACTCCACTCCAAAAAACATTAGTAAAAAACTTTTACATTTACAACACCAATAGCTCTAACTCTAGCAAATGCGAGACCTATTACATTGCAAATGCTTCTTTAACTAGTAGTCGCGTTTGCAGAGTGGTGGAGAAAGGGGGCTGGGCCTCCGATCAGCGCTCAGGAATTCCGCTGTGTAGGACTTACAGGAGGTACCAGGGGGGCTTCTTGGCTCCCAAAGTCCCTCAGGAGTAAAGTGGACTTCATCCCCCAACCAGTAGTTTGCCAGGAGGCGTGTTTACAGAGTGGTGGAGAAAGGGGGGGCTATTTTAATTTTTTGGGCCCACGGGGTCCCTGTGGGACCCACTGAGCAGGCATAGGGGGTCAGGGTGTTTCTACCCTGCCCCCTTTTATTTTATTTTTTTTAACTTTTTTTGTCAGCCAATCAGAAATCAGCTTGTGATCGGGAGTGTTCGCAGATCTACCGCGGTCACCAGATACTAATATTTTTTTATATATAATTTTCTCAGGAACTACTGAACGGATTTACACCATTTAAAGCAAAAAGTGCACTCTGAACCAAGAGCTACCTTTCTGCTAAATTTGGTGTAATTCCGTTCAGCAGTTCAGGCTATAGCCGCAACAAAAGTTTCCCATGGAAATTAACATGAAGAAAACGTGTTTTGGGACCCCCTTTTTCTCGGCCCTCGCTTGACGAATCACCCTGAAACTTTCAAGACAGGAGCTGACCGGAGCGCCCCATTAGTTTTGAAAATTTTGCGAAGATTCGTCAACCTGCGCTAGAGATATTGGCAAAAGAAAAACCACTTTTTGAATAGAAACAAGGTCCTAACTATAACTACCTACTGGCGACCGCCAGTAGGTAATATATATATATATATATATATGGAGTAAGCCAAAAGTCATGTGACAAAACATAACTAGTTCAGAAAGCATTACACATGAATCACATAATAATTGTCCCCTGTCTAGCATCCTCCCATAATCCCCATTGTGGTCTTCACATGTGACTGTAACAGAAATGTGCACATTATACATCCAAAGATGTATCATGAGCACCCTAATATTGTAAATTTTTAATTGTTCTGACAAAATACCGTCACTGGCAGTGTACAGTTCGCCACGGTAATATAGCGTTTATGCACAGTAACACACTACACAGATGTTTGTGTAAAGGTAATTACAGGGCAATGGAGTAGTACATATGTAAACATGTTATAACACATTTGTAGTGGTGGTGACGCACTGAACAGTCACAAATACTGTACTTCCAACTGCTAAAAATAACGGATGCCTGACCTCACACATTGGACATTCGGAACCTACTGCTGCCGTCGAATTTGACCCCGCGTGGGCAGTTTCATCCACTGCAGACACAGCCACAGGCTAACATGGGTGATTGTGACGCTCACGGCCCAATGGCTGTGTCTGTCTATGTTGATGACAGTGTACGTGGCGTACATGTACTCCATGGTATGAAAAATAACTCACTTGCCTCCTGACACTGCTGCTATAAGCACCTCCTCCACTTTAGCTGCTGTTTGCCACCTCTGGGAGCAATCATGCCAGGCCAAGCAGGTGAGCGGGCCAATGCCTTCTCTCCAGAGGAGTTGGAGAAACTGTTTGAAGAGGTCCTTCCCCTCTATGGCCATCTCTATGGCTCACCAGAGAAACAGGTAACTATCCCACATACATATTTTACTCTGTTCAACTCCATCCTTTTCCTTCCCACAGGCTACAATGTGCCTCTGAGTTCCAGAGTGAAATTAAATTACTGTTGTAACATTTTGTGGTCCCTATATAGGACAATCACGTAAAGGATTCTGTAACACTGTACTTGGTGTAATTAACATCATCATTGTGATATGTGATGTGTGATAAGCCTTAGATCCTACTTGTGTTGCATGCACATATCTATGCATATATACATTTAATGGTACCTATGATATATTTGCTAATCAGACCATGGTAAATGTGCAAATAAATGTATAGGCTTTCCAGCATGAGCTGTGTATGTATACTGTAAGAAGCAGTTCAGGATGATGTTAGATATGTGTAAAGTCCCACATATCACTCAACCCAGTTCGGGGCTCGTAAAACTGTTTTCTGGGAGCTAGCTATACCTCACAGACCTCTTCAGTGTTCCAAACAACCTTGATGTCACATATTGGATGGCCATTAGATGTAGTTTTATCTATTGAAGTGGTAGAAATTGGATGTTCATGTGGGATCAGTATGCTCAGCCTGCAGAGAGCAAGGCCTGACAATGAGTTGTGCCCAGTCTAAGGCAGTTACTGTGGCGATACAACCTATGCACAGAGTAATCTCCCTATAGACCTGCAGATTCTTGGATGTTCCCAAAATGAGTTTTCCGAACCAGTAGTAGCCTTGATGGCTTTTTTCATAGACTAAATTTGTAATGGTGACTGAGGTAACCCCCGACCTGACACTTCTTTCCATTGACCCACATTGTCAATGTGTGGCATTTACTAATTACAGCCCCCTTACTCCCACAGGTCTGTCGTCACTTTTCCATAAGTCATGCTTGCACTGTAAGGGCCTATTGCACATGTGACACATTAACAGTGCAGATAGTTGGTTACTTCTGAAGAGTTTCAGATATGTGAATCATCAGCTTTGTTACATTTAAACAATCAAACAAGAAATACAATGATATGTTGATGTGGCAAGAGGTGTGTCCTGTGATGGCAGTACATATGACACAAACTCAATCATACATAGTATGATATCCCATTAAGTAGTCCACATGTTCACACATCCCCAGAGAGGAAAGCTCTCAGTGACACACATGCCAGCTCTTTCATTGTAACCTAAGTCTTATGATGTAGTCTATAATATAGTACCAACCTGTATGGACCATATGCATCAAGTCAATGGGCCTGGCTGTAAAGGTGTCTGTACAGTCATGCACAAGTAGTTTACCCTTTAGAAGGTCACAATGGTGTATTGTGTTTCATAGTAGCTCACATCACAGTACATGTAGGATAGCCCTGGCTACATGATGTTAGTGAGCTGGTTTAGTCAATGTAGGTCATGACCAGGGTTGAGGCTAGTCAGCAGATGACTACAAAAGTGTGCATTCATGTTTCTGTAATGCTCAGCATGTTAGAATTACACCTGTAGGGTGTTAACTATTGATTAATGCTTGTGCTAGGTGTATACAAAATGTGTGTCAACCAAACAGACATCTAAAAGCTTGCAGTTATAATCTGTTTATTCATCTATTGTATCCATACAGGTCAATGTCCATCAAAAGCAAGTCATTTGGAAAGCATCGCCCCGAAGGTGCAGACCCTGGGGGCCTATCACCAGCGCAGCATCCATTGCAGGAAAAGGTGGGAGGACCTGAGGCGCTGGACCTGGAAGATCACAGAGGCCCAGCTGGGGATGTCCTCCCAACATGGACGGGGTGCGCACCGGACCCTAACCCCCCTTAATGGCCCACTTGATGGCCAGTTAAGGGCCCAACAGCAGCTACAAGGGGGTGAGTCCTGGAAAGAGTAATACATGTTACATTGCCAAATATTTGTGTTAGATGCAGGTATTTCCCCATCAATACTGGGGGTGGCCCATGTGCGACACACAAGAACAGTTATTGTTTGTGTAGGTCTGGTAGTAGGTGCATGCTAATGTGCTTTGCCTATTGTCTTTATGACCAGGAACACAGCAGAGTCCAGTTCACTAGTAATTTACTGTCTTGAGCATACACATGGCTAAGTAAAGTGATTAATCAGCTCACTTTGTTTGATGTTCTTGGTGACAATTGTGCCAAACAGGCCGCTTGTCTTCATTGTGTCAGGAGTGATGCTCCCTTACTACTGTGTCTCATGTAATGGTGGCCCTCCTACATGTGGCATAGCATACAATGCACTTTGGATGCAGTCATTGAGCAATACTTCTCCGTGGTAAGTGGGTAATCTACAGTAAAATGAGATAGAAAACATCACTGGTGCCATCAGTATTAGTGCCTACATTCTGGCATGTGCACCTTTCCCCGTTGTAGTATCATCTGCACTACTGTCTCATACATGATCCACATTTCTTTATAGGTTGATGTCTGATTCCATCACAAATGTGTGTGTAGGCCAATCTGTATTTGAAAATATTTATGTGTGATGGGTATACAGTTCATGTGTTACCACAGACAGGAGTGTGTAGACATTGGTGGGTAGGTCGCACATACCTTAATCCATTAATCAATGTCATTAGTCAGGTCTAATTGATGAAGCGATGACAGACATGACAGGTAGACTTAAAGTAATTTATCACAATGTGAATTTCCATGCCATTCATGTGGGAGTATTCTGTTATGTGAACTGCACATGCTCATTTGTCAAGGTTCATTCACTGACTGGTGACATGAATCAGGGATTGACATGCAGAAATGTAGGAATCATATGTGAGTATCTACACTCAGTAATAAAATGGAATTTGTGTTTGCGAGACAAAAAGGTACTGTGATGTGCCTTTTCATTAGGACACAGGTTAAACCATCTCTTCGTGCAATGGAGATTCCCTAAGCCTCAACGACCTTCAATGGTCTATTGCCTTTTAGGTATGCAATGTAGGAATGGTGTTCTCACCAGTACCATGCTGGATTGTGGATGTACCTAGGCCTAGCTCTTTCATTATGCTATGGATATTTGTAGACAAATCTCCCAGATATTTGGGCCAGATTGTCTCCAGTCTACTTTCCTGTGCCACTTAAGTACAGCATTCATGAGACTATTCTGACAGTGGACATATGAGGAAGTTTCTATTAGGAAGTGTTAACGGTGTGAAATGAGAATTTCATGTCACATTTTTCCTGCTACTGTACATATTGCCGCAACATAGCTGTATTTGTTGACCATCATTTTATCATGATGTGGTATTAGGTATATGACCATTTGCTGATTGCAGGGCCTTGTGTGGAATCTGTAGGAATTCATTTGTCATTGTCATCCTATTTGATGACATCAGGTCACTGAGGTATACTACAAGAGCCAAACTATACAAGGTGATCAAGTATCCTACTAGATACATGAGGATGGAGTTCAGACAACTTCACTCATGCAATTGGAGCTGTCTGTGGTTATGACTTCACTGTGAGCAACTGTTCACAGGTCATGTAGCATGCATGCATGTGCTCATGTTAATGTTGAAGCCACTATAGTGGACCTTGTAGCTGGAGTCTTCTGTTCACTTTAGTAATGTTCTGTGGTCAGAGCTGTTGGTCAGGTGTGTTCTGGCACATGCAATAAACCTATTTTTAATGTCATTTCAGCATCATCCCAGGCCAGTGGAGGAGACAGGGCCAATATCGTTGGGGAAGCAGCTGGTCACAGTGACTCTGGTTGTGACACGATAGACACCGATGGAGCCACTGGCCCAGATGGTGAGGGGAGTGCCCCAGAGTACACAGATTCAATGCCGTGATCTTCAGAGTCAACCACCTCCAGTAGACACTCCCTAGTGGTGGCGGAACACACAGGACCAGTACCCACACCATCCTTGTCCGCTGCCCCCTTTCCATCTCCACCCTCTCTGTTGCTCCCCACACAGTTGGCTGGGCCCGCTCCCCAAAGAGGGGAGCTGTCTCCTCTCTAGGCACCTCAGCCCCTGTAAACCCCGCTGCCCTGAGTCAGGAGGCTACTGACTTCCTGAGAAATATCTCTGTAGGGCAGACGGTACTACTGAATGTCATCCAGGGGCACGGCAGCCATCTGTAACAGATTGTGTCCTACCTGGAAGGCATCCACAGTGCTATGTGTGGCCTACTGAGATCTTTTCAAGCTCTGGCCTCCTTCCTCACGGCAGTCTTCCACCCATCCCAAAATTCACCCCACCTCCTGCCTCTTCCCCATCCAAATTCCCTATTCCCATGCCTGTCCCAAGCACACATACACACGCACACCCTTAAACAGCCCCAAACTGCATTTGATTTGGTACCACGAGTAAAGCTCTGGAGAGTGTTGGCCGAAATAGGGTTGCCACACAACTTATTAGAAATCTTAATTCGGCTGCACTCCTCAAACACTGCTCAAGTTAGGTGGGACGATAATAACCAGCTCACTGAGTAATTCCCTGTCAACTGTGGAGTGAGACAAGGGTGCGTCCTAGCGCCCACGCTATTCTCTCTTTTTATTAATGGCATGAATGATTATCTAGATATGGATGGATGTGACGCCCCAAAAGGTGGGGGATCGAAGAGTACCAGCTTTACTCTTTGCGGACGATACTCTATTAATCTCTAAATCCCCCCTTGGTTTGCAACAATTGCTGAATAATTTTACCAAATTTCTGTAAGGAGCATGGCTTGGTACTAAATGAGGCAAAAACCAAATATATGATTTTTTCGAAGGGAATCTCCAAGCCACCCAAAAGACAAATGTACGTAGGTCCTCCTCGAGCAAGTTTATGCATTTGATTATTTGGGCATTCACCTAACCTCAAATTTAAGTTGGGCATCACAAATTAAAAAGTCCCAATTATCACTAATCCAGCAAACTGTTCACTTAGGCAAGATACAGAAAAAACAGTGTCAAGGAAAGCGGCCCCAGTGTTAGAAATTTATAATACCAAAATACTGGGGGGAACGCTCTATGGGGCCGAATTGTAGGGTATTGGAAATACAAACTCCCTCACCCTGGTAGAAAACAGGTTCATTCGATCAATGTTAAACCTCCCCATTAGCACTCCTCTGGCCCCCTTGTTTCTAGACCTGGGTCAAAAAACGCTATTGCACAAAATGGGCTACAAGCAGTTAATGTTCTGGCACCGCCTGTGGTCGGTAAATGAGCTCACTCCATATAGAGCAGACACGATAGATCTCTTAAAGCGATCCCATGTTAACTGTATCCCATGGTTTAGGGGCCGATTCCGATCTTGGTCAGAAGCTCTCCGAACGGGATCCGGCCGGAAAAAGTACGAGCCGTACGCTTGTTCTCCGACCGACTCGTACAGCTGTACGAGCGAGCGAGTACGATGCGATTGTACGCGTGTGTTCCGACCGAACAGTTTCCGGATCCGAACTGCTCCGACCGACTCGTACGGAAACGAATCGCACCACGCAATGGAGACGTCATACGACCGAGCGAGTACGATGTACGCGTCGGACAGCCGGATCGAGTCGGAGCGTCCGGCTCGAAAAAGCTCCCGGAGCCGTACGTTGGGGGTCCGTGCCAGACCCCCCAAAACCCATAGCCTTACGAGTCGAACACAACACAGGTATGTACGGTGTGGGTTGCACCGACGCGTACCCACTGTAGGGGGCGCACTTGTTCGCGACGTACCCATTCAGTCAATGGGATCCCATGTACGCGTCGTACGACCGGCTCCCATTGACTTCAATGGGAGTCCGACCGAATCGAGTCCGGCAGCATGCGGCCGCATCGTACTCGCTCGGTCGGACTGCAGGACTCCGGCTCGGTCGGAAAACACTCCGGATCCGGCTCGGTCGGAGAGCTTTCCGACCCAGATCGGAATCGGCCCCTTAGTTGTTTGAAGGGATCACTGACAGAATATCGACAACACTAATATCGACCTACAGAAATATCGGGACATAAATATTGTTGTCAAAAATATCGACCTCCTATCTTCATAATGGTAAGTACAAAAATATCGAGAAAAAAAATATCGTTGTTAAAAATATCGAAGTACAAAATATCGTTTTTTTATATGTATAAAAAAATAATGTAAAATAAATTAAATAATACATTTTACTTTAAAAGAAATATTTAGATTTACTTGTAAATTTCAACAATTATAAGTAATAAATGTAATTTAAAAATAAATTAAACATACATATATAGAATGTAATATATATATATTCACTTAAAAATAATTAATAAATAATAATTTTAATTAATTATAAAATGTTACAAATATATTAAAAAATAAAGATAAATATATATATATACATACACCTGTAACATAAAAATAAAAATTATAATATAAATTAAAATATTAAAATATATAATATTTTTTCAACCTACATTTTACACTACATTTAGTGCAACAGTAGGGAAAGTGTTGGATAGCGGATGGGAATAATTTACTATTCCCACTCCAGCGAGTGCAACAGTAGGGAAAGTGTGGGATAGCGGAGGGGAATAATTTACTAATCCCACTCCAATGAGTGCAACAGTAGGGAAAGTGTTGGATAGCGGAGAGGAAAAAATTACTATTCACACTCCAGCAAGTGCAACAATAGGGAAAGTGTTGGATAGCGGAGGGATAAAAATGACTATTCCCACTCCAGCGAGTGCAACAGTAGGGAAAGTGTTGGATAGCATAGGGGTAAAAATTACTATTCCCACTCCAGTGAGTGCAACAGTAGGGAAAGTGTTGGATAGCGGAGGGAAATAATTTACTATTCCCACTCCAGCAAGTGCAACAGTAGGGAAAGTGTTGGATAGCGGAGTGATAAAAATTACTATTCCCACTCCAGCAAGTGCAACAGTAGGGAAAGTGTTGGATAGGGTAGAGGTAAAAATTACTATTCCCACTCCAGCGAGTGCAACTGTAGGGAAAGTGTTGGATAGTGGAGGGGAATAATTTACTATTCCCACTCCAATCAGTGCAACAGTAGGGAAAGTGTTGGATAGTGGAGGGTATTAATTTACTATTCCCACTCCAATGAGTGCAACAGTAGGGAAAGTGTTGGATAGCGGAGGGGAGAAAATTACTATTCCCACTCCTGCAAGTGCAACAGTAGGGAAAGTGTTGGATAGCGGAGGGGTAAAAATTACTATTCCCACTCCAGCAAGTGCAACAGTTGGGAAAGTGTTGGATAGCGTAGGGGTATAAATTACTATTCCCACTCCTGTGAATGCAACAGTAGGGAAAGTGTTGGATAGCGGAGGGGTAAAAATTACTATTCCCACAGAACAAAATTCAAATTTAAAAACAAACAAAATATCAACTACAATACAAAATATAATAAAAAACCCAAAAACAAAACATATATAAAAATATAAAAATTAACAAAACATCTAAAAATATTTTAATGTAGCAAAAATCTAAAATTGACATAAAAATATATATTTTTTTAATTTAACAAAAAATTTAGGGGCCCATTACGATACCCGGCGTAAAAAAATCCGCCAGGCATGGAAGCGGCAAAAATCCGCCCGCACACACCGTCTGAACACCGACCACGCCATTACGATTACACAAACCGAAAACCGCCATCGGCGGAAAAATCACACAAGATACCGCCCGCCATCGTCCGAGTCGGAGTCAAACCGCCCGCCACGGACGGAAACACGCACGACAACACAAAACCGCCCGCCCTCACGCCCGACACACCGCACGTGAGATTACGATCGCATCGCCATGAGCGCGGGAAAACTACAAATATACCGCCCGCCAGCGCAAACAACGCCGATGAGAATCGACACGGCAGAAGCCATGGCGCCCACGTCCCTGCACAGAAACAATCCGCTGACAAAAACAATCGCACACAACATGGCCAACAAGTCCACACAGCAAGGCACGCACAAATACACAAGCACAGTAAACATCCCGAAAACACCCCCTGGACAAACAAAAACTACAAAGGCCAGAACCCCAGACACAACACACCTGAAAACAACAGACCATGAGGACACACCCACATAGGTAAGTACAAAAGCAGCACTCCCACAGACCACAACCCCTTGCAACATTGCAAACTAGAGAGGAGAGGAGAGGACACAGTGACACAGCAAGGACAGCAGCACACCACAGAAACGCACACATCACAACCACCACCACCACCACCACCACCAAACACCGGCACCACAAACTCCCTGCACATTACACAACACACACCGCACCAGCACCACAAACACCATGGCACCACAAAGAATGCCCAAGTTCACGCCCATGGAGCTGACGGTCATGGTCGACGAGATCATCAAGGTGCACCCACAAATCTATGGGAACCTGGTCCAGCACACACCACTAGCCACCAGAAAGAGAATGTGGAACCGGATCGTAGACCAGGTCAATGCAGTCGGGACCTTGCCCAGGAACAGAGTCGAAATAAACAAACGGTGGAATGACGTCAAGAGCCTGGTCAAGAAGAAGGAGAGCAAGAACAGAGAGCTGGCTGCCGTCACTGGCGGAGGGAATCCCGCGCTCTTCAAGACCTTCAAAGCGTGGGAGGAGAAGGTGCGAGTCATCATACATCCTGAGATCCTCGCCGGATTAGCAGGGGGAGTGGAGGCTGGTAAGTACAAACTAATGTATACCAGCACACCGCTATGTACTCACATGCACTACCACCATGCCACAGCTCCCAGGGACAAACACCCCCATGTCCAGCACACAATACACAACACATCACACACACATGCAACAGACACCACCACACACAGCCCAAACCGAACAACTGTAAGATGCGTGGGGACATGTGTACACTCAGCCAGCCACGTAACCACCAACAGGTCCCCAAATATGCCAGAAGCGCCACAACGAGCACCCACCACACCCATGTGTCCGCCATAGCTGCACTAACCGACAAGTAACAGGTAAGTGGCAGGAACACAAAGTGCAGTGGGTGGGAGGGTGGACAGCCCAAGTACAAAACACACCAGGCCCCTAGTCCCACAGCACAGCAAGGAGGAGCATCCCCCACACCCCACAGCCACGTGTCAGCCACCGCAGTGCACAACGACAGCCGAAAGGTAGACATCACGGTCCACAGCAATCGGTGTCAGTGGGTGTCCAGCCACCACCACGACCCACAACACCCCCCACCCCCACAGACCTGCAACATGGAGCACCCCCGCTTAGAACCATGTGGCATCCAGTACAGTGCACGCACGAACAACCTGCAGGTGGGAAACTGGACAGGGCTGGATTACTGGAGGCATGAGGACCGTAACACGACCAACACATGGGACATGTCACGTAGCAGACGAACACGCAGCACCGCCCACCGTCACGAACAAGTGAACAATGTGCACACGGACATGAACCACAGACTCACACCCCACATGACCCATCACAAACACAGCAACACCCAAGGAGCCACGTCTGCATGCACAAGCACACTGAATATAGTACCACACGGCAGCCACTGTACAACCCATCACACACAACCGAAACACCATTGAAGTCCTGTCCATGTAGCCCCTACTGCCTGTCAACCACACACCCCACAACTACGCCTATGTAAGACAAACAACACTAGACGCAACAGAGCGGAACAACATAAATGCACACGAACACCACTGAACCCATCAAACACACAGACACACCATGCACATACAACATACCATCCATCCCATCCGTCAGCCCCAGTCTCATGAAAGGCATGTCATCCGCACAGCTGCCACACATACAGCAGTCACGCTAAGATACATGCCCATGACCAACCATGTGCCAGAAGTCAATGAAGCGCACGACACACTGTGAGCAACAACACACAACATGGGCCACACCCCCCGAGCACTGCAGTGATGCACATGGCACAGGGCAGCACGCACACCAAGGAGATGGGACAACTGCAATACGTTGGCTGGCACACAACCATCACTCACTCATAACGATGCGTCCAATGCCATGTCCAGTAATCACAACAGACAGCAAATATGCAGGCCATGTCAAGCATGCACACACCTCAAACCATGCACTGTCATGCTGCCACAACACATGTCACGTTCGGCACCCATGGCTCACAGCATGTACCCCAAAAGCATATTCCATCCCAAATGCGAATCTGGGGCATGGCCCCCATGTTGCCATATGCGTTCCTAAGCGTCCCATCTGAACACCAAAAGCAAAGTACAAACCAGACCCAGGATGGGCCAGGAGCCCGCATACACCAGAGTCACAATAAGTAGGGGCACAGCAACACACCCATCGGCATGGCCAATCCGTCCCATGCCACATGTGCACAGCACACAGTCCCATTGTCAAGCACACACAACTACAAATGCTACAGCCACACACACGCCTCCGGGAAACCCATGTACGAGATTGCACGAACTGTTAATGTCAGACGACAAATACATACTTCGCCAGGTGCAACACAATAACAAATCTCATTCTCTCCACAGGTGACGAACTGCTGGATGCTGGGGATGGAGACAGCAGCAAGCACAGCCAGCCTACAAGCCCCCAACGAGGACACACGGATGTGGAGGATCTGTCCTCCTCTTCGGACACGGACCACCAAGCAGGCCCATCTGGTGTGGCAGGGCCCAGCCGCTCCCCAGGACCCCTCCTACCCACCAACCCATCATCCAGGGCTGCTGAACATTCCCAGCCCCCTGCTGCCACTGTCGTTGCGGCCACACCCACGGTCATTGCGGCCACACCCACGGTCATTGCGGCCACTACCATTGCCGCAACCGCCACCATCACCGCACCGACCACCACCGCCGCCACCACCACCACGTCTTCGCTGGCACCAGCCCCAGCGCAGGTGGTGGCCCGGCCGACTGGATCCACCCTGGGAGCCACAGCGAGGACCGTGGTGAGCAATGTGGCTAGTGGGCAGGCCGGTGGCAGCAGTACTGGTAGGAGGAGCAGGGTCAGGGAAACGCAAGTCTCCCCTGGGAGCCATGCCCTGCCTCAAATGGCCAGAGTCCTTGGGGCCTATGAAGAGGCCCAAGAACAATGGGTCAGGTCTGCTTCAGACACGCGGGAGGTGCTGGGGGTGCTGAGGTCCATGGACGCCCGTATGGGCCAACTCGTGGACCTCATGGGCCAGCTGGTGGTGGCGGTGAGGTCACAGCCAGGGACAGCAGCTCCCCTCCGCCACCACCTGCCGGGGCGCAGGGTCGAGCAGCAGTGTCCAGTTCCCCTGCGTCCACAGCCAGTGAGCACACCTCAACCACCAGCATGTCGCAAGCAGGCACCCCCTCGCAAACGTGGAAGGGGCCGTCCGAAGTGGAAACAGATCTCCCGGGAGGACTTCGCACGCTCCAGACGCAAGTGAGGCAGCCAGCCAGCCTTCCTTGACCACCCACTGCATTGACTTGGACTACGATCCCACTCCACACAGCCATCTGGATGGCATGTGTGTGTTGGACTATGGACATAGAACCAGTGGGTACACCCTGAGCATCACGCAGCCATGACCGACAGCTCATTGTCACTGCACGCACCACTTATGTCATCACCTTACACACAATCACATGTCACAGTTTGAAATAAATGCACCTCTTACACAAACTGCTGTTTGTGCCCTGTGTTTTATTTGTACGGAATACAACGGCCACCTTGGGCGGAAAGGCACCTGATGCATGGCATGGCAATGGAACCGGAGGGCCTGTAGGGACCTAGGGGTGGGAGACAGAACAGGAGCACATTCAATGAGTGTGTCACACACCCATCACACAGTACATGTCAACAACTACAAGCAATGTACACACATCGCACAGAGCAATAGGGCACAATGCCACAGCCACCAACAGTGGCATACTACCCTGGCCATGGAGCGTTGACACACAGCACGCAGTGAACAAACGGCCACCCTGACACAGCACACACACACCTGCACAGACACAGCCACATCAGCCGTCGTACATGGACACTCACCGTCAAGTGAAGTAGTGGGCGATGAGCTGCTGCCGCACATTACCAGCTTCCTCCTCTCCGCTGTCCTCCTCACTCGAGCTGTCCTGGTCTGCGGGCTGGGGCCCTGGTTGATCTCCGTCATCCACGATGAGGGGGATCTGCTTCCGAATGGCCAGATTGTGCAGCATGCAGCACGCCACCACTATCTGGCACACCTTCTGTGGGGAGTACGCCAGCGCACCCTCGGTGCGGTCCAGGCACCTGAACCTGGACTTGAGGAGGCCAAAGGTACGCTCGACCACACGTCTGGTCCTCCCATGTGCCTCATTGTAGCGATCGTCTGCTGGGGTGCGAGGATTCCTCAATGGACTGAGCAGCCATGCCCCATTCGGGTACGCAGAGTCACCTGGGTGTGAGGGACACAGAGAACCGTTGCTATTCCAACTGGACAGGGGACAGCATCGCACAACCAGCACGCTACACCACCGCACATACTCACCGACAATACAGCCACGATCCTGTTGCAGATTGGACATCAGTCGTGGCAAGATGCTGTTGCGCATTATGTGTGCGTCATGGGCCGAGCCTGGGAACTTTGCACACACGTGGGTGATCACCATGTCCGCAAGGCACACCACTTGCACATTCAGGGAGTGCGTGTGCTTCCTGTTGCGGTACAGGTGCTCAGTGGCCTGTGGTGGAACAAGGCCAACATGTGTGCAGTCAATGGCTCCAACGACGTGTGGGATTCTGCCAAGGGCATAGAATGCACCCTTCACTGCCGCCAATTCACGAGCCCTGGGGAAGCGGATGTACCTGTTTCGGTACAGCATCATGGCTGCCAGTACATCCCTCAGCACCTTGCTGAACATGGGCTGGGACATCCCTCCTCCACTGCCCACTGTGTGCTGGAATGACCCAGTGGCGAAGAAATGCATGGCGGCCATCACCTTAGCCGTGGGGGTGACAGCTGTCGGATACACCCTGCGGGGACGGAGATGGGGTTCCAACATGGCACACAGTCGATGCAGGGTTGGCCTGTCCAGCCGAAACTTCCTAATGACCTCTGTATCGTCCATGTCTGCCAGCAATTGGTATGGGCGGTCAATGTTCGGTCTCCGCCTAGGGAAAATGGCAGTGGACACATGTCAAAGCAACACAACACATAGCAATTTCGCATACACATCACTGACTGACTGCATATTCGTCAAGCGGCAACGCCACGGCAACATGAATGTCTGCTGAGCATGGAACTGCTTCCGAGGCTGGATGAGTATGGCACACGACTGACGACGATGTGGGCACAGGCTGAGCGGCCAAAACAAGTGGGACCTGTGGCACGAGGGGATATGAGACAGTAGTAGGTGTCAGCACTGCACCCTATGTACAGCACTGTACGGATCACACCTCCCGAAACATTGACAGGTGTCCACATTGACAGCCCCATGCCAAGACGGCTGTGTGCTTGCAGTCACACGTCACAGGTGAGAGGTTACATTGCACGTGCCAGGTGGCAGACGTACATAGTGGGAGCTGGCATGTGTGTGCATGTGTCTCCTGTTCAGGATCCACCAGATGGGCGCTGACTCTGTACTGAGCATTGGACACAGCATGTTCCGTGGAAGGCTTGTGTGTGTGGGATGGTGGCACTGGATGTGCCTCCGTTGGGTGGGGGCCATGCACAGGGCGGGTACGTCGATGATTGCGCATTGTTGGTCACGGTGGGTGCACCCACTCAGATGTGTTGCCCTGTGTTCAATTCCTATGTCTGCATGATGATGGACTGTAGATGTGGGCAGACTACACATTGGTCGATGTGCTGTCTATATGCATGTGCCTTCACACCAGGCACAGCTGCCCCTGCACATGTGACCCCTGCTGGACTCACTGCTGGGTCTGTGGAGCTGATGCACCTTCTGTGCGTGGGGCGGACAGCTCTCCTCACTTCCCTCATTGCGCATGTCATGACTTTGCCGCAGGTGACATGGATCATGGAGGGACCACATGTACGCGTGGGTAGGCTACACATGATTGTTCACTGGTCGCCACCCCCAGTCAGTGTTTCGAATGGGAAGGTTGTCGTGCTGGTGGTATATTCGATGTGGCGGATGGGCGGGCCTAGGTGCGGGCTTACATTCCGGACATGGGGGTAGTTGGATTGGCGACTAGTTGCAGTACACACGGGACACGTCTCTTCCTTTCCACATCTGGGTCATCCCTTGTACTCACTGACAGTGATACAGTCATCTTCGCCCCAGCCCTCATGTCCTCCCCTCGCTCCCCCAATATGCATGTGCACCTGCGAGGCTAGCGCTTGCACAGGCAGCCCCAAGCTCGCACCAGAGAGGGCAAGGAGTGTATGTGTGGGTCCAGTTGCACGAGTGGGCTGTCTCAGGGTATGATGTGTTGCGGGACGCCGTCCACCTGCGTGGTGCCCCAAATGGAGACCCGGCCTGCATGGACTATGCATCACAGTCTTCGCCTTCCGGATCCGCCACCTGCGACACCCAGTGGCTGTGGCTGCCCTTGCGGCCATGCCGCGTCCGTCTGTGACTGATGGCCCACACATTCACTCTTTGGCCTCTCTGGGGAGGGCTCGGGGTGGTGGCGCACGCGCTTGCACTTAGTCGCAATGACATGTGGCGTGGTTGGTATAATGGGCAATGGATGGGATGGTGCGAGCCACCTCCCGTGACGTCAGTGCTGCTCGTGCTGTGGTGCGTCCCCCTACACTTCCATTTGACTTGTGCCATGCTAGACGTTGAGGTTCTATTGCCTGCGTGATATGACCAGGAGGAGCGCGAGGAGACCTCTCACACACCATGCTCCACTGCCATCCCGTGCCCTGTATCGCCTGTGCGGATTGACTATGTTGGGGTTACACCTGGTCGACTGGGGCTGTGTGTGCCTTGTCAAGGGGCATGGCGGGCGCACAACAGGATCCAGCTTGTCCACAGAGGGTGGGCTGAGGTGCGCCTGGTACCGCTTTGTACGTGTGCCCGGCTGCTGTGCACACACGTGTTCACTCCCCCGACAGGTGTCCTCTCACAATGCCCAGGGAAGCGGTGGTGTACTGTTCATGACCCCTCCCGACACGGCGTGCTCCAACTTGGCATGTGCGCATCTACCCGTCACACCCACCCACCTGAGCACTGCGTCCATACGACTTCACACGACACATGTGTGTCTTCCACAGTTGTGCTACTCATTTGCGTTGACATCCAATACCAGTGGACTACATGGTCATGTCACGACTGCCGTGTACTTCACATACTCTCATCCTCTCTCATTCGTACTTGTGAAATGAGTCAGCGGAGACAGTTTTGGTTTCAAACATTATATTGAGTCTTCTGTCCTCTGTGATGCAGTATAGTGGACACTACTGGCAGCGGAATACATGTTGAGGATATACTGAGCATGATTGCAAATGGGATAGGGTGTGGGGTTACATGTGATTGGCTGTTGCATGTGGGATGTGGGCTTCAGAGTTACATCTGCTTGGCCAAGGCTGTGCTAATGTACATTTACGTATAGCTGCGGAGCTGCGGACTTTGACACAGACGGTATACATGTAGCCTACCAGACCGCTTGGCATCATGGGCACAGTCCATCTCAGTTCCATGTGACAGGTTTGCTGCGGTTGTTCCTCATGCACGCGTGCATGTGAGATGACATCAGGGCATGTGCTTGCGTGCATGCAGCGGCGTGCCACTTGTTGTTGCAATGTGGTGGTTACTGGACATGTCACAGTCACTGGGGTCGTGTTGTTGTTGTATGCACTTGTCGTCCATGCAAAGGTCCTGGTATGGGATTCCCGGGCGGGGGTGGGAGGGGTGCAGCACCCACAGACTCCAGGCGACCTATTCATGTCCACTGAGCGGTGTGTGTGTCCATGGGCGCTGGATCCATGTCGTGTCCTGGTTGTTCGTGCAGTTCTGTCCATGTGGGTGCGATACACAGACCCCATGCCACTGCCTCCCACGATGCATGCGGTGTTCCTGGATGTGATGGGGAACAGTGTGCATGTCCCGGTCATATCCGATGTCATGGCGATGTCGTTGATGGTGTGGTAACAGTTGCCGGTCGTTTGGTATGGCTGTTGTGGTGGTGACTGGCCAGTCCGTGCGGAAGCTAAGCATGGGTGCGGGGTTGGACATCATAGGTCAATCGGGGAACCTGCGTTGTGGTCCGACGAATTTACAGGTTGTCAGGTATGCGATGCCGTCCAGCAGGGCTTCCATGTCATTGGTGGTGTACATGTTTGCCAGCCAATGTAGCGGATGGTGGCTGTCAAGGTGTTGTTCGTAAGTTGTCCCTTGGAGGACCATGATGGGGCATGCTGGGTGACATTCGATGTAGCTGTTCTCGATGATCCGTCGTGTGGAGGCACAGTGGTCCCATTTCAGTGCGGGTGCGATGTTGGCCACATACGCCATGCCCCCATAGGCAGAGCAGGCCCTGTCGTGTGCGTCCAGAGGGAGGAGTAGTGGTAGCAGGTCCGCCTTTAGACATGCCGGGTTGGAGAGGCATATCTCCACGGGATGCTGGTAGGGACACCTCCGACAGTAGAAGACGGGCATGACGCAGCTGAACAATGTGATGCGGTAAGTCAGTCGGTAACTTACGTTCAGCAGGGACAGGAGATCGCATCCCAATATATGTATCAGGTTGGTTTTGTACAGCTTGAGCTGTCCGGCGTAGTTGGGTAGGTGTGTTGCGGTTGCCATTTCGCAGCGGTGCGTTGTGGTGGCGTGCTCCGGCTGTGTGTGCAGTCTGCAATGTGCACGCTCCGAGGTTGCTGTGAGCTCTGTGTAGTCGTAGGGAGACAGGACTTGTGTTCTGTTGGCTTGTTTGGAGGACACGGGCCCTCATCCCACATGCTTCTCAGACAGTTCAAGGTCAGTGATGTGTGACTCCTTCCAATTAACTTGCATGTGGCCGACATGGGGAGTGTTTTCTTCTTTCTTCCCCGTCCGTTGTGTGCTTCTGTGATATGCGCTATCTGCCCTGTGGTCGGTCTCCTCGGCATGCCTGTGTTGGTCTTTTCTTGGACAATGGCTGTATTCACCGGCTTCTTTCGTAGGGCTGTGGTTTCGGAGTTGGAATGGAAGGTCATTCAGTGCTGTCTGCTCTCCCTTGTGTGGGCGGCAGGCTGCCTTTCCGCTCTGCGTTGGGCCTTGTGTGTGAATGTTATTCTTGGGCCACCTGTTGTCGGTCCCCGGGCTCTTTGGTGTTCCGTTTTATATGTCTTGTTCATATGTGCAGGGTGGTATGGGTGTTTCAGTGTGGTACTGGCGTTCCTCTTCCCGAAGGGGCCCTGCTTCTCCTAGTTGGTGTTGCCGCCGCTGTGTGCTTCGCCATGTTTGTTACACTGGGGTGTGTCCTGCTGTTGCGTGACTTCACTGACATGTGTGCGTCGGTTGTGTGGCGTTGGGTGTTGTCCGTGAATTGGGCGTTGGGGACATGTCTGTGGCAGGCCTGTCACGTGTCATGTGCGTTCGGGGTGGGGCTGATGTGTGTGCTGCTTGGTTGTGTCCCTGTGTCTGTGTGCGACGCATGCATGGCGCTGCGGTTGGCCTCTGCGTTGTGTGCATGTGTGGCGGCGTCATCGCCGCTTTGGGGCCGTGACGGGGTCGTTGGTTCCTAGTCCCAGGTGGTGTGTACACATGTGTTACGCGATGTTACGATTTGGCCTGTGTGTCATATGTGGATGCAATGGTGGATGTGTAGTGTACACGCGCTGGGGGGTTGTCCGCTTTTCCGCCCTAGCACTGTGTGCGCTGTTTGCGTGCACTTGTTGTGTGTGTGCCTACCTGCGTCTCCGCGGTACGTTGCGTCCTTGGTGGTGCATCAGCAAGAGCATGGGGAGGGCCTGCAGTGCTGGATTCATGCTCGGGGAGCCGCTTCTTCGTTGTCCGTGCTCGGCGTCCGTGTTACCGCTTCGGTTTGTCGTACGGTATCTCTTGGCCGTGGGAGCCGTTTGTTTGCGGCATCGTAATTTATGCGCCGGGCGGGACGTGTTTTCGTCGGACGGTGTGTGTCCAGTTGGGCTGTGCCGCTACGTGTACGGGCGCACTTTGATGGCGGACGGTGTTGCTGGCTTGCCGGCGGTGTTTGGCCTACTTTTCGCATCGTAATTGGGCGGGCGTGTGGACTGCTGCGTGCCGGCGGTAACTGGTGGTTTTTGCATCCGCCAGCACAGCGGTTGTGCTTTTGCCCGCCATCGTAATGACCCCCTTACAAACAAATATTTTGTAATAGAAACTAATTTTAATCAAAAAATTAAAAATTACATAAATGTAATATTTATTTTTGTACCCTAAAACACCACACAATTTACAACACACATCTAAATTAAACAAAAAAGTGTACCTCCATAATTAACACAATTAATTCTCAATTAAACAAATATTAATATTTATAAAACACATTTAAAACTGTAAAAATTAATGTACAAACCAAACATTACAGCTATTGAACCTAAATCCCCAAACAAAATAAAAACTAAACAAATACCAAAAATATTTATCAATTATAAAATGAATATTAATGATCAATTAATGATTAATTAATTTAAACTAAATTACTTTCCACCCTCTACCCCAATAAACACCAAAACACACACCTAAAAATATTTACACAATTTCCATAACTAATTTTACATTAATAAATTAATATCAATTAACAACAAATCATTAATTAATTAAAGAAAATGACTTCCCACCATTTACCACTATAAACCCCACAACTCACACATCAAAATTATTACACAATTGGCATATTTAAATTTTAATCAATTAATTAGCACTAATTAACAAATAATTTAGGGGTCTATTACGATGGCGGTCGGACGTCCACCGCCGGGCCGGCGGTGGCGCCCGGCGGAGGACATCCGCCCGCGATCGCAACCAAGGAAACCGCCAGTCAAATTAGGATGGCGGTGGTGACCGCGGCGGTGGGAAATTCCGACCGCCGCTTTTCCGCCAGTTGCGGACGGAGCAGGACCGGGATAATGGTGGCGGTGCAGAGCAGGCTCCGCCGGCAGGATTATGATGCCAGCGGTAGCCAGCCTTTCCTCAGCGGTCAAACCGCCATGGAAAGGCATGCGGAGATTGACTTCCGGGGGCCCGTTGCGGGTTCCCAATGTGTTGGGGGGGTGTGGGTGCACTGGGGGGATGCCCATGGTCCCCCCTACATTTCCCTGTACCAGGTGGCAGGCACTGTGCAGTGCCTGCCACGCAGTGCAGGGGAATGCAGGACATGCTCCTTTCGGCATTGCGGCGGTGCTGCGGGCAGCAGCAACCGCCGCAATGTTAAGGTCCGCGATCAGACCGCCGCGGTCGGATTTCTAGCGCGGTTCGTCGTAATTCGACCGGCGGTGATGTCGCGGTCCATGCGGGCGGTCTTTTCCCGCTACCATGGCGGTCGGGGAGGTTTCCCGACCGCCATCGTAATAGGCCCCAAATTAATTATAAATAAATTACCTCCCACCATATTCCCCTATAAATGCCACCACCAATTTCATAAAACATGACACAATTAACATAATTATTTAACAATTAATTAATTAATTAATTACAATTAACAAGCAAAATATAAATAATTATTAATAAATTAATTCACACAATTAACACTATAAAATAAAATGTATTACATATTATATTAAAATATTAATAAATGTATTAAAATTAAATTACTTCCCACCCTACTCCCTATCAACCCACAACCAGCTCCTAAAAAAATAACACAATTAACATAATTACCAATTAATTAATAATAATTAACAACCAATTAATAAATAATTAATAATAAATTAATTCCCACAATTAACAATATAAATTATAAAATAAATAAATATTAATGAATAAAAAAATTAATCAATTATTTATAATTAAATTACTTCCCACTCTACTCCCCTATCAACCCACAACCCGCTCCTAAAAAAATGACACAATTAACATAATTACCAATTAATTAATAATAATTAACAACCAATTAATAATTAATTAATAATACATTAATTCCCACAATTAACAATATAAAATAAATAAATATGAATTAATAAAAAATATTAATAAATTAATTATAATTAAATTACTTCCCACCCTATTCCCCTATAAACCCACAACCCGCTCCTAAAAAATGACACAATTAACATATTTACCAATTAATTAATAATAATTAACAACCAATTAATAATTAATTAATAATACATTAATTCCCACAATTAACACTATCAAATAAATAAATACTAATAAATAAAAATAAAAATTCAATTTATTATAATTAAATTACTTCCGACCCTATTCCCCTATAAACCCACAACCCGCTACGGAACTAAAATGCAAAATTTACTTAAAATAACATTAATAACTTCTAAAAATTTAACACATATTAAAAAACAAATGTAATACTTAAACAAAAAAATAGAGCACATACATTTAAAATACATACTAAAATACATAACACGAACTAAAAAAATTATATTTTTTACAACTATATTTTTGCAAACGATATTAATGACTTCGATATTTTAGAAAACGATATTTCTTACCTTAAACTCAATATTCTTGATCACGATATTCTTGCAGTCGATATTTATGTATCTTGATATTTTGCACTCGATATTAGTGCAAGTCGACATTTCCAACTCGATATTCTGACTCATTACTGTTTGAAGAATCTATTGAAGAGCCTTGGGATGGAGGAATACTGGTTCACCCCAGAAAAACAGGGCCTCTTCCCAAAATGTAGGGTCAAAAAGATGTACTGGGATACTGCTGTGGAGAAGGAGGCGGCCAAACGGGTGGGTACCTTGACCCAAGGTTTTATGAATTTTAAATTTGCCCCTTTTTATGAGGAAACTATTGATGAGCTTGTACCACCGTTGGCACGGAAATTATTTATTCAATACCATTTCAAAACTTTGCCAACTAGAGTGTTCTGTAATAAATGGTGTAGCAATGCCTCTGCAGATAATCAATGTCCTGCATGTAAAGCTTGCTCAGAGTCAATAGTCCACTTGTTATTTTTCTGCCCTTGTTACAAATATCTGCGGGCTAAGTGGATTGTGCCATTATGTAGATTGGTAGTACCTGGGCACTACTTGGAGGCTATAAGAATCTTAGCTACCGATACACGTAGGGAGGTGGTATTTGGTTTGGCCAGATTTTGGCATGCACTATGGATCAAACGCTCTAAATGTATCACATAGCTTCCTAAATTTTTTGCATGTTAAAATCGGGGCTATTTCTTTTTATTGCCTTTCAACTTTGTACTGCTCTTAACCATTGTTGTATATTGTATTTTGTATATTGCTTTTATTGCTTGTTCTATTTCTATATTGCACTTCGCACTTTATAAGATCTTTGTGATCGAAAATAAAGTATTTGATGTTGATGATGAGCAGCCCCAAACAGCACACACAAACAGAAACCCCACAAAACACAAAAGCATGCACCCACTCACCTAACACTCACCCCCCTCACCACCACCACCCCACCAGCATACCCTTAGACACCACACCCGCACTCACAGACCCATCCCCAACACCCAGCAATCCCATAGGCACCACTCCCACAACCACACACCCTAAACACATATCCAACCACAATAAAGAAGGCCCCCCAGGTCCACAGTATTTTCCCACATAGCGGCGGCTATCTTAACATCAGTCACAATTATACTTAATGAAACAATATATCATATAACATTCCAAAATTTGGATTTCAAATGATCGTGGAAGAGTCGGGGTATGACATTATGAAAAATAGAAGTGAAAGGTGGGGAGAGGTGGGCGCCTCAAGAACCTCACGGGTGAAGCAGCCACACTCTACAAATCCTGATTACTTGATTGTTAAGTTGTATAGACGCACTTCAGATGTGCATGTCCATGTCATATGTAGGAAGTCTGCATCTGGCGTGTGGCATCGAGAACATACTTTATTAGCTGTCATTAAAATGGAGCATAACCTGTGAGGTGTAAGATACATGGTGTGCAGATACTTGAATTGCGTATAGCGCATTCTAGTGTTTCAGGAGATTAGGTTTTGGCAGGAGGTCACAGCAGATTTGGGGAAGGCACTGGGGGCACCCCCTACACTAACCACAGAGACTTGTCTGCTGGGCCTGTATCTCCACCCACAGTCTAGGAAGGTGCAGGACTCCTCATGGCCCCCCCCAATGTCTATAGATGGGCGAAAGCCGAGTGCACAGTCCTCCAAATCGAAGAGCACAAAGGATTCCGCAAACACTCAATAGCAGACCTCTGGAGCGGCCTCACTGATACATTTGAAAGACCCACAACATGATCCCATTCCAACCTCACTGGCATGGGATTGACAGCAGTGACGTAGCAAGAGGGGGTGGTCCACCCTGGGCTGCAGCTTCCCCCGCTCTTACCTTCCGTCTCGGGGCAGCAATCGCCAGCCCCCCTCCCCCGCTCTTCAATGCGACTGTCGCAGGGTGGCAATGGCAATCAGAGGGATCACCAGCACCACCCGCTCTTCAATGTGGCCGCGGGGCGGCAAACGCAGGGACCGCCACGGGCGGCCAATGGTCTAGCTATGCCTTTGATTGACCCATAGGCTTCACCCTAAACTAGAGGGGCTGTCCAGATGGATAGTGGTCACCAGCGAATTCGGCACATTTATGCTACCTTGTGATGCACACTCTAATACTGTAGGGCCAGGCACACGTTTTTGTTATGCTGTAATTTCTTTCGATTTACTTCAGACCAATTATTGCTACCGCCATCAACGAACCATGCTGAGCCTGCAGTAATCACAAAACTGATTATTTAGAATGCAGGGCAAGCTGAGCAATAGAACATCACACTGCATATGCGATACATGTGTGAACTAAGTCATGAGACATTTGTGTATGTAATGTTTTAATGAAAAAAGCAATAAAGATATTTTAAAAAGTCATAAAAATGTTTGCATCTAACAGTAACAGTGCAAATATATACCTTAACTATATCCGTGTGTAACCAGTTCTCTGTGTTTTAATATGAAACTTGCTATTCCTGAAACTGAAGCATAATGAAGGATGAGTACCTTTATATATGTTCATCAATACTTCTTCGCAATTGGTAAGAGAACTACCTAAAGCTTAGTAAATATGTGCTTTCTGATGAAGATAGGCTTAGTTTCTCATTAATGTTTTGTGTCTCTGGAAAATAAATGAACAGACAACAATATTCTGTGGTTCCTAACATTAGCAGTTCATATATCACTTGCTAAGAACTCTTAGTACTTTACACATAATGTTACATGCTTATCACGTGTAACATTATCTTGACATAAGAATTCTTCCAGTTTTGCCTCAGGATCAAACCCCAAGTATAAGAGCAACAATTCCTAGGGTCTTTAGCAATGTTCAAAGTCAAATGTTGTTTTCTGAACACGCCCTGTTTTCAGAATACTTCTCGGTATTCACACATGTCCTCCAACAAACTTTCAAACAAACAACTGTTCTATGCAGAAAGAACTCCTGCATCCAAGTAGCCAGGTCCTGGCTGCAGCAACATAGTAGCAATATTGCCTAGCAAAGGCACCATGAAACGCAACAAGAGATATACCCATTAATCCAAGTGGGCTGCCAAAGTCAAACAAAACGAGATTGCTAGAAAATGTACTTTGTTGTCGAGGTGGTGTCGTGTAATGCATTCTCCACACATGCAAAACTTCACAGTAGACTGCACCAATGCTCTGTGAAGATAGTCAGCCTTCACTCCTTTGAAATGGATGTAGAACTAGCCAGTTTCGAGTAATGCATGCCCGCTGAGCCAACAGCTGTAAACGATGCTCCTGGCATGCCTTCTTACAATATTGCATCTGCGGGTGGAACCACTCATCCCTGAACGCTTTTTTCATCTTTGTTCTTGTTAACAAATATTTTTTATAAATATAATTACCCCCAATTAATTTTTACTTAACGGATTTATTAGATAATTTATATATTTATTTAAATTAATTTAATAACCTAACTCTAACTTTTAAATTATTACCTTATCTTAATTTTAATTAATTAACAACTCAATTTTTAAAATAACTAAACAATATAATCTCCTCACACACAGCCATTTTATTTTTATGGTAATAAAATCCCTGTGAATCTGTATAAATCTGAGATGATGTTCTGGGGTCCTAATATCTAGGCTGTATTTGATGCTATTGTTCGAGGTGCTTCCTTCCCACTATTCAGACTTAGAGCAGAAATTATCGCTATATTTAAAAAATGTTGTCGCAATTACCCGTTAAACTTCCAACTGATAATTTACAAAAAGTTCTGTAAAATTATATTATTAGGGATAAAAAAAAAAACAGTACTCTCTCCTTCTTCCAAGCTGGTATTCAGGAAGATTTCAGCACAGTTGACCAGGTTTCCATTACAATTTGTTAATTTGAAAATAGGTAAGTTCTACTTTGTGTGGCTTTTGAAGATCTAAGGGGCCCATTAGGATGTCGGGCGGATGCAAAAACCACCAGTCACCGCCTGCACGCAGCAGTCCACACGCCCGCCCGATTACGATGCGAAAAGTCAGCCAAACACCGCCGGCAAGCCAGCGACACCGTCCGCCATCAAAGTGCGCCCGTACACGTAGCGGCGCAGCACAATTGACACACACCGTCCGGCGAAACACGTACCGCCCGGCGTACAAATTACGATGCCGCACACAAACTGAACCCACGGCTAAGAGACACCGTACGTCAAACCGAAGCGGTAACACGAACGCCCGAGCACGGACACCGAAGAAGCGGCACCCCGAGCATGAATCCAGCACTGCAGGCCCTCCCTATGCTCTATCTGATGCACCACCAAGGACGCAACGTGCCGCGAAGACGCAGGTAGGCACACATACAACAAGTGCACGCAAACAGCGCACACAGTGCAAGGGCGGAAAAAGCAGACAACCCCCCACCCCCGCGTGTACACGACACATCTACCATAGCACCCACATATGACACACAGGCCAAATTGTAACATCTCGTAACACATGTGTACACACCACCTGGGACTAGGAACCAACCACCCCGTCACGGCCCCAAAGCGGCGATGACGCTGCCACACATGCGCACAACGCAGAGGCCAACCGCAGCGCCATGCATGCGTCGCACACAGACACAGGGACACAACCAAGCAGCACACACACCAGCCCCACCCCGAACGCACATGACACGTGACAGGCCTGCCACAGACATGTCCCCAACGCCCAATTCACGGACAACACCCAACGTCACACAACCGACGCACACATGTCAGTGAAGTCACGCAACAGCAGGACACACCCCAGTGCAACAAACATGGCGAAGCACACAGCGGCGGCAACACCAACTAGGAGAAGCAGGGCCCCTTCGGGAAGAGGAACGCCAGTACCACACTGAAACACCCATACCACCCTGCACATATGAACAAGACATACAAAGCGGAACACCAAAGAGCCCGGGGACCGACAACAGGTGGCCCAAGAATAACACTCACACACAAGGCCCAACGCAGAGCGGAAAGGCAGCCTGCCGCCCACACAAGAGAGAGCAGACAGCACTGAATGACCTTCCATTCCAACTCCGAAACCACAGCCCTACGAAAGAAGCCGGTGAATACAGCCATTGTCCAATAAAAGACCAACACAGGCATGCAGAGGAGACCGACCACAGGGCAGATAGCGCATATCACAGAAGAACACAACGGACGGGGAAAGAATAAAGAAAACACTCCCCATGTCGGCCCCATGCAAGTTAATTGGAAGGAGTCACACATCACTGACCTTGAACTGTCTGAGAAGCATGTGGGATGAGGGCCCGTGTCCTCCGCACAAGCCAACAGAACACAAGTCCTGTCTCCCTACGACTACACAGAGCTCACAGCAACCTCGGAGCGTGCACATTGCAGACTGCACACACAGCCGGAGCACGCCACCACAACGCACCGCTGCAAAATGGCAACCGCAACACACCTACCCAACTACGCCGGACAGGTCAAGCTGTACAAAACCAACCTGATACATATATTGGGATGCGAACTCCTGTCCCTGCTGAACGTCAGTTACCGACTGACTTACCGCATCACATTGTTCAGCTGCGTCATACCCGTCTTCTACTGTCGGAGGTGTCCCTACCAGCATCCCGTGGAGATGTGTCTCTCCAACCCGGCATGTCTAAAGGCGGACCTGCTAGCACTATTCCTCCCTCTGGACGCACACGACAGGGCCTGCTCTGCCTATGGGGGCATGGCGTATGTGGCCAACATCGCACCCGCACTGAAATGGGACCACTGTGCCTCCACACGACGGATCATCGAGCACAGCTACATCGAATGTCACCCAGCATGCCCCATCATGGTCCTCCAAGGGACAACTTACGAACAACACCTTGACAGCCACCATCCGCTACATTGGCTGGCAAACATAAACACCACCAATGACATGGAAGCCCTGCTGGGCGGCATCGCATACCTGACAACCTGTAAATTCGTCGGACCCCAACGCAGGTTCCCGATTGACCTATGATGTCCAACCCCGCACCCATGCTTAGCTTCCGCACGGATCTGGCCAGTCACCACCACAACAGCCATACCAAGCGACCGGCAACAATTACCACACCATCAACGACATCGCCATGACATCGGATATGACCGGGACATGCACACTGTTCCCCATCACATCCAGGAACACCGCATGCATCGTGGGAGGCAGTGGCATGGGGTCTGTGTATCGCACCCACATGGACGGAACTGCACGAACAACCAGGACACGACATGGATCCAGCGCCCATGGACACACACACCGCTCAGTGGACATGAATAGGTCGCCTGGAGTCTGTGGGTGCTGCACCCCTCCCACCCCCGCCCGGAAATCCCATACCAGGACCTTTGCACGGACGACAAGTGCAAACAACAACAACACGACCCCAGTGACTGTGACATGTCCAGTAACCACCACATTGCAACAACAAGTGGCACGCCGCTGCATGCACGCAAGCACATGCCCTGATGTCATCTCACATGCACGCGTGCATGAGGAACAACCACAGCAAACCTGTCACATGGAACTGAGATGGACTGTGCCCATGATGCCAAGCGGTCTGGTAGGCTACTTGTATACCGTCTGTGTCAAAGTCCGCAGCTCCGCAGCTATACGTAAATGTACATTAGCACAGCCTTGGCCAAGCAGATGTAACTCTGAAGCCCACATCCCACATGCAACAGCCAATCACATGTAACCCCACACCCTATCCCATTTGTAATCATGCTCAGTATATCCTCAACATGTATTCCGCTGCCAGTAGTGTCCACTATACTGCATCACAGAGGACAGAAGACTCAATATAATGTTTGAAACCAAAACTGTCTCCGCTGACTCATTTCACAAGTACGAATGAGAGAGGATGAGAGTATGTGAAGTACACGGCAGTCGTGACATGACCATGTAGTCCACTGGTATTGGATGTCAACGCAAATGAGTAGCACTACTGTGGAAGACACACATGTGTCGTGTGAAGTCGTATGGACGCAGTGCTCAGGTGGGTGGGTGCGACGGGTAGATGCGCACATGCCAAGTTGGAGCACGCCGTGTTGGGAGGGTCATGAACAGTACACCACCGCTTCCCTGGGCATTGTGAGAGGACACCTGTCGGGGAAGTGAACACGTGTGTGCACAGCAGCCGGGCACACGAACAATGCGGAACCAGGCGCACACGTCAGCCCACCCTCCGTGGACTAGCTGGATCCTGTTGTGCGCCCGCCATGCCCCTTGACAAGGCACACACAGCCCCAGTCGACCAGGTGTAACCCCAACATAGTCAATCCGCACAGGCGATACAGGGCACGGGATGGCAGTGGAGCATGGTGTGTGAGAGGTCTCCTCGCGCTCCTCCTGGTCATATCACGCAGGCAATAGAACCTCAACGTGTAGCATGGCACAAGTCAAATGGAAGTGTAGGGGGACGCACCTCAGCACGAGCAGCACTGACGTCACGGGAGGTGGCTCGCACCATCCCATCCATTGCCCATTATACCAACCACGCCACATGCCATTGCGACTAAGTGCAAGCGCGTGCGCCACCACCCCGAGCCCTCCCCAGAGAGGCCAAAGAGTGAATGTGTGGGCCATCAGTCACAGACGGACGCGGCCTGGCCGCAAGGGCAGCCACTGCCACTGGGTGTCGCAGGTGGCGGATCCGGAAGGCGAAGACTGTGATGCATAGTCCATGCAGGCCGGGTCTCCATTTGGGGCACCACGCAGGTGGACGGCGTCCCGCCACACATCATACCCTGAGACAGCCCACTCGTGCAACTGGACCCACACATACACTCCTTGCCCTCTCTGGTGCGAGCTTGGGGCTGCCTGTGCAAGCGCTAGCCTCGCAGGTGCACATGCATATTGGGGGAGCGAGGGGAGGACATGAGGGCTGGGGCGAAGATGACTGTATCACTGTCAGTGAGTACAAGGGATGACCCAGATGTGGAAAGGAAGAGACGTGTCCCGTGTGTACTGCAACTAGTCGCCAATCCAACTACCCCCATGTCCGGAATGTAAGCCCGCACCTAGGCCCGCCCATCCGCCACATCGAATATACCACCAGCACAACAACCTTCCCATTCGAAACACTGACTGGGGGTGGCGACCAGTGAACAAACATGTGTAGCCTACCCACGCGTACATGTGGGCCCTCCATGATCCATGTCACCTGCGGCAAAGTCATGACATGCGCAATGAGGGAAGTGAGGTGAGCTGTCCGCCCCACGCACAGAAGGTGCATCAGCTCCACAGACCCAGCAGCGAGTCCAGCAGGGGTCACATGTGCAGGGGCAGCTGTGCCTGGTGTGAAGGCACATGCACATGGACAGCACATCGACCAATGTGTAGTCTGCCCACATCTACAGTCCATCATCATGCGGACATAGGAATTGTACACAGGGCAACACATCTTAGTGGGTGCACCCACCGTGACCAACAATGCGCAATCATCGACGTACCCGCCCTGTGCATGGCCCCCACCCAACGGAGGCACATCCAGTGCCACCATCCCACACACACAAGCCTTCCACGGAACATGCTGTGTCCAATGGTCAGTACAGAGTCAGCGCCCATCTGGTGGATCCTGAACAGGAGACACATGCACACACATGATAGCTCCCACTATGTACGTCTGCCACCTGGCACGTGCAATGTAACCTCTCACCTGTGACGTGTGACTGCAAGCACACAGCCGTCTTGGCATGGGGCTGTCAATGTGGACACCTGTCAATGTTTCGGGAGGTGTGATCCGTACAGTGCTGTACATAGGGTGCAGTGCTGACACCTACTACTGTCTCATATCCCCTCGTGCCACAGGTCCCACTTGTTTTGGCCGCTCAGCCTGTGCCCACATCGTCGTCGTCGTGTGCCATACTCATCCAGCCTCGGAAGCAGTGCCATGCTCAGCAGACATTCATGTTGCCGTGGCGTTGCCGCTTGGCGAATATGCAGTCAGTCCCCATCAGCACGCCCCGCAAGTCATTGGGGCCTAGATCCCCATGTGCATGACCATGGCAGTGGTTTGCATCACTAGCCATTGCCATTGGTGGGAGACCTGTGTAAGTGTATTGTGGCCGTGCCGTCCCTGCTTGACAGCTGGGCTGTGACTCATGTGCTTGCTCAGTCATGTCAGTGATGTGAATGCGAAATTGCCATGTGTTGTGTTGCTCTGACATGTGTCCACTGCCATCTTCCCTAGGCGGAGACCGAACATTGACCGCCCATACCAATTGCTGGCGGACATGGAGGATACTGAGGTCATAAGGAAGTTTCGGCTGGACAGGCCAACCCTGCATCGACTGTGTGCCATGTTGGAACCCCATCTCCGTCCCCGCAGGGTGTATCCGACAGCATTCACCCCCACGGCTAAGGTGATGGCCGCCATGCATTTCTTCGCCACTGGGTCATTCCAGCACACAGTGGGCAGTGGAGGAGGGATGTCCCAGCCCATGTTCAGCAAGGTGCTGAGGGATGTACTGGCAGCCATGATGCTGTGCCGAAACAGGTACATCAGATTCCCCAGGGCTCGTGAATTGGCGGCAGTGAAGGGTGCATTCTATGCCCTTGGCAGGATCCCACACGTTGTTGGTGCCATTGATTGCACACATGTTGGCCTTGTTCCACCACAGGCCACTGAGCACCTGTACCGCAACAGGAAGCACACGCACTCCCTGAATGTGCAAGTGGTGTGCCTTGCGGACATGGTGATAACCCACGTGTGTGCAAAGTTCCCAGGCTCGGCCCATGACGCACACGTAATGCGCAACAGCATCTTGCCACGACTGATGTCCAATCTGCAACAGGATCGTGGCTGTATTGTCGGTGAGTATGTGGAGTGGTGTAGCGTGCTGGTTGTGCGATGCTGTCCCCTGTCCAGTTGGAATAGCAACGGTTCTCTGTGTCCCTCACACCCAGGTGACTCTGCGTACCCGAATGGGGCATGGCTGCTCAGTCCATTGAGGAATCCTCGCACCCCAGCAGACGATCGCTACAATGAGGCACATGGGAGGACCAGACGTGTGGTCGAGCGTACCTTTGGCCTCCTCAAGTCCAGGTTCAGGTGCCTGGACCGCACCGGGGAGTGCGCTGGCGTACTCCCCACAGAAGGTGTGCCAGATAGTGGTGGCGTGCTGCATGCTGCACAATCTGGCCATTCGGAAGCAGATCCCCCTCATTGTGGATGACGGAGATCAACCAGGGCCCCAGCCCGCAGACCAGGACAGCTCGAGTGAGGAGGACAGCGGAGAGGAGGAAGCTGGGAATGTGCGCCAGCAGCTCATCGCCCGCTACTTCACTTAACGGTGAGTGTCCATGTACGACGGCTGATGTGTCTGTATTTGTGCAGGTGTGTGTGTGCTGTGTCAGGGTGGCCTTTTGTTCACTGCGTGCTGTGTGTCAACGCTCCATGCCCAGGTTAGTATGCCACTGATGGTGGCTGTGGCATTGTGCCCTATTGCTCTGTGCGATGTGTGTACATTGCTTGTAGTTGTTGACATGTACTGTGTGATGGGTGTGTGACACACTCATTGAATGTGCTCCTGTTCTGTCTCCCACCCCTAGGTCCCTACAGGCCCTCCGGTTCCATTGCCATGCCACGCATCAGGTGCCGTTCCGCTCAAGGTGGCCGTTGTATTCCGTACAATTAAAACACAGGGCACAGACAGCAGTTTGTGGAAGAGGTGCATTTATTTCAAACTGTGACATGTGATTGTGTGTAAGGTGATGACAAAAGTGGTGCGTGCAGTGACAATGAGCTGTCGGTCATGGCTGCGTGATGCTCAGGGTGTACCCACTGGTTCTATGTCCATAGTCCAACACACACATGCCATCCAGATGGCTGTGTGGAGTGGGATCGTAGTCCAAGTCAATGCAGTGGGTGGTCAAGGAAGGCTGGCTGGCTGCCTCACTTGCGTCTGGAGCGTGCGAAGTCCTCCCAGGAGATCTGTTTCCACTTCGGACGGCCCCTTCCACGTTTGCGAGGGGGTGCCTGCTTGCGACCTGCTGGTGGTTGAGGTGTGCTCACTGGCTGTGGACGCAGGGGAACTGGACACTGCTGCTCGACCCTGCGCCCCGGCAGGTGGTGGCGGAGGGGAGCTGCTGTCCCTGGCTGTGACCTCACCGCCACCACCAGCTGGCCCATGAGGTCCACGAGTTGGCCCATACGGGCGTCCATGGACCTCAGCACCCCCAGCACCTCACGCGTGTCTGTAGCTGACCTGGCCCATTGTCCTTGGGCCTCTTCATAGGCCCCAAGGACTCTGGCCATTTGAGGCAGGGCATGGCTCCCAGGGAGGCTGGCGTTTCCCTGACCCTGCTCCTCCTACCAGTCCTGCTGCCACCGGCCCTGCCCACTAGCCACATTGCTCACCACGGTCCTCACCCTGGCTCCCAGGGTGGATCCAGTCGTCCGGGCCACCACCTGCGCTGGAGCTGGGGCCAGCGAAGACGTGGTGGCGGTTGCGGCAGTGGTAGTGGCCGCAATGACCGTGGGTGTGGCCGCAATGACCGTGGGTGTGGCCTCAATGCCCGTTGGTGTGGCCGCAATCACCGTGGGTGTGGCCGCAACGACAGTGGCAGCAGGGGGCTGGGAATGTTCAGCAGCCCTGGATGATGGGTTGGTGGGTAGGAGGGGTCCTGGGGAGCGGCTGGGCCCTGCCACACTAGATGGGCCTGCTTGGTGGTTCGTGTCCGAAGAGGAGGACAGATCCTCCACATCCGTGTGTCCTCGTTGGGGGCTTGTAGGCTGGCTGTGCTGGCTGCTGTCTCCATCCCCAGCATCCAGCAGTTCGTCACCTGTGGAGAGAATGAGATTTGTTATTGTGTTGCACCTGGCGAAGTCTGTATTGGTTGTCTGACATTCTCCGTTCGTGCACTCTCGTGCACGTGTGTCCCGGAGGCGGGTGTGTGGCTGTACAATCTGTTGTTGTGTGTGCTTGGCAATGGGACTGTGTGCTGTGCACATGTGGCATGGGACGGATTGGCTATGCCGATGGGTGTGTTGCTGTGCTCCTACTTATTGTGACTCTGGTGTATGCGGGCTCCAGGCCCATCCTGGGTCTGGTTTGTACTTTGCTTTTGGGGTGCATATGGAACGCTTAGGAACGCATTTGGCAACATGGGGGTCATGCCCCAGGAACGCATTTGGGATGGAATATGCTTTTGGGGTGCAAATGGAACGCTTAGGAACGCATATGGCAACATGGGGGTCATGCCCCAGAAACGCATTTGGGATGGAATATGCTTTTGGGCTACATGCTGTGAGCCATGGGTGCCGAACGTGACATGTGTTGTGGCAGCATGACAGTGCATGGTCTGAGGTGTGTGCATGCCTGACATACCCTGCATATTTGCTGTCTGTTGTGATTACTGGACATGGCATTGGACGCATCGTTATGAGTGTGTGATGGTTGTGTGCCACCCGACGTATTGCAGTTGTCCCATCTCCTTGGTGTGCGTGCTGCCCTGTGCCATGTGCATCACTGCAGTGCTCGGGGGGTGTGGCCCATGTTGTGTGTTGTTGCTCACAGTGTGGCGTGCGCTTCATTGACTTCTGGCACATGGTTGGTCATGGGCATGTATCTTAGCGTGACTGCTGTATGTGTGGCAGCTGTGCGGATGACATGCCTTTCATGAGACTGGGGCTGACGGATGGGATGGATGGTATGTTGTATGTGCATGGTGTGTCTGTGTGTTTGATGGGTTCAGTGGTGTTCGTGTGCATTTATGTTGTTCCGCTCTGTTGCGTCTAGTGTTGTTTGTCTTACATAGGCGTAGTTGTGGGGTGTGTGGTTGACAGGCAGTAGGGGCTACATGGACAGGACTTCAATGGTGTTTCGGTTGTGTGTGATGGGTTGCACAGTGGCTGCCGTGTGGTACTATATTCAGTGTGGCTTGTGCATGCAGACGTGGCTCCTTGGGTGTTGCTGTGTCTGTGATGGGTCATGTGGGGTGTGAGTCTGTGGTTCATGTCCGTGTGCACATTGTTCACTTGTTCGTGACAGTGGGCGGTGCTGCGTGTTCGTCTGCTACGTAACATGTCCCATGTGTTGGTCGTGTTACGGTCCTCATGCCTCCAGTAATCCAGCCCTGTCCAGTTTCCCACCTGCAGGTTGTTCGTGCGTGCACTGTACTGGATGCCACATGGTTCTAAGCGGGGGTGCTCCATGTTGCAGGTCTGTGGGGGTGGGGGCGGTGTTGTGGGTCGTGGTGATGGCTGGACACCCACTGACACCGATTGTTGTGGACCGTGATGTCTACCTTTCGGCTGTCGGTGTGCACTGCGGTGGCTGACACGTGGGTGTGGGGTGTGGGGGATGCTCCTCCTTGCTGTGCTGTGGGACTAGGGGCCTGGTGTGTGTTGTACTTGAGCTGTCCACCCTCCCACCCACTGCACTTTGTGTTCCTGCCACTTACCTGTTACTTGTCGGTTAGTGCAGCTATGGCGGACACATGGGTGTGGTGGGTGCTCGTTGTGGCGCTTCTGGCATACTTGGGGACCTGTTGGTGGTTACGTGGCTGGCTGAGTGTACACATGCCGCCCGTATCTTACAGTTGTTAGGTTTGGGCTGTGTGTGGTGGTGTCTGTTGCATGTGTGTGTGATGTGTTGTGTATTGTGTGCTGGACATGGGGGTGTTTGTCCCTGGGAGCTGTGGCATGGTGGTAGTGCATGTGAGTACATAGCGGTGTGCTGGTATACATTAGTTTGTACTTACCAGCCTCCACTCCCCCTGCTAATCCGGCGAGGATCTCCGGATGTATAATGACTCGCACCTTCTCCTCCCACGCTTTGAAGGTCTTGAAGAGCGCGGGATTCCCTCCGCCAGTGACGGCAGCCAGCTCTCTGTTCTTGCTCTCCTTCTTCTTGACCAGGCTCTTGACGTCATTCCACCGTTTGTTGATTTCAACTCTGTTCCTGGGCAGGGTCCCGACTGCATTGACCTGGTCTACGATCCGGTTCCACATTCTGTTTCTGGTGGCTAGTGGTGTGTGCTGGACCAGGTTCCCATAGATTTGTGGGTGCACCTTGATAATCTCGTCGACCATGACCGTCAGCTCAATGGGCGTGAACTTGGGCATTCTTTGTGGTGCCATGGTGTTTGTGGTGCTGGTGCGGTGTGTGTTGTGTAATGTGCAGGGGTTTGTGGTGCCGGTGTTTGGTGGTGGTGGTGGTGGTGGTGGTGGTTGTGATGTGTGCGTTTCTGTGGTGTGCTGCTGTCCTTGCTGTGTCACTGTGTCCTCTCCTCTCCTCTCTAGTTTGCAATGTTGCAAGGGGTTGTGGTCTGTGGGAGTGCTGCTTTTGTACTTACCTATGTGGGTGTGTCCTCATGGTCTGTTGTTTTCAGGTGTGTTGTGTCTGGTGTTCTGGCCTTTGTATTTTTGTTTGTCCAGGGGGTGTTTTCGGGATGTGTACTGTGCTTGTGTATTTGTGCGTGCCTTGCTGTGAGGACTTGTTGGCCATGTTGTGTGCGATTGTTTTTGTCAGCGGATGGTTTCTGTGCAGGGGCGTGGGCGCCATGGCTTCTGCCGTGTCAATTCTCATCGGCGTTGTTTGCGCTGGCGGGCGGTATATTTGTGGTTTACCCGCGCTCATGGCGGTGCGATCGTAATTTCACGTGCGGTGTGTCGGCCGTGAGGGCGGGCGGTTTTGTGTTGTCGTGCGTGTTTCCGTCCGTGGCGGGCGGTTTGACTCCCGACTCGGACGAGGGCGGGCGGTATCTTGTGTGGTTTTCCGCCGATGGCGGTTTTCGGTTTGTGTATTCGTAATGGCGTGGTCGGTGTTCAGACGGTGTGTGCGGGCGGATTTTTGCCGCTTTCATGCCTGGCGGATTTTTCCACGCCCGGTATCGTAATGGGCCTTTTAGATCTGTGTCTGATACTGTACAGCGCTCTTTACTATGGAAAATGCCGATAAGTATGGGTGTTACAAACGATCTCCTAAACGTAACCATTCTGATGCAGAGCAATAATTTCACTAAAATCAAATGGTGCTCTACAGGTAAATAATTGAAACCTATTGCAGTGAATAAAGGAGTTTGCCAAGGTTTTTTTTGTGCATTTTATGATTTTTATATAAAGAGTGGACTTTTTATATTATTGTGACTAAAACTAAATTCCTTGTCTTAATCCTCCTAGACTTTTTCTACATACTGTATATTTAGGAAATGTCAGGCTAGAAAGAGTATTTGAGTTCAATTATTTGAGCATCCCTATGGCAGTTAGTGAAGTATGGACAATGAGAAGAGCTGCCTTGTGCCGAAGTGTATGTACCCTAAGGACTGCTAGGGGATTTGACTTTCATGTTACCTCTCCTATATTGGAGGTTTGTGGACCCCAGGCTCAATCCGCTGCTTTCTATGGGTCTATTCTATGGGGAACTGTAAATGTAATAAACCAAGACATCTTGTCCAGTCCTGCCCTTGGGCCATACAAGGCTCTTGCAGTGGAGTTTGCAGCATCTGGAAGAGTATGTAATCTCTTGTTGTTTTTTATATATGTACACATCAAAGTTTTGAAAGTCTAGGATCTCTACAATTTTGGAGTTATCCTGAAAGTATAACCTCAGAGTCTCTTTATCTTTTAAAATTAATTGATTGGAATCATGTAAAATAGTAAAGGCATGTTTGGTGGCCTGTTGGAGGCTTTCTTGACCTAAAATACTACTTGAGCTAAAGTATGTTAAATTCTCATATTTGAAACTTACAATGAGTATTTTATAACATGCTGCTTTTATGCCTAAGTGGGCAGAGAATCTCATGTATTCTAAATTTTGCCACCGTTGTGATCAGCTTATTGATTCAGAAGTTCATTTCTTCCTATTCTGCTCACTCTAGGACAGTCTCAGAGACATATCCTTTCACTACTAAGGAATTTAGGTAGAAAGGAATTTTACCATTGCTGCCTGTGTACTAAAGTCTGATGCCACAGGCCATATGAGGTTTTATATTTCTGGCTTGGAAATAGGATCTAGGTGGTTGGACCATGCCCCTTGAAGTTATATCTCGCTTAGACTATTTGAAGATATAAGACCTGATTAAAGGGTTGGCGGTCCAACCGCCCGAGAACTGCATCCATGCCCTCCATTAGCCCACAGCGCTGGTGGTCAATAGACCGGCGTATTACGAGTTGGCCATGGTGCTGGTGCTGGTGGTGCGGATGCAGAGATCTGGGGGCGGTGGTGAGTAGTTTTTCCAAATATATTGATGCCTGTGTGTGCATTTTGACCGCATATGTGTGGGATGCACACATATGCATGATACATGTAGAAATATACCATCTACCCATTGCCGGAGTCCGGCCCATATGTGGCCAGTCCTCGGGTGAAGATCCTGCTGTGAAGGGGGTACCTGAAGAAAGGGATCCATGTCGGACTCTGCCTTGAAGAACAAGCAAGGGGTGAGTACGCACACCAAGTGCTTCATTTTCACTGCCTTGAAGCAGGCGGTCGGACTGCCACGGTCAGCTTGTGGAAAAGGCAACTCGTTATACAACAGCTGTGCAGCTCCCATGTACCGCCCTATGGCAGCTGCGTTTCCCCATCCGCGACCGGGTGGTTGGCGGTCAGCTGGCGGCTCGGTGGGTCAGCCGCGGTCTTTGCAAAGGTAATCCGCCCAACTCGTAATATGGCAGCCAGACCACTAAGCTCTCCACAGTCAGACTGCCACCGCTGGTATGGCCGTAATAAGGCCCATAATGTTTACTGACTGACAATATATATAAAGGATGTTGTATGGGGGCGTGGCCAGTCCAGTCAAGATGGTGGCTGCAACTCTGTAAAGCTCAGGCCAGGCCCCACTTATCTGTCAAACATCCTGCAAAATTAACCAAATGATTGCCCATGAGGGACACAGCCCGTGCTGGTCCTATTGCTGGAGCTAGACCCAGAAACTCCAGTGCATCATTGTTCCCCAGAGCTGAACTTTTCGGAGCCACAGCCTGGGTCTGGGCTGGTGGTGGAGGGGGGTGGAGCAGTCGATGCTGGAGAGGCAGCTTGCGCTTGGCCAGGTCAATGGATCCACATCATAAGCAGCTGATAGCAGCTAGGTGACATCTCGAGAGCCTCTGCCCTCTCTTCCTTTCTCAAACTCCCTTCTCAAACTGGGAGACTGATTGGGCGATTGCTCGTGCCCTCCCCCCTCAGGCTTTGGCAGGCCTTTACTTGCAGCAGGCTGATGGTGGGGGCCGCACCTGAAAACATCAGAGGCAGCGGAGCAGTCTTGTCCCCAAGCAGTGATTGGGTCAGAAAGCGAGGAGGCGGTTTCTACACTGCCGGGAGCATGCCATCTGGGCCTCCGGTGGCAGCTGAGAGCCGGGCCCTGTGGCCCGGATCAGGGGATACAGCCCATGTGGACAGATGCATTGCCTGACTGCTCTTTCCACTAAGAGGGATGAAGAAGCAGGGTGCCCGCTGCCTAGTAGCACTGAGCAACCTGAGTTCCCTCACCAGGTGTGATGACTGCTGGTGGGATCTAGAGATGGCCCCTGGAACTTACCAGACCCTGTATGTAATAGGCACCTGACAGGGTGGTTACCTACAATAGCTAGTGAACCTGGACTTTCAGGTAGACATTTTGGACTCCCCCTTTGGTAGTGACAGGTGGGGACAGCCCCTAGTAATAAGAAGGGTGGACCCTTCTTCACATACCCTGCTTTGAAATCTTTCAGCCCATAGGCAGAATCAGGGTCCTCCCTTCTCTGGCGTCTCACTCCTGCCCCATTCTGGGCCGACTCCCCCTCTCACCTGGTAGACGCATACTCTAGCGCCCCCTCCCTGTGGTTTTGTAAGGTTCAAAAGTGCCCTCACTAGAGTCTCCATTTTAGGTATACGTTTTAACATGACATCTTTTTCTAATGGTGACTTTTTACATGCTTTGCACTTACACAACACTACTCTTTGAAATTATTCTGCATGCAACACATTTCTTAGTAAGCATATTATCATCTTGCCGATACACTGTCCAAGGCGAGGAACATTGAATCTGATGCCCTTGCATTTGGTTATCTGGTTGGAGACAGCTCTAAGACTCCAGACAAACCATCGCATCAGCTCTGCACCTTTGACACAGTGCAATTTGAACAGTGCTTTTATCATATAAACTGCGTCTGAGCCAAATTCGGCAGAGGAGCACTTCTGCTGGGATTGTCTTGGAATGCTGTGCACTGTGACGGACATGCAGCCCTGCTGACTCTTACCTTCATCCTGCAAAGGAGCATAGCCTGCTCTACACCAAATCGGCTTCCTGATACATCATACCCAGGTATGGGGGTTAGGTAGTTCCAAGGGATCTGGCAGAGAGTACTCCCACTATGCTCTCAATAGTGTAGGGAGTATTAGATAGGAGTATAACTATAATCATAATCACTCAGTAATGTTATATAATGGTTGAACTGTTTATCTTTTTCACCATTCCTGTAATGCTGGTTGCAGTGATTTTTTCATCCTCCTAATAATTGCAGCTCATGCTTTCCATACAAGAATACAATTGTTTTGATAAATGTTTAAAAAGCCAATTCGTATCTTTCTTGTGTTTACCTTGGGCATGCGAAAGTGAACAATGAAATGGTAAATCTGTTTACACAATTTACTTGAGGAATTAGAGTGGTCATGTTCAGAGGTTGCAGACACTATCTGGTACCCTAGTAAGGTTAGGAGTTCATATGGGGCACTGTGAGCTAGCTAGAAATTGGGCCAACATACTCTGAAGATATGTGTGGACTCAGTACCCATACTCTGACGGCTATGTTGTCTGGATACACAGTCCTACTTAATTCGTAGGAACCCTATGACATGGCGCCACCAACGTTCTAGGTCAGGTACTTATTTGATAGTTCTCCTGAGAAGGTCTTGAGTGTGCCCAATGTCTCTATTTCACCTCAAACGGAGACTTCCGTGGTGTTAAGGACTAATCCTCCTCAACTTAACAGGAAACTCAATTTTTGTCTGTAGGTTGTTCAAGCTTGAACCTTTAAAAGGATCATCCCACTATAGTGTTTTCCTTTCTCTGAATCTCATTAATTAAATATGGCCATAGCAAGAATTATACCTATTAATTGCAGACATGCTTTAACAGCATTATTACAATAGCAAGTGCTCCTTCTTACAGGGGGAGATGTTACCTTCGTGGTTGAGACTCACAAAGCATACAAAACCGTGATATTCTATTCATGGGTCACTTTTCCTGCAGTCGACGCCAGTATACAAACATTCCACACATACACTCCAACTGAATTGCAAGGCCTATATAGGGCTTATGAAGATTTAGAAATAACCTTAACATATCAGGAACACCAATACTGGTTCCAAGGCTCCCTTCCACATGCACTAAATAATGTCAGACTGGGTCCCCTCAGTAATGAAGGAGCAATATGGCCAGATGTAGGCGGCTATACACCATACCCAACATTAACACCATTAAATGTTGTAGAACTCCATGTTCTCTACACAGGTCTAGTTAGATGTTACAGACACTTAAAGCAGTTTATTATGCGAACAGTACCAGCAACCCAGTAAGGGCTGTTCAAGTTGCGGAAGCCACAGTTAGATGTGCCTGCAATTAGTCCAGTAACTATCAACGCAATTATGGGCAAAGTTCAAGCTAGATGGGAGGAAATTCCGTTCTGTATTGTACAAAAAATAAACCAGCTTGAAGCAGTGTTTCCTATACGGGACCCCAAGACAAACAGAGAATTCTCACAATGTGCCTACCTCTTAGTATGGTTCCCCTAGTAGATGATTGTGCCACCTGGGGCACAGTGTTTGCTGCCATTTATACCATAACACAAGGTACACCATCAAGTGCTGTTTTGCCTGAAGTGCAAAAACAAATTCTAAATGAATATAGGGCTGCCTTTGCCCTGAATTTGGGGATGAAATTAATTGGAAATTATGCCACGGTAGCCTCAATTATTTTTGGTAATACAAAAGGGGAGACAGCAGAATTGGCACTATGCCAACACCTTGCACAGATTCCTGTTGTGGACCAAGAGTACTAATTACCAAACATTATTGCTGGAACCTATACATCTATAGGTCAAGATAATTTGGGAGCCAGACCAAATAAACCATAGCTTAAGAGTAATTTTGAGAAAGATAACACCAAACAGGCGCCTAAGTCTTCTAAAAAACGCTGGGATAAACAGAAAAATAAAGAAAAAATAAAAACACGGGGTGAATCTCCACAATCGGAGTTAAATGAAAAACGTTATAATGTGTGTAAATGTGATTCACTTAAACAGCCTGATAGGTATCAGTATACTGATACACGTCCTTCTCGTTCCTTTCAGGAATCACCTGACGCTCAGAGAGAGGAGGATGATCAGAACACAGACAAGAAGAGTATGGGAAACCAAGAAAGTAATCATAACGCTCATCCGACATCATAAAAAAGAAGAAAAACGTCCACAACAAATCCCCTAATTCAAAAAGAAAAAAACCAGTTATTTCCACTAAATATGCAATGCATATTGCCTACGCAACTGCTGGAGACATGGGCATTGACACAGCTAGACAATGCAGCAACAGTCACAATAGTTTGCCAGAATCTTCAAGAGATTCTGGTTGCAAGAGCAACTAATTAATTTATTCAGGTTGAAACACCAGATCAGCGGGTTAGCCTTCCAGATTTGGACACCCAAAATGAGGGTGACATACCGCGTACTATTAAAGTAATATTTTGGGAAAACTTAACCAATACTTATGACATTCTCTTGGATGAAGTGGATTGGCCACCTCAGTTTGTTAGAAAAGCCCCACAAGAGGAAGATATCATAATAACATCCTTCTCCGTACTTTTTCCTGAAGTTGTCAAATAAGCGTATGCCACGGAGTGGGCTGTTGCACAAGCCTTAACACTATATCGCAATCATGTAGGCTAGGATAAGAATTCACCTTGTCACATTATACCTATATGGTCCAGTCCGCAAGTGCTACCACAATACCCAATTGAGAATTAAGCTAAACGCCCTGTTCGAGAAATTCGAACACAACTAGAAAATCAAGGAGTAAATGAGCCTTATATTTCTCAAATGAACAAGCCTTTGTTTCTGGTAGCGAAACCAGATCATTCCTCTTGTCTAGTCTTAGACTACAAACATTTAAACAGTCATACATGCACCTGTCTAATACAAAACTCACACAGTGTACCACAAAGTGCACAAAAAATACAAAAAACACTTTGGACATTTCAAAGGGCTTTTTCTGCCAAAACATAGCACCTGAAATCAGTGAATTAACGGTGTTTACCACGTTAGGGGTCCAGAAAACATTCTGCGGACTTCCTCAGGGGTATAAGAACAGCCCAGGTCTGTTCTCTGCCCAAGTAACATCAATTTTACATGAAATTTACTCAGAAGCATTGTCCTATGTTGATGGCATATATCTTACGGATGATGACTTAAACACACATCTAGCCAGGGTAGAGCATATAGTTTTGGGATTTGCTGAACATGGCTACAAAATCAGCTTTCAAAAAACAAACATTGCTTTTCTCTGTGTCCTATTCTTGGGATACAAGTTGTCAAATGAAGGCAAAAGCCTAGCACCACATTTATTGGAGAAATGTGCCCTCTTACAACCACCAAATACCATCAAAAAGTTACAATCACTTTTAGGCTTTCTTAACTTGGGTAGAACATACATACCAGATTATGCATAACGGGCAAAACTGTTTTAAGATTTAATCTGTCCAGACTTTTCCAGCACACATTGGACATCAGAACATACACAGATTATGAAAACACTGCAAACTGTCATGCTTGCATCCAGACACTTACACACTCGCATCAATACAACTAATTTTGTGATCTGGGTACTTGCAAGTTCCACTGGCTATACATATGTCACTTTCAACTAAGGTGATAATGTACTGATTGCATATAAATCGCATTTATATTCAAATGCGTTTTGCATTGGCAGAAAAAATACTGACTACAGTTCTGACAACTGTTATAAAGGAAAGACTGTTGGCTAAGGGAAAACGCATAATTGTAGTTACTCCCATTCCAGCCTTAAAGGCTATCACTAAGGCCAGTATTCCTAACAGGAAAGACTTACGTCCAAGATGGATACAGTTGGCCACCTCCTTAATAGCTACTGATGTAGACTGTGGGCCTGTTTTAGATCTTGGTGGATCTAGTCCCTCATCACTTTTCCATCGGTTTCTCCGCCCGCCTACTAGGCAGTCCGATCACTCAATTTAGATGCTGACGAGTCTATGGACGATAGTCCGACCGAGTGCCACCATCTCTGCCCGAACTTTCCTCCTGCACCGATGGCACCATAGGCAAAAGCAGCTGTCAGAGTGAGTTCAGCCAATATTTCCGCCAGCCAATCACGATGTTGCTTCCCGTCAATGTAACTGTGGCGAGTAACCCGCCACACCTGAGTTGGCCATTTCGAAGGGATAAAAGGTAGAAACTTACCCTTTTTTCTTTTTGTGGGAGACGATTGAGTTTTGGAGGTAGAGGGAGCTGGAGTGGGTGATGTTATTGTGTCTGTATGTTAGGCAGTTCATGTGGGTCTAATGTTTGTTGTGCATACTTTTATGTGTGTTGATTGGCTGGTGTTTGATGTTCTGGTGAGTGTGTGATTTTGCTTTTGGTTGGTATTGTTTTGTGTGTAGATGTGATTTTGTGTGAGAGTGTTGGTTTTGATGAGTGTGTCGTTGTGGTGATTGGTGTGGTTGTGGTTTTTGTGGGTGTGGTTGTGGTGGTTGTGGTGGCTGTGGGTGTGGTGGTGGTTGTGGGTGTGGTGGTGATTACAGTAGTTGTGGGTGTGGTGGTGGCTGTGAAATTTGTGGGTGTTGTGCTTGTGGTGCCTGTGGGTGTAGTTTTAATAGTGTGTGTATGTTGTTTGTGTGTTTCTTTGTATTTCTTTGTGTGTTTGTGTTTATGTGTGTGTGTGATTGTGATTGTGCTGCTTGTGTCTGTTGGAGTGGGTGCCTGCAAAAAAGTGAGTGTGGTTGGGATTGGGGTTGGAGTTTGGATTTGGGTTGAGGAAGGGACCTGAGTTGGGGCAGAAGGTTGGGCTGGTTGGGAGGCTGGGGTTAGGCTGCTATTTTGGCAAACAATCTGCATGCCAGACACTGAACTGTGAATGGCATCTAGAAATGTAACCATTTGTTGCATTTGGCAGGTAAGGCCCTGGATGCAATTCACTATTGCAGTCTGGCCTACAGAGATGCTGCGTAAGAGGTCAATAGCCTCCTCACTCAGTGTAGCCGAGGTGACAATGGCAGGGGAGGAGTTGCCTGTGGCAAAGGAGACCCCAGCCTTTTTAGGGGGTCGGGATTGGCCAACTGCGGGGGAGCAAGAGGGAGGGTAGAGATGTGTCTCTGTGTGGTAGACAAGAATCCTTTTGGTACAGTTCCGGTAGGGTCCACCACCATAAGGGACTGGTCACTTGTGGAGGCCTCCGAAGAAATGGATGAGGTGGTGGCCTCTGTTCCAGTCCCCTCACCCTCCAGCCCACTGTGTCCATTGGTGTCAGATGTTTCACCACCCGAAATACAGTGGCCAGCTGCTTCCCCGCCTTCTTGGCCAATCTCTCCTTCGCCTGCTCTTGAAGATGTTGTAAAGACATATACAATAGTTGTATTGTATCTGATCATTAAGTTTTTTCTCAAAACATTTTCAAAATGCTCATGTTTCATCTGCTTTAAGGCTTATTAACTTTGGTTCATTTTTATCTTGATCTCCTGCATGTAGGGAACATCTTCAGAAACCATTTGGTCACAGTTATGTCATTTTTTATTATTCCTCCTATCTGATTTTTGATCATTTTTCTTAACCATTTTAGTTCTCTCCAGGAACTTTTTTACACCTCTGAATGGTTCTGTTTTGTTAATTTAAATAGTGACTTTATGTCACGTAAAATAATATAAAATAAAACTCCCTTTGTACATTGTGTGTACAAGGCAAAAAAAGCTGATTTGTATTTAAAAATAAATATATGAATCAATGTGTGTTAATATTTTCTGTAATGTTGTACCAATACTTGTATAAACTGAAAGTCTGTTTCTTTTGTTTGGGTATTTCACAATGGTATATTTTTTAAATGTTAAAATTAGTTTTATGGATTCAGTACTTAATTGTCTTATTTATGTATCACACCCTATGTATTTACTTATGCTTTTGAAGAAATCCCCAAATAATTTTTGGGTAGTTTCAAATTACTTCTACAGCATATGTAAATAGATTAGGGCTTGATAAATGTTTAATCCACTTTAGTACATATATATAAAAATGGAATTTTACTCAAAAATATCTTAAGTGAATTTTAGTTTGTTTTACCATTCTGGAAAAAATAAAATAAATATTCTGGCTTTCAGTTTAGTCAAAAATTGCAACAACCTTTGCAGTAAATTTTAAATACATTGAATAATATATATTTTAAAATTACAAATCAAAATGCAATTTTCAATATAAAAAATTAAACTTTGATGCAGTTCAAATATTTCCTAATGAGTTATTTTTTGTGCCTGTTTTTGAGTTTTGCAGATCAGATACTCCAACATATATGTGACAGGACATTCCATCTGCAATAGTCCCTTTAAGTAATCAATTTTAGTTCATTATTGATTTATCATCCGGACATAACAAAGGACATAAAAACTAAACCGTTTGAGTATGTGTTACTCTGTCACAAATGTGTTCACATTCATGTTTGTTTTTCCTTCACAATTGTGATGGAGCACCACAATTGACACAATGAACAATTTTGGCCTGTTTGGTTCAACAGGCCAAAACATTAACATGAGCATCAAACAGCTCATGTTTAAAAAATTTTAGGCAGGCATGTGTCTACTCAAAACAGTCCTTTGAAAGTGATCAGAAATATATTGGTATCATTTTCCACTAATGTATATAAAAAACACATCATGATACACTTTGTGCAAAACTTACACCTTCAAGAAATCTTCTTGTGTGTTGGTCATATGTCAACCTTTATGTTGATGCCAAAATGCCAAAATGTGTTGCTGTAACAAAAAACGTATTTAAAATGAAATACCCAAAAAACAACTTACCCCCTTCATGCTGCTCTCTTGCTCTCAACTGCCCATCAAGCTGGGGACAGGCCACCGCAAGTATGCGGGCTGTTAGGGGGTCAGGGTGCGGCGCTCATGCTTCGATTGTTGGTAGGACTGGAAGAGCTGGACTTCTGCTGACTTCTTAGTCCAGCGTCATAGGTCCTCCCCTCTTTCTGCAGTGGATGCTGCGCAGCTTGTGTACCCTCAGGGTCAGTACTTTCTTGATGATGGCCTTTCATATCTACTTCTTCTGATGGGAGATGACCTGTATGGATACAAAAAAATGGAGAAACAAAACTACTTTTTGTTTGTTTACATTGATGTAACACAGTTTTGAGAAGTCAATCACAAGCATTTTAAAAAAGTGCAAACAGCATACATTTTAGCTTATTTTTTTTATATAAAAATAATTGTAGTAGCCATGTTGTTATGTCCTTATTTAACTAATCCAGGCTAATGCAATCATCTAGGCTGAGTTATTTGTGGGAATATAAGAATTGCAAAAATCACTTTTTAAGGTATGTAAATATATATATGGATATATGAACATTTGATTCTCACCACGTTCCCGGTAAGAAAAACGAGCCACTCCAGTTGCAGATTTACTTCTATCCAGTTTATTGGGCACAAAGACAACGCGTTTCAACCTCTCTCGGGGTCTTGGTGACCAAGACCCCGAGAGAGGTCGAAACACGTCGTCTTTGTGCCCAATAAACTGGATTGAAGTAAATCCCCAACTGGAGTGGCTCGTTTTTCTTACCGGGAACGTGGTGAGAATCGAATGTTTGTATATTGATGCGGTGACATCCGCATGTTCGAGCCCTGACCCGCTTGGTAGGACGTCCGTTTTGCGCCATTCTCGGTCGAAATATATATATATATATATATATATATATATAATTTGTATTACAGTTTTTAAACTAACATAATGTTAACTTTGTAAATTTTACATGAAATTTTTGAATACACACATGCATATATATATGGAAATGCACACTGAAAAAATAAAAGGGTGTCAAACACACAGCACATACAAATGTGCCTAATTTAAATGTGTTTAAAAATACACACCATCATTTTTCTAAGTAATTCAAAAAAACAGAAACTTCATTTAAATAACTACTCTTCACTCAGGAACTAAAAGGAACATTCTACCCTGTGTTTAAATTAAAAAAAAGTGAATCAGAATTACAGTTTCATTTAACCCCTTAACTGCTGGGCCTTTCCCCCCAGTGCTGAGCCCTTTTTTGGCTATTTAGGGTAGTTCGCGATTAGGCCTCTGTAACTTTTTGACCACATAAGGTATCCACGCCAAATTTGCGTACTTTTCTTCCAACATCATGGTGATTCTAAAGCTACCCAGGGTTTCTGGATTCCCCTGGAGGGGATCCAGAAATTAGCCAAAATACAGGTAAATTTTGTTTTTTTGGGAAAAAAGGGCTACAAATGAAAGCGTCTGGTTTTTCCCTGCAAATGGTATAAAAAAGGAGTTGTGGTCCTGAAATCAAGCAGACTTTTGTCAGAAAACCAAAATTTTTTATACAGTTTTGGCATTTTTCTGGGACGTAGCCCATTTTTGCTATTTTTTGTGCTTTCAAACTCTTTCCAGTTAATGGTAGAAATGGGTATGAAAGCAATAATGGATCCTGGAAAGCTATACATTTTAGAAAAGTAGACAAAATTCTGAATTCAGCAAGGGGTCATTTGTGTAGATCCTTCAAGGTTTCTTTATAGAAACTAACCATTGAATATAGGAGAAATTGAAAATTAGTTGAAAAAACCAGACATTTGTGTCAACGTTTTCACCTGTAACTTCTTCAAATTATGACAGCTGTTTGAAAGCAATATACCGTTACATCCGCTGGACCTTTCTGGTTGTGGGGATATATAGGACTTGTAGGTTCACCAAGAACCCGACGAACCCAGAGCCAACAACTGAGAAGCGGCTTGCAATGGTTTTTAATTATGTACCGGGTATACAGCAATTATTTTGGGTAAATATATACATGGAAACATCTGTATGAAAAACACCTATGTATTTCTGAAATTGGAACAAAATATAGAGTTTAGAAACAGTAAATATTTGCACATTTTCGAAATTGTGAGTACCCATACTAGCATGAGAATTATAGGTCATTTTTCAAAATGACTTCTTTTTTATATATTGTCTTTCATTTGGAAGGCAGAAATGCATTGAAAGTCAATAGGTAATAACATTTGCTCTACAATTCTGTGTTACCCTAAGTCTCCCGATAAAAATGGTACCTCACTTGTGTGGGTAGGCCTAGTGCCTGCGACAGGAAACGGCTCAAAACGCAACGTGGACACACTTTATTTTTACCGTGAAAACTGACCCATTTTTTGTAAAGTGCCTAGCTGTAGATTTTGAACTCTTGCTCTGCCGGCACCTAGCAAAACCTAGCAAACCTATACATTTTTGAAAACTAGACACCCAGGGGAGTCAAGGATGGGGTGACTTGGCTGGCTCTCACCACGTTCTGTTACCCAGAATCCCTTGCAAACCTAAACAATTGTCAAAAAAAACACATTTTCCTCACGATTCTGTGGTGGAAAGTTCTGGAATCTGCGTGGATCCACAAAATTCCACCCACCCCGCGTTCCCCAAAGTCTTTCGAGAAAAATGGTACCTCACTTGAGTGGGAGGCCCAAGTACCCGCGACAGGAAACGGCCCAAAACGCAACGTGGACACACCACATTTTCGCAGTGAAAACTGACCCTTTTTTTGAAAAGTGCCAAGCTGTAGATTTTGAACCCTAGGTCTGCCGGCACCTAGGGAAACCTAGAAAACCTATACATTTTTTAAAACTAGATACCCAGGGGAATCCAGGATGGGGTGACTTGGCTGGCTCTCATCAGGTTCTGTTACCCAGAATCCCTTGCAAACCTAAACAATTGTCAAAAAAACACATTTTCCTTACATTTCTGTGGTGGAAAGTTCTTGAATCTGCGTGGATCCACAAAATTCCACCCACCCCACGTTCCCCAAAGTCTTCCGAGAAAAATGGTACCTCACTTGTGTTGGAGGCCCAAGTACCCGTGACAGGAAACGGCCCAAAACGCAACGTGGACACACCACATTTTCGCAGTGAAAACGGACCCTTTTTTTACAAAGTGCCTAGCTGTAGATTTTGAACCCTAGCTCTGCCGGCACCTAGGGAAACCTAGCAAACCTATACATTTTTGAAAACTAGACACCCAGGGGAATCCAGGATGGGGTGACTTGGCTGGCTCTCACCAGGTTCTGTTACCCAGAATCCCTTGCAAACCTAAAGAAATGTCAAAAAACCCACATTTTCCTCACATTTCTGTGGCGGAAAGTTCTGGAATCTGCGTTGATCCACAAAATTCCACCCACCCCGCGTTCCCCAAAGTCTTCCGAGAAAAATGGTACCTCACTTATGTGGGTGGCCCAAGTACCCGCGACAGGAAACGGCCCAAAACGCAACGTGGACACACCACATTTTTGCAGTGAAAACTGACCCTTTTTTTGCAAAGTGCCTAGCTGTAGTTTTTGAACCCTAGCTCTGCCGGCACCTAGGGAAACCTAGCTACCTATACATTTTTGAAAACTAGACACCCTGGGAAATCCAGGATGGGGTGACTTGGCTGGCTCTCACCAGGTTCTGTTACCCAGAATCCCTTGCAAACCTAAAAAATTGTCAAACAAAACACATTTTCCACACATTTCTGTAGTGGAAAGTTCTGTAATCTGCGTGGATCCACAAAATTCCACCCACCCCGCGTTCCCCAAAGTCTTCCGAGAAAAATGGTACCTCACTTGTGTGGGATGCCCAAGTACCCGCGACCGGAAACGGCCCAAAACGCAACGTGGACACACCACATTTTCGCAGTGAAAACTGACCCTTTTTTTGCAAAGTGCCTAGCTGTAGATTTTGAACCCTAGCTCTTCTGGCACCTAGGGAAACCTAGCAAACCTATACATTTTTTAAAACTAGACACCCAGGGGAATCCAGGATTGGGTGACTTGGCAGGCTCTCACCAGGTTCTGTTACCCAGAATCCCTTGCAAACCTAAAAAATTGTCAAACAAAACACATTTTTCACATATTGCTGTGGTTGAAAGTTCTGGAATCTGCGTGGATCCACAAAATTCCACCCACCCCGCGTTCCCCAAAGTCTTCTGAGAAAAATGGTACCTCACTTGTTTGGGAGGCTCAAGTACCCGCGACAGGAAACGTCCCAAAACGCAACGTGGACACACCACATTTTCGCAGTGAAAACGGACCCTTTTTTTGCAAAGTGCCTAGCTGTAGATTTTGAACCCTAGCTCTGCCGGCACCTAGGGAAACCTAGCAAACCTATACATTTTTGAAAACTAGACACCCAGGGGAATCCAGGATGGGGTGACTTGGCCGGCTCTCACCAGGTTCTGTTACCCAGAATCCCTTGCAAACCTAAACAATTGTCAAACAAAACACATTTTCCACACATTTCTGTGGTGGAAAGTTCTGGAATCTGCGTGGATCCACAAAATTCCACCCACCCCGCGTTCCCCAAAGTCTTCCGAGAAAAATGGTACTCACTTGTGTGGGAGGCCCAAGTACCCGCGACAGGCTAGGGCCCAAAACGTATTGAGGGGACATCAAAATTGCCTATCACAAAACAACCTGGTTTTGCAAGGGGGGTCACCTGGGTTTTTGGCCCCGTGCTCGGTGGCCAGCTAGGGAAACCTATCAAACCCACACATTTATGAAAACTAGACACCCGGGGGGTTCCAGGGAGGTATGGCTTGCATGGATCCCCCAACGTTTTCTTACCCAGAATCCCCTGCAAACCTCAAATTTAGCTGAAAAAAATTACTTTTTCCACACATTTTTGTGTGGGAAAGTTGTGGCATCAATGGGCAGACACGAATTTCCTACCACCCAGCATTCCCCAAGGTCTCCCGATAAAAATGGTACCTCACTCGTGTGGGAGGCCCAAGTACCCGCGACAGGCTAGGGCCCAAAACGTATTGAGGGGACATCAAAATTGCCTATCACAAAACAAACTGGTTTTGCAAGGGTGGTCACCTGGGTTTTTGGCCCCGTGCTCGGCGGCCAGCTAGGGAAACCTATCAAACCCACACATTTCTGAAAACTAGACACCCGGGGGGTTCCAGGGAGGTATGGCTTGCGTGGATCCCCCAACGTTTTCTTACCTAGAATCCCCTGCAAACCTCAAATTTAGCTGAAAAAATCACTTTTTCCACACATTTTTGTGTGGGAAAGTTGTGGCATCACCGGGCAGACACAAATTTCCTACCACCCAGCGTTCCCCAAGGTCTTCCGATGATACAAATGGTGCCTCACTCGTGTGGGAGGCCCAAGTACCCGCGACAGGCTAGGGCCCAAAACGTATTGAGGGGACATCAAAATTGCCTATCACAAAACAAACTGGTTTTGCAAGGGTGGTCACCTGGGTTTTTGGCCCCGTGCTCGGAGGCCAGCTAGGGAAACCTATCAAACCCACACATTTTTGAAAACTAGACACCCGGGGGGTTCCAGGGAGGTATGGCTTGCGTAGATCCCCCAACGTTTTCTTACCCATTATCCCCTGCAAACCTCAAATTTAGCTGAACAAAATCACTTTTTCCACACATTTTTGTGTGGGAAAGTTGTGGCATCACCGGGCTGACACGAATTTCCTACCACCCAGCGTTCCCCAAGGTCTCCCGATAAAAATGGTGCCTCACTCGTGTGGGAGTCCCAAGTACCCGCGACAGGCTAGGGCCCAAAACATATTGAGGGGACATCAAAATTGCCTATCACAAAACAACCTGGTTTTGCAAGGGGGGTCACCTGGGTTTTTGGCCCCGTGCTCGGCGGCCAGCTAGGGACACCTATCAAACCCACACATTTCTGAAAACTAGACACCCGGGGGGTTCCAGGGAGGTATGGCTTGCGTGGATCCCCCAACGTTTTCTTACCCAGAATCCCATGCAAACCTCAAATTTAGCTGAAAAAATCACTTTTCCACACATTTTTGTGTGGGAAAGTTGTGGCATCAATGGGCAGACACGAATTTCCTACCACCCAGCATTCCCCAAGGTCTCCCGATAAAAATGGTACCTCACTCGTGTGGGAGGCCCAAGTACCCGCGACAGGCTAGGGCCCAAAACGTATTGAGGGGACATCAAAATTGCCTATCACAAAACAACCTGGTTTTACAAGGGGGTCACCTGGATTTTGGCCCCGTGCTCGGCGGCCAGCTAGGAAACCTATCAAACCCACACATTTCTGAAAACTAGACACCCGGGGGTTCCAGGGAGGTATGGCTTGCGTGGATCCCCAACGTTTTCTTACCTAGAATCCCCTGCAAACCTCAAATTTAGCTGAAAAATCACTTTTTCCACACATTTTTGTGTGGGAAAGTTGTGGCATCACCGGGCAGACACAAATTTCCTACCACCCAGCGTTCCCCAAGGTCTTCCGATGATACAAATGGTGCCTCACTCGTGTGGGAGGCCCAAGTACCGCGACAGGCTAGGGCCCAAAACGTATTGAGGGGACATCAAAATTGCCTATCACAAAACAAACTGGTTTTGCAAGGGTGGTCACCTGGATTTGTGGCCCCGTGCTCGGCGGCCAGCTAGGGAAACCTATCAAACCCACACATTTTTGAAAACTAGACACCCGGGGGTTCCAGGGAGGTATGGCTTGCGTAGATCCCCAACGTTTTCTTACCCATTATCCCTGCAAACCTCAAATTTAGCTGAACAAAATCACTTTTCCACACATTTTTGTGTGGGAAAGTTGAGGCATCACCGGGCTGACACGAATTTCCTACCACCCAGCGTTCCCCAAGGTCTCCCGATAAAAATGGTGCCTCACTCGTGTGGGAGTCCCAAGTACCCGCGACAGGCTAGGGCCCAAAACATATTGAGGGGACATCAAAATTGCCTATCACAAAACAACCTGGTTTTGCAAGGGTCACCTGGGTTTTGGCCCCGTGCTCGGCGGCCAGCTAGGGACACCTATCAAACCCACACATTTCTGAAAACTAGACACCGGGGGTTCCAGGGAGGTATGGCTTGCTGGATCCCCAACGTTTTCTTACCCAGAATCCCATGCAAACCTCAAATTTAGCTGAAAAAATCACTTTTTCCACACATTTTTGTGTGGGAAAGTTGTGGCATCACCGGGCTGACACGAATTTCCTACCACCCAGCGTTCCCAAGGTCTCCCGATAAAATGGTGCCTCACTCGTGTGGGAGGCCCAAGTACCCGCGACAGGCAAGGGCCCAAAACGTATTGAGGCAACATCAAAATTGCCTATCACAAAATGTTTTGGTCCGTTTCCTGTCGCGGGTACTTGGGCCTCCCACACAAGTGAGGCCCCATTTTTATCGGGAGACCTTGGGGCACGCTAGGTGGTAGGAAATTCATGTCAGCCCGGTGATGCCACAACTTTCCCACACAAAAATGTGTGGAAAAAGTGATTTTTTCAGCTAAATTTGAGGTTTGCAGGGGATTCTGGGTAAGAAAACGTTGGGGGATCCACGCAAGCCATACCTCCCTGGAACCCCGGGTGTCTAGTTTTCAAAAATGTGTGGGTTTTATAGGTTTCCTAGCTGGCCGCCGAGCTACGGGGCCAAAACCCAGGTGACCCCTTGCAAAACCAGGTTGTTTTGTGATAGGCAATTTTGATGTCGCCTCACTACGTTTTGGGCCCTAGCCTGTCGCGGTAGTTGAGCCTCCCACACGAGTGAGGCACCATTTTTATCGGGAGACCTAGGGGAACGCTGGGTGGTAGGAAATTTGTGTCAGCCCGGTGATGCCACAACTTTCCCACACAAAAATGTGTGGAAAGGTGATTTTTTCAGCTAAATTTGAGGTTTGCAGGGATTCTGGTAAGAAAACGTTGGGGGATCCACACAAGCCATACCTCCTTGGAACCCCCGGGTGTCTAGTTTTCAGAAATATGTGGGTTTGGTAGGTTTCCTAGCTGGCCGCCGAGCACGGGGCCAAAAACCGAGGTGACCCCCCTTACAAAACCAGGTTGTTTTGTGATAGGCAGTTTTGATGTCGCCTCAATACGTTTTGGGCCCTAGCCTGTCGCGGGTACTTGAGGCTCCCACATGAATCAGACACCATTTTTATCGGGAGACCTGGGGGAACGCTGGGTGGTAGGAAATTCGTGTCAGCCCGGTGATGCCACAACTGTCCCACACAAAAATGTGTGGAAAAAGTGATTTTTTCAGCTAAATTTGAGGTTTGCAGGGGATTCTGGGTAAGAAAACGTTGGGGGATCCACGCAAGCCATACCTCATTGGAACCCCCCGGGTGTCTAGTTTTCAGAAATATGTGGGTTTGGTAGGTTTCCCTAGCTGGCCGCCGAGCACGGGGCCAAAAACCGAGGTGACCCCCCTTACAAACCAGGTTGTTTTGTGATAGGCAATTTTGATGTCGCCTCAATACGTTTTGGGCCCTAGCCTGTCGCGGGTACTTGAGCCTCCCACACGAGTGAGGCACCATTTTTATCGGGAGACCTGGGGGAACGCTAGTTGGTAGGAAATTAGTGTCAGCCCAGTGATCCCACAACTTTCCTACACAAAAATGTGTGGAAAAAGAGGTTTTTTCAACTAAATATGAGGCTAGCCGGGTATGTTGGGGAAAGAAAAAGCAGTGAGAGCCACGCAAGTCATTCACCCTTGTACTTCCCCCTTTGTCTACTACTCAAAAATGTGAAGGTTTGCCTAAGTGACGACTGAGCTAGGGCAGAAAGTCCCCTGCTACCCATTTGGCAAAAAAAAAATCTTACAAAAGGCCATTAAACCGCCACAAATATAAATCTAACACTAATTTGATAAAGCTAATCCACCACTTACACTGGTTGGTTTTAGCACCTCCAGACACGCTGGCTTCAAGCACAAATACTTATCAAAGTATAAAAATATTGAAGCCAACCCTTCTGAAGGTGAGCCAGAAAGCCACGTCACGGCACCAACCGCTTTATGGTCCATTCACACGCCATTCACACACCACACACGAGACTTCCATACTACCAGCCACGGGCCCAAACAACTAAATCACTTCCACTCACACAAACATACCGCCGCCATGCAAGGGCCCATCACATTCATATGCCACAAGACATAATGAGTTTGAGTACATTTTACCACCTGTCAAGTCTCCCCCTCCTTCTTCCTGAACGTTACTGAACGCATGCCGAGTGAGCCTTTACTACTGGCTTCCAAGACAGCCACATGAGGCTCAGGAAGACATGTCTTTCATGCGCCTTAGGTGCACTCACTATGCTAAATCCAACTCCTTCCAGTTTGTGGATGCAAGTTGGGGGGTGTCCGAGCATCCTTATAGGCCATATCTCAAACTGAGCGAGCATATCTACCTTTGAAACTAAGGCAAACATGCTGGAACTTTTCAAAAGATAACATCATAAACTATGAAGAATGGATGAATGTGAAACACGGGTAGTCCGTGACAACGTAGCATATGTCCAATCCACCGTTATGTGCAGTGACTGTAATGCACTTATCATACAGCAAACTGACCATCTACTAAGCTCTAACGGAGGATGAACATGGCAAGCAGCATTGACCCATAAGTACTACAGTAAATTCAGTGTGAGTGTGGCAGCAATGGATTTGAATCTATGGGTGAAGATGAAGTCAGGACGTGTATCTATACTACCTTTACTATCTGCCTTCTACCTTTGCAATATTCCTCGGAAAGCGCACCTACCGTAAGCTGTTCTAACCCGTTCGTGTGTCTGTCCTCAGAGACCTGACTAATCCTGTCCAATTGTTAAGAGACCCTATACTAATGCCTTCCATCTCTAGCTACTTGAAGCTTGAGTGAACATTTCTGTCATGTGCTATCAATGCTCTCACAATGCTCTATTCAACTCCTTCCAGTTTGTGGATGCAAGTTGGGGGGTGCCTGAGTATGCCGCAAAAACATTTCTCGAGCTGAGCAAGCATATCTACCTTTGAAACTAAGGCAAACATGCTGGAAATTTTCAAAAGCTTCCTAAAGATAACATCATAAACTATGAAGAACGGATGAATGTGAAACATGGGTAGTCCGTGACAACGTAGCATATGTCCAATCCACGGTTATGTGCAGTGACTGTAATGCACTTATCATACAGCAAACTGACCATCTACTAAGTTCTAACGGAGGATGAACATGACAAGCAGCATTGACCCATAAGTACTACAGTAAATTCAGTGTGAGTGTGGCAGCAATGGATTTGAATCTATGGGTGAAGATGAAGTCAGGACGTGTATCTATACTACCTTTACTATCTGCCTTCTACCTTTGCAATATTCCTCGGAAAGTGCACCTACCGTAAGCTGTTCTAAACCCGTTCGTGTGTCTGTCCTCAGAGTCCTGACTAATCCTGTCCAATTGTTAAGAGACCCTATACTAATGCCTTCCATCTCTAGCTACTTGAAGCTTGAGTGAACATTTCTGTCACGTGCTATCAATGCTCTCACAATGCTCTATCCAACTCCTTCCAGTTTGTGGATGCAAGTTGGGGGGTGCCCGAGTATGCCGCAAAAACATTTCTCGAGCTGAGCAAGCAGATCTACCTTTGAAACTAAGGCAAACATGCTGGAAATTTTCAAAAGCTTCCTAAAGAGAACATCATAAACTACGAAGAACGGTTGAATGTGAAACACGGGTACTCCATGACAACGTGGCATATGTTCTGTCCACCAGTATGTGCAGCGTGTGGACTATAATGCACTTGTCAATTGGCGAACAGAACAACTACCACGTTCTGAAAGCAGATAAAGGTGTTGAGAAGTCCATGATTTCCTGAAGTACAGGAAGAAATATTCTGCAGCTGCTTGCGTAGTGAAGGAGTGGCCCACAGACAGTAGGTATCCATTCACACCAATTGAAAGGTTTACCTATTGGCAGCTCCACCTCAGTCAATTTCCCAGTATTTTGCTTTAGTGTGATACAACATAAAGCAAGTACGAAAACAGAAGGCAGGCTTACTTGGGCACTGGGGACAGTAAACACGAGTCTCCTGCCTCTTTCCCTGCATCGAGCACACTTTACAACGACGACATGGTCGCTCCTTTTTGGGTGTTGCCGGAATTTTATCAGCAAAGTGTCGCTCCTGCAGCCTTGCCACGTCCTCCAGAACACATGAAGTGGAGGCTGCTGCTTCTGTAGCAGTGAGACTTTCAATCACAGACAACTGAAAGTCAAGGAAAGACATGAGTCTTCCTGTGGTGGTCTCACGATAAACAACATACGCATTGTATGTTGCCATCTGGATCAGGTGCGTAAACAGTTTCTTATACCCAGTGCGAGTTTTACGACTCGCATTGTATGGCTGAAGAACCTGGTCGTTCTTGTCCACTCTGCCCATGTACTTGTTGTAATCAAGTATACAGGTGGGCTTGTGGACTTCGGCCATCTGACCGCAAACCGTGACAGGGGAAGTGCTCTCAGCATGAATTGTAGTGAGCACGTACAAGTCACGCCTATCTGAGAACTTGAATGCGAGCAGTTCGTTGGAACGCAACGCAGTGCTCTGGGATTTCTGGAGCTTCTTGCAAACAAGCTCCTGCGGGAACCCTTTGCGGCGACAACGAATTGTACCGCAAGCCACGGTGCCAGCTTTGTAGAGCTCACTGAACAGCTCTACTCCTGTATAGAAATTGTCCACATAAAGGTTATAACCTTTGTGAAGAAGTGGCTGGACAAGCTCCCATACGATCTTTCCTGTGACCCCTAGCGTGGGAGGGCAACCTATAGGGTTAAGAGTTGTGTCCTTCCCTGTATACACTCTCAAGCTGTACACATAGCCAGTCGAGCTCTCACACAATGTACAGCTTGATGCCATAGCGAGCGCGTTTGCTCGGAATGTACTGCCTAAACAGCAGCCGCCCTTTATACAAGATCAAGGACTCATCAATGGCTATATTCTTTCCAGGAGTATAAACCTCTGGAAACCTGGCAGACAAATGTTCCACGACAGGCCGAATTTTGAACAACCTGTCATGGTCTGGATGGTCCCGGGGCAATGCAGCAGAATTGTCATTGAAATGCAGCATGCGCTGCAATAGCAAAAACGATCTCTGCTCATGTATGGTGCGAAGATGGGGGTTAACCAAACCGTGCGAGTAGACCAGTAGGATAGCAAGGTTGGTTTATGCACTACCCCCATTTTAAGCGTGAGGCCCAAAAAATCTTCAACTCCCCTAAAGTAGTGGGAGTCCACTTGCGCGCCCTAGAATGAGGCCCAAGAGTGCCTCCTTGCTCCCTCAGAAATTGTTCGGCACGCAAATTTGTTTGCTGCACAATTTCGTCAAGGAAGTCAACATCCAAAAAGAGATGGACGTAGTCAATTGGCAAAAATTCGCCGTATCGACTTTACATCCAGCGTCACCAGTGAAAGGCGGAATTTGGGGCTGAACTAAATTGGGAGGCTGCCAAGACAGCACTCCATCTGTGCTTGCGGCCGCACGTGCCTGCACTCTGGGTTGCTCTAACCAGTTACTGGTGTCCTGCTGCACAGACTGTGATGGCAAAGGGACAGCACGACTGACATCGTCTCCTTCAGAATCCTGGACGATGAGTCGTCGGATGGAACTGCGCCGACTGAAAAATCACTCCCAGATTCGGCTCCATTGTCCTCTCCCTCAGATGCTGTCTCAGTATCTGCTGTCTCAGTCTCTGATCCTGCCTCAGAGCTGGACTCCAGAACCAGACTTAGGGCCTGGGAAGAATTCATCCAACGATATGCCATCTCTGCTAGTGCCTAAAACTATCCTTTTAAAACACTATCCTACATAGAAGGCAGATAGGTTGTTGGTTTTAAAGTGTAGGTGGGTGTGTGCGTGAGTGAAGTGTTTAACAGTCAATAATGACGAAGTCACCTTACCTTTGCGAAATCCGTACGCTCTCCAAAAAGACTAAGAAAGAGAGAAAAAAGACACAGTATTACTTTACCTTGCCACATACCCATCATCGCAGCCTTTTAGCACTGGTGGGAGCCAGTGCGACCATCATTTTGGCGCCAAGATGCCTACGGGTGAACGTGTGCTTTACAATTGCACACTATTACCTCCTTTGACTCCCTCACTACCATCCTTGCAAACGTGCCCCTCATCTCTCCATAGTCCCTCTCTCACATACATTTCATCTGTTTCAAAGTGTTTCTACTGTGTGGCTTTACTAATCCACTTAGCTATCCACATAATACAGAACTGTTCTTTCCAGCATGCCCTTTATGGCGTCAAAACTGCCACTAGACAAAAGTCAGATATCTCTATCTAGCAGGAATTTTTTTTTGTACTCTGCAGCAGTACCACACTTTACTGCCTTTCATGCAACTTCAAACAGACTCAATATAGTTCTTTCACAGTCTCATATTTTCAGCACTGGTAAATCTCTCTGTAAATATATATATATATCAAACAATTAATTCCCAATGTCAGCGCGCTCAATACCTGGTGCAGGCAGCAACGGGTAGAATCCTTACCCGATATTTAAATTCAGAAACACAAAGGATGCCACACTCCAAGACCGGTTTCAGAGTTGCTTTATTTTCACCACCACTACCACCAGTCGTGGTGAAAATAAAGCAACTCTGAAACCAATCTCTGGAGTGCGGCATCCTTTGTGTTTCTGAATATATATATATATATATATATATATATATATATCCTGCTTCGCCGCTCATACTCCTTTCAAACAGGAACATACGAATGCGGACCCAAGTTCTGGTGCAATAAGTTTTATTTCGTGCCCTGCACCGCCGATATATATATATATATATATATATATATATATATATATATATATATATTCACTTAAAAAACCATAGGTTTTAGGGACAGTTATAGTTAGTTGGACATTTCACTCGTACAAAACCATAGAAATTCCCCCGTTATAGTTAGTTCACGTAACTATAACTCGCGCCCCATAATGCACTGCTGATGACGTCACATATTACATCACTCATGACATGGTCAGTGACATCACTGATGACATCACTGAAGAATGTGCTAGTATTTGTATGAGTAAGTGAGTTGGTGTGTGTATAACTGTATAGGTGAGTAAATGGGTGTGTGCTTAATTTTTTGCATGACTGACTAGGTGTGTGAGTACCTCTATGGATGAGTGGCGGTGTGTGAGTATTTATATAGGTGTATGAGTGCATATAATAGTCCTGTACTGAGTGACTATAAGTATGAGTGACTGTACGGGTGAGTGAGTAGATGTGTCTGTTTTGACCTAAGAATCAGTGAGTGTGTATATAGTAATTGGTGTTGGAGTGTCTATGGTTTTGACAATGGCAGTCTGTAATTTACAGTGGGTGTATCCAAAGTTATATTAGGGTGTGAAAAGATGCATCAAATTATCACATGGATGATGTCATCAGTGATGTCATCATTGATGTCATTTGAGATGTCATCAGTGATGTCGATAAACAGACATAATATCGAATTGTAAATATCGAATTGCCAAAATATCGAGTTGTAAATATAGAATGGACAGAATATCGAATTGCCAAAATATAGTTGTTAAGAATATCGAAATTCGGATCACTGACAGAATATCTAATACAAGAATATCGACTTACAACAATATCGAAGTAAAAATATAGAATGACAAAATATCGACAGTCATAATATAGTTGTTAAAAATATCGAATTTTTTTATAGTGTTTTAAGTGTTAGTATATGTGTTAAAAGTATGTATTATTTTTGTAATGTATGTTTTAATTTTTATAAAGTAATGAATTTTATGTTATTTAATTTTTGTGTAATTTAATTCTGTAGCGGGTTGTGGGTTTATAGGGAATAGGGTGGGAAGTAATTTAATTATAGTAAATTAAATATTAATTTTTAGGAATTATTAATTATATTTAATTTAATTGTGCGTTTTAGTTTTGTAGTGGGTTGTGGGTTTATAGGGGAATAGGGTGGGAAATAATTTAAATTAAATTAAGTAATTATTAAATTTTATTTATTGGTATTGATAAATAATTCATTGTTAATTAATTATTAATTGGTAATTGATTTTTATTAATTGGTAATTAATTTTTATTAATTGGTAATTAATTTTTATTAATTTTTTAATTGATAATTATATAAATTGTATTAATTTATTATTCAGAGCGGGTTGTGGGTTTATAGGGGAATAGGGTGGGAAGTAATTTAATTGTAAATCAGTAATTATTTATTATTATTTATTGGTATTAAGTATTAATTTATTGTTAATTAATTCTTATTTGGTAATTAAATTTTATTAATTGGTAATTAATTTTTATTAATTGGTAATTAATTTTTATAATTGGTAACTAATTTTTATTAATTGGTAATTAAATTTTATTAATTGGTAATTAATTTTTATTAATTGGTAATACATTTTTAATAATTGGTAATTAATTTTTATTAATTGGTAATTAATTTTTATTAATTGGTAATTCGTTTTTAATAATTGGTAATTAATTTTTATTAATAGGTAATTAATTTTTAAGAAATAATATTTATTGGTATTTAGAATTAATTATTAAATATTTTGTAATTGGTAAGTCATTTTAATTAATTTGTTATTGGTATTGATAATTATTTTATTTTTATTAAAATATTAAATCATTATTTTCCCTACTGTTGCACTCTTTGGAGTGGGAATAGTAATTTTTACCCCTACGCTATCCAACGTTTTCCCTACTGTTGCACTCTCTGGAGTGGGAATAGTAATTTTTACCCTCCCGCTATCCAACGCTTTCCTACTGTTGCACTCACTGGAGTGGGAATAGTAATTTTTACCCTCCCGCTATCCAATGCTTTCCCTACTGTTGCACTCACTGGAGTGGTAATAGTCAATTTTACCCTCCCGTTATCCTACGCTAAAAATATTGAATATTTTTTATAAATATTACGTTAATATATATATGTATTAAAAAATAAAAATGTATGTTTATTTTTTTAACTTAAATTAATTATTTATTAATTTTAAAGTTATTTAAGTATTTTTAAGTATGTTTTAGTTAATTATATATATTATTTAATTAATTTTACATTACTTTTAAGATATTTAAAAAATTCGATATTTTGACTAACTATATTTTTACAACTATATTTTGGATTCGATATTTTTGTACTTACCTGTTTGTAGATAGGCATTCGATATTTTGTTATTCTATATTTTTACTTCGATATTGTTGTAGGTCGATATTCTTGTATTCGATATTCTGTCAGTGATCCAGTGATGTCATGAGTGATGTCACTGACCATGTCATGAGTGATGTAATATGTGACATCATCAGCAGTGCATTGCGGGGGCGCGAGTTATAGTTACGTGAACTAACTATAACGGGGGAATTTTTATGGTTTTGTACGAGTGAAATGTCCAACTAACTATAACTGTCCCTAAAACCTATGGTTTTTTAAGTGAATTTCAAAGGTTTTTTAAATGCTAATTTCTAACTATAACGTGTCTGAAACCTATGGTTTTTTCAGTGAATTTCAAAGGTTTTTTAAATGCTAATTTCTAACTATAACGTGCCTGAAACCTATGGTTTTTTAAGTGAATTTCAAAGGTTTTTGAAATGCTAATTTCTAACAATAACATGCCCCGCCCCCTCCCTTCACCACTGTGCAAACGCGCCCCATGGCGCGTTTTAAGTTGGGGGATTAAGTTCCCTTGAATCATGAGGGTCCCTGGGGTCCAACTAGCCCACCCTGTACCTCCTGTATGCGCCAGGGAGCTGCGTTGCAGAGAGGTGTTCAGAGGACACGCCCCTTTTTACACCTCTCTGCAGCTCTGTGGCGCTTTCTGGACGTACCTGGTGGGCTAGTTGGACCCCAGGGACCCTCAGGATTGAAGGGGATTTAAATCCCCATCTTAAAACGCGCCACGGGGCCTGTTTGCACACATGTCACCTGAAGCCCCGCCCCCTCCCTTCACCACTGTGCAAACGCGCCCCGTGGCGCGTTTTAAGTTGGGGGATTAAGTCCCCTTGAATCCTGAGGGTCCCTGGGGACCAACTAGCCCACCATGTACCTCCAAAAGCGCCACAGAGCTGCGTTGCAGAGAGGTGTAAAAGGGGCGTGGCCTCTGAACACCTCTCTGCAACGCAGCTCCTGGCGCATACTGGAGGTTCCTGGTGGGCTAGTTGGCCCCCAGGGACCCCCAGTATTCAAGGGGAATTACTTCCCCTTCTTACAACGTGCCAGGGGGCGCGTTTGCAGAGTGCTGCAGGGAGGGGCGCGGCCTCTGGCACGATGCCGTTTTTTTTTTGCTTTTTTCTTTTTTTTTATGGGAGGGGGCTGCGTGGCCCCCCTTCCCTTGTCCACTTTTGTCCCCGGGGACCCCATCCCCCGGGGCCTGAGGCTGTTCTTTTATTTATTTTTTTTATTTTTTTTAAACGGGAAGGGGGCCGCGTTGCCCCCCTTCCCTGGGCCTGTATTTGCCCCAGGGACCCCATCCCCCAAGGCATGCCCTCTTTTTAAAAAAAAAAAAATATTTGGAGGGGGGCTGCATGGCCCCCCTCCTCAGGCCATTAAATGCCCCGGGGACCCCATCCCCCGGGGCCGGCCTTTGCGTCCTTTTTTTTTTTTTTTCTAAAAGACCTTTTTTTGGGAGGGGGGATGCGTGGCCCCCCTCCCGTGCCACTAATGGCCCCGGGGACCCCATCCCCCGGGGCCTGGCCACACGTTGGGGACCGGGGGGGTCCCCAATCTCTGCACGGTCCCGCCGGCTCCCCGCGTCCTGCGGGAGCCGGCATTGCTTTTCCATAAGGGGAGCTGCTGACATGCAGCTCCCCTTATGGAAAAGCAATCTGCTTTGCTTCATTGAAGCGAGAGCAGGTTTCCCTGCTCTCGCTTCAATGAAGCAAGCAAGTTTGCAATGGCAGGACGGGAGCCGCGAGGCTCTTGTCCTGCCATTACAAACAGCAGTGTCCCGGGGTAGGCACCCCGGGACACTGCAGGTGCCGGCCCTGGGGGTGGCAGTCCCCAGGGCCATCAATGGCTCCAGGAGGGGCCGTGCGGCCCCCTCCCATGTCTTTAAAGCCCCGGGGAGGTGGCGGTCCCCGGGGCGTGTGGGGGGGCTCGAGCCCCCCACACAGGAAATGTTTTTTTTTTAAAAAAGAAGCCCCGGGGAGGTGGTGGTCCCCGGGGCTGCGGGAGGGCCGAGTGACCTCCCGCACCATTTTAAATTGAAAGCCGAGGGGGGTGGCGGTCCCCGTGGCTTGGGGGGCCCTTAGAGGCCCCCCCAGCATTATTTAAATAAACCCCGCATGCCCCCGGGACTTGGGCCACCCGGGGGCAAAATAACATCAAAGCGCGGGAGACCGCGCTTCGATTTTTTTTTTTTATCGGCGGGATCCGCGCAACCTAAGCGCATCCCGCCAATTTTTTTTTTTAAAAAAATGCTTTTTTCTGCCCAGGGGGTCCTTGTGGGACCCCCTGAGCAGACCTAGGGGGTCAGGGTGTTTCTACCCTGCCCCCTTTGTGCGTTTTGCGCACTTGTTTCTGTCCCTCGGTTCTACCGAGGGACAAAATGGCTGCCAACACTTCCTGATTTGGAGTGTTGACAGCCAATTAGCATGCAGCTCGTGATCGGGAGGGTGCGCGAATCCGACGCGGCCATAGATATATATGTGATTTTCATTTTGATTTTCACAGGAACTACTGAACGGATTTACACCATTTAACAAAAAGGGTTCTTTCTGAACCAAGAACTACCTCTTTGCCAAATTTGGTGTAATTCCGTTCAGCAGTTCGGGCTGTAGCCGTGGCTAAAGTTTCCTATGGGAAAATGAATGGGGAAAACACGTTTTGGGACCCCCCTTTTTTCTTGGCCCCCGCTTGACGAATCACCCCAAAACTTTCAGGGTAGGATCGGACCGGAGCGGGCCATAATGTTTGAAAATTTTGCGTTGATTCGTCAACCGACGCAAGAGTTATTTCAAATAGAATGTTGCGTATTTCCTATGGAAAATAGGTCCTAACTATAACTATCTACTGGCGACCGCCAGTAGATAATATATATATATATATATATATATATATATTTATATATATATATATATATATATATATATCCAAGCTCCGTTTCCTTGTTTCCCAAAAAGAAAAACAGCACTCGCGGGGGCAGTTGCTAGAGTTTATTGGCAACGCAAGCGTTGCCAATAAACTCTAGCAAGTGCCCCCACGAGTGCAGTTTTTCTTTTTGGGAAACAAGGAAACAGAGCCTGGATAAATATCGCGTGCGCACCCCGCGTTTGTATAGCACCCGTCCGCGAGTGCGCCATTCACTGTGCATCAAGGAGCATATATATATATATATATATATATATATTCGGCTCAAAACCTCACTCCACAAGCAAGCGAAGGGACCGCACTCCAGCAGTAAGGGTGAATATACGGATTTTTATTTTACCGCATACAAGTGAACAGGACGCGTTTCGGCATCGCGCCTTTTTCCAACTGTAAACATTGATTGCCGGCACCGCCATATTTTAACATAGTCTAGAAGGAAGTACTTCCGGGGTGAATTCGACGTGAAAACAAAAGATAGACAAATCACTAATGTGTTCTATGGCGGCCATCTTATAGAGCTGTTAGTGCAATTCATTCAATGTACTGTTACATGCTATTTGCAGATATTATGCAATCAAAAACAAAACAACTTAATAACGCCCTGAATGGGCTTTCCCACCGAACAGTGTGAATGCACTAAGAAAATATGTAGCATATCAAAACAAATACTACTAATCTAATCAAAATCAGTTCAATGTAATTCATACATCAATATCTAGCCCTGTATGGGCAAATTCATACAGTGATTTTTAGATTGAGCAACAAAACTTTTACAAAACTACTCCTTTTGTGATTCAATTAACCACCTTAAAATTGATCATTTTAGATATACATCCCTGAGTTTGATCTAAATTCACGAGTAGTCTCTTAACCCAAATATAAGGGAAAGAATATTTCAACAAAACAGTTCATATATTGCCAAAAAGCAAACTTAAAAAGAGGCCCCCGGTTTCAATCAGTCCATCAAAGCATTGTACTATATACAGGAAAGAGGGTGCCGTCTTGCACTTTTAACCGTTTTTTTTTTTCCCCTCCTCAGAGATTGTCACAATAGATACCTATTAAAAATGGAAAAAATTGAAAAAAGATGGAAAAAAGAGGAAAGAAAAGAAAATATGCGTACGGAGAGAGACACAATGGAAAGAAACTATTGCTCCAGAACATTCTGCGCATTTGGACATTTAGACTCAATGTGCATATTACTGTGATTTCCTGTACATTTAATCAATGCCGCACATTTAGCCTAAGTGAATAGATAACTCCTCCTCGGTGTTGAGACCTGAGGGGGCCCTGGTTTGCAAATCAATAATGTACCTGGATTCCAAGCGTCTCAATCTGAGTTCTCTGTCCCCCCCACGTTCATGTGCTGGAACGTGGTCGAGACAGTAGAACATAAGCAAATTTCTGTTGCTTTGGTGGAAGCGCGCAAAGTGCCTCGCCACCGGATAAGTTACATCATTCCGCTCAATGGCTCTAGCGTGTTCAAAGATCCTACGTTTGGTGGGGTGTATAGTACTGCCTATATATTGAAGATTACATGTGCACACCAAACTATAAATGCAAAACGGTGTCATGCACGTCAGAAATTTGGAGATTTTTTTAGGAGCTGTCATCCCAGGTATTTGATATGTCAGGGTTTTTACGCTATTCCTACAGGCTTTACATTTAGAACATGGAAAAAATCTGGTCACTTGACTTAACCTCGGATTAAAAGGAATTTGGTTCAGATGACTCTGAACCAAAGTGTCTTTGAGTGAACGGCCACGTCTATATGTCGTTTTAGGATGGTTCGGGATGTCATGACCAATTACGTGGTCTGACTTCAAAATGTGCCAATTGCGTGTGAGGATATGTTGCAATCTCTCTGAGTCTTTTGAATATGTTGTAATAAATCTGAAGCTATTACTAGTTGTAACATTTCCAGGTGATTTATCTTTGAGCAGACTACTCCTACAAATTTTATTCACTTTATTGAAAATTTTTTGGAGCAGTTCTTCCGAATAGCCTCTCTTCCTGAATCTTGAGATTGGTTCATTAGCTGCCACTAAAAAGTCATCATTGCGTGAGCAATTTCTCTTTAAGCGTAGCAATTCCCCGTACGGAATGCTATTCTTTAAGGATTTGGGGTGGCTACTATTGGCTTCGAGAACTGAGTTCCCTGCTGTAGCTTTTCTGAATAGGGAAGTGCACATTTGGCCGTCCTTGATAGAAACTTTAAGGTCCAAGAAATTGACTTCTGTGTTGCTGATTTGACCACTAAAGTGTAAATGCACTGTGTTGTTATTAAGTTGCTTTATATAAGCTTCTGCCTCTGTTTGCGGACCCTTCCATAGAATGAAAAGGTCATCGATGTATCGATACCAACCAATGACAGATGTTAGCCATTGATTATTTTCATCAGCCCAGGCCACCTGCTTCTCCCACCAGCCCACGAACAGGTTCGCGTAACTGGGGGCGAAGCAGGTGCCCATCGCCGACCCGGTAATCTGTCTCTAGTACTGTCGTTGGAAGAGAAAGATGTTATTGGTTAGGCAGAATTTAAAAAATTCGATCAGCATCACATTATGTTCAGTGAATTCCAAAGATCTACCTTTCAAAAAATATTTCACTGCATTAAGCCCATCATTATGAGATATACAAGTGTAAAGACTGGTCACGTCTAACACAATCATAAGCATGTCTGATTCCCAAGCAATGTTCGAAATTATGCGAATAAAGTCCGTTGTATCCCGAATGTAAGAAGGCAACATTTTAACGAAATCAATCAAGAAAAAGTCTAGATACTGGGACATTCCTTCTGTCAGACTGCCTTTGGATGAAATAATTGGTCTGCCCGGTGGTAAGACAGAGTTCTTGTGAACTTTGGGCAGATGGTAGAATGTCGGAGTTACTGGATGTTGACAGTTCAAGAATTTAAATTCATTCATATCTATCATTCCGTTGTTCAGCCATTTGTTAATCATCTCATGATATTCAAAGATACTTCTATTGTATTCCTCTTTTGAGATTTTGCTGTAACAAGATACATCTGACAGTTGTCTAAGAGCTTCTGCGCAGTGATAGTCCCGTGTTAACAATACAATATTACCTCCTTTGTCGGAGGGTTTACATATTATGTTGGGATCAGACTGTATTTGTTTGAGGGCTTGTCGTGCATTTGAAAGGTTTACTTTGGCCCCTTTGAATTTCTTAGATTTTGTTGTTCTCATTTGCAGCAAGTCTTGTTTGACAGCTTCTTTGAACGCGTCAATGGTCTCAAATGGTGTATTGGGTATAAATGTTGATTTTGGTTTGAAATGTGTTTTTAATGTTCTTTGTACAATGCCAAAGCTTTCTGCATTGGTAATTGAGTTTTCTTCTTCTCCTTGATTATTGCCAGTGTCTTGACTTGACAATATTTGCAGCATTTCTAGATCTTCACCAGTAAGAATATCAGTGGCTTCACTCGATCTCACCTCCATTGATCTGTTGCCAACCTGCTCTTGTGCATTTTTCAATTTGAAGTATTTAAAAAGTCTCAATTTGCGTGTAAAGAAGTACAAATCAATTCTCGTTTGAGTGAATTCAAAGCTCTGGGTTGGACAAAAAGTCAAACCTTTTTTGAGTAATGTCTCTTCCATATGTGTTAGTTTGCGTGGTGTTAAATTGACAATGGTCAAATCTTCAAGTAGGTTTATCTCCGTGTTCCTCTCTTGCTGCGTGCGTATGAAGCCACCGCTTGATTTCCCTCTGCAGAATCCCCCTCTTTGCGTCTTTCTTGTCTTCTTTCTGGGGGCTTGCCCCTGCCCCCTCTCTGCCATGTTTGCCGCATAAGCTGGAATTCCTCGCGAAAATGGGATGGCATTGCCTGCGATCCACTTGACGCAGTCCTTTCATCTCCCGACTGCTCATTGTCCGTCGTTACATCCGATTCTGAGGTTTCTCTTTGTTCGTTCCGCTCCACAGTCTTTTTATAGGCGCTCGATTTCAGTGCTCTTCGCGGTACATCAAACCTTCGTGCGAAGGTCAAGACTCTCCCCTGTTCATAGTCTCGGGCATCTCTGTTGAATTTTGTTTGTTTACGCTGCCGGATCTTATCTTCATAGGCAATTAGCCGTTTTGTCATCATTTCCCTCAGTTCATCTTTCGATTTTGTGTCCAAATCTTGGGAGATTAGTAATTCTAATTCCTCGATTTCTTTCTGGCACTTTTCTCGATCACTCCATGCAAATTTGATCAGGATTTTCAACATGCCTACTGATACATCCGCGGTGTAAGCAGCCCATTCATCGAGTAACAACGGATCCGGGTTTTCGTACGCGGGAATGGTGTAAATACGCAGTCCACGTGGGATGCGTTGCACCTCAATGTAGTTTTGAAGTTAAGTAGCCTCCCACCATTTTCGAATTTCACGTTCGAACAATCGTTCGAGTTTGGCAAACTGTGATTTAAGTGTACCTTGTGTGTTACTTCCTGTGCTGATAGCGGCACCTTGCTGACGATTATTTTTCTTAAAGATATCAGCCGCCGCCTCCTGGCGTGCTTCATCGGAGTACATCACTTCTTAAATGTATTGTGCCTTTGCATCAATGTTTAAAAAGATATATATGTGCCAATCACCCTTCAGCGTTCCAGCCGATTAAAGGAAATTCCCATTATCCACGAAATTGCTTGTGATAAAATCACTCAGAGAGAAAGATACGGGGACGTGCGCGTCCTCCGACTCACCCGTCCGCGTCGCTTCTCTCGTAATCTCTTCGTGATATTCTTCGGTGGTACTAATGCGACGTTCGTTGCAGCTCCAGAATTCCATCAGTTGTCGCAGCAAGCACTCGGGAACGGGTGCCGGTCCAGTGTCCGTGGCGATGGTACCCCGGAATAATATCCGGCTCAAAACCTCACTCCACAAGCAAGCGAAGGGACCGCACTCCAGTAAGGGTGAATATACGGCTTTTTTTATTTTACCGCATACAAGTGAACAGGACGCGTTTCGGTATCGCGCCTTTTTCCAACTGTAAACATTGATTGCCAGCACCGCCATATTTTAACATAGTCTAGAAGGAAGTACTTCCGGGGTGAATTCGACGTGAAAACAAAAGATAGACAAATCACTAATGTGTTCTATGGCGGCCATCTTATAGAGCTGTTAGTGCAATTCATTCAATGTACTGTTACATGCTATTTGCAGATATTATGCAATCAAAAACAAAACAACATAATAACGCCCTGAATGGGCTTTCCCACCGAACAGTGTGAATGCACTAAGAAAATATGTAGCATATCAAAACAAATACTACTAATCTAATCAAAATCAGTTCAATGTAATTCATACATCAATATCTAGCCCTGTATGGGCAAATTCATACAGTGATTTTTAGATTGAGCAACAAAACTTTTACAAAACTACTCCTTTTGTGATTCAATTAACCACCTTAAAATTGATCATTTTAGATATACATCCCTGAGTTTGATCTAAATTCACGAGTAGTCTCTTAACCCAAATATAAGGAAAAGAATATTTTAACAAAACAGTTCATATATTGCCAAAAAGCAAACTTAAAAGAGGCCCCCGGTTTCAATCAGTCCATCAAAGCATTGTACTATATACAGGAAAGAGGGTGACGTCTTGCACTTTTAACCGTTTTTTTTTTTTTCCCTCCTCAGAGATTGTCACAAGTGTACATAGATACCTATTAAAAATGGAAAAAATTGAAAAAAAGATGGAAAAAAGAGGAAAGAAAAGAAAATATGCGTACGGAGAGAGACACAATGGAAAGATACTATTGCTCCAGAACATTCTGCGCATTTGGACATTTAGACTCAATGTGCATATTACTGTGATTTCCTGTACATTTAATCAATGCCGCACATTTAGCCTAAGTGAATAGATAACTCCTCCTCGGTGTTGAGACCTGAGGGGGCCCTGGTTTGCAAATCAATAATGTACCTGGATTCCAAGCGTCTCAATCTGAGTTCTCTGTCCCCCCCAAGTTCATGTGCTGGAACGTGGTCGAGACAGTAGAACCTAAGCAAATTTCTGTTGCTTTGGTGGAAGCGCGCAAAGTGCCTCGCCACCGGATAAGTTACATCATTCCGCTCAATGGCTCTAGCGTGTTCAAGGATCCTATGTTTGGTGGGGTGTATAGTACTGCCTATATATTGAAGATTACATGGGCACACCAAACTATAAATGCAAAACGGTGTCATGCACGTCAGAAATTTGGAGATTTTTTTAGGAGCTGTCATCCCAGGTATTTGATATGTCAGGGTTTTTACGCTATTCCTAAAGGCTTTACATTTAGAACATGGAAAAAATCCGGTCACTTGACTTAACCTCGGTTTAAAAGGAATTTGGTTCAGATGACTCTGAACCAAAGTGTCTTTGAGTGAACGACCACGTCTATATGTCGTTTTAGGATGGTTCGGGATGTCATGACCAATTACGTGGTCTGACTTCAAAATGTGCCAATTGCGTGTGAGGATATGTTGCAATCTCTCTGAGTCTTTTGAATATGTTGTAATAAATCTGAAGCTATTACTAGTTGTAACATTTCCAGGTGATTTATCTTTGAGCAGACTACTCCTACAAATTTTATTCACTTTATTGAATTTTTTTTGGAGCAGTTCTTCCGAATAGCCTCTCTTCCTGAATCTTGAGTTTGCTTCATTAGCTGCCACTAAAAAGTCATCATTGCGTGAGCAATTTCTCTTTAAGCGTAGCAATTCCCCGTACGGAATGCTATTCTTTAAGGGTTTGGGGTGGCTACTATTGGCTTCGAGAACTGAGTTCCCTGCTGTAGCTTTTCTGAATAGGGAAGTGCACATTTGGCCGTCCTTGATAGAAACTTTAAGGTCCAAGAAATTGACTTCTGTGTTGCTGATTTGACCACTAAAGTGTAAATGCACTGTGTTGTTATTAAGTTGCTTTATATAAGCTTCTGCCTCTGTTTGCGGACCCTTCCATAGAATGAAAAGGTCATCGATGTATCGATACCAACCAATGACAGATGTTAGCCATTGATTATTTTCATCGGCCCAGGCCACCTGCTTCTCCCACCAGCCCACGAACAGGTTCGCGTAACTGGGGGGGAAGCAGGTGCCCATCGCCATCCCGGTAATCTGTCTGTAGTACTGTCGTTGGAAGAGAAAGATGTTATTGGTTAGGCAGAATTTAAAAAATTCGATCAGCATCACATTATGTTCAGTGAATTTCAAAGATCTACCTTTCAAAAAATATTTCACTGCATTAAGCCCATCATTATGAGATATACAAGTGTAAAGACTGGTCACGTCTAACACAATCATAAGCATGTCTGATTCCCAAGCAATGTTCGAAATTATGCGAATAAAGTCCGTTGTATCCCGAATGTAAGAAGGCAACATTTTAACGAAATCAATCAAGAAAAAGTCTAGATACTGGGACATTCCTTCTGTCAGACTGCCTTTGGATGAAATAATTGGTCTGCCCGGTGGTAAGACAGAGTTCTTGTGAACTTTGGGCAGATGGTAGAATGTCGGAGTTACTGGATGTTGACAGTTCAAGAATTTAAATTCATTCATATCTATCATTCCGTTGTTCAGCCATTTGTTAATCATCTCATGATATTCAAAGATACTTCTATTGTATTCCTCTTTTGACATTTTGCTGTAACAAGATACATCTGACAGTTGTCTAAGAGCTTCTGCGCAGTAATCGTCCCGTGTTAACAATACAATATTACCTCCTTTGTCGGAGGGTTTACATATTATGTTGGGATCAGACTGTATTTGTTTGAGGGCTTGTCGTTGTGCATTTGAAAGGTTTACTTTGGCCCCTTTGAATTTCTTAGATTTTGTTGTTCTCATTTGCAGCAAGTCTTGTTTGACAGCTTCTTCGAACGCGTCAATGGTATCAAATGGTGTATTAGGTATAAATGTTGATTTTGGTTTGAAATGTGTTTTTAATGTTCTTTGTACAATACCAAAGCTTTCTGCATTGGTAATTGAGTTTTCTTCTTCTCCTTGATTATTGCCAGTGTCTTGACTTGACAATATTTGCAGCATTTCTAGATCTTCACCAGTAAGAATATCAGTGGCTTCACTCGATCTCACCTCCATTGATCTGTTGCCAACCTGCTCTTGTGCATTTTTCAATTTGAAGTATTTAAAAAGTCTCAATTTGCGTGTAAAGAAGTACAAATCAATTCTCGTTTGAGTGAATTCAAAGCTCTGGGTTGGACAAAAAGTCAAACCTTTTTTGAGTAATGTCTCTTCCATATTTGTTAGTTTGCGTGGTGTTAAATTGACAATGGTCAAATCTTCAAGTAGGTTTATCTCCGTGTTCCTCTCTTGCTGCGTGTGTATGAAGCCACGACTTGATTTCCCTCTGCAGAATCCCCCTCTTCGCGTCTTTCTTGTCTTCTTTCTGGGGGCTTGCCCCTGCCCCCTCTCTGCCATGTTTGCCGCATAAGCTGGAATTCCTCGCGAAAATGGGATGGCATTGCCTGCGATCCACTTGACGCAGTCCTTTCATCTCCCGACTGCTCATTGTCCGTCGTTACATCCGATTCTGAGGTTTCTCTTTGTTCGTTCCGCTCGACAGTCTTTTTATAGGCGCTCGATTTCAGTGCTCTTCGCGGTGCATCAAACCTTCGTGCGAAGGTCAAGACTCTCCCCTGTTCATAGTCTCGGGCATCTCTGTTGAATTTTGTTTGTTTACGCTGCCGGATCTTATCTTCATAGGCAATTAGCCGTTTTTTCATCATTTCCCTCAGTTCATCTTTCGATTTTGTGTCCGAATCTTGGGAGATTAGTACTTCTAATTCCTCGATTTCTTTCTGGCACTTTTCTCGATCACTCCATGCAAATTTGATCAGGATTTTCAACATGCCTACTGATACATCCGCGGTGTAAGCAGCCCATTCATCGAGTAACAACGGATCCGGGTTTTCGTACGCGGGAATGGTGTAAATACGCAGTCCACGTGGGATGCGTTGCACCTCAATGTAGTTTTGAAGTTAAGTAGCCTCCCACCATTTTCGAATTTCACGTTCGAACAATCGTTCGAGTTTGACAAAATGTGATTTAAGTGTACCTTGTGTGTTACTTCCTGTGCTGCTAGCGGCACCTTGCTGACGATTATTTTTCTTAAAGATATCAGCCGCCGCCTCCCGGCGTGCTTCATCGGAGTACATCACTTCTTAAACGTATTGTGCCTTTGCATCAATGTTTAAAAAGATATATATGTGCCAATCACCCTTATATATATATACACACACACACACACACGGACACATACATATATATACATAGATTTTATCTCTACATATATTTATATATATGTATCTATATACATATATCTATACATATATATGTATATAGATACATATATATATCATTCACTCTTTAGACTTATGTATATATATGTATCTATATACACATACATATGTATATAGATACATATATATACATATATCATCTACAGAGAGAAAGAGACTCTCTCTCTCTCTATATATAAAGATCTCTCTCTTTCTCTAATTTTTTTTATAGCTATGGCTTCCCTAGGGGCCGATTGTGGCCCCCACGGAAAGCACATAGCTATAATAAAAAAATTGCCCCCACAGGGGGTCAGCCACTGAGCAGGAGGACCGACCCCCTGCCAATATTGCCACCATTGCACATTTTTTATATATTTTTAGCATGTTTGGGGGGCGATCGTGCCCCCCAAGGAAAGCCAACATGTTTAAAAAAAAAATATGCCCCCACAGGGGGTCGGCCACTGAGCAGGAGGACCGACCCCCTGCCAATATCGCCGCCATTTCTTTTTTTTTTTTTTTTTTTTTTCATTTTTGGGGGGCGATCGCACCCCCCAAGGAAAGCCAACATTCAACAATAACAAAATATGCCCCCGTGGGGGCCGACCCATTACCACGAGGGCCGACCCCCCCAAAGACATCCCTGGTGTCTAGTGGGGTTTCCTGGCCGTAGATCGCAGCGCTGCCGCGATCCACGGCCAGGAAACCCTTTCAGGAAGGCCTCGTTTGAAAGGGGAGACTCTTCCCTTTCAAACGAGGCCTCCCTGAAAGCTGGGGAGGCTGTTTTCGGCTGGATTTCCTCATCGGAGTCGAGCGCAGCCTTACCTGCTGCTGTCCTCGGCTCCGGTGGGGAAATCAGTGACGTCAGAGTGCCTCGCGGCGCGCTGACGTCACAGATGGGCGGGAGAGGGGGCGGGTGGAGATGCGGAAAGCCTTCCACGTCTCCCCCAGGGGGAATTTTTAAAAAAACAATCTCCGGTGCAATGCACCGGAGGTTTAAAGGGGGCCCTCCCTGGTGACGGCCAATGGACGTGCGCCGCACCAGGGAGGTAGTGCTTGCGTCGGCCATTGGTCGACGCAAGCACCAAAGGGGTTAAAACATTTACCTGTCCTTCTGGTAAGCCATGCAGCTTGCTGTACAGGGACAGGACCTCATCACCCAGCATCTCCACCTCCTCTGGAGAAGTTTGGGGCCCTGTCTCCTGCTTGGCCTGACATTGTGGCTCCCAGTAGGTACAAAACAGAAGCAAAAGTTGAGGAGGTGTTCTTGGTGGCACTGTAAGGAGGCAAGTAAGCTTTTTTTAAATGCTGCATACATCTACACGACGTGCGAGATCGTCAATGGAAATGGACACATCCATTGGCTATTGTACGTTGCTTTCACACATGTTAGCCTATGGCTTTGTCCGTTGTAGAGTTTCACACCCACTACCCGGTCAACTTCCGCCATTTCCATCTAATTGCAAATGTCCTGACGGCGAGGTCAGGCTTTCCCCATTTTAGATTGTTAAATGATGTGTTTGTGAATGTTAAGTGTGTTACCAGCACTCAAAATGGTAGGTAGTTTGTTTACATGTACAACATGCTAATGTTATGGATTTGTTATCCAAAAAAAGTATTATTTATTGCATTACTGTGGTTAAATGTGATAGTTGCACAGTTTTGTTTACACTTCCAATGACGCAATTTTTTATACAAATATTTTCTTTTTAAATAACATGTACATAATACATTTAAAATGTATTATTTACACATTTATTAAAAAATACACGTCAAAAAAGTAATTTTTAAAAAAACACCAAAAATAATGTTTATAAAATAATGTTAAAAATAATTTATTGAAAAATGAATAAAATGCGTGTTGCGTGTCTTATTTGAAAAATATGTTTGCATAATGTATAAAAAAAAGTGCTTTTAAATGCAAACATATGAACCCAGGGAGAGGGAGAAGACGACATCCTCAAGTTATTAGACCATTTCTAGTCCTTGCCACCATGGTAGAATGGGATATAATAAAAAAATCTGATTAAATAGGCAAACTATTATTGATTTATGTCATCAGCTGGAGCTAGCTATTTTGCCTCACAATAGGAATCCCACAGCAATAACACCAATAGTGAAATTAATGGCAGTATTCCATTTTGTGGCCACATGATCGTTCCAATACACTGTTGCATTATCTGGTTGAATGTAACAACCAACTTTCAGTGGTGTGCTACAAGACGTTCTTTCTTCAATGTTGAGACATATCAACAGCTCCATACAGTTTCCACGAAATGGGGATTTTGCCAATGTGAAGGGAGATTTTTATGCTGGTGGTGGAGGTCTTGCCATCCTCTTCTGCTGGTCCGGATGAATGGCCCCCTGAGGGGATTGGTGGATTCACAGTTGCAGGGACTGATGTGGGTGCAGGTGTATCCTCTTGTTGTAGGGCCTCCCTTTCTGTTGCTGAGGCAGATGTAGCAGGCCCATATGTTGTTGGACCACAGACAGGGCAAGATGTTGCTGGAAAAGCCTTCCACAGATGGGTAAAACAATCATGCAGCACCCTAGTCAGGGAGCACAAATTTGAGTTGAAATTTTCCATCTGAACATTTTGCTCTCTCTGCAACTGCTTCATCTCCCGGAGCTCTGTAAGGACCTGGTCCATCATGTCTTGGGACTGATTGAGGGAACCCAAAACTTGGCCAATGGTGGCCTGGGTGACAATTCACCCATTGGCCTCCCTTTGGGGCCCACAGGTCCCCTCCCTACCCCCGCTACTCTGAGCCTATAACCCAGTGTGGCCCATCCCACTGGTTCCTGACTGAAGTGGAGGTGGTGTTGGATCAACAGCAGCCAAGACTGAGGGACAGAAGATTAGTATGATGTTCCTTCGGACACAGGAAGTGGAGATATCCAGAGATTGAGGTGTGGATGTCCCTGTTCTCTGGGTATAGGACCTATAATAAATTACAAAACATTAGGATTTTAAAAATCTGGATTATACATCAAATGAGTTTAAAGGAAAACATTGAAGCAACCTATAAGGAAAAAGTAAATTAATATTATTATTGTACCTTTCAGTGGTATTATAATGAAGTACAAATACAGTTTAAATGACACATGTCTACTTAAAAAAAACATGTAAAGTGATGTCCTGAAATAAAAATAAAAATGCACATAAAATATACCAAAGATTCAACACAACACAGTAGAGAGGAGAAATGTGACAGAAACCATTCTAAGGCCTATCAGGCTAAAATTCTGACATTTGAACTACTTGGAAGGAAAAATAGCATTTGTCATCATATAAACATTGCGAAGTACATTTATTAACAAAAAATGTATATTCAGCATGCAACATAACATACATTAAAAGTTTTAAGTCAACATACTTTGATTTTTTGAAACAAATAACATCAAATCAATAAAATAACAAGAAAGTGGCAACATACAAAATTAAACAAAAAATAACATTTTTAAAACATAGCATAAAATAGAGAGTGATAAATACATAACACTTTAACACATGTGAAATTTGGACATTTTCCGATGGAGAACATGGCGGCCGCTAGTTGAGCAGCCGCTTGCTCCCCGGAGGCACTTGCGTCCCGCGCTTGATGAGGCGAAGCTGAGACCCGTCTTACCCGTGTCGGAGCCGTTTTAAATGTGCTGGATAATTTGCTCTCTTCTCCTTTTGGCTCTGCTGCGTTTTTCCTCTTTGCGGGGCATGTGTTGTGGAGCCTCGGCGCTCGCGGTTTCTCTTCACTCGTCTCGGTGGGTGGCGGCCGCCCAAGAGCTGAGGAGGGGCCGCAGAGCAGCGGCTCGCGGGCTCCTCCGTGTCAGCATAGGCAGCGGCAGCACCAGTCGAGTTTCCGTCACCCTGGAGCAGGCTGCTACTGGAGGGGAGATCAACGAGGAGCTGAATCCAGGCTGTGGCGTTCCTTTGCGGTCTCCCTCGCACTTGCAGCAGCAGGAGCAGGTACAGGGGGTCCAGGTGAAACGGGCGAGTCCATTGCCTCAGGAGATACCAGGCACAGCGCTTCCAATCAAGGGATCAAGGAAAGGCAAGAGGCGCGGAGGGGCTACTCAGGGGCCAGTAAAATTAAAATTAGATGGTAAAAGTACTAAACAGCCCCCTGAGGAGAAATCTGGCATAGGTAGCAGTGGGAAGAGTCAGGGAAAAGGTAGTGTCACCAGTGTGGACACAGACGGTAGCTGCTCTTCCTTTCAGCGGTGTGAGGTCAAAGGTAGGAGCATTAAGGCAGGGAGGGCTCAAAGTAATCCCCTGGATTTTAAAGTCAGGATCACCCCCTCATTAAGGTAATATTTTAAAGTACAACCACCGGTACTAGACATTGTGAAGCAGGGTGAGGCCCTCAGAAGGGGGTCAGTAGGTCTGCCTGTATCAAGTTCCATCTTGGAGGGGATGGAGGCTTCCGGTGGCCCCCTGCCTATAGTATCAACTTCAACTTTAACTACTGAAAGTAGTTTACTAGGGGCCCCGAATAAAGGAAAGGTAATTGAAGGGCAGAAGGTCTTGGCATCTCTAGGGGCGGAAGTTAGGTGTGATGCTGAGGTGGATAAAGGCTCCAAGGGTCATGAAACAAGGGGGTCTTCAGTAGCTTCTCTGGAGGCTCTTTTTTCCACCCTCTCGGAGGACATCAAAAAGGGGTTCTGAGTATCTGAAGCCAATCAAGGCGAGATTAGGAACTTTTGCGATACATTGGAGAAGAAAATTGACCTCCTAAATAGTAGAACAGATACTTTGGAGACCACAGTGGGAGAATTGAAGGGTGACCTTGGAGCAGCAAAAGCTGACATTCTGACTCTCAAGAGGGAGGAGGTGGGCCTTCGAGATAAGCTTGAGATGTTGGAGAACAACTCCCGAAGAAGCAATCTGCGTATTTTGAATGTCCCGGAGGGAAGGGAGGGGACGACCTCAAGTCCTATATGATCTCAATCTTAAAAGAATCACTGCAGATTGAGGAGTCAGAAGAAGATCTGAGGAAGGACATCCAGAGGGTTCACAGAGACCCTTTTAGAAGGAACCCCAACAGAACAAAGCACAGGAAAATTCTCATGAACTTTCACACCTACTCCTTGAAAGAAAAGATCCTCAATATGGCCTTAAAGGGGAAATCATTGAAGGCCAGAGACTTTTCATTTGAAATACGCTCAGATCTGGCCCGAGCCACCCTTGACAGGCAATGGGAGTTGAGCAGGAAGTTGGACGACTTCAAAAAGCTTGGCGCTGTGGCTCAACTTAAATTCCCAGCAACTCTGAAAATCATGCATAATAATAAAATGCATAATGTCAGATCGGTACAAGAGGCAGATGAGTTACTAGAAAGTCTGGGGAAAGGCGAAATATAGCAGGCAGGCCTATCCCTGGTGGTTGGGCGCTCATCCATGGTATCCACTTATATGAACAACATGGCAGATTTCGCTAGTAGGACTTCTAAATATACACTCTTATCCTTTTTGGTCTCTAAAATAGCACTAGAGAGGTAATTACAAAGACACCACACAGGGACCTACATGGGGATACTTATTTAGGGGAAGTTAAGGGTCGGGTTCTAGCTTCTCCTCTACTTCATTTTCTATTTTTTCTTGATTACAAAGGGACTGGGCGGGCGGCCCTGGGTGCAGCAACTGGACTCTATCTGTCCAGGTAAATGGGGGCGGGGTTCTCCTGGGAGGGGTTCGCTGGGGGGGTGGGGTTGGGTGCACGGGGTGGGGAGCATAGGGGTAAAAAACAAAAAAAAATCCTCATTCACCTTAATGTTTGTTCGGACCGCCCTAGTTGTGTTGCGATTGGTCTGGTGTTGGCTCTTTCTGCGACCTGGTCGACTCCTAAATCTCATGTTTAAACCCCCATGAAAACGATTCAGTTTTTGTCCTGGAATGTTAATGGCCTGCGCGTGAAAACCAGAAGGGTAAAAATCCTGCAATATATAAAAGACTCTCCCGCGCAGGTCATTTTCCTTCAGGAAACCCATCTTTTGAAGGAAGAGATATCTGAGGTATTTAAAAATCAAAAATGGGTGGATTATTTGATCTGCTCCAATCAGAGTGCCAACATAAGGGGTGTTGCTATATTAATTAAAAAACAAGCAAAAGCACGCATTTTAGATTCTCTGGTTGACCCATGTGGCAGGTGGGTCATTGTGAAGGTGATTATCTCGGGTTCTCCGCTTACCTTGGTGGGCTACTATGGCCCAAACCAAGATGGCCCCTCTTTTCTTAAAACTATTTTTTCGAATCTCCTGGATTACCCAGACCCAGTGATCATGGCTGGGGATTTTAACATAGTCCTGAACCCGAAATTGGATAAGTCGGCAAGTAGTAGAGCTAAGGTGCCTTCTAGATCCCGGATGTACCTCCAATCCATGATGGCACAGACTGGACTTTGAGACATTTGGAGAGACAGATCGGGTTTTCAGCTAGGAGTCTCATACTATAATAGTAAGTATGGCCACAAGTCGAGAATCGACTACATCTTGGTTAGTCATAGCCTGAGGGGTAAGATTAAGGACATCGGCTATTTAACTCCCCATCTGTCCGATCATTCAGGGGTATGGATAGATATTGTCCTGGCAGATGGTCAGCATCCTAGTGTCTGGACGTTCGATCAAACTCTACTTCTCGATGGTGAGGAGATGAAATATTTATCTCAGGAGACGGAGGGCTTCTTGGGCGTTAACGTCGGCTCGGCTGCAACTTCGGTGGTCTGGGACTCCCTAAAGGCCTTCTTAAGGGGCATGATCACGAGTAGGGTCTGTTTTAGGAACAGACAATATAGAGAAGAGGTGGCTCGCAAGGAGGCAGAGTTGAAGGTAGTAGAGTTGGGCCTGAACAAGGGGACTGACTCTGAGAAACTGCAGGAACATTTGGTCAAATTAAGAAGATTAAAAGATCTGTTAGACACCATCCCCTAGACTAGGGTTGCACACAGATGGGAGGTGAGTAGGCTTGCCCATTTTGAGTATGGAGAAGGCGGAGGCAAGCTCCTGGCGTGGAAGGCTAAGTCTGACAGGTTGCGTAATCTGATCAAACAAATTGACAACATGGATGGGGCTACTGCTCTGTCCACAGACGAAGAGATAGGGGGTGCCTTTTTCGATTTTTTCCAGGATCTGTACCAAGAAGATAGTGCGGTAGACAAAACCGTGGCCATGGAGTGGCTGCATGGGAGCACGCTTACCCCCCTGAATTTAACTCAGCAGGAAGATCTAGAGAGGGACATCTCTCAGGAAGAGGTGAGAAAGGCCATTCTTGCCTGTAAAAATGGGAAAGCTGCTGGACCAGATGGGCTGCCAATAGAACTCTATAGATCTTTGTGAGAGGTGGTAATTCCCATCTTGGCACAGCTCTTTAATGAGATCCTATCTGAAGGTGTGAGGCTCCCAGGCTCATGGGGAGAGGCTACCATCACTTTGATCCTGAAACCGGGGAAGAACCCAGCCTGTTGTGGGTATTATAGGCCCATCTCGCTGCTGAACGCAGATTATAAAATCTTTGCCACGATTCTGGCGGGCAGGTTGGGCTCGGTCGCGGTTGATATGCTTCACACTGATCAAAAAGGTTTTGTTAAAGGTAGGAACTTATCTGACCTTACCTATGATCTTATTGGTGCAATAGACCTGGCCACAACTTATTCGCTCCCCCTTGCGGCAATAACATTAGATGCTACCAAGGCCTTTGATAGGGTCAATTGGGTGTATCTATCTGCAGTTATGGAGAAATTTAATCTGGGGGAGAAGTTTTGCCGTGCTATCCAGCTGATTTACCAAGATCCGTCAGCTAGACTTCTGGTTAATTGTAACCTGACCAGACCTTTTCAGATCACTAGGGGTACAAGGCAGGGTTGCCCTCTTTCTCCCCTCCTCTTTGACCTGTATATTGAGCCTTTTGCTCAGCGGTTAAGAGAGGAGGCCAGCATTTTACCATTTAAGCATGGGGTTTGGGAGAGAAAGGTGGCCCTGTACGCTGATGATATTTTGGTCCTCTCCGCGGACCTCGCTAGGACCTTCCCTGCTGTTATAAGGTTGGCACGAGATTTCGGGCAGGTATCTGGTTACGAAGTGAATGCTGAGAAAACTGAGGTCATGACTTGGAATTTGGCGGAGTGTCGGAATCGGACCAATCGCGACATGAGGTATCTGGGGGTCAGAATAGTTCAAGATATTGATAAGATCTCAGTGACTAACCTGGCAAGCGTTTCAAGGGAGTGCCAAAAACTTATGAAGTCCTGGGTTCATCTCCTTTTAACCATTCTTGGGAGGGTTAACTTGGTAAAGATGGTGGTGCTCCCAAAAATCACCTTCCTCTTTAATGCCATTCCACTACACTTCGACAAACCGGCCATAGTTAAGCTCCAACAGGCTATCAACTCGTTTGTCTGGGCATATAGAGGTACCAGGATTGCCTGGAAGAAGTTGAGACGCAGGAGGGAAAAGGGAGGACTTGCACTGCCGGATTTGCAATATTACGCATGGGCCTTTCAACTATCGCATACTAGGATGCTCTTAAAAACTCCGGAGAACACAGGGGTGGGGGCCATGTTTTCCACAATGATAAAGGGGGCTGGTCTATCTCAGGAGGGTTTCTTGTTCAAATTTGGAGAACCGAAATTCTTCAAAAAGATCACGTTAAAAGTCCTGCAGGGAATGGCTAGAACATGGGCCAGTACTAAAAGGCTGACGGGTCTTAATTACTTTTCGAGCCGGGTTCCCCTGTGGGACTCTCCAGACGTACCAGACTGCCTGAAGGACAGGTTAGCTCTCCCACTTAGAGCAGCTGGGTTGAAGGTGTGGGGAGATCTGGCTCATGTGGGCATGCTTCTATCTTGGTCATCACTATATAACAGGGTGGAAGAGGGTTTGTCTAAATTCAAATACATCCAGTTGCAAAGTTGGTCCCAAAACTTGAAAAAAAAACATAGGCATAGGTAACACTCTCGAGGAGCAGCTAATTACAAGACCGGCTGGGAGGAAGGAGGTCTATTTATCTCCGTTAAGGTTGACTAAAATGTCGAAGGGGCCTCCAGTTAGTTGTAAAAAATGCAATATGGAGAGAGCCTCGGATGTACATATGTTTATAGAATGCCCGGCCATAGCAGATTTTTGGGAAAGAGTAGGAAACACCATCGTGGTTTTTCTAGGCCTCCCAATACAAATAAATCTTATCCTGATAATTTTTGGAATATCCAGTGAAATCATGGGCCCTGCTAGATCTTTCCTTTTCTATGCTATACTGCTGGCCAGGAGGGAAATATGCAAAAGATGGGTAGAAGCTGTACCCCCTTTGTATTCTGAGTGGCTGTCCTCGTTTGTGACATCTAGGATGGATCTGTGTAGAACTCAAAGTAAGAAAAAGAAAGCACTATGGGATTTCTTATTAAGATGGTCCAATGCTTAGGCTTGGGAGATCTGATAGCCCTCCCCCTTTATTTATTTATTTATTTATCAATATTGATGCATAAGAAAACTTTGGTCCTATGATTACGCCTCCTTGAAACTCTTCTGACTGTGTTGGGCATTCCCAGTTTTTTTTTCCACTCTCTGCCAACATTAGCAGTCGTCAGGGTCATCTGGACCGAATGGGAGAGTGACCACTCCCTTTACTTTGGGGCTAGTGTCATCCTAGCCTGCTGCGGTACCGGTAGGCGGGGCGCTTCCTCCTGGTCCCCATCCAACAGCCTACATCTCTCCAATATCGAGTAACGGTACGGGCGGCTCGCATTTTCAATATGGTCTGAGGTGAATGAGGATTAAAAAAAAAAAAAAAACATGTGAAATTTGGAAAGAAAAGAGAGAATGGCCAAAATAACACTGCAATAAAAGTTTCACCAAACAAAAACAAGGCATCATGGTAGTTGTGGTCATTTTAATTAAACATTAAACATTTTTTAAACACATAACATCAATTCAATAAAATAACAAGAAAGTGGCAACATACAAAATTAAACAAAAAATGACATTTTAAAACATAGCATAAAATAGAGTTTGATAAATACATAACACTTTAACACATGTGAAATTTTGAAAGAAAAGAGAGAATGGCCAAAATAACACTGCAATAAAAGTTTCACCAAACAAAAACAAGGTATCATGGTAGTTGTACTAATTTTAATTAAACATTAACAACACTTGCAAAATTGTAAATTGAACATACCTAGTAAAATGTATGCAGTGTAAATGAACAGACATTTACAATAGAAAACATAAATATGAAATATGTTATTAGGTGCATGCACCATAACATCATCTGAAATTAAATGGAGATTGAAACCTGTAATTTTAAGTACAACAAATTACATTCAAACATACAAAAAATAAAACATGAAAAAACACACATAATGATAACACATATTAACAATTAGTAAAACAAGAAAAACAACAATAATGCTACAAATTTCCTAAGAAAAAAATGAACAAAATAATTTTATATATGGGTTTATATGTTTAAAAAAGGTGCAAAACACATTAGCAGCAGCTAAATTGAAAGCAAAAACAACATGTAGGGTTAGTGACATATTCAAAAGTATTGCCAGTCTCCGCTGCGTCAGGGATTCCTGTCAAGCCTTCGGGATGTAGGATCTACAAAATCTTATCCTTCCAGGGATAAATTTCTAAGGGGGGGGGGCAGGGAGAACCACCACCAGTTCTCTGGGCCTCCAGGTGATGCTTAAAAGCCAGGTAACACACTCTCCCCAGCAGGTCATTCCACCTCTTCCTCAATTCCTCCTGAGTGCACAGGTTGTTTGCTACAGCATTCACTCTGTAAACTATTCTGACCCACATTTGCCTGTTCTGAGCTCTCGTTGTATTTTGTACTTGGGCACCAAACAATTGTGGCTCTACTCTAATAATTTCATCCACCATGGCTGACAATGCTCCCTCAGTAAAATGGAGATGTCTCCTCCCTGACATTATGAAATAATAAACGTAAATGAATTTCATAACCCACAAGATAATAAATAAAAAAAGACAAAATGAATAAGAAAAAAATCTTAGTTTACTGAAAAAGTGCTCAGGGACAATATTCTACTGCAGTGGAATGACAAAAAATCATGGTCTGAAATGGAGTGTGTTTTATAGTGTGGTATGCAGGTGAAAACAAGTAGCCAAAACACATCAGATGTGTGATGCTAGCATTCATCCAAAAGCCTCAGGAATGGTGCACTGTTGAACGCATCCCATGACGGAATCCTCCGTTGGCAATCCGCCACTAGGACAATGCCAGCAAAACTGTGAAATCTAAATAGGGTCGGCGCAATACCACCACCCTGATGGAGTAATTTCAGCCAGCAGAGGAGTCCGCCGGGTAGACAGCAGTGAGCCGCTTACTTGACGGAAAACACTCTGTCAATGTGGACAGAGGATTAGCCAGCCCGCATCTGAATAAGGCAGGTGGGAATTCGTCCATTCAACGGAGTACTTGTAAACGATGCTGCGGAGGGACGATGGGAGTCCCGCCAAGATCTAAATCAGGTCCTATGTCTTTGACCCTACATTGCAAACATTTCTCCAATATGAACAATAATACCCTGTACCCAGTGACATTTTGCCTCTTGATCCATATGACTATTTTCAGGGCCACCGGCATTATGCGGCAGGAGAGTGCCAAATTATGGTGCAAAAATGAGTAAATTATGCAGCAACAAAAGGCAAATTATGCAGCATAATGCTGTACATTTTGTAATAGTATTATTTCATTTATTTGTCATTTTTAAACTTGGTAACACTGTCTGGTTATTGGTTGCACACCATTTGTACCAATTTAATACCCAAATGTAGCAATAAGCAACAGAAGGTTGACCATTCCAGCTTTGCAAAGGGCCTTCCACCACGCAGCAACATGTGTCGCTGCATTTTTAGTAACTTTTGAACCATTTGAGCTAGAAACAACATTTTTTTTGTTAAAATCTGCAGATTCTGCGGTAGATGATGGATTATGTAGAAAATGTATAATTATGCAAAAATTGCCACCGCCGCACAATTGCCTAATTCCAGTTGCGCAGACTATACTGTATATACAGATGGTTCAGCCCAGCCCACTGTTGGAACTAAAGAGCAATATTCTGCAGCGGGTGCAGCAGTACGCAGTGTCATGAGGAATGGAGAATTCCATCCACAAAAAACATTTACACAACCTTTAGGGGATTGTACCGCTCAGCTGGCTGAACTTAAAACTTTAATTCTGGCACTAGAAAACACTGAGCCTCAATGCCCAACACTTATTGTGTTGATTCCTATTACTGTGTCTAGTCTTTTAATGAGCATTTACATTATGCTGAACCCCCCTCCGGAACCTGTGGACTCAGCCAGGAATCTTGGATTCCGGTTCAACAACGAGTTATCTTGTAAATCGCAAATCGATCAGGTTTCCTCGGCGTGTTTCGGTAAATTGCACATGATTCGCAAAATTCTCCCTTTTCTCCCTCGGGAAGCCCGCCGGACCATTGTACATGCCCTGATCACCTCACATCTGGACTTTGCTAATAGTCTGTACGCTGGGGCTCCTGCTTACCTGATCAAACGCTTACAGATCGTTCAGAACGCGGCGGCCAGGTTGATCTATAACATCCCATACCGCCACTCGATCTCTCCCCACCTGAAGAAGCTCCACTGGCTTCCAGTGACCAGGCGCATTCAGTTTAAGTCACTGGTTTTGGCTTTTCGAGCAATGCAGGGTCAGGGCCCGGCCTACCTTAGAGCTCGACTTAAGCATGCTCAGTCTAACCACTCACTCAGATCAAACCATCTTCGCCTCTTGGTGACTCCCCGTTTTCGCCGCTCCAGAATGGGTGGCAGAGCTTTCGCAGTGATCACGGCCAAAGCCTGGAACAGCCTGCCATTGTCCTTGCGGATGGCTGAATCTGAATCTATTTTCCGACGTGTCTTGAAGACCTGGCTGTTTTCCAACTCTTAGCCCTCTATGAGTACCCGCATCTACCGCCTGCCCTAGAGCCGGGACACCCCCGTTGGGGGTAGCTGTGCACTTTACAAGCTTAAAAAAAATAATAATAATAATTATTGCCACCTGAGTGGATTCAGAGAGTCTATAGGCAATGCTATCAAGCACAAATTTCTTTGGGGAAAGATGGCGCATCTTAATGAATGCTTGCCACTGGCTCATGTAATTCCTACATTGAGTCATCAACGTGTGGGAATACAAGTTGCAGGGAATTCACTGGCTGATGAAGTCGCAAAAGCAGCAGTTCAGTCTGCTGTAGTAGCTGCAATTACTCATTCACACACGAGGGTGGATGGTGACATCATGGTTGATGTCAATGCTTCATGCAGTGGCACGCCATTACTTAAAAAATTTCCAGCAAAATATTCCTCTCTACTGAGTGCCCAAAACATACCTTTTCTCGCATTCCTGGAGTGGGGATCGATTGATACTAAACCAAGAATACAGGCTAGAATTAATCACAGCTGCTCATGAGGGTTTAGCGTCTGCCCATGCAGGTGTGGTGGATACAGTTTCCTTACTACAGAAACGCTATTGGTGGCATGGTCTTTAAAAACAGAATAAGCAATATGTCCCCAGCTGCGACATTTGTCAGCAAATTAAAAGTTCCATCGCAGCTCGCCCACCGCAAACACCCCTCTTAGTTTCAAACAAACCTCTAAATTGTATGATCTGGATCACTGGGGATCTCTAAATTCATATGGTTTATTTAATTTTTTTCTATTGGCAGTTGATTGATGTTCTAGATTTCTATGAGTGTGCCACAGTGATTGGCTGACACTCGAACAGTTATAGAAGGGTTGCAAGTTTTTATTGGGACATATGCAGTAGCTGCATTCCACTCAGACCAGGACCCAGAATTTTCCTCTAAGGACTACTGGGATACCATGGGAACCCTGGGTGTTGCTGTGCATTATTCCTTTCCCTATCATCCTGAGGGAAGTTCGATAGTGGAAAGAAAACTGTAAAGCAGTCCTTAACAGCTAGAGTATTAGGTTTAAGTCGTAGTTAGGTCCATCACTTGTATGGAATCCAGAGAGCTTTAAATAATCTGCCAAGAAGATCCTGGGGCAGGCAGGCCCCCTATGAGGTCCTGTTTGGCATCTAGATGTATGTTCCAGATCTCAATAATCCTGGCACAGATAAGCTTTTTGAAATCAATGAACATTTTGCTATCTTTGAGGAACTACAAGACTAACGAGATAAGGGCACAAATTAAACTACTAAATGTTCTGCCGCTGATTAACTAAAGGCGCAACCTGCAACTTCTGGCTGGATTCCTAAAGTTGGGAATCTAGTTTGAGAGAAGATTACAGACAAGAAGGAGTTTGGCCCCTCATACAGAGCACAAGTCCCAAGGCAATGCAGGTACCAGAACTGTGATTTTGCCACCGCTTTCTGGTTGTAGAAACAAACGGTTTGCGTCAATTGAACTTGTCAAACTAAACCATGTGGTCAGTATTACACAGTAGGCTATGAAGACTCCTGGGTAGTTACCTGTCTCATCTCGTTACCATACAGGAAAAACCTCTACAAGCATTAAATAATACAGAAATTTCTACTCCCCGGCTGGGGATGTCAGATGCTGAAGTTTTACTACTTTCTGTTACTACTACAAGCACAGAAGATACACAAACTGTGATTTTACAGACTACAACTGCTACTCCTAACAACAAAGTTGTTTATTATGAACCACCTTTGGAAATGTCCACCAGTTCTCCCTTACCACGTGAGGTCCCTGTTTTTGCACAGACTGACTCTGGCTACTTTGTCGACATTGATGATTTTCCTTCAGATTTGTCACATACTTCATTGCATGGGATACGTGCAAGTCTCTTTGGGCTGAAACAGATTTATCTGTATCCACCATGGTCATATATTTGGATTTCCATTTCACTGATTTTCCTATTCATTTGGATTGGATTTATTACGGTTTTATTTTTGCTCCTAAATGGACATTATCTCCCAGAATGCTTTTCTGTTGAACTGGTAGCAGAGGAGCCGAAGCCTCATTCTTCATATAAAGTGCGGAGAGACCTGTCCCTTGTTAACATTTCTGCATTTCCTGTACCTGATGGAATTGTTTGGGGTGAGGTCCCATTTGCTGTTTTTGGTCCTACAGAAACATTACAGATTCCTTATGTATTTAAAGTATCTATGGAGGACATCATCACTGCTCATTGTATTTCTGATGACTGCGATGTTACCACGTTTAAAAGCATGATTTCTGAACTAGAATCTTATACAGAATTCAAAACTGAAAATTTGTATTTAAATTCAGCTATTTATGGTGAAATGTTTTGTTACCATCACTACCCACACCATTTTTGCACAGAGCTTGTACTCCAAGTACAGTTTCAGTTACACATAATGGGAACATTGCCCAACACCACCAGTGGGTAGTTCTAAAACATACTTGAAAAGGTTTGCATATTTTTCTGGTAACAATCTTTTGGATCCAGTTTCTTAGTATTATAGGCTTACCCCTTCCCCAGCAAATAAAAATATGCTGACCCAAACAAAATTAATTTATTCAGACTAATTTATTTCCCAGTAGCCATACAAGGCTTTGAATGTTGGAAGGAAAACATTGAGTTAAAATTGATTTGGGGAACACGACTCTGGCAAGTACAAGGCAATTATGTTTTATTTAGAGCTTGTCTAATCCCCTGACAAATGATTTTTTTAACAAGAAAGTGCACCAAACTACCTGTTTGGGTTTGGCTAAAATTAAGGATATGAACACACTTAATATTCCTTCTTTTGCATGTTTTGACAATTGGCAACACTTTGCAAATTTTACAGAAGAACGGCTCACTGACATGATACAGAATGGTATATATAACTCTTCAATTTTATGTTCAGATTGGTGGTTAGTGTGGCCAGTTGACAATAATGGTGGCCATGCTCATTTTTTAAACAGCACGATGGGGTTTAAAGTAAGCAGGCCAGGCGCCCGATATGTGCAGACACAACATTCAGGAATGGTTACTACCTATAGTTTAGGAATGTCAGCAATGGTTACAACATTCCACTTTATCTGCAGTTACGTAACATCTGCCTCTCCTCTCAGATGACATGGACTTACAAGATTTCTTGCTGGGTCCTAGGTTCTATATACTTCATATATACAATTTACAATGAACTTTGGAAAGTTTCTCAGCAGGAAGCTGCTGAACTCATGAGAGAACTTGACAGGGCAAACTTGGAATAGGCATTGGCTGTTGTGGACAATGGCATGAATACATTATGAGTTTGTATTTATTCTTTGAACAATAGTGCATCATCTGCATTTGTAATAGTACAGAATGACATGTCTCTCAAAAGTCAGCTGAGATTGATCATGCAATTGAGTTGGACCTTGCAGGTTTTAATCAAAATTAAACAGTGTGCCCTGGAGATATCTGATGCAAACAGAGATGGTTTTGCCTTATAATTTAACACACACACAAAGACTAATGGCAAAAAAGATGCAACTTAAACAATGTTAAACACAGAACATTTAGAAAAATTGCCATTTAGAGTAGCAGAAATGCCATCAGCTGTACAGTTGATCCATGGGTATATCTTATTGCCCATATAAACGTTTCATTTTACATCTTGTTTGAAACACTTTCAAGTAGGCAGTTATGAAGCTTTAGGGGAGAGGTTTTTTTACACAAGACCTGGTTTCTCCCTTTTGATTACAGGTGCCTGAGTGGAGAAACAGAAGTATATCCAAGCAGAAATAAATGTGAAACTTCATTCAACCATTCATTAATTTGCAAAGAGGTGATGCTCCATGGGGCATGTAATGCATCCATGGCCAATTTAGTGTGTTATCGGAAAGGAGTTCTAGCTGCCTTGATTCGACCAGTGGTCCAGTTGCTTTCAAATGGAAGTTATTTGTTCCTGAATGACCAAGGTTATTGAATGAAACCGGTAGCACCATATGTGGTGATGGGTTCCAAGGTTGTGACCTGTTGTAATAACGTGTTATTTACACCCACACACACAACCAGGGATTTTACCTTGTGGTCTACAATTCCTATTTTTAACATTAAATTTGATGAGTAAAACTGACTGAAAGCCAGTTCGGTCTGGACTTTTCCCATGAGGGACAGGGTCAAGACTGATTTGCATATGGCTGGGTCCAAACTGGGGTGGCATGGTGGGCAAAAGAACGATGGATTTAACCCAGATCTATTGACTGGGGGAGATTGTTTGATTTGTTCTGCATTCCGTCCATCATCTGTGTGTCTTTTGCTTTCTCGCCCTAAGTGCACAGGTATGCCCAGACGTGGGTCCCGGGCTCACTGTGCCACTGGATTTAAGCTAGCCTGGCTGATGAGGGGTGATGCCCCAAAACCGGTCCCAGGATGCTTGTTTCCGGTCCAGGGAGGACCTGGCTTGGCAGTTTGGTCTGGACTGTTCCCATGAGGCACAGGGTCAAGACTGATTTGCATATGGCTGGGTCCAAACTGGGGTGGCATGGTGAGCAAAACAATGATGGATTTAACTCAGATCTATTGACTGAGGGAGAATGTTTGATTTGCTCTGCATTCCGTCCAACATCTGTGTGTCTTTTTCTTTCTCGCCCTAAGTGCGCTGGTATACCCAGACGTGGGTCCCAGGCTCACTGTGCCACTGGATTCAAGCTAGCCTGGCTGATGAGGGGTGATGCCCCAAAACCGGTCCCAGGATGCTTGTTTCCGGTCCAGGGAGGACCTGGCTTGGCAGTTCGGTCTGGATTATTCCCATGAGGCACAGGGTCAAGACTGATTTGCATATGCTGAGTCCAAACTGGGTGGCATGGTGAACAAAAGAACAATGGATTTAATCCAGATCTATTGACTGGGGGAGAATGTTTGATTTGCTCTGCATTCTGTCCATCATCTGTGTGTCTTTTGCTTTCTCACCCTAAGTGCGCCGGGTATGCCCAGACATGGGTCCCGGGCTCACTGTGCCACTGGATTCAAGCTAGCCTGGCTGGTGAGGGGTGATGCCCCAAAACCAGTCCCAGGATGCTTGTTTCCGGTCCAGGGAGGACCTGGCTTGGCAGTTCGGTCTGGATTATTCCCATGAGGCACAGGGTCAAGACTGATTTGCATATGCTGGGTCCAAACTGGGGTGGCATGGTGAGCAAAACAATGATGGATTTAACCCAGATCTATTGACTGGGGGAGAATGTTTGATTTGCTCTGCATTCTGTCCATCATCTGTGTGTCTTTTGCTTTCTCACCCTAAGTGCGCCGGGTATGCCCAGACATGGGTCCCGGGCTCACTGTGCCACTGGATTCAAGCTAGCCTGGCTGGTGAGGGGTGATGCCCCAAAACCGGTCCGAGGATGCTTGTTTCCGGTCTAGGGAGGACCTGGCTTGGCAGTTCGGTCTGGACTGTTCCCATGAGGCACAGGGTCAAGACTGATTTGCATATGGCTGGGTCCAAACTGGGGTGGCATGGTGAGCAAAAGAACGATGGATTTAACCCAGATCTATTGACTGGGGGAGAATGTTTGAGTTGCTCTGCATTCCGTCCATCATCTGTGTGTCTTCTTTTGCTTTCTCGCCCTAAGTGCACCGGGTATGCCCAGATGTGGGTCCAGGACTCACTGTGCCACGGGATTCAAGCTAGCCTGGCTGATGAGGGGTGATGCCCCAAAACTGGGCCTAGGATGCTTGTTTCCAGTCCAGGGAGGACCTGGCTTGGCAGTTCAGTCTGGACTGTTCCCATGAGGCACAGGGTCAAGACTGATTTGCATAAGGCTGGGTCCAAACTGGGGTGGCATGGTGAGCAAAAGAACGTTGGATTTAACCCAGATCTCTTGACTGGGGGAGAATGTTTGAGTTGCTCTGCATTTGTCCATCATCTGTGTGTCTTCTTTTGCTTTCTCGCCCTAAGTGCGCCGGGTATGCCCAGACGTGGGTCCTGGGCTCACTGTGCCACTGGATTCAAGCTAGCCTGGCTGATGAGGGGTGATGCCCCGGAACCGGTCCCAGGATGCTTGTTTCCAGTCCACGGAGGACCTGGCTTGGCAGTTCGGTCTGGACTATTCCCATGAGGCACAGGGTCAAGACTGATTTGCATATGGCCAGGTCTAAACTGGGGTGGCTTGTGGAGCAAAAGAACAATGGATTTAACCCAGATCTATTGACTGGAGGAGAATGTTTGATTTGCTCTGCATTCCGTCCATCATCTGTGTGTCTTTTGAGTTCGCAGTTACACGCAGAAGAATGAAGACGTGTATTAGTTTTCTTTGTGCATTCATTTCCAAGAAGCTGTTGAGAAAGCACTTAAATTGTTACTTAAGCATGATATTATTGAGTGTTCCTCTGGTCCAAAGCCATGGGTTTCTCCCATAGAAGTAGTGCCCAAAACGAACAGTGAAGGAGCTGTACGCATATTCATTGACATGCCTCAAGCTAACAAGGCAATTGAACGAGAATGACATCCAGGTCCACACATTGCTGACATGATAACTGAATGGTGCAAAGGTCTGCTCTCGTCATGATTTAAATAAAGGTTATCATTAGTTGAAACTTGAAGAAGAGTGCAGGTACATTACAACCTTCTTTACACATGTTGGTCTGTTTCAACACAAAAGACTAAGGGAGTGATTCTGGTCTTGGGGGTTCGCGAACCTCTGTCGCTGTGTGGCGGTCCAACTGCCCACTTCCCTGGCGGTTTGACCACCGTATCACGAAGGGAAGGTGCAGAGAGCCATGCGACCGCTGTCTCCTCCGACATTTGTGCCACAGGCGCTGCCACAGGAGAGGTGGAAGGGGCGAATGGTGGCAGTGCCGAAATTGTTTCCGCTAGCCAGATCATGACTTGCCTTACTGCTGACATTTCCCTGGCGGGGACACTGCCATGTGCGAGTCGAAGGTAAGGCAAGTAAAATGTCCAAATGTTGACCATGAGGGCATATGTGGCCTCAGGTTATATCACTGGTGGATATTTGAAGCGCTCTATTGCAGTCAGGTCAGACAGCGCCATGCCTACAAGCTGCTTTTTCATTGTGGGAATCACACCCCGACTGGCTGGGAGCACAGTCCGGGTGTGTCTAGCAGTGCGATGTGTGGGTTGCATTGGAATCCGGCTCGGTCCTCCGTTGTGCAACTGCCAGCCCCGCTGTAATGTCATAATATGGCGGGCGGGGAAGCTGGCTGCTCAGCGGAGTACCCCGTACCGCTGCTGTGGCAGGCTGGAGGTAACACTGCCAAGATTGTAATCATCCCCTAAGTTTTGGTGTGTCATATGCTGCAGAACTTTTTTGAGACGTCATTTAACATCCTGAATGTGTTCAATTACAGTGATGACAAATTGTTTTTTGGAGCTATACAAAAAGAACACAATAAAGCTCTTGCACTAGTATGTAGTTTACTTGCTGAAAGCAGGTTTGACTTTGAATGCAGACAAGTGTGAATTCCCTAAGACAAAGCTAAAATTCTTTGGCCATATATTTTCTGATGGGGGTATGACACCAGATCCTGCTAAAGTACAAGCGCTGTCAAATGCTGATCGCCCACAAGATGTTTCCAAGGTGCGTTAATTTCTTGGCATGGCCAATTACTGTTCCAGATACATACAAGACTTTGCCACTGTAAGTGCTCTGTTGAGAGACTTGACGAAAAATTATGTTTCATTCGATTGGTCATATGAATGTGAGAAAAGTTTCAAGAAATTTTAACAAGCCCTTGAGAATGCTACTGAAATGGCATATATTTTAATTCGAAGTTTCATACAGAGGTTATGTTGATGCAAGCTCAGTTGGGTTAGGAGCTATCCTTGCATAGAACAGTGCATACCCGAATGCTTGAAAGCATATTGTGGCATATGCAAGGAGAAGTTTGTCCCAAACAGAACATGCGTAACCTGAAAAAGAAAATTTTGCTGTGATATGGGCTTGTGAACATTTCCATGTATTCCTGTACATAAATCCTTTTACGATGGTAACTGATCATTAAGCTTTACTGACAATATTTGGAAATCCAAAGGCCAAAATGCCTCCTCGCACTGAACAATGGGGCCTACGGTTAAAAGAGTATGATTATACCATGGCACATTGTCCTGGGAAGAATCAAAACCATCCTGATCCTTTTTCCAGAGTACCTATACAAGGTCATGGTATTCCATCTAAGACGGCTGAGGCCTATATCAACTTAATTGTAAATTCCAACACAACAGCTGCCATTTCGTTTGCACAGATTATCACTGCCACAAGCCACGATAGTGACATGTTAAAGCTGAAAGATATAATTAAACTTCAGTCATGGAACAAACACACTTGACCGCTCACCAGTGATGGTGAATATCAAAAGTACAAAAATGTCAAGGATGAACTGTCCATAGCTCAGGAAGGAGTTATATTATGAGGGTTGAGAATCCTGATTCTGAAGAGCCTGAGAAAGAAAATAATTGAGGTAGCCAATGAAGGACATTGTGGAATTGTTGCCACAAAACGAGCTCTACGAGACCGAGTTTGGTTTCCTAACCTTGATGACAGCGCTGAAAAGGAATTAAAGGCTTGTCATTCATGAAACTGTCTTTCTACGAAAACTATTCACCACACCTTGAACATGTCAGAACTCCCAAAGCATGGGAGAGAATAGCCATTTACTTTTTTGGTCCACTTGACAATAAACATCATCTATTTATTTATTTTTATTTATTTTGAAGGTTTCATATAGCGCGAACAAGACCCTTGTGGGTATCATAGCGCTTTACACATGTTTAAGAACAGACGCATATACAATCAATATAATAATAGTCGAGAGAAGTACATAATATGGCAGAGCCCCGAAGAGGGCAGGAGCACCTCCATGATAAGACAAATGGGCCAAAACAGTAATATAACAAGCAAGCCTTAATCATGAGCAATGATCACCAGTCCAGGTAAGCTCAGCGAGAAGAGTTCCAAGGAACTAGGGCAGAAATTTGTTCATGAGTAGTAGTTTAACTTCTTTCTTGAAAGATGATGTTGAGGGATTCCGTCTGTTTTCAGGGGGGAGGGAGTTCCAAATTCTCGGGGCGATGCCAGAGAAGGGTCTCTTGTAGGTTTTCTTTTTAGAGAATCTCTGAGGTTTCAGCAGTAAAGTATCTATTGGTGATTATGGATGAATACTCACGATTTCCACTAATTGAAGATCTTTCTTCTACAACTCAAGAACTAGTCATTGAAAGACTAGATGGCATCTTTGCAACATGGGGTCCTCCAGCCATAGTGAAGTCTGACAATGTCCCACCTTTCAACAGTCGAGATTTCAGACATTTCTTAGGGCATTTGAAAATAAAGTATCAAAAGAGCACACCTCAATGGTCACAAGCTGACAGACTTGTTGAGCATTTTATGAGTACGCTAAAGAAAGCAGTGCAGGGTGCCACCCTTGAGAAACTCAATTTGAAAACTGTATTGAATTCTATCTTGAGAGCTTATCGTTCAACACCCTAATCAACCACAGGTGAAACTCCTGCAACTTTGATGTTCGGGAGAGCAATGAATACACGTTGCCTCAATGGACCAATCAGAGAAAGACCAATGAGATGGCAACTCATTAGATGGACCTGGTTAAAAACAAAAGATGAAAGTGTACGCTGACAAAAGACAACATGCAAAGAACATTGTTTTTAAGAGAGGAGATCCAACAAATGCAGAAAAGAAAATCTGACACTCCTTTTGATGTAAAACCTTTCCGAATGCTGTCTACTAGGGGACATATGGTGACTGCCCAGCGCCCTGGGAAGTCTATTACCCGAGACGCTTCTCATTTAAGGCACTTGACCAATTGTTCATCAGATCTAATAGTTGAAAGAGAGACTGGGTCTGAAACATCAGCAACTGCTGTTGCTTCTATAGTTGGGATGGATCCTGCCCATCGGTGACAACACCTCCCAGTTTCCCAGAACAAGATCAAGTTGAACAATTAAAGCACAAAGAAAATTGATTGAAGAGATTTGTATGTATATGACTAACTATATAAATATTTGGCAAAAAAAATTACATTTTTTATTTAACAGAGAGGGGGATATAATGTCTTGCAAATTAGAAATGATAGAACCCTTCTGCTCCAGATGGACTCCGTAAAACTGGACATAAGTGTTATAACCGAATGCACTGAAAGCTGGTTTAGAATGTTGAGTTCATCGTTACAAGCGGAAGAATAAAGATGTGTAATACTAAGCTTTGTTTATGGCGTAGTCCTTTGCGGGCACCCAGGCTGGGGAGGATGCTACACTGGTTACAGTGCTTTATTTCATCCTCATAATAATTGCAGGTCATGCTTTCCATACAAGAATACGATGGTTTCAATAAATGTTTGAAAAGCTGTTTTGTATCTTTCTTGTGTTTACCTTGGGCATGCGAAAGTGAACAACGAAAGGGTAGATCTGTTTCCATGATTTCCTTGAGAAATTAGAGTGGTCATGTTTGGAGGTTGCAGACACCATCTGGTAACTTGGTAAGAATAGCGGTTCAGATTGGGCCCTGTGAGCTAGCTAGGAATAGGGCCAACATACTCTGATGACATGTATGGACTCAGTCCCCATACTCCGACATTATGTTGCCTTAATACACAGTCCTACATAATTTGTAGGAACCGTATGACAGTGGCCCCTGAACCAAATTGCCACAACCCCCCCTGCAGACACTCAGGGGTGAGTCAAGATGGTGAAGGACAGGAGACACCTTCCTAGGGAATATTGACCGATTTACAAGGCCACATAGAGGTCAGACGGTAGTCCGAACCAGCCGTTCTGGCCCAGGTCTGGCAGACCTGCCCCCATGATGGAGATTCTGCAGGCCATCAGGGATTCTGGAGAGGCAGTGGAGGGGAGGAAAGATGGAGTTGGCATAGAGATATCTAACCTGGCAAGAACAACATAATGTGGCAGGGAAGTGATCAGACAATCTTTGCGGAAGATTATTGGCCTCCCACACTCCCAGCATGTCGCAAGCAGGCATGAAATAATAATCTAGACAAGAAAAGTAGGAGTGTGAGTGTGAAAAGAAAGTATATTGCCTCTAAGCTGAGTGCCATTTCCTCCAGACATCGCAAAGGCTCAGGAGTGAGCCATGCTGTAAGAGGGGAAAACCTAGGAGTCCGTCTACCACTAAGAGCATCAAGGGCCGGATCCATGATGGTGTTGAAGTCCCCAGCCATCGCTAGTCTGCCTATTGGAACTGATGTTAGTTGGTTGGATATTCTGGCCAATTTGGGGGAATGTAGGAGCTTAAGATTGACCACGTATGGACATCCAGTGTGCCTGTGAGTATCACACAGCACCAAAGCATTCAGCATGGACCTTAGACATTACAATGGGAAAGGATCTCAGAAGGATGGTCTCATCTTGAGACCCCCCTGGTGTACCTGGCATGACAGACCCATGTGTAATCATGTCTTTTTAGAAAAGAACAGTTGTTACCCACTAGGTGGGTTATCTGAAGCGGGAGGACTTTGGGGGATAATTGTTTAGCATAGGAGAGGACTACAGCCCTCTTAATGTGGTTCCTAACCCCGTAAACATTCCAGGAAGGGAACTGAAATAGTTTCACTAGGGGGGTAAGCGATCCTGAAAGTAGGCGTGACGTGAAAGGCCTTGTGATGGGCTGTGGTGGGTTGCAAAAAAATAAATAAACCTGAGTCCCCCAGTATAGGTTGCATAAAAAAAAAATAGCTTAAATAAACCCTTCCAAACACTTAGTAAATTGAAGCCTCTGTCGCCCATTAATATAACTACAGTACCTGAGACCCCCCCTATTTCCATAGATCCAACAAAAGCAAAGGACATTGAACAGGGAATCCAAGTGCGGTGGGGATGAGAGTAGGGTAAACCTTAACTTACTTCCCTGTGGAGTTATTCTACAGAGCTGACCCACTGATGGAATCCAGTGGATGGCATCTTGAAACATGGCAGCTCAATGATGGACAGTGTGTTGACAAACACCGAGAAGTAGTGTCACTCTACTTTGATACGAAAGTTGGGTCGTGGATTCAGCAGTTACCATTTGGGAAGCCTTCAAGACGGTAGCTCAGAGACACATTAAGGCCTTAATAATCGGGGCCAGGAGGGAGGAAAACAACACAGCCAAGGGCCTAGAGAAACAAATTCAGAAACTTGAGACAGAAGTCACCAGTTCTAGCCGGGCTCATACTCTTAGGCTTTAGTGGTGAAACTCAAACAATGTAGGCTGGGGATGGTCAAAGTTGCCTGGCTGGCTACCTGGGACAAGATATTTGACTGGGGTGACAAATCAGGCATCATCCTCATTTCTTTATTTTGGAATTTTAAAAAAAATCCATAAAAGATTACAAAAATGACAGTAAACTGGGAAAAATCCACTATCTATCCCCTCCACCCAGACACTCCCCCCCACGAGAAATAAACGCTGAGGCGGTCAAACTGGCGTGGAACGGAGACACTCAGAGATACCTGTGAATCAGGCTCTACCACAACCCGAAAGACCTCCTCGAGGGTAACCACTACAGAGCTCTAAGGGGCATCAAAACCCAGATTAACTTTTGGCGCTCGCTACCCCTGGCTCCCATAGGGAAGGTGGCCTTATCGAAAATGGTGGTGGTACCTCGCCTCCTCTATTTCTTTGCAAACATACCAGTAATCCCTCAACAAACCTTCTTCCGAGAGCTTAACTCCTTGCTAATATCACTGATCTAGGGGAAAGGGCGCCGAAGGGTAGCCCTGACGATGCTACAATTACCGAGGGACCAGGGCGGGTTAGGCACCCCATCCTTCGAGCCCTATTTTCTTGCAGCACAGTTACAGTGGCTGTCACGCTGGACAGCGGACGCAATCCAGAGGAAACAAATACAAAATCAGGGCCCCTGACAGTCCCCGTGGTACACCGTATACTCCTCCCAGGTACCCGACCGGACCCAACTCACCCTAACCAGGTGACGGTGGCCAGGTTCTGCATACTGAGACTCCACCGCCTGTCCCGCAATACACCACTCTACTCCTCGCTGCTACCACTAGCGGGCCTCCCCTGGGGACGCGGCCATTACATGTCCAAAGACATGCCTGTCTGGACAGAATACTCACTCACAGAAGTGGAGTCCTTGTTCACGGACGGACACCTTGCCTCCTTCGAGAGTCTGGTGGAAGGGAGTGGGCTCTCGACCGGCCAGTTTCTCCTGCACAGGCAAATAGTCTCCGACTGCAAAAAGACATGGAACCTAACAGAAGGAGAACCTAAGACACACCCAGCACTACATGCGATACTAAACATGGGCACGGGCCGCCATCTTATCACATGGCTCTACAGATTCATCATAGAGCTCACGGCCACGCCGCTCACCCGGCTCCGATTAAAATGAGAGTAGGAATTTGGCCGCACACTGCATGACAAAGAATGGCTGATGGCCCTAGAGCACCACAATAAAGTATAGCGGAACCAGCGATTTAAAAATATCCAATTCAACATATTGCACCGGGCGTATCTGACACCAGCGAGGCTTAAGCGATTCTACCCTACGACACAGTTCGAATGCCCACGCTGTCACCTGCCCAGCGCCACAATCATACACATGCTCTGGACGTGTCCCACGCTACAACCATACTGGTCAAAAATACACAACATATTACAAGAGACCACAGGCCTAGCGGGCCTTAACACATGGGAGGCCTGCGCACTAGGAATATTCAGGCGTCAGAAAGGGATGAAAATAGAAACACGATTCGCATCGTTAGCCTTACTCCTAGCAAAACGAAGCATCACACTACACTGGCGCTCACCCACAGGTCCTCCGATAGAAGCCTGGAGAGGGGCCATAATAAAATGGGGCGCGGCGGAGGAAGATGAAATTAGACTAGAAGAAGCACAAGGGATACGTCGCCGCCATATTTCCATGGAATGGGCAACGCTCCTCCAAAGCTTTAAACAAACAAATAAGACACCCGTAACTCCCAACACCCCGCACACAAACACACGCAGAAATCCCCCAACCGTCCTCCTCCCCCTCTAACCCCCCACACATAGATATCACACAACCATCTACCCACACCCCAGGTTATCGCATACATCTACGAACACTACAATAAGAAAACAAAACCCAAGTGCAGCTAGACCTCCCAAAACGACACGCTGACATTAGCCCTATACCCACCCCCAACCGCGCTCCCCGAGTTACACCCCCAGTTGTTTTTTCTCCTTTGAAAATAAGAAAACGTATGTAATCCATATCAATAGAAGAGTGACACGAACAGAGCCCAAGAACTAGAAACAGTAAACACAGACCCAGGATATCCCTAAACCTACATCATGCTCACACTAGACATAACACACCCAAACACTCAATCAACTCAATCACACCATATCCCAGCGACATAATGTAACCTAAAGTTTATTAATTGCAATTGATGTTGCTACTGTATACTCTGTTTGAACCAGAAAATTCAATAAAAAGATTTACAAAAAAAAGATCCCAAAAATGACAGTGCCTCTTCTTAAACATAAAATGACTGTCTAATTTTGACAGCCTCAGCTAAAAAACTAGAAATGGAATAGCATATAAAATCATCATTTGATAATTGTAAAAACATTAGAGCCGGAAGCACTTGATTAAAATATTCATTTTTTTAAAAGTGTTCAAATAAAGGAGGGTATATTGTGGAGACACTAAGGGCCTCATTATGATGTGAGTCAGAAAGCCTCCGACCACAGGTTGGAGCCTTTCCGACTCACATCGTAGGTTTCACTTTCGACCGCTCATTACAATGTCGGAGGTCGAAAGTGAAGTCAGCCGGTTATTCCAGCTGGATTTCGACAGGCTCAAGGAGCCCATCAGCCAGTCGGAACCGGCACAGAATCCCTATAGGACAGCGTTTCCGCGGTCGGGATTACAATGTCGGTTTTCGACAGGCTTTTCATGCCGGGCTTTCCGACATGGAAAGCCTGTCAGAAAGTGACCCGGTTGGGGGCGGAGGGGGTAACTATGGTGCCTCCCTGCAAATCCCTGCACTGTGTCAGGCATCATGAGGTGCCTGCCACACAGTGCAGGGATTTGCACAAACTCCCATTTCTCCATGGGAGCTTGTGCTATGGCCGGATTACGGCCGCAGCACAAGCTCCCATAGGGAAATGGGAGTATGCGACCGCAACATGTGCGGTCACATCGTAATAAGGTATGGGGAACTGCCGGCCCATGGTCGGGTGGTTTCCATACCAATACGGTGTCGTCCGCCCAAAATCATAATAAGGCCCCAAATGTGAAGCAGAAATCACTGGAAGATTGCTAAATTGGTATGGGATGGTGGTGCTATTAAACTTGGATTATATTAATATTCTAACCAGTCCCTGTCCCATGTTGTCTATTTTACAAATGCTTCCTAAAAATGTACCTGCGCCACAGTAGAAGTCTGCACTCACATCCCACTGTTTGCTGCTGCCAGTGTTGCTCAACCACCTGTCACTTTTTAAATGGAATTTTTATGTCTCGACTACCAGACAGCGTGACTGCTAAAAACGTTAACATCGACGATACGACTAGAAGTGACAAGCTAAATAATAGAAAAAAATCTAAACAAACGTAATATGAATAATACCAAAACTTGGCTAGATGCATGAATTACAAAGGTAGAGAGGCGAAAGTTTTATGTAAATAAGGTGGCTTCTCTCACCTACCCTAAGAATGGAGCAATGTTGAGATTCGAGGTGTTGAGCATGTTCGCCTTGAAATATGGTCTATGCGGTGTTCAAGGCTGTGGGGCAGCCTTTGAAACATGCCCATCTGCGAGAATCTGAAGGGTAAATACACCATAACTATCAGTCACGATGGGAGGTAAAGATATGTAACAGGTACTAATAATTAAACCTATATAGATTGATCATGATCGCTTTCTCACATCCTATTTGCATCAGGTGACTAGGCTCTACAGTTTTGTAGGAGCAGTCCCTGTTTTTCAGCATCTGACCCATGAAATTTAAATACATTTGGCACCTATCAGGGTTTTCAGAGGGTCAAATGAACACTGAGGAAGGCGAGTTTTCATGTGTCCCAGTGCAGGATTAGGGCAAATTCCCGAGGTATTCCAGCCTATGGTGACATGCATAAGAAAGTGTGCAATACTTTTCATTTTGGGCAGGAAACTCAGCCTATATGTGTCACTGAACCCTTGTCAAATTTAGTATCTACGAAGCACAATTTGGCGACTGGAAAAATATACAAATGCATGTGCGTTCTTTAAAATCACATAATAAACAGCAATCCACAGCAGAATACTTTGGGAGTATACATGGAGGAGATATTTCAAACATTAGGTGAAAGACAGTAATACACATGCCTCCACAATGTTGAAGTGGGAATAAAAAAAAGTCCGATAAAGCGAGATGAAATTAATCCTGAGGATAAAAATAAGACAACTAGGAGGGTGACTTGTAGACAAAGGGCTAAATTGATTTATTTAAATAGGCTCCAGAGACCTAAATTAGTTCCATTATCACAACCTGTAAATACATAGTTTTCCATTTGCAATTGTTTAGAATTGGCCTATTGAAAATAATGAACTTGGGGTAACTGAATGCATTCAGTTTTGTATTGGGAGAGAAGCATTGGCTGTACTTAGGAGAATAGGTTTACAATTAGCATAACAAAGGAAAGAGATTTATTAACATGAATGACATGTTCTGAATTGATTCGTTTATAACACTAAGTAACAGTAGAATCTGTATGTAAATATGGGATATATCCAAGAACATAAAACGAATTGAAAAATCCATATAAAATGTTATACTTTTTAAAAGCAGAAGACTGAAAATACCGACATTTATGGATTGTCAGGAGTTTGTTTGTATAATTCCCCCACATTGATGTATTCTTATGCTTAGGGAAAGCCTACCTATAAAAAAACACACTGGTCCCAAGTAACAATACTTTTGATGCAAAGAACCAAATGGCGAATATAGTTTATTCGAAGGAGTTTATGAAAAACAATTTCAAGACATAAAGGTGCAGTGAATATTGGTGCAAAACAAACATGCATGATGCTCTCGTTTGAGCAGGGTTGGACTAGCTGTACCGAGCATCGGGCGTTTCCCTGGGAGGCTTGAAGGATGGGGGCTTGTTCTTCAGTGGTGAGGGCTGGTTTATTTACTGGGGGCCAGTTTTGCTGCGGTGCTGCAATATCGGCCCCCTGTAAGAAAAGGAGCAAGCAAGCATTTCCAGCCTACCGCGGCCAGGCAGTGCTTCCCCAGGGGCTAGTCAGAGAAAATTGCCAGGGCTGCTTTGGGTTCCACTCCGGCCCTGCTTTTGAGGTGACACTCTCATGTGATAAATCATGATAAACAATTGTATCAACAAACACAAGAATAGAACGGCACATTACACATTACAGCTAGTTCTCAGCAATCATATAGGGTCTGTCTTTTTTAATTCAATGGCTCCTTCAAAGTCCAACACTTTACTTTCTGTTGCTCAAATTGGAGTGGGAATAGTGACTCAAACCCATCCACAATACAACACGTTCCTCGCGTTGGCTCAGACTAGAGTGGGAATGGTAAATGTAACCACTCCAAAATTCAACACTTTCCTTGGAGTGGAGATAGTAAATTTGACCCCTCCAAATTTTAACCTTTTTACCACTATTTTTTACGTTGGAATGGGAATAGTAAATCTGACCACTCCAAAGTCGGACACGTACTCTTCTGCTGCTTATGATGTAGTTAGAATAGTCAATTTGACTTTCCCCACTATTGTTTACTTTCAATTGTTAATATTTATTTTATTTTCATGTAATTATTTTTTATGTTTAAAATATTTATATAAATAAATACTGTGTATTCATTTTATTTTATATGTATATATATATATATATATATATACACACATGTGCTTTTTTATTATTGTTAATTTTGATTTAATGTTTTAATTGATAACATTGTTTATATTTTTCAACGTTTATATATACTTTATATTTATTTTACATTAATACTTAAAAATAGTTTATATATTAATTTTTAATTAGGTAATTTAAAACTTTAATATTTTACATAAATTACAGATAATTATATATATATATATATATATATATATATATATACGATACCCTTTCAGGCATAGAGTGATGCATATATTATGCAAAAAAGAAGCAGAGAATTCTGGGTATGTCTCAAGTTTAGGTGGAAAGCTTTCCACCTAAATTATATATATAACATCCCTGTAACCTTTGGTTTTTTGTGAGGAGATATATATATATATATATATATATATATATCAAAGCTGCTTTTGCCCTCAGCAAACAAAGACGCACTCGGAAGGTAACCAGCTTCAAGGCCTTTAATGAGTTAAAACTGCATCCTGCATTCTGATAACAATCTCAGCCATGGTGTTGAATTCAGCCTGACGCGTTTCAGAGCTCTTTGCTCTTTCTTCAGAGGCTCGACATTTCCAGTTCGTGCATGCTGACACACCCACATATTTAAAGATAATTAGGCGCCCTCTAATGGGCTGCTCAAATGAGTAGAACGCATAGCCTGCTGGGCATTGTAGTGTGCATCAGTCCATTTCTTCCTGAATGGGTGCACATAATTTATTGCTGTCTCCCAAATTTCAAAGTCCTCCGATGGACCTCAGATTGCAGGACAGTTATAAATCCTATGCGTAACCTTCCCACTAAATAGACTCGGTTCGATACCAAGTCCGTGGCCCCCTATGATAACGGGGTGGTGCGTCTTCCCTGGCAGGGCCGCCGCGTAAACATCAAAGCTCCTTTTGACCTCAGCAAACAAAGACGTACTCGGAAGGTAACCAGCTTCAAGGCCTTTAATGGGGTAAAACCAGTGCTTTAAATGGGCCGGTACTCACCGGTACTGAGTACCGGCACTTCTTAGATTTATCCCTCTGAGTACCGGCACTTCTCTCCTGCTGAGGAGAGTACCGGTACTCATGAAAAGGTAGGCTTATTGGCTGTGAGTGCTGGTGAGCCGGAGTGGAAGGTGTATCTGGCAGCCAAGGCGCCACTTCTGTATCCCCGATCTGAGCCCCAGCTGAGCTATTCAGCTGGGCTCATTTGAATAATTGCCGGGTGCTCACCATCATGCTGTGTTTGACAGAGCAGGGTCCGTTCAGGCCCTGTGCTGTCAATCAGTCACACGATCCTGTGCATTTGTGCAAACAGGAATCATGGCAGTCCCGTGGCAGTGGCAATCAGGCTACGGCCAGTCCGGCCCTGGTGGCAATTAAAAAAGCCATGGTAGGTGAAGAGTATAACATGGCTTTCATCATACCCAAGTCTTTTGTGTGCCTGCTTATGTTTGTGTGTGTGCCTGCATTCGTATGCCTGTTTTTTGTAAGAAAAAAGTGAGAGAAAGAGAGAGAGAGAGAATCAAAACACTCAGGAGGTACTTTAAAGAAAAAGGGTGGCACTTTGTGTGTATATGTCTGCTCCGCAACAAAGATTCATAAATAGCATAGTAGGGAGGGTGGGTGAGTGAGTGGATAGATGAGTGAACAAGGGTGGATGTATAGATGGATGAATAGATGGATGGATGAGTGAAAGCATGGATGGCTGGGTGAAAGGGGGTGGATGATTGGATAAAAGGGCGGATGATGGGTGGATAAGTGAAAGATTGGATGGATGAATGAATGAAAGGGAGGGAGGATGGATGAAGGGGTGGATGATGGATGAGTGGAAGGAGGCATTGAGTGAAAGGGTGGATGGAATAAAGGAGTGAAAGGGTTGATGGATAGATGAGCGAAAGGATTAATGAATGAGCGAAAGGGTGGATAAAGAGATGGATGAGTGAAGGGATGAATGGATAGGTTTGGAGATGGATGGATGGATAGGTTTGGATATGAAGGGTGGACAGACGGAATGGTGAAAACTGAATGATGGATGAAAGACTGAATAGACGACAGAATGTAAAGGTTAAATGGCGGACATCAGTAGGTAAATGGTAGGATGAAAGAATGAATGGATAGATCTATGGAAGAGACAAGACCTATCTTCTGGGGAGGGTCATGATGATTTGCTTCATTGGCTTTGTGCCATAAGAGCTTTGGTTCGAAGTGGGGGTATTTTCAGTTTCTTCCTACTCACGTGCTGAAAAATATATAGTATTGTGCCAAACAACAGCAATTAACAGTATGGCATTAAGAAGGTGCAACTATTGCAAAAAAAGGAAATGTTAACATATTATCGCATTTCTCTTTCATTTTGTGTAATGAGTTAACTTGCTTTGTTTATATAAACACATTTCTCATGTGTTTTGGTATGTGCTGCAACTAATATAGAAGTCGTTAAGTATCATGTCTTGCCTTTAGCCCCGCCCCTAGCCCCGCCCCCTCACTACACATCTAGCTCATTTTAATGAGTACCTGCACTTATTTTTTCCCATTTAAAGCACTGGGTAAAACTGCATCCTGCATTCTGATAACAATCTCAGCCATGGTGTCGAATTCAGCCTGACGCGTTTCAGAGCTCTTTGCTCTTTCTTCAGAGGCTCGACATTTCCAGTTCGTGCATGCTGACACACCCACACATTTAAAGATAATTAGGCGCCCTCTAATGGGCTGCTCAAATGAGTAGAACGCATAGCCTGCTGGGCATTGTAGTGTGCATCAGTCCTTTTCTTCCTGAATGGGTGCCCATAATTTATTTCTGTCTCCCAAATTTCAAAGTCCTCCGATGAACCTCAGATTGCAGGACAGTTATAAATCCTATGCGTAATCTTCCCACTAAATAGACTCGGTTCGATACCAAGTCCGTGGCCCCCTATGATAACGGGGTGGTGCGTCTTCTGCGGCAGGGTCGCCGCGTAAACATCAAAGCTCCTTTTGCCCTCAGCAAACAAAGACGCACTCGGAAGGTAACCAGCTTCAAGGCCTTTAATGAGGTAAAACTGCATCCTGCATTCTGATAACAATCTCAGCCATGGTGTCGAATTCAGCCTGACGCGTTTCAGAGCTCTTTGCTCTTTCTTCAGAGGCTCAACATTTCCAGTTCGTGCATGCTGACACACCCACACAATTAAAGATAATTAGGCGCCCTCTAATGGGCTGCTCAAATGAGTAGAACGCATAGCCTGCTGGGCATTGTAGTGTGCATCAGTCCTTTTCTTCCTGAATGGGTGCCCATAATTTATTTCTGTCTCCCAAATTTCAAAGTCCTCCGATGAACCTCAGATTGCAGGACAGTTATAAATCCTATGCGTAATCTTCCCACTAAATAGACTCGGTTCGATACCAAGTCCGTGGCCCCCTATGATAACGGGGTGGTGCGTCTTCCGCGGCGGGGCCGCCGCGTAAACATCAAAGCTCCTTTTGCCCTCAGCAAACAAAGACGCACTCGGAAGGTAACCAGCTTCAAGGCCTTTAATGAGGTAAAACTGCATCCTGCATTCTGATAACAATCTCAGCCACGGTGTCGAATTCAGCCTAGAGGGCCACGGACTTGGAACCGAGTCTATTTAGTGGGAAGGTTACGCATGCACGAACTGGAAATGTTGAGCCTCTGAAGAAAGAGCAAAGAGCTCTGAAACGCGTCAGGCTGAATTCGACACCATGGCTGAGATTGTTATCAGAATGCAGTTTTACCTCATTAAAGGGGTGTGGGGGGTGTGTGTGTGTGTGTGTGTGTGTGTGTGTGTGTGTGTGTGTGTGTGTGTGTGTGTGTGTGTGTGTGTGTGTGTGTGTGTGTGTGTGTGTGTGTGTGTGTGTGTGTGTGTGTGTGTGTGTGTGTGTGTGTGTGTGTGTGTGTGTGTGTGTGTGTGTGTGTTCGTGTGTGTTTCCCCCCCCCCTTGTGGGGACTTGATTGCACTGTGGGGACCTGAAACCAGGTCCCCACAAGGCAATGTTTTCTAAATGATATGTCAATTTTTACAACTTTTTAAAAAATTGCCTTGTGGGGACCTGTGTTTCATCAAGTGTGTTTATATTTTTGCTCAATCTGCCCCCGGAGACAGGAGGTGGTACTGCAGCCTTAAACACACTTTACATTTAAACACACATTGCTTATCAGAAACACATGCTAGCAGTAGAAAGGAGTGACATTTCAAAGGGAAAGCTGCATAATCCAGTATGTATCCAAATATTTTTCATGCAAATTAACCTTTTCTCTATTCATTCAAATAAAACTGTATGTGCATAACGCTATTAAATTTAGACTTTTTGTGTCTGAAAATTGTTAGCTGTTTTGTAAACATTGCTAAAAGGAATTAGGGTTAGTTTTGAATCCAAGAATATGTCACTATTGCTGTTTGATAGTGGCAAACGACAATAATAAAGAATTAAAGAATGATGGTGCACTGCACTGTGATAAAATATAAACTGATCTGATCGTTTTTTCCAAATATCCTAGAGGCATCAAAGCAAATTGTTACATTTTAATGCTTGTACCATGATTTCGGAGTTTTTGTGTTGCTTTGCCTTTGTTCACATAATAATATGCAGTATTGGATATGTTCTTTTAGATGAAGGCGCCACCTTAGGGTCATCAGGTTGGTGTTCTGCGTTTTGTGTTTTCTATGAAACATTGTAAATGTTAATGTACAGTTGCTCTACCAGGCCACCATCTCTATACATCAGAGAAATATTACTGAATGTTGTGCTTAGTCGTTAACAAACGTCATATTCCCACATATTCAGCAGATATTAGGTTGTTTTCTTGTGCCTAAGTTCTCTTACCAATCAATTTGGCTGCATATAGAAATAGCCAGCGCACTTTTTAAGTAACATATTTGCTGTGGTGTAATTTTACAGCTTCTTCTGAAACCCTCTGTTGGTTTTCTCCTCCAAATAGTCCTCTTTGCCAAATACATCTGTGCATCTATGTTCTCAAAGAAATCCTTCTCACTGCACGTATGCCAATAATATTGGCTTTGTCAATGCTTTTTTACTTTTAGCAATAGTCCATATAAAGGTCGTTTTACATCATGGATCTAATGAGTGCTAAAATTCCAGTTTGGCAACCGAGCACCTTGTTTAGCTCTTTTAATGATTTGCAACAGGTTGAAAGTAATTTAGTTTGCGTGCATGTGAATGAATTTATGGTGCAGAATATAAATGAGCAACGCCACCCATTTGTCTACAAACTTTAGTAACATCAACAATTTTGCCAGAGAAAAAAATGGATTCTGCAAATTGCATAGACGCACATGATTTTTTAAATACGAAAAGCCGAGAAGTTAAAGCATGCTAGGGCAAAGCAGACATATTAAACATCAGAGTTGCACTCCGTCATATAATACATTATCTTCTGCCCATTTGAAAGGAAATACAATTCAATATTTGATATATAAGGAAATGAAATTTTACTTAAAAACCCAACCTATCCTTTAGCACTATAGACAGAAAGGAAACCCAAGCAGAGTCCAAAGCAGGGCCTCGGTATGGCCACTCGCAGATGCACAATCATGCATCACAAAAAGTCAGTTAGCATAAAAAGAGACGTGGAGCATAACAACTCCCAGAATGGAGAGGGAGAGGTGCTGCAAAAGCACTCACCTTAAAATGCTTCCATTTCTAACGATAATGGCATTACTCCTAGTCCTACTCCCTCGCCTTCCTTCAGCACAATTGAGGCCCCGCCTCCCATCCAGACCCACCCCCAGCATAAAAACTCTGCCCGCCCCCACCTCCACCTGTACGTAAACAAGCCGAGCTAGCACTCAGATGAACCGGACCGGGAGGGAGGGAGGGTCCTTGAAGGAAGGCGAGGGAGTAGGACTAGGAGTAATGCCATTATCGTTAGAAATGGAAGCATTACCTCCCGTCCCTCCCTCGCCTTCCTTCAGCACAATTGAGGACATAGCAAGCAGAAGAAAACAGAGACGGACAGCTGAGTGCGAGAGAACACCAAAACAGAAACAGTGCCCCAAACACAGCAGATCAACATCCCAGGAACCCAGCGGCCCAGAACATCAGACAAACGTCCCAGACACGCAAACGGACAGCGCCAGTCAAACGGAGAGGGAGAAGACCAGGACGCAGGCCAACAGACCCCACAGAGGAGCCCACCCGACAGGACACCACAACCGGCAGGGAGCGCAGCAAAGCACGCCTGACATCAAGCAACGCAGCCACCGAAGCCGCCAAACAGCGAGAGGAACACCCCCGGACCCCCACAGGAGGAACCACCCCCAAAAGACAGACAGTCAGCAAGACCGGGGACCAAAACCAACGACCCAACAGAGCAGAGGAAGGCCAAACAACCACCGCAACCGGATCAAAGCAAAACGGGAACCCACAGCCGAGCCAACACCCCCAAGCGTAGCGCAGAGGGGATGGCAACCAAAAACAAGGCCCAAAAGACAAGAGCCGCAACCCGAGACCCCCAAGGGGACCAAAGGGAGGACAGCCAATACCAGCAGCCAAGACCCCGAAGGGAAGGACCAGACAGGGCGAGGGGGCACCAGACCCCCGCCAACCCGCAAGAACGCCAGGAGCATCAAGAAGCCAGAGAGCCGCCCACAGCACCCGCAGAGGAGACACCGACAAACCCAGAAGAACCCCACCCGGAAGGAATCGCCATGCCAAACATAGGCCAGCCACCACGGGAACAACACCCAGAGCAGAACACCAGTCCAAAAAGGACCGCCCATGCCAAGCCCAGGACAGCAGAGAGGAGGACCGACGGGAAGGCAGCCAAGCAACCGCCAAACGACCAGGAACCCCCAACCCAGCAAAGCCCAGACGCACCACCAGGCAGCAGGTGAAACCCCCACACAGAACCCAGGGGAAGGGCCGGAAACATCAAAGAGAACGGAACCACCGTAAGGACCCACACCCGAACGCAACAGAAGTCGGACAGGAGAGGAGACCAAGGCACCCCAGGCCAAAGGGGAGCAACCAACAACCCCCGAGCACAGAGCCACCCGACCAGAACCAGAAAGGCCCCGAGCAGCGGAAAAAGGGGGGGGGGGAGAAAGGCCCCCAGAAGATCCCGAGGCACAGGAGAGGGAAGGCCAACGACCCCCCCCCAAGCCCCGGGACCCCAGCCCAGAGACCAGAACCGGGCCAACAAGGCCCTCCCCGGATCCGCAACAGGACCACCACAGGGAGGCCCCAAGGACCCACCAACAGGCAGGCCACACAGGGAAGAAGAGAGAAACGAGGGAAAAAGGAAGGACCCAGTACAACAGATCCGCCAGCCCAGAGGTCACCCGCCGAAGGGAGAGAGCCAACAGTCCCAGCACCCAGACCGGAGCCAGAGAAACAGGACACCGGCAAACAAGGAATAAGGACCAGAACCTGGACCCACCCAAAGGGCGGACAGAGGACCACGCCCCCAGAACGCCAGACCGAACCAACACCCCAGGGGCCCAGCAGAGAGCCCCGAAAGAGCACCGGGGCAAGCCCCCAACAACTGCCAGTAGGAGGAACACCGGGAGACCAGCAGGGACAGCACCCCGAACCCGAACAGACCCCAGCCAATCCCGCACCCGGACAGGCCGGCGGCCAAGCCACCACAAGCGGAGCCGGAGGAGGCAGCAAATAGCCAGCCAGAAAGCGACGGAGGGAGAGCCACCAGGATAGCTCCCCCCCCCCGACAAGGACCTAAAAGGGCAGCGGGGACAAAAGACCCCAGAGACCAACCCAACAGGATCCAGACGGCCAGGCGGAGAAGAAGAAAACGAGCCCCGGGAACTGGAAAACCCCCCAGAAGCCAGGAGCCCCATCCCTGTAGCCACAGGACCGCCGGAGGAGCCACCCCCGGACAACAAGGCCCGAGCCAGCGAAGGAACAGAGACCAGACGCAGGCAGGACAAGGGAACATGGCCATGCAAAGGCCGAAAACAAGCCCCAACGAACACCAAGCCCCGAGAGGGGACCAGAGAGACACCCCCCCCAGGCCACCAACAAACCCGATCCCCAGAAGAACCACCAAGGTCCCCCCGAACAGACCGAGCAAAAAGACACGCCGGCCGCACACAGCAGGCCGACTGACAGAGAAGGACGAAGGAAAAACCCTCGCATGAAGGAGAGCCACGAGAGGCACCAGGACCCGCGGGAAGACCCAGGGCGAGGGCCGGAGGCCGAAGGGAAGGACGCAAAACCGAAAGGGCATCACCCACAGCGAACCGCAGAAAAGAAGCGGCAACTGGGAAGCGGAGAGAAGCGTCCCTGAGACCCACGGCACGCCAAAAGAAGCCAGGCAGAACCAGAGGAACGACGGACGAAAGGGCCAACACCAGGAAGGGAAAGGGCCGAACGCAGGAGCAGACCCACAGGAGAGCCAGGACAGGCCGAAGCCGCCGGACACCCCCAACCCCAGAAACAGAACGGAGAGGGCCCCAGGCCCGGGCTCCAAGATAGGAACGCAGCAGACCGACCACAGGGCAAGCCAACAGGACACCCCGTCCAGCAGAGCCACCACGCGGGGACCGGAGACAGGCAGGGGAGGCAACCGAACCCCCGAACCCAGAGGAACCTGCACCAAGACGACCCTCAAAGTACACAGGACCCAGCCAACAGAAAACGGGCCACCGCCACCAAGGAAGAAAAGGCCGCAGATGACCACCCACCGCAGGGAACCATCCAGACAGCAGTGACAGGGACCCAGGCGAGGAAGCAGGGAGCCAGGGTGAAAACAGGCCAAAAACCGTACCCACCGGAAAGGCGGAGGAGACGCCCACATCGGGGACAAAGGAGAGGCCCCAGGACAAGGCACCTCAGAAAGGCAGGACGCCCCACACAAGGAAAGGCACGCAGAAGCCCCAAGGCGGCCAGAAGGACAGAGGACATGCAGCCCACAGTACCGAAAAGACCCAGGCAGCCACCCATCCAGGCACGAACCAGGCCAGACCCCGCCGAACAGCAGAGACCGGACAAGAGCGGGGGGGGGGGGACCAGGCACCACGGCCGGAGGCCCTAACAGCCGCCGCCAAAGCCACGAAACCCCACACCAAGGAGGGCGCAGAAGAAGCCGAGAACAGGCCAGCGCCACAGCACCAGCCAAGCAGAACAGCCGACCCGCCAAGCAGTGCGGTCAGGACAGAGTCCAACAACCCAAAGGGAGGAAAGGAGCGAACACCCCCAACAAGCAAAGCCGCCGGAGGAAGCAAGGGACCCGCAGCACCGCAGGAAAAACCCACTGATGCAAAAGAAGGCGTGAAGGAACCTGAAACCAATCAGGACCAACACAGCACAGAAGGAACGCTCAGGGCTGAGGAAAAGAGATCGCACACAGCAGGCTCCGCAGGCAACAGACAAACAGTCGCCAGCCGGGCGGGCCACAGTGGAGAAAGCAGCAAGTACAATCCCCACAAAAAGGGAAAAGAGCACGAAATACAGCAAGCACGGGCAACGCACGCCACTCCCACAGCACCAATCCCTACACCGGGACCGCAGGGCAAGCCCAAGCAGAAGGGCCGGGAACACCAAGGAAGAATCCCACAGACCCCGCCCAGCAGGGAAGAGGAAAGCCCAGCCGAACAGCACAGGAGCCCAAGCGACCCTCCACACCCCCCGGAGCCAAAGGCATCGCCAGAGGCGGGAGAAGGCCCAATACCCCAGGACCCAGACGGAAACCAGCCGCCCACAGGATCCGCCGGACGAGGACGGGAAGGACCAGAAGGCAGCGGCCGAGCCCGTAAGCACCGGACAGAGCAGCCTCAATCAAGTCTCGCACCAGCCACAGACATGAGAGGCACCGTACCCCCGCGGAGCCCATGCGTCTAGGGCACCCCAGGGGACCGGAGACCAAGCAGCAGAGGAAGAAGACACCAGAAGGCCCCCAACCACCTCAAGCGACCCAGGGCAGCAAGCGGAAAAATAGCCCCCAGCAGCCCCAAGACAAGGCAGACAGACGACCACGCCCGTCAAGAGAAAACAGCAAGTTACAGTACATGGTACACCAAAAGGAAAAAGGAACAAATACCGGGTCAAAAACCCGGCCTACCAGGTCTCCGTGATGAGTGCAGTCCGGGAGCAAAGGCAGCCAAGCAGGCCCGACCCGGAAACACAGCCCCAGCCACAGGAGGACCGCCAAACAACACAGCAGCTTCCTGAGCCACCGCTCCGCCCCCATCCACGAGGGAGACGAGGAGAGGAGGCATCGCCAGGAGAACTCCGTCGAGGGCACCGCCGTCGCAGAGAACCAACTCGAAGACTCCCCGGCACCGCCACAGGGAGGAACTGAAGGTAAGTCTCACTAGGGAGACAGAAAAAAACAGGTGGAGGTGGGGGCGGGCAGAGTTTTTATGCTGGGGGTGGGTCTGGATGGGAGGCGGGGCCTCAATTGTGCTGAAGGAAGGCGAGGGAGGGACGGGAGGTAATGTAGCTTACAGAGCAGCAGCACTGGATGTGACTGACTTAATATCCTGACAGCAGCTGCGGCTGAGGCACACCAAACAGAGACTCTGGTGATCACAGCCTCAAGATCAGTGCAATGTCATGATCAAAAAAAGAAAATTGAAATATATAATTTGAGAGTCCCCTTCAAAATTCCATGTGTATATGCACATCACGTTGCTGTTAAATATCTAACTGGAAATAAAAAATCTGTCTAGGATACAGGTGTTTCAGAATTTGCGAACTGTGAATAGTAGATATGAAACACTTTGACAAACTGAGTGGTGGATGGTGTTTACTTTCTTTTTTATGATTTAAAAGGTAATTCCCCAGCTTAATGCAGATTAGAACTGTGGGGAAACAATTGCATTACTACAGACGTTCCTTTCATTTGGGAAAATGTGCCAACAAAAGTGTGGAGGGAGAAAAACCTGTGACATACAAAAACAAATAGGTAGGAGGAGAGTAAACGAACGCAACAAAAAGGAAATCATAGAAACCCTCCCTTACTAAACTGTGGTATTATGCATAAGTGGATTCTGCCTCTTGCTTCATCAGATTTCTTGATTCACGAGGGATCCTTTTGGAGCTCTTCGGTGAGGTTTTTTAATCCTAGAAGCCAATTTCCACTTATAGTAGAGAACACCTGTTTCTCTTCTCACAACCCAAGTATTTCTTCCTTTTTTCCCCTGGTGGTGAAAGAAGATCTAAGGAATCCTAAATTGAAAACATGTAGGGGCTAGCAAATATTCTACTATTTTTGTTTACCTCACTCTCACACGACTGAAAGTGCTAAAATGATTGTTTTATAACTCTGTGCTAGTTGTAGTCTATGTTTCGACCCCTGAGTAAATAGCTAGGTGATTCCAGCCTTCAGGACAGTGAAAAGAGAGAGAGCACCTGGAAGTAAGATGAATGATACGTGATTAGTGGGGCATGGTGTCTCCACATGGGGAAGTGAATGTGGCTAAAAAGAGGTAAGGTTTACCTAATGGTGCATCCAGCGCAAACGTAAAGGCTGGGCAGTAAGCTGAAAGTTGGGCTCATCAGAGCTCCTATATGAGGAGGAAACACATGTTAGATGGTGCGTTTAGGAGTAAATCCTAAACAGCAGTGCAAAAAGCATCTCCCTTTGTGTAGTGACACTTACTATGCAAGTTAGGGAGAGGTTGGCATTATTACGGCCTTCCGTGCGCGTACATAATGGACAGTAACAAACTGTAGGTCACTAGATCCTAAGCAGTTAACAGTGAATGATCTGGAAAGATAAGGTACAAAAATGTTATGTGTTAGAACGGGGAAAGGCGTCTACTGAGAAGGACAAATCTATAGATGAACGCCTCATGGAGGCTGAGTTTAGGCAGGGTGTACACAAGAAGCTATTTATGTTTGTAAAAGGCCCGTTTAAAAACTAGAAATCCTAACAAAATAGACAAAGTAATACAGTTTGTGATTTCAAATAGGCCCAGGGCGTGCGCATTACTGAACTCATTGGGTGCCTGTTCATAAGAGAAAAAAGTCAGTGTAATATTGTGGCAAAGGAAACGATGTTAAAATAAGCGATAACGGAGCGTTTAACAAATAGTGTAAATAAAAACGGCATGTCAAAAGAATCGACGCTAAAGCCTGCGGTAGCGCCTGCTTAGCACCTATCAATGGGACCTCACCTCAATGTAGTACTGTTCGCCTCGATGTCTACTTGTAGAATGAGCTCGCGGTTACAGGCGCACGTATTTAAACGCGGAGCGGAAAACGTGCACGTTGGGTGCAGCCGCTTCATGCCTCCCGTACCGGATCATGAGGTGGCGAAACCATGGAAACGGAAAGAAGGCATTGCTTGCTCAAAAGCTTATGTCCGCTAGCCGTTAACTCATTGTTGTGTCTATTCCTGCTTAATGCTTATGTTCGCTAGCAGTTAACTCATTGTTGTGTGGATGACATCGGGGAATGAATAATAGGGTTATACCATGTTTTGACTCAAGAAAGGAACATATTTCTTAAACATAGTTGCATACTTCCATATTTACACATGTGCAAACAACATATCGAGACCAATTTAAAGTAACATCAGACAGCGATATTGGGAATAAATATTACAAAGATGATATGGGTCTCTTGAAACCACGTGCTTGTTATTTAAAAATATGAACTGCACATAAATAAAATTAGCGTATTATTCACCTATGTTGCGAAATATATACATTGGCATGAAAAAGATAACCAAGTATGTTCATTGCATGTATATACTGTTGAATGTAAATGCACAAGGGAGAGGACACTGTTCCTAGGGAGGTATGCAAAGTAATGCTATCTTCTGAGAGAGAAAAAGAAAAGAAAAAAGAAGAAAAAGAAGGCAGAAGGAGGGAACTAAGTGGGGGGATTTGGATAAACTTGGCCTTGGACTCCCAGAGTATTAGGGAAGAACAAGTCTGTTCCTTGTTGCCCTCACACACCCCGGAGGATGTCATGCTTCATCATCGGGCGGTTGCTTCTCGTTGGGCCGGCGCTGCAATGCCCAACGGGTCCCCCGAAGGGTCACTTTGTCGGAGATCTTTTGCGAACCGCCGTTTGGTGCATGCGAGTGTGTGGAGGGAGTCCTAAACAAGAGAAGTGCAAGTGTGTGCAGTGATTTAAAATTGACTAAGGGTTACAAAAAGGAATAAATTTGGCAGACGTGAGGTGCGGGTAGGTGCAGATGAGCCGGCACCCGAAGCTTGATCCCGGTAAGGTGCGGGCAACCCACGTTCTTAGCCTTTTGGAGTACTTCTCCTCGCATTTTAGGCCTCCTATCAGGTAGCAGTTTCAACTATTTAGTTGTAGCCCACCGGTACTAGCCTTTAGGTTGGGCCTGCCCTGAATACCGTGGAGGGCGATTACACCCTCTACGCACTTACAACTCTTGATTTTCCGTGCACTCTGACTTTTCACGTGCACCACACAACATTTTAATCACACACCTGGTCCTGAAGAAGCGCCACGGATCCTACGGGACCACGGGGGCGCGAAACATGTTGACCTTGACCGTTTTAGTTACCTAGGCACATCATGCCTCATAGGTAACATTTAACCTATGGGTTTTTTATTTTGACACGGGTACCGCCTTATTATAATTTATTCCTTTTTGTAACCCTTAGGAGCGCATCTCGGTCGTAATACCAGGCTCTCTTTCTAGCCCGTTTCACTAGCCTTTTGGGGTACCCACGTTCGATGAGACGAATGATCAGATTGTCTGACTCTTTGAAATAGTCGTCTTTGAGAGAGCAGTTCCTTCGGATGCGCAGGAATTGCCCAAAAGGCAGGTTGTCACGTAAGCTTCTATTATGGTGACTGGAGTAGCCTAACAGAGTGTTCCTCTCCGCTGGTTTTCGGTAGAGTATGGTGTAGAGGTGATCATTGTCCACTTTGATAGTGATGTCAAGGAAGTCCATAGTATTCTTGTGCCAATTCATGGTGAATTTGATGTCGCTGGATCTGGTGTTGAGCCATTCGAAAAAGTCATGGAGGTCATTTTCTTCTCCCGTCCAGATCAGGAGAACATCGTCTATATATCGGCGCCATTGTGTGACCTTAGTTTTATCGGGATTTGCCTGGTTAAAGATGAATTGTTGTTCAAAGTCATCCATGAACAGGATGGCCAAATCCGGGGCAAAGGCTGCGCCCATGGCCACTCCTTTGGTTTGTCGGAAGAACTCGTTTTGAAATAGGAAAAAGTTCTTCATCATGGTTACTTCAAGTAGTTCTATGATGAATTCCGTTGGGACGCACAATAATCACCTGCGAGGCATCCAGGCCTTGAGCATGCATGTGGTCCCCGCAGAGTTATTTGAAGAGCCAGGTCTTCAGCTTCTTGCAAAACTCATGAAGTGAGGAGGAGGCTCTGATGTGTTGTAGGAAGTTGTTCCATGCTTTGGGTGCAATGTAGGGGAACAAGCAACCTTCTGATCTGCTTTTGTGGATACAGGGGTTGTGTATAAGTGAGAGTGAGTCTGAGCGTAGGTGTCTGGTGGGGTGGTGAAAGTGTATGCAGTTGTTTAGGTATGTTGGTCCGGTGTTGTGCAGAACTTTGTGAGTGTGTGTAAGGAGTTTGAATTGGCTGTGTGTGTGGATGGGTAGCTAGTGGAGCTCGGTGAGGTAAGATGTGAGTGCGGTGAGGTGAGATGTGAGTGCGGTGATGGAGGTTGACTATGCATTTAGCGGCAGAGTTCTGTATGGTCTGAAGTCTCTGTAAGAGTTGCTTGTCGATTCAGGCATAGAGTGCATTGATGTAGTCGAGCCTTCTTGTGAGGAGTGCTTGCATGACGAGTACTTTGGTGCATGTGAAGATTTTTTGTAGCATATGTTGGATGTGAAAGCAGGCAGTACTCAATGAATTGGCTTGTGCCATGTTCTTGAGTTTGTCACCCAGGATGATCCCCAGATTTCTGCCATGGTTGTTGGGTGTTTGTGTTGGCCCTGTCAGCCACCAGGTGTGGTCCCATGGGGAGGTCTTCTTTCCAAACACCAGTACGTCTGTCTTGTCGGCGCTGATCTTTAGACATTTGGTTTTCATCCATTCATCTACCAAAGTTGTGCAGTTGGTGAAGTTGGTTCTGGTGGAGGTTGTTGTGTCCTTCAGGGAAAGGATGGGTTGGGTGTCATTGGCATAGGAGAGGATGGTGATGCCCTGGGCTCAGATGATGTTGGTAAGTGATGTCATGTAGATATTGAAAGGGTTGGGCTGAGAGATGAAACCTTGGGGACTCCGCAGATCAGGTTTGTGGTCTCCGAAGTGAAGGGAGTCTAACTTTTTAGGTTCTTTCCATGAGGAAGGAGCAGGTCCAGCTGAGTGTGGGTCCTTGGATTCTGATCTCTTGTTGTCTTCTGATGAGTGTGTTGTGGGAGACTGTGCCATATGCCAAAATGCTGCAGAGAGGTCAAGGAGGGTGAGGGCTGCTGTTTCTCCTCGGTCCATGATGATCCAGATGCCTTTGGTGGCTGCGATGAGGGCTGTTTTGATGCTGTTTTTTTCTGAAACCTGATTGAGTGTTGCCCAGTAGGTTTTATGGTTTGAGGTGGCTTGTGAGTTGCATTTTGATGGCCTTCTGTATCACTTTGGCTGGGTAGGGGAGCAGGGAGATTGGGTGGAAGTTGCTCAGTTGGTTTGGGTCCGTTGATGGCTTCTTGAGAAGGGCATTGACTTCTGGATGCTTCCAGTCGTGTGGTGGTTGTGATGGAGGTGTTGATGAGTGAGGGCAGTGCTGATTGGCAGTGCTCCAAGTTTGTAGATGCAGTGGGTGCATGGATTTCTTATGTCCCCGTGTGGATGGTCAGCATGATTGTTGCTGTATCTTCTCTGGTGAGAGTTTTCCATTTGTTCAGGTGGCCGTTTTGGAAAGTGATGGGCAGGCTGGGAATGAGATCTCTGGGGTATGGTTTGTGTGTGAAGTTGTTGTAGGTGTTTCCGATTTTTCAATGGAATATGTTTGACAGTTCGTCGCAGAGATTTTGAGAGGGGTGAAGCTGTTGGCAGAGGGTGTGTTGAATTCCTTGATGATCGAGAAGATCTCCTTGCAGCTGTTAGAGCTCCCTTCGATGCATTCAGCTAGTGCTTGTTTCTTGGTGTCTCTCAGTTGCTGGTAGTAGTGTCAGAGTGTGGCCTTCCAGGTGGCTCTAGTGGTGATTTTGTGGCTGGCTTTCCATGTCCTTTCTAGCTGGGAGATTGGGTGGAAGTTGCTCAGTTAGTTCGGGTCGGTTGATGGCTTCTTGAGAAGGGTTTTGACTTCTGAATTCTTCCAGTCATGTGGTGAATGTGATGGAGGTGATGATCTGAGTGAGGGCAGTGCTGATTGGCAGTGCTCTAAGTTTGTAGATGCAGGGGGGGCATGGATTTGTTGGGGCCCCGGAATGGATGGTCTGCATGATCACCGCAGTATCTTCTCTGGTGAGAGTTTTCAATTTGTTCAGGTGGCCGCTTAGTGTGTGAAGTTGTAGGTGTTTGCGAAGAGTTTTTTCCGTATTACAGTGTGTTATTAAGAGCTTAGCAGCACAGGAGGCGGGGTCTTGAAGCAAATGTGGCCATTAGATCTGCTATTATTCAAATGATGGGGAAACAGGAGGATTGGATAGGGGCAGTAGGCCTACTGTTTACATAATAAAACATCAACATTGTTTTTGGATTTAAACTATAGTGTGTACCTCCACATTTACCCTCACTTAACTTCATTGTATTGTTAATTTGGTTGTTCGCCCCTGCTGTAGCCTATGTCTTACTAACGATTAAATTCATGGTAGTTGTGACCTCTTCTGATAGTAGCGCAAGATTCATGAAAATTCCTTTAATGGCATGTGGGACTCACACTCTGGACTACCACCAGAAATGCTAATCTGCCTTACAGTCTTCATGTGAATGTGGTTTGTTGAGTTTCATCTTTAATAATAAGTCACCACTCAACCGTAGTTCTTTCAAAAGCCATGTAGTATTTTGTGTGGAATGATGGGATTGAAAGAGTAGTCTGATCGCGCGACTTGTGAGTTTTTAAATGGTACTTACTGTTGGTGCAGGGATTATCCTATTGAAGAGACCTGTATTTTGACAATTAACCTCCAGCATAGGAAAGGACATTTGTAAAGGGCAGAACACATGAACAGCTGAGCCATTCTTTACCTGTTCGTAGACTGTGAATGTGTGGCACAAAGCTTACGTATTTGTGCTGGCAGTGACACAGGCTTCTCCAATATGTACTGTGAATGTCATCCACGCAGCACAAGTCCTTCAAGGAGGTTATGACATGGTCTTTTTTATTGCCTTGGAGCTTCCTTCCTAGTGCCATCATTCAAGGACCCACTGTGGCCCATGGAAGAATTCCCACTAGCCTCTAAAATGTCATTCTGTGTGTTATGCAAAGGTGACCTTTGTGTGTGGCTTTTTTAGATCTAGCTTGACCATGCAGCTCTCTGTAAGCCCTATTTGTTAACAGCTATTTCAACTATAAATATTGCGGGCTTTGGCTCTACCCAGAGGAGTGTCAGTCTCCCACCTCATACTATTGGCTACTTGTTATAGTATTCCACCTTCCAGCAAATGCTTCCAATACACCAGGGACTATTTTAAATTCTAAAAATACTGAAGTATTACACTATTTGTCACATTCAGTTCTTTATCTGCTGTGTGCACACTGTGCAGAAAGGAATCATGTTTGCTAGTTTTTCCACACAGTGGCAAAACTAGTAGGGTAGCTTAACTGTAGTACTCAGCATTTGTTCATGCAACATGTGCATAAAACATTTGAATGCCTGTGTTAACATGTACTGCTACAGTAAAGCCAGACCTATTGGCTCTACCAGTATTTGTTTCTCTTGGCACAGCGGCAAGTGGTGTGATAAGTGACCAAATCTTAAAGGTATGTGGAAGTTTTAAATCAACCATAATGTTTTCAACCTTTAGTTTTATTGTTGTGCCTGCTTGAACAGTAGTTTGTTATGATGGATTCTGTAGCCTACTGTGCATTGTTGAGCACACTTTCAAAAGACCCATAGAATAAGTATAGTTGGAAATTTGCCACAGGACCAGTAGATGGACTAAAGCTGTGATACCTCTTTTAAAATATTAGCACCAATAGCTAGAATCAGAAAGATGTGTAGTAATTTCTGAATGTTGTCCTAAGGCTGTCTGTTAATATTGGCCATTAAAAGAGTGCCCAAATGAATTTTTGTGCTATTGCTAAAGTTAATACCAAAAATCTGAACTTGTTCAGAGACTGGACCAAGTTTATATAGCCATTTTAATTTGAAAAGCTATTTTTACATTAGGCTGTATGTCAAATGGGTTAGGGTGTTGTGTGGGGCATGAGCGTTTGAATGTGATATATTCTCACATGCCTTATCTCTCCAAAACCCCTGCGGCTTGCCTGATATTTCAGTGCCCCCTGACTTGAGACATTTTAGAGTAAAGACTTATTGATGCTTTATTACCATTTGTTATGTTTTTTTATTGCAATGTGCACTTCGTTACAGAAGCAATCAGTGTATTGAAGACACACTGAAAGCTGGCGAGAGAGACAGCTCAGCGAGTTAAGTATTCACTCCTGCCACCCTATTGGAACTCACTGCATGCCTTTGTTGCAACCTTTGGCAGGGCAGTGCGGTCTTTCTTCCTTTTCGAGGTGGATTAAATAAGCTACATTGAGATGAGCAGCCATGCAGCGCTATAAAACGGCAAAATCTAGCAGCACACTGTACATAAAAACTGTGGGCGGTTTAAACATCAATAAATACTTTCTTTCAGTATATGTACTGATGAGGGGCTAAACTTATCATTTCGGTCATACACAATGCATCATTTCTTAAAATAATATTTTCGAAATGTCAGGAAATGCTCTAGGAAGAAGGTTAATGAAAGGTGAATAGCAGAAGCAGGATGCACCATAGTATACATACATATTTCCCAGCTAATGGGTATGTCTAAAACTACAACTTTTCCTGCTGTCAAGCGCCGAGTCTTATTTGAAATGTGCTGACATTCAAAATTACGTGGTTCCCTCGATTCTTGTTAAAAAGATCCCAGAGGCTCTGGCCAGTGTTCCTGTGCAAAGAGAAAGAAAGGGCGTCAGGGCGTTTCCATGGTCAGCCAAAGATGTGCAAATGCACACATCTGCATAACAAAGGGCCAAGTAGCCAACGCTGCTGAAAGCACCTCCAGGCCGTGAGTGTCAGACATTGGGGGATGGGGCCTCCTGCAACATAATACACACACCTTGGCTACCTGAGCAGACAGAGCACGAGGCTGGGAGCAAGTAGAAGTAGGTGCGATCGCTTGAAAGGCTGAAATCTGGACAAGGCGTTTTTGTGTCTGTGCTCACAGCAAAAACTTCTATAAGTATCGTTTTCCAGTTCAGTAAATGCTGAGCAGCTTTATTCCTATAAAGGCTAGAGCAGCCGACATTGGAAATTGGAAATGGGGCTCAAGTCCTGGCGTTTGCTCAACCTCCTGTGATTATGTTCAAATCACTTAATCTGTCTGTGCCTTAGAAAAAAATCAGACAAGCGCTGTAATGTCCTTGGATCAATCAAGGTCATGCTACATAAAAAAAATCGCCAGTAGCTAAGGCACCCTCACGATTTAATAAGAGCTAAGCACCCAGTACAAGTGCATTTGTTGAGCAGAACAGCGACTTCACCTGCAACCACGCAGAAAGTTAAACACCAATGCTTCTTTCGTTTTCACAAGAAAAACCCCTTTAAATTCATATTGTAGCTTCTATGCATTATTTTTCTTTGAACATTTCGAAATCATATCCACCTTCTCCTTTTTCGGTATTTTTGAGGAGGGATGCGTTTCTGAAATTAATCAACATCCTCTACTATTTCAAGCCTCTGCTATTTTAAACAAGCTTTGGTAAATGCATTAGGTTTTGCCTATGTGATTACTAATACGTTTTTTTTGGATGTATATTTTAGCTTGGTGAGCAGCTGTGCCATATAAGTTACTGAAACTTCGTAAGAGTTATGACTTCTTTATTGAGAAAGGCAATATGTGCGGTAACAGCCTTTTCCACACAATTATGGATTTGCTGCATTTGTCATATAATCCATGATCAGATGCATAATCTGCAGATCAAAAAAATACAGGGGCATATTAGCAAGACCCACGTTAAAATTATCGCCGTTTTAGCGGCAGGAAACTGCCGCTAAAACGGCGATAATGGGCTTGCTAATATGCGTTATGGTATTCCAATAGAAGCCCAGGTTAGATGTGCAGGACATCTAACCTGGGCTTCTATTGGAATACCATAACGCATATTAGCAAGCCCATTATCGCCGTTTTAGCGGCAGTTTCCTGCCGCTAAAACGGCGATAATTTTAACGTGGGTCTTGCTAATATGCCCCTCAGTTTCTAGCTCAAACGGTTCAAAAGTTCCTGAAAATTCAGTGACGTGGGCATTTGAAACACAGCTAAAACAAAACCGGTGGCGAGTAGACTTCAGTGCAGACGGCTTAGTACTATGAGGTGTATGAATGGTGAAATTAGTACAATTAAATGTGATATAATAAAACTGGTTATGTATGTTGCCTAGATACGACAGAACTGCGGTTTGTAATGTTAATAGAATTTATAGTGTGCATTGCTGCCCTGGACAGGGCCTCCCAGTGCGGAAGAGCTTGACAATAATGCATATCTGTACACAAGCTCAAGCTTGGTATGAAGCGCAATGGAAAACCAAATAATTATTTGTAGGCCGAGAACACATTTGTTCATGTGTGGTAGACTATGCCACACTTTCAGTAGGGCCAGAAATAAAATATTTTTATATTAAAGGTACTTTCTTATCGCCTCTCTCCGATGTAACATGATCTACATCTATAGATGTGGGTAAATAAAGTTATGCACTATAGTGACACTATACAACATGTTAGAATTAGGACTCTCTTTTTTTACGGGCCAGATAATTCAGTGACGACTGAGGTGACGTGTGACGACCGACGCAAGGGGCGGGGCTGGTAATGCTGCGAGCGGTCCTGAGCTCCCTGCTCCTCGATTTCCCGGTCCCAGCATCTGACTCTTTCACAATCCAGGGGTGTGGGTGACTGTAGCTACCCCCCGCCAACCCTGCAGTCTCCACTCCCGCCATTCCTGCCGTGAGGTACAAAGGACTTGCTGGTGCAGGCAGGTGCAGGCTTGCTACTACAGCCTGTGGCCATCAACCCATTAACCCATTAGACTCCAGATTACCATGGGGACCGTTGTTCTGGTCAGCTGCCTCTGTGCCATCTTTTTTGCTGTGGGCTGCGGATTCAGGTGGTCCTCGCTGGTCCCTTTGCCTGTCCCCCAGCCCCAACCCCCTCCGTTGGAGTCTTCCCGATTCAGGTCCTAGGAGCACTGACCAAATCACCTTGCTTAGTCTGAGCAACATGCGGAGCACCTAGCACCTCTAAGCTTCCTGGCCAAGGGACCAAAGGATCATAGGATCAGCCTGTAAGTAGAAGAGGTGAGGAGGCTGAGTGTGGAGGGCGTAGTGTCCCTCTGTGTAGAGCAAAGCCTGGCCTCCCCCACGGAGACGGCCCAGCTAGGACTGGGTGCGGTTTGATGGATGGCCTGGTGAGCTCCGCTCAGTCTCGGTTCACCCATTATGCTCGCGTGTTGGCCCACTTGTTCTCCACTGTTTTTCTGTTCACCTGATCAGCCGGTCAGTCTCAGTTTCTTTTCCTTGTATGTTTTATTTGTACTGCCGCATCAGTCGTTGACCTGTTCTACTGCCGTTTGCATTTACGGAGCATTTACGGAGCCCCGAGGAGCTCTACAAGGGCATGCGAACAGCCACTAAACCCCACCTTCGGATCATAACATCGTAGCTACTTGCCACCCCCTCAGCAGTGCCTTGTATTCCCCGCAGTACCACTGCCTTTTCCACACTTGAAGTTACTGCTGAACCTAGTGCCACTGCCAAAAAGTCACTAGAGTCATTGGAGGGTGCCAAGGGCTGGTTGGTGCCATGGCATTTTTGTTTTCAAGCCACAAACTAATATAATTAGCTGGTAATGCCCTCAAAGTGCTTACGCTCAGGGCGCTCAATTGCCTCTTTAGGATCACCCGCAGGATCGCCAGGGTCAGCTTGTCGCACCTCTGATCACTCTAGTCCTCTCAAGTTACTAAAAACCATCAAGCGAAGGAAACCCCGGGGTCACTTGTTACATCTGAAATCCCATCCCGCTGTGATGTCGATGTTCTCGAAGGGCGCAAGGGGCACAGTGGCAAAGGATAAGGTCCCGGGACTGGGATTGGCCTCTGAGGTAGTTTGTGTGGACGAGGTGGGTGTCTGCCCCAGTCTTTCTGAGCTGACTGTTCCACATTTCCCTAAGTTTTTTAATCAAAATATTGGGGCGTAACCCCAATACCTTAATTAATACAGGCCATTGATGAGTGCTCTCTACCATTTGTGGCGGAAGATACAGAGATGGAAATGGACATGCCCGTGGAAAATGTTGAGATTCAACCTGAAATAAATTCTGCTGAAAAGTCGCTGGTATTCACTGTCGATAAATTTAGTCCTCTGAGCTACGCTGTGCAATCTCCTGTTCATCTTTCCCTTAAAATGTCCCCCCACAAGCCACAGACTCTAGACTGCAGCCTTGAACCTGGGGACTTGGAGGATTATACAATGCCGCACATTGCCATACTGATGGAAAAAAAATAAGTATTGGAGGCCAACTTGAAAACGCCAGTCGCTAGGGAGCTGGTACAGAGACTGTCATCGGATACTCACGCTAGTTGCTCCCGTATGCCAACTCTGTACAGTAGCACCTCCTCCAGTGTGTCCCGTGTGCATTCATCAGATTTGACAAATCTGGAGGCGTCAGAGGCATCGCCAGATAAAGGGGTACATGATTTTCTTCAAATATTAAACGTAGCAGATAATTGATTGGGGGGAGGGGCGTTCTTGAGATATTTTATGTTTTAGAGAGGATTCTCTTGTCTATTTTATCCTTGTTGGAGGAATCCACTATTAATTCTGATCATATACTGGATGTCCTTTCACCAATTTTAATGGGGGTTCAGAAGCTCAATTCTGTCAATCCCAGTATAAGTAAGGTAGAAAAGGGCATTGAAGTTAAATCTCAGGCATGCCAGACATGTATAGGGGTGTCTGGGCTTCGAATCCAGGTTGAGGTTCTGGAAGATAAGGGGTATCCTCCACCTCACCATTTAAAGGTAGTTCCACGGCTTTTATTATAAATTCTGACAGACGCACATCATGAATTTTCTCAAACTGCCTTGTCTGTATGGACATGCCGTAAAAAGTTAGCCAAGGAATGACAAATGGAAACCTGTTTACACCGTACACTGCGAAACATAGCCCAACAAGTCAGTTTCTCGCATGGGGGAAATATTTTGATTGTCTAGAACAGTTCTTGAGGAATAAGTCGAGTTAAATTATATCTAAATATTATCTCGCAAGGTAAATGATTAAGGTACGCAAGTATGCAGGTCAGTAAAAGAAATCAAGACAAAGTTGCTTTACTGTGCTCAATGTACAATGTCCAGAAAACTCGCACAAAAATCTCATCCATAGCAACGGTCTCCTCAATAAAACCACCATATCTTATTTTGGAAGCAGGTATTGCAATTTGGAGGTACTTTACATTTCAGAGTATAATGATGGCCAAGGCCAGCAACAAAGGTTTCTAGTGCCAAGATGATGTCAAAAGTAATATATATATATATATATATATATATATATATATATATATATATATATATATATATATATATATATATATATATATATATATAGGTCAGTCGGCAACTAAGAAGAGAGGCCCTAGTGACAGTGGCACCTTTTGCTCTGACTCCTGTAGGCATAGACAAATTAAACAAATATTAAGAAAATATATATAAATTGTGTCTATAAGTGCAGTTGCTGGTGTGAAGATTTTATGTTATTATCCATCTCAATGCCACTTATTTTATTAATCACAGCAAGATGCAAGACTGAGTTGACCCTAAAGGGGTATTTAAACCTGTATTTCATTCAGCACTCCATCCATCATCTCCTTGTGTTTGCTTTGTTCGCCCTAAGTTGGCAGGGTATGCCCAGACGTGGGTCCCTTGCTCACTTTGCCACTGGATTCAAGATAGCCTGGCTGATGAGGGCTGTTAGCCCAAAACCGGTCCCAGGATGCTTGTTTCCGGTCCAGGGAAGACATGGCTTGGCAGTTCGGTCTGGACTGTTCCCATGAGGCACAGGGTCAAGACTGATTTGCATATAGCTGGGTCTGAACTGGGGTTGCAAAGTGAGCTAAAGAACGATGATGGATTCAACCCAGATCTGTGAATGGGGGTGAGTGTCTGAAAAGTTTCAGCACTCCGTCCATCATCTCCTTGTGGTTGTATTTAAACCTGTAACCTGATGTTACACCTCTATCTATAGCAAAATGCATATGAATCCACTGAGTTACCATAACAATTGTTGTACAGAATGTGGTACTTTTGGCTGAGCTGGTATGTCTTCCCTGGTTCGGGTACAATTCTGGATATGCGGTTAAAATTAGGAGTTTGCAAAATTGCGTAATCTTCACAGTAAACTCTCAAAAAAATGCATAAAATGGTGCTTTTAGAGCAGAATGCGATTTTCTGGCATCTTGTTACTTTTTTCATGTGATGTCATTTCATGTATTAAAAAGCCTTGCAATATACTGGCAGGACACTGGTTTAAGCAGAAAATGGATCTTAATAAGATATTTTCTGCATGTATAAGTTCTCCTGCATTCAAAAGTTATAAAATTGTGTAATGCAAAATTTCGAGAAATTTTGCAAACTTCATGGAATGCAAAATACGGGAATTATACAAATTTTGCCACTGTAACATTTCTTACAGGGGAAATGGTAGTGCATGTTGATGAAATACACTTTATGATTTTTGAAGAGACCTTATCATATTTTTACCCTTTTGCTGCAATAGGTCTTTAAAAATGAAGGGATTCCCAAATTAAGCAGTGCAGGACAATCTAGTTACTTCCTTTCTTTAACTTCAACTAATGTTTAAATAAAGGCTTGTCTGTTTAGTTAACATGTTTTTAATCATAGCGCTGAGTCAAGTAAACAGCAGCCCAATACTGCTGTTGACCAGGGGGCTACATGTAAAGGTCATGCATGTGGCCCCCTGGCCATACTTTGAGTATCACTGCCCTTAATGGTTGAGATTGAAGTGGGAATAGTTAAATGTTACCCCTATAGGGCTCGATTCCGATGTCGGACGGACTCAGGTCCGTCCGACATCGGTCAGGAGCCGTAACCGACCGACCTGCTGTCGTCGGTTACGGCCCTGCAAGTACGATGCGACCGAACCCTGTTTGGTCGCACTCGTATACTTCACAATGGGAGCATGCATTCCGAGCGGAATGCATGCTTGCATTGTGAAAAGCAGGGGTGCAGTTCATCCCTGCACCCTGTGGCCGGCACCCCAAGGTGCCTGCCACCGGGTGCAGGGATCAACAGAGGGCACCATCGGTGCCCCCAGGCCGCCACTTGTCTACTGGGGCCCCCAAAGACAGCTTCCGACTGCCTTTTGTGCCGGAAAGACCGGCACAAAAAGGCAGTGGAAAACTGCCATCGTACTCCCTCGGTCGTAAAGAGGCGGCCGGGGGAGTACTGAAGGATTTCCGGACGGTGGACGCCATCCGGAAATCTGAGGCGGATTCCTTTCCGACCGAGCTCATCGGAATGGCTCGGTCGGAAAGGAATCCGGCAGGCACGTTCCGATTCGGGCGGAGGGGCTCCGACCATCGTTCGGAGCCCTCCCGTCCGAAATCGGAATCGGGCCCATAGTATTTAATGCCTTCCCCTAAATGGTTGAGATTGGAGTGTGATTAGTAAATTTCACCCCTTTAGTATACAACATCTCTGTTTAAATGCGTTACATTGAATGCTGTTCTCTTTAGTGCAGAAATTAGTCTCCAAAATGGTTTTAATCAAAGTAGAATTAGTTAATATAAGCATTTTACTATATAACATGTTTAGTGTAATATTCTTTTATTAAAGAGTAGGTATTATATGGAACCCTTTAAGCATTGTATTTTTCACATACAATATTAATATTTGCATTTATAATTAATAAAGGTACATTGAACAGTTTGTGATTTTTATTTATTTTTCAACATTTATTCAATGTATATGTGTACATTTTTAATACATGTATATTTTTATACATGAGAAAAAAGTGTTATGGTTCTTTTTTAACAATATTTTACTACATTTTTAAATAACATACAAGTTATTTAGGACCTTATTATGAGTTTGGCGGTCAGATGGACCGCTGCTGCCGCCAGGTATCTGCGATCCCTGGCAGTCCTTCAGCGGTTTTGAGGCCGTAATATGTTTGGCTGGGCCGCTGCGGCCCCGTCAAGCATATTATGAGTTTCCTCCCCCTCACTTTTCACGACGGTGAGCCCGCCGTGAAAAGTTTGGCGGTGAGGAAACAAAAGGGGCCCTACAGGGACCCCTTGTGCCTCTGGGCCTGGTGTGCCCCCTGTGTGCATGCACCCCCAGTTTCTGCAGGGCATAGACTGCAGGAACTTAGTTTGGCATTCCCATTGAGGCGCCATTTTTATAGGCACCACTGTGGGACCCCCAAAGAACTTTCCGTCAGTGACAAAAGAAGTCAAAATCTGGAGGGCGGTGCGCACACAGGTTTGGCGGTGCGGCTGGTAGCGGGGTAGTCCCACTCCCGCACCGCCAAACTCATAATAAAGCCCATAATCTTTCAGAACATTGTTTAACTTTTTTCATTTTTACATTATTTTTTCAATATGGTAAAAAACAATTCTCAGCTATATGCATTTTGGCACCATTATTTTTTTCAAACATCTTTTATATAGGTATTCAAATATATTATAACTACTATGGGGCTGATTAGACCGCCACCACGGCTGTCGCAATGCCTATACTTTGCTTTGCGGTGGGTGCTGCTGGCTGCAGCACCCGCCGCAATGCAAAATAGGGACACTGCACATATCCCTGCACTACGTGGCAGGCACAATGCGGTACCTGCCACATGGTGCTGGGATATGTAGGGGGGCACCATGGGTGCCCTGCAGTGCCCACATCAGAGGACCAGGACGAAAAGAGGGCCCGCTACGGGCCCCCAATGTCGCTTTCTGCCAGCCTTTTCATGGTGGGTTAACCGCCATGAAAAGGCGGGCGGAAAGGGACATTGTAATCCCTACAGCGGTGCCTGGCAGACACCGCCACCATGGTAGGGACTACAACCCCCTCGGCTACACCGGTGGGCTCAAGAAGCCCATCAGATGCGTGCCGGTCGGTCTTGTCGACCGCCACCTATCCACCTGCCATTGTAATATGGTGGGCGGATACCATGGGTCAGATGGCGGTGGGACTGCCACCGACGGGCTGTTGGTGGCGGTTCCACCGTCATTATAATCAGGCCCTATATTATTTTGTTTTTTGTTTTTATAGTATTCTTTATTTTATACCTTACATAGCAGTTTTTTACTTTCATTTAACATTTATTATTATGGTTTACATTCTTTAAACATTTTAAATAATTTATACTTAAAGTCCCACTGTTATTCTACAGGGAGATGGTATTTTAGTTTGTTTTCATTTAGTGGCCATATTTTACCACCGACTCTACTTGTGTAGTATATCGTGTCATATTTCAATGGTTTTCCTGGTGGCGAATAGCGCTGCTGCTTGTCAGATAAGTTAAAACATTATTTAAGTTTCTGTTTATAGAGTTTTGGGATGAGGGTTGTAGGTGGAACTAGTTAATGGTAGTAGTAGTGTTGGTATTAACTTTTTCAATTTTTAATTCATACTGTGGGATCTTTTTTAAATAGTGCTGTGTTTTAGGCCTAGTTAGAGTTTGGTAGTCCTGTATTGATATTTTATATAATGTTATGCTATGTGTTTTGCATACTTTAAAAATAATATTTCTATTATGCTTGAAGATAGTTTTTCTCTGGGTGGGTTTTGCATGTTTTTTAAAATGTTTACCGATCTGAAGTTATTGTCTGAACCTGTGGAATTTCATAATTATATTGGTTTCTAGTAAACCATTTTATTTAATTTTGATTGTCTTTGATTTTCAAGTTTCCTGGAGTGTTTCCTTGTTTTTATATAATTTTTCAGGCTTTTATGGTTCCTCATAATGGGGATTGCTTTGTTGGATGTGAATTGCACCTGTTTTTTTTGTTTTTTTTTATTTGGGCTTTTTTTGATGTATTTTTATCCTTTTTGTGGTTATATTTTGACAACATGGATATGGATAAAAAACTACAGCTACAGAGTAGTAAGTTTTATTTACGTAATTATTTGTAGGCTGGAAATGTTAGATTTTATTATGTATGTCTATTTGATGTAACTGTTAGACGTTATTTTATATTTATATTTCTATGTCATGCATATACTTGGACCCTTTTGATTTTATTTGTAATTTTGTGCTTTGTGGTTGGTAATTTCTTAATTTTTAACTAATTAAGAAACACATTATTTTTATGCATCAGTCTTTTTGGATATTTTACTTGTATGTTGTGTTGACTGTTGTATAAAAACCATTTGTTTAACATTTAGTTAAAAAATATGTTAGTTATGCTGGTGTGCACCTATGACAGGGTTTATTGATTATATTGTAGATAGTTTGTGTTTTTTATAATGGGGTTTTTGCTATTGATTCTAAGTAGTGTACTCCTTTGTTGTTAATAAAGAATGTATCTTTAAATTTTAGCATGTGGTACATTCTAATGGTTTGTTTACTAATTTTAGATTTAGTTTGTGTCAATGATTGCTCCATTCTTAGCTGTTGGTAACTATGTTCTTTTAGTAGGCCTTCTATGAATTTGTAGAGGGTAGGGTGTGCTCCTCCTAATGTAGATTGGAAGGCATTGTGCCATCCTCTACTGCATTGTGGGTTTTGTCTTCTTGAGCCATGGTGCTGTCATAGACATTCCATCACTGCTTGAAAGATGGTGCATGGCACACAGGGCACCGACTTGAGCAGCTCTGTCACTGCTCTCTATGAGCGGAAGCATGCAGCTGCTGTTGCACCGCCGAGACAACACAGCCAGCTCGGCGGTGTTGTCATAATATGGCGGTCAGGAAGCTGCCAGCTTGGTGGCATTCTCCCAACTGCCTCAATGGCGGTCCGACTGCCAAACTCGCAACCAGGCCCCTAGTTTGCGGTGGTTTTGTTGGTACAATGGACTTTCCATAAGTTAGTTGTAGTGGTTAGCTCTCTGTTATAGGGACAATGGATAGTGTAATACTTCTTTTAATTCAAAGGCAAATTGGCTGTTTGGTGCATATTCTACACTTAGTGCAGATTTTTGGAGGTGTCTCCAAATGCTTTGGTTAAAGTGGCAAGACTTCCTTGTATGGCTGTGTGTGGGTGTAGCTTAAGTACAGTTTGCATCATTGCTTCTTCAAAGAGACAGTTCACACCTGGGTGGGAAACCAAGGTTCATCGATGCAAAGTTAAGTAGAGAAAACCTGTACGATCTATTTATAGTAAGATTCTTGATATTTTGGGTCTCAATATTTAGGCATTGATATTATGTGGTCAATATTCTGATGGAATTCCTATTGCAGGCTTATTGATGTCCGGCAATAACAACAGGGAAGTGTTTAGAAGACGCGCGCTGTTCTGCTGTCCACCGTGGAACTTGCCATACTGACCTGATTTGATGACTGAAGTGTTGTTTTTCTGGATGGGTGTGATAACCGTAATGAACCAACAGGCTCTCTCTTCCACTCAATATCTATCGGAATACTATTCAATAAACCTCAGTACCTATCATAACCACATATGAAACCCTCAAACTCTCCTTAGAATCTGGCATTTTCCAGGTGGAATCGAAGCAGGTCATAGTAAAACCACTGCTTAAAAAGCCCAATCTGGACTCTAATGTTCTATGTAATGACAGAACCATCACCCTCCAACCGGCTGTCATTAAGATCCTATGAAACTTGTGGCCACTCAAGTGTCCACATATCCAGAAAGGCAATCATATCATTGATGCTGCCAAAACTGTTTTGCACCCAAATATCAATGGTTTACCCATGCTTTTACCATAGATGACTTGAAAATAGCAGCATATGCTGAAACGCACTGTGCCCTGATTTTTCTCCATCTCTCAGTGGGATTTGACACTATGGACATGCCTTCTTGTTCTCCTGTCTTATCCTCTGTTGGCTATCTGGCACTGTATTCGAATGGTTGTCCTCCTTCCTCGAAGACAAGACCCAGAAAATTGCAGTTTGCCAATATAGGTTGCCCCACCAACCTTTGAGCACCAGAGTTGTTCTATGTTCAGATCAGATGTTTTGGGATTTAATTCTACATTGATGCAGGTGACACTCAATTGAACTTTCATCTAAATATGGCACTCCCTCAAAATTCAGGGCCATGATGAGGTGGCTCTGCAATTGAGGGAGAGGATGGAAAAAATTTGGCTTAAGATCAACCTGCAATCTAGTTACTAAGGGAAACTCTTGCATATGGTAAACTAAACTTTGGCCCACCTTCTGCAGACCCTCTGCTGCTCCAGGTGGCAATGTTGAATACCTAGAAGTCAAAGTTGATTCTAAGGTAAAGATAGATTCTCAAATCTCTTCAGTTATCTCTTCTTGACCTTTTATATGCACAACCTTAAATCTATTCTTCCGCTCCTTAAACTTGAAAGTAGAAGAGTAGCCATTTCTGCACTGTGCAGACATAGATTAGATTATTGGAAGAATGGTATGAAGGAAGAAATAACAATTTGCTGCAATAACGTCAATCTGTCAAAACGAAACTAATACTGGCATTTTTACATTGGTTTCCTATGAATGCCAGAATTTGCTTTAAAGTCCAGTGAACAATGTATAAATTCATTTTTGAAACATCTTTCTGTGTCTTTCAATCAAAACACAGGTATTCTCCAAGCAGCACCCTTCATCTCCTGAGAGTACATCCATGTAAGAAATCGTCATACAATGGACAAAACATCTCAGTTCTTGCTCCCTGACTCGTGAAAGCCTTGCCATTAAAACCATAACCTCTCATACCACCTTTTTGAACAATCTTAAGGCAATTTACTGAATAAGGTGCTCCACTCTGTGGTATCCTTGGCAACCAGCACCAAGAAATCCAAGGGTGTATGTGCACTTTAGAAATCAAGTATAAAATGTAACATAACACAACACAATGGTGTTGGAACATTCCTCCACTGTTCCATAATTGCAGTTCCCCATAACGCAGTTGTAAACAATTATGGAGATTTAAAATAGATAGACACTGTCTTTAAACACATGGCTCTGAAAGAAACCTTTGAATGTCTTTATCATAATAATCAAGGCTTATTTGAAGACACATGGATGTTTAGAATTGGCATTGGAAGATTGCATATTGTCCACAAAGCTGGTGTTTTAGGAATTTAAGAATAAACCTCTTTCTAATCCAAGGGCACATTAATTGACTCTTTAAAGAAAAGATACAATCCTTCCATAGTACGCAAAAGCTAGAGGTTATTGAATAAGAACTAAAGAATTTCAAATTGGCTGTTTGGAGAGAAATGCAATTTTTGGACTATAAAAAGTAGCCTTGTGATACAGGACTAGCAAGAGACTAGTTAGGATGTTGTTTTGGCTTATAAAATTGGAGGATAGACTCAAGATATTCCTGGCATTTGAAAGAGGGTAAAACCTGGCCTAGTCACCACCTGATCAACTCGAAGACCCTCCAACAAGCAATGACCTACTGACACCTCTGACACTTGGGCTCACAGAGTCATAGTTTGGTGACAATTTAAGTACCACCGTTGAGCACCCCACCCTAGTAGGCCACAGCATTTTATTCTAAAATAGATAGAGTATGCATGGGGACAGAGTACAGCTAGCCTCCTTGATAATCGCAACACCATCAACCAATTTTTAAATACCTAGTGGCTTTATACACCATCAATCCCATCAGCACCTTTATTTGAACTTTAGTTTGCCACCCATAGGGATACAGCCAGTCCTTCTGAATCTGAATGAGTTGAACCCACTCTCTACCTACATACTAATGCTAACAAAATTGTGATCATGCAGACATTAGTCTCTGGTCCACAGATCAGATCCCAAACCCTCATCAGCCCTAATTTATAACATGCTGTTCCATGGGTTCAAACAGGTGGCACATTGCCAACGCAATGTGCAGGGAACATGTTAGTGGTGTCTAGGTATTGTGTTAAAATTAGCTCTAACACAACAGTGCAGCCACAAGTACAGCTCAACCTCTCAATTTCCATCAACCGCTGAAACCTAACCATCAAACCACCCACTAGAAGCAGGGATGATAACGCCCCTTTAGAGGAATGGAGGTCACTGATTATCCTTCAAGATCCCACTAAGAGTTTTACATTACCATAGATTACCACAATAAGTTCCCATCTGGTGATTTATAGGTAATTTTATGTGCATTTTCTTGTGGATCCCTTTGTTACT